>CAUDMG010002480.1:0-1200000 GCA_958450375.1 Homarus gammarus | reverse complement strand
AAGTTAGGTGGCCTGAAGTCTTTGACAGTGTCACATTCAATAATATGGTGTTCAAGTGTATGCTTTAAAGGTTTATCACAGTTTACATGCTGAGTGTTCCGGTATGGGTGCAGTGTTACTAACTTGCCAGATGTGTCTGTATCCTAGCCTACTTCTGGTCACGACTACATCACATTATCTGGTTCTGTCCTTATGCTGACCGTACCGGTACCTCTTGTCACAAAATTTGTCATATTTAATAATGCTACAACTGCCAGGTGTCTCTGCATTTCTCAGTTGTTCTTGATCAGAGTTTCTGATTTGATTTTTTTTTTTTTTTGGACAGGCCAAGGTCACGGTCAACATTTTCTTTCTTACTTGCTTTATTGGCGAGTCTATCAGCGCAGTCATGATACCTAATTCCAACATGGGACGCAATCCACACAAATTCGATACGAGAGTTGTTCTCATTGGCAGTTATCACATTTCTTTTAATATCACTTACAACTTTAGACATAGAGCCTGACGGGCTGTTCATTGATTTCAAAGCACTTTGAGAGTCACAGAATATCACCCCACCTCCATTTTCTTTAAGGTAGTCTGTAGCTAAGTATATTCCAGTTAGTTCAGTTTGTGTTGTGCTGGCCCAGTTGTTCAGCCTTTTCTTGTTTGACACTATCATCTCTTTTTCTTTATATATTACAATTGCACAGCCTGTTCAACCTGTGTTTGTCTGTACAGAACCATCAGTAAAAGCATAACATTCCCTTGATTTAATACTCTCTATGTGTCTGTTAATAGTTTCTAGTGTGACACATCTCACCACATCGGTGTTTAACATTTGCTTACTACCAACAGGAGTGTAATTAATAGGAACTGATATATCCAGCCAAGGAGGAATGACATTAATGGGTTCGTCTGGGGTGATTGGGACATTCAGTTTCAAGAGATCTGCAGCACTTTTATGAAGCCACGCCTCAAACAGAGTCTTTTGTGGAAGGTTAGCGAGATAGTCGGGATTACTTAGATAAAACATCAACTCAGTTTCAGCTGTAGTTTGGGGACCATTGTTCTTCAAAACTTTGACACAAAACATGGTATTAAGTAGAGCTATCCTCTCAGATGGTCCGAGCTCTTTTCTCATGTTTACAATTCTGGTTGATTTTGGGCATCCTAGAATGATGCGCATGGCTTCATTTTGTACTACCTCAAGGCTGCTGAGTTGTTTAGGCAGAATAGACACAAGATGGAGAGCATGATAGTCAACTACAGAACGAATGAAGTGAAGATAGAAAGTACGAGCATAGGTGATGTTAATTCCATAGCCCTTGCCAACAAGGGTTCTGAGAGCTTTAATGCACTGCAATAGTTTGGCACGAAGGTTGCCGACAAAGTTTATATCATTCACAAATTCCAAGATATTTATAAGAGCTACATAGTTCCAAGGGCATGCTGTTAATGTTAGTCAAGAGGCAGAGGGTGAGCAGGACGAGGATTGAGGACCCTCGTCTTGTCAACAGATATTATGAGACCACATTCCACAGTCCTCCGAGCAAATACATCCAGCAAGGCTTGGAGCCTGGGCTTGGTCTGTGTCATAATGCAGATATCATCAGCATAGCATATTACAGCCTCGTTTGGCTGAACTGGAATGTCAGCAATAAGCTTGTGCATCAGTATATTAAAGAGCATAGGACTTAACATTCCTCCCTGAGGCGTGCCAAGCTCAAATGCTCCCATTCTGGTACTTTTGACCCCCCCCCCCCCCCGAAAAAGAACACTGGCATACCTGTTGGACAGATAACCCTTTATCCATGTCAGGAGGTTACCTTGAATGCCAAAATTAGCTAGTTGCTCAAGTATAATGTGTCTATTAGCAACTAAAGGCTGATTTAAGGTCAATGAAGGCAGGTGGGGATGGCTGCTCTCTCCCCTCCCGAGAGGCAGCTTCCTTGGAGGAAGAGGGGGTAATTGATCTGGTGCAAGAGGAGGAGAAGAAGGGAGAGGGGGAGCACGAGGAGGGGGAGGAGGTAGCAGATCTGGCGGAGGGGGAAGAGGTAGCAGATCTGGCGGAGGGGGAGGAGGTAGCAGATCTGGCGGAGGAGGAGGAGGTAGCAGATCTGGCGCAGGAGGAGGAAGAAGAGGAGGAGGTGGCAGATCTGGTGCAGGAGGAGGAGAACGAGGAGGCGGGGGAGAGACATACTAGCACGCGATGGAAGAGATCGAGGAAAGAAGACGATGACGAGAACGTGGCAGAGGGGGAGGGGGGGAGGAGGAGGAGCAAGGAACAGGTTGAAGGAACAAGAGCGGGCTTCATGTGGTTAATGCCAAGTTAGAGTGACAACATCGACGGATTAACCATGAGGAGCACAAGGTCTGCCACGGTGCATATAACAAGGAACACTACACCGGCACAAAGTAGCAGTGTGTAGTACCAGTAACACCAACACAAAGTAACAGTGTGTAGTACCAGTAACACCAGCACAAAGTAACAGTGTGTAGTACCAGTAACACCAGCACAAAGTAACAGTGTGTAGTACCAGTAACACCAGCACAAAGTAACAGTGTGTAGTACCAGTAACACCAGCACAAAGTAACAGTGTGTAGTACCAGTAACACCAGCACAAAGTAACAGTGTGTAGTACCAGTAACACCAGCACAAAGTAACAGTGTGTAGTACCAGTAACACCGGCACAAAGTAACAGTGTGTAGTACCAGTAACACGCACAAGTAACAGTGTGTAGTACCAGTAACACCAACACAAAGTAGCAGTGTGTAGTACCAGTAACACCGGCACAAAGTAACAGTGTGTAGTACCAGTAACACCGGCACAAAGTAACAGTGTGTAGTACCAGTAACACCGGCACAAAGTAACAGTGTGTAGTACCAGTAACACCGGCACAAAGTAGCAGTGTGTAGTACCAGTAACACCGGCACAAAGTAGCAGTGTGTAGTACCAGTAACACCGGCACAAAGTAGCAGTGTGTAGTACCAGTAACACCGGCACAAAGTAGCAGTGTGTAGTACCAGTAACACCGGCACAAAGTAGCAGTGTGTAGTACCAGTAACACCGGCACAAAGTAACAGTGTGTAGTACCAGTAACACCGGCACAAAGTAACAGTGTGTAGTACCAGTAACACCGGCACAAAGTAACAGTGTGTAGTACCAGTAACACCAGCACAAAGTAACAGTGTGTAGTACCAGTAACACCAGCACAAAGTAACAGTGTGTAGTACCAGTAACACCAACACAAAGTAGCAGTGTGTAGTACCAGTAACACCAACACAAAGTAACAGTGCGTAGTACCAGTAACACCGGCACAAAGTAGCAGTGTGTAGTACCAGTAACACAAAGTAGCAGTGTGTAGTACCAGTAACACCAACACAAAGTAGCAGTGTGTAGTACCAGTAACACCAACACAAAGTAACAGTGTGTAGTACCAGTAACACCGGCACAAAGTAACAGTGTGTAGTACCAGTAACACCGGCACAAAGTAACAGTGTGTAGTACCAGTAACACCGGCACAAAGTAACAGTGTGTAGTACCAGTAACACCGGCACAAAGTAGCAGTGTGTAGTACCAGTAACACCGGCACAAAGTAGCAGTGTGTAGTACCAGTAACACCGGCACAAAGTAGCAGTGTGTAGTACCAGTAACACCGGCACAAAGTAGCAGTGTGTAGTACCAGTAACACCGGCACAAAGTAACAGTGTGTAGTACCAGTAACACCGGCACAAAGTAACAGTGTGTAGTACCAGTAACACCGGCACAAAGTAACAGTGTGTAGTACCAGTAACACCAACACAAAGTAACAGTGCGTAGTACCAGTAACACCGGCACAAAGTAGCAGTGTGTAGTACCAGTAACACCGGCACAAAGTAACAGTGTGTAGTACCAGTAACACCGGCACAAAGTAGCAGTGTGTAGTACCAGTAACACCGGCACAAAGTAACAGTGTGTAGTACCAGTAACACCGGCACAAAGTAACAGTGTGTAGTACCAGTAACACCGGCACAAAGTAACAGTGTGTAGTACCAGTAACACCAGCACAAAGTAACAGTGTGTAGTACCAGTAACACCAGCACAAAGTAACAGTGTGTAGTACCAGTAACACCAGCACAAAGTAACAGTGTGTAGTACCAGTAACACCAACACAAAGTAGCAGTGTGTAGTACCAGTAACACCAACACAAAGTAACAGTGCGTAGTACCAGTAACACCGGCACAAAGTAGCAGTGTGTAGTACCAGTAACACAAAGTAGCAGTGTGTAGTACCAGTAACACCAACACAAAGTAGCAGTGTGTAGTACCAGTAACACCAACACAAAGTAACAGTGCGTAGTACCAGTAACACCGGCACAAAGTAACAGTGTGTAGTACCAGTAACACCGGCACAAAGTAACAGTGTGTAGTACCAGTAACACCGGCACAAAGTAACAGTGTGTAGTACCAGTAACACCAGCACAAAGTAACTGTGTAGTACCAATAACACCGGCACCAAGTAGCAGTGTGTAGTACCAGTAACACCAGTAAGCGAAAATACCAAGAATATCTACCAAGACCTAAGCTGTAATATATAACATAAACTAAAGCAGGTGAAACAATAAATACCAGGAGATAATACCAGCTTCTCATACCAACAGTAACAAGTATGGAATTTACAAGGTAGAGCAAATATCTACGGTACCGCCACTCAAAACTACCGTTGATATCAGTACAATGAGAGGATACACATCACAACCAATACCACAATATACCAAGATACCATCATCAAACAGCAGCCGGTACCGACAATAGAGCCATTACATGTAGAGATTAGAAGACACTAAGGTTCGGTAGAGTGGAGAATACCGACAATACCAGAGTAAGTGAGGAGGGTGAGACAAGGAAGGCCTTCAGGGGGAGCTACTGTGGGGCGCCTTCATCCTCCCTCCCTCTTTCACGTGCTGACACTACCCACTGTCCATCCTAACAACGCCGGCACTGCTAATATGCTCTTAGCACTGCCGCCCACCACACCACCGCCTTCACTGCCCACCCCACCACCGCCGTCGACGCCCACCCCACCACCGCCGTCGACGCCCACCCCACCACCGTCGTCGCCGCCCACCTCACCACCGGCGCGCACCCCACCACCACTTGGCGTCATCATTCCTGTCGTCGCCTCTACCACTTGATACTAATTCGTTCTTCCGCGGGTAATATCAACATGGACAGATAGATTTTTATGTGAAAATTGTCCCAAACTACAGCCAATGGCAGCCAAGGTAGCTCCGTCAACTGCGATAGTGTGTAATGAAGAGCCAGGGGGACCTTCCCGCTCAACACGCAAGTGCCAACATGAATAAGATGAGTTAATTAAAGATAAAGGCCAGAGCTAATCACGAGGGAGAGGGAGGTTGTGATGGACTTGCCGACGTACACAGCGACAGAGGCCAACACTCACAGGGGAGAGGAAGTACCTACCCCGACGAAGCCACAAAAACATTTCAGAGACAATGAGAAAAAGTCGTCACATCCTCACGTCGTTCCATTAAAACCTATGGTAATTGGTTCTAGGTATCGTGTTCAAAACTTTAGGGTGGACAGACAGATGGACACACAGACGCAGGGAAACAACCAGGCATTCATATAGCACCCCCCCCCCCCAACTCCTGGAGCAGCGAGGAACAAAAACACTAACTGTATTCAATCTTTACTGCCACCAATCCTCACATATTGGTTCCCCGCCTGACCTCGTGTACAGACTGGAGTGGCGACCTTTACACACAACAGTTTTCCCGTCAGTGACCCGAGCTCAATCCACACCCTCGTTAAATCTACAGTGACCCGAGCTCAGCGTACATTACATGTTAGGTTAGGTTAAGGTGTATATACATCTAAGGTGTATATATATATATATATATATATATATATATATATATATATATATATATATATATATATATATATATATATATATATATATATATATATAGCTAAAAACGCCATCATTATCATACTGTTGCCACCTGTCATTTAATACTCCAATATCTACTTATACTCATTGATGATCATGTTATCAAACGTTAATTACTGTAGCTACCTGTATTTTATATACGGTATATACCGAAACTTGATCTAACGTATCCGAGTCGAATTTTTTGAGTCATACAGAGAATCAATTTCAACTCGTTCCTCGCTGCCACAATCCGCAGCCCAGACAACACAGGTCTTTTATAAACAAAGCTTCCATCTGGCAAAAGAAAAATGTGTTTCCCGCGTCAACTTGGAAAAAAAAAAGTGGGTGGGTAATAGGTCGAGTTTCTTTTTTTTACCACTGCTAATTGTCTGTTAGTCACATTGTAAATAGATATAAACATGACATTTTTTTAGCTATATGTGGTTTATTCTACAAAAAATTATTTATCTATTGCCTTATTTACCCAAAGAAAATCGATAAATAAAAAATTGGAAGTGTATTTTCTTTACCATCAGACTCGTAAATATGTTTCAGTTGTTTGATCTCAGGGCTATAGCACTTTAAGTCCTCTGAAACAACGTTACTATATCTTCAAACAAAGACTCCGCTAAGACTATTGTATATAATGTAAACGAGACCATTATACACTGTGAGCACTGGCCATCGTCTCAAGTTTTTATTTTACCGGTGATAAATAACTCGCGTATATAGAGCATCAAGGCACTCGACAGGTTATACGGAACTTTACAATCATCACACACAACCATACCTGTAGACGTGATTACTTAATATCCTACAACCGAAGGCCAAAGACAACTTACTACCATGGTCACTAACTAAAGACACTCAGGCGGGGACACACACACACACACACACGTCTTCCCCCCCAGTTAAATCTCAATGGAATGAAGCACAATGATGCCTCTCGCCTCGTCTATACAACACACGTATACAAATGGCACTGGGTGTGAGCGTGTATGCTGTAAAGAGTCGCATTGTGTCAGTAATCTGTTTTGGTGCAGCAGGAAGGATGTGCAAACTGGGAGGACTGTGTATAAGTTGTAGGGGCTCTGGTGTGTGCAGGGTGAGGGGGATGTGCAAACAAGGTGTATGTAACCAGCATAGGACAAGGGGAGGGGGGTGGGGTGGGATGGGGAGGGGTGAGAGGGGGATGAGGTGGGGAGGGGTGGGTTGGGAAACAGTATGCAGGGTGCAGGTTGTGGTGTGGCTACTGCAGGGTGGATTACGCTGGATAAGGGAGAGATGTGGCTTTGTGCTCCGTCAGAGGGGACCATTGGGGGTGACCTGTGTATGTTTTGTCAGGGTAGATTAGGCTATATGAATGGCTGGAGGGAGGGGGGGGGGGATTTATACCTCGGTGAGAGAGAGCTTTTGTGTGTAAAAAAAGAGCCTTTGTACGAATCACAGGTTTTTGTGGCTGAGTTTGTTTGTGTGGTTTTTTTTGTGTGTGTGTGTGTGTCCCAGTCTGCGTCCCACGGCTACCAGGACACAAGTAATAATTATTGACGTTTCGAACATAAATTATCATCAAGGTTGAGGAACTTGAATACACTGCAGGCACAATGAAGACCACTAAACAGTCACAGTAATGCATCATCCGATTTGCTCATGACCCGTGTGTGTGTGTGTGTGTGTGGGTGGGTGTGTGTAGTGACCTTACCGAAGTTACCACGGTTGAGGGACCTCCTTAGCCCACACAAGCATAATATAATGTAACACATTAAACACACTTACTCTCTTATCTCACTCGACTGACTCACACTAGAGAATAAAGGTTCCTATGTATACATAACTGGGGTAAAAATGACGGCGACGGGGGTGTGTGTGTGTGTGTGTGTGTGTGTGTGTGTGTGTGTGTGTGTGTGTGTGTGTGTGTGTATGTGTGTGTGTCAAAATAAAATAAAAGGACTTTTAAGAGATAATTAACAGGTGACGACATATCTGGCTGTTTAAATGTAGTTAAGGAAAACATCTGATGAAAAGAAAGAAATACAGTAAAGTGAATTGATTTGTCTGTTTGTTCTAATCTCATTTATTACATTCAGGACTGATTGATTGACTGACTGACTGACTGAATGACTGACGTAGCCGGCAAGTGAGTGGCCCTTCACACTGGGAAACGATTGTCAATCTAACAGAGAAACAGTCATTTCTATTTATTGTTGTGGTGATGAAGGCGCCTCTCACCCTACTATAGGCTACCATGGTTACATTTCACCTGCCATTCCTACACTGTACATTACCTCGACACATTATATATCCTTCCAGTCTTTATTCCTATACTTGTTGGCCTCAGGACGTCATTAGTATCATCTCTGTACATGTCATTAGAATCAGTCTCATTTCTGATGGTGTTTTGTTGTCTGTACGATATATTATTATCTTTATTATCATTATTAGTGTTAATATTATTATTATTATTATTATTATTACAAGGTTCCAAAAATGACCAACACCCTTTCTTCGTGATAAACATACAAGTGCGTCACTACTTCGTCAACGACAGATTTAATTCGCTCTAATATACCATAAAGTCTCAAGACCAAGGGCAGGTACCGAGGAGTACTGAGGGGAAGGGTATACCGGAGGGGCTGAGGAAACCCACCAATAAGGGATAAAGGGTATATAAGAGAGAGAGAGAGAGAGAGAGAGAGAGAGAGAGAGAGAGAGAGAGAGAGAGACTGCGGTGAAAGACAACGTGGGCGGCCGCGACTCCACCACAACATACACGGGGTTAAGCGAGTCACACACATGAAGAACAATATTATCCATTACTCACTATAAATACACAGGTTCAAATACAAATACACAGGGTGAAGTACACAGGGTCAAGTGCACAGGGTCAAGTGCACAGGGTCAAGTGCACAGAGTAAAGTACACAGGGTCGAGTGAAGTACACAGGGTCAAATACACAGGGTCAAGTGCAGAGGGTCAAGTGCACAGGGTCAAATACACAGGGTCAAGTACACAGGGTCAAGTGCACAGGGTCAAGTGCACAGGGTCAAAGTACACAGGGTCAAATACACAGGGTCAAGTGCAGAGGGTCAAGTGCACAGGGTCAAATACACAGGGTAAGTGTACAGAGTAAAGTACACAGGGTCAAATACAGAGTGAAGTACACAGGGTCAAGTGCACAGGGTCAAGTGCACAGAGTAAAGTACACAGGGTCAAATACACAGGGTCAAGTGTACAGGGTCAAGTGTACAGAGTGAAGTACACAGGGTCAAATACAGAGTAAAGTACACAGGGTCAAATACAGAGTGAAGTACACAGGGTCAAGTGCACAGGGTCAAGTGCACAGGGTCAAGTGCACAGGGTCAAATACACAGGGTCAAGTGTACAGGGTCAAATACACAGGGTCAAGTGTACAGAGTGAAGTACACAGGGTCAAATACAGAGTGAAGTACACAGGGTCAAATACAGAGTGAAGTACACAGGGTCAAATACAGAGTGAAGTACACAGGGTCAAATACAGAGTGAAGTACACAGGGTCAAATACAGAGTGAAGTACACAGGGTCAAATACAGAGTGAAGTACACAGGGTCAAATACAGAGTGAAGTACACAGGGTCAAATACAGAGTGAAGTACACAGGGTCAAATACAGAGTGAAGTACACAGGGTCAAATACAGAGTGAAGTACACAGGGTCAAATACAGAGTGAAGTACACAGGGTCAAATACACAGGGTCTTCTTTACCTATTCACTGCTCTTATTTTGCCACTATAATATGAAAAGCGTTAATAAACTAGTAGAGTAATATAAGTTTATAACATTCATATAGCCATTAATCCTTCATAGCAATGGACAAACAGACAAATGCTGTATACCCTTAACTTAACACTGTGAATATAAGACATACAAAGTTAACCTAAAACAACCAGCAACATCTCCCGGCCGTGACAGTGGCTAAGGAAAGGTGATGATGATTAACTGGAAAAGAGAATTGAGGGCTGATGAGTCTAACTACGCAACTAGCAAATGAGTCCAAATGAGTTGATCTAGTGCTATGATATACCTTGATACATTCTATCCTAACCTACGCCGATACTTTCTCCACCTTGTTAAGTCGCCTCATCGGTCGGTCCCTGATAAGTGATGGAGGGAGGCACTACACAGCACACCACTTTACCTTAGTGGATTACGTCACTCAAGGAGGCCTTACTTATGTCTGAGAAAATGACTTACCTGGATTACGTTTCAGAAAGTTGTTATTTAAACTTAAAGGGGCGGGACTTTGTTTATAGGGGTGCGACCTATTTTACATCTGTGGGGGGAGGAACTTCTTTAGTCATTTTATAGTAATATTTTCAGTCTGATCTTTTCCCGCAACCATAACAATGCGCCACCCCGTACCGTAACCTACTGCACAATTTAATCAATTATTCCATTGAAGGCCAGTGTACTGTATATCTGAACTATTTGGTAAAACAGACTGAAATTTTTTTAACAGTATATAAAATTCATTCATACTTTACGCATCACCTCCCCGGAGAATATATATAAATTGAGTCAAAGTCCGACTCGTTGTGTAGGTTATGTTCCTAAACAACAACATACGGTACCTATTAATATATATCATTAGCTTATACATTAATATATATTCTCGTATCAACACTAAAAAAATATTGAAATCGGTTAAAATACACGCTAAATTGTGTAGGACTATGCTGACACGACGTTTGGAGTTTGGGAATGGCAAATTTGAACAGTCAGAAAGTTCTCAGAACAGTTCTGGGGACACAAGTCCTGGATGAACACCGACTGCGGATGCTATTTGTGAAGTGGAAACAATAATAAATAGTCGAACAATCACACCTGCGTCGAGCGATATGAGAGACCTGGAAGACACTTTCAGAAGAAAGATATAGAATGGGTATTCAACCCTCCAGTGGCTTCGCACAAGGGAGGAGTCTGGAAACGGGAAAGCCGAACAGTCAGAAAGGTTCTCAGAGGAATTGTGGGGACCCAAGTCCTGAATGAATACCGACTGCATAAATAGTCCACCCATCACACCTGCCTCGAGCGACGTGAGAGACCTGGAAGCGCTTACAGCAGCCCACGTCCTCCACGGTGGCCCACATGCTGATCTGTCACTGGGAGGATGTCTTCTGAAGGACTCATATCAACGACGGTGGCGGCACGTGCAGTTCCTAGCAGACCGCTTCTGGAAACGCTGGGTGAGGGAGTACCTTCCACTACTCCGCAAAAGACAGAGGTACATAGAACCTACCTGGAATCTCCAGGAAGGCGACCTTGTCCTCGTCACCGGAGAAAATCTTCCTTGCAACAAATGGCCATTGGGCAGAGTCACGGCAGTGGTCCCAGGAGCTGATGGTCTGGTGCGCCAGGTGCTTGTGCAAACCATATCTGGGGAGTTCCGAAGGCCAGTGACCCGTGTATGCCTTCTTGAACACGCCACACCGTAAATCTTGGGCGATTGCCCAACGCAGGGAGTTATCGCCGTTGGCTTCAACTACAGTGATGGCGTTGCCTTACCCGAACAAACATTCAATCTCTCAGCCTGCGACCACGTACGCCCCCCCCCCCCCCCCACGCGACCTGCACAGGCAAGAGGCCCTGATTCTGCCGAGTGTATGGTTTAGACTTTAGAGGGTGGCGTGGCTGCCTGGCCTCCATGATGCAGATCGCCCTCTCGAGTGATGCTGTGAGGACCAGTCCTCTGTGGTGAACACCGACTCCCAATCCTGGCCGAGTTTCGTGCTGGAACAATTTACACTATACTATTGTCCCTTGGAACACCACACTGGTTCGCATTGACCCGCACTTTAAGTACAGCCTAAGTGATGACATACCCCTTAGTACTGAAATATTGTGGACTAATTATGTCTACTCGTTTCTGCTTTATCTGGAGCAATAGGACAATGCGGAATGAAGTGTAACTAAGATTAATAGAGTTGTGAACTTTGTATCATGTCACTATGCTTAATAATAAATTGAAATTAAGATGAAATCGTGTGAGAATAATTATATATCAGATAGATCACCATGTAATACTAATGAACGCCTTGTTCTCTGCAGGTTTTGATCACATCAATAAATATTCAAGGCGTCAAAAGGCGGGTTTCAATCATTCCCTTCGACTTGCCCGTCATATATCATATGATTTTGTCATATATCTCCATGACTTACAGGAGCCTTATAGATTCCTGTTTGAATAGCCCAGCATTGATCCAGTACTGGGCGCCGCGTATTGTTAGCAGCAGTCGGAGGAGCTGTCACGTAGGTATAGGTACAGTACGGTAGGTATATTTGATGGCCACCCACCATACACATTCTAGGAGGAGCACTACGTCGCTCATTTTACCTGGTGTCGTAGGCTAGGTAAGGGATAATAGAACGCATTTAATTAGCCTACACGGGCGAGTCCCGAGTGCATTTTCGAAACCATTATCCACCATCACCTTTGCTTCGTAGGTTACTGTACAGTAGGTAGTACTTGGGTATCTCCACCTCAATAGTGGAAATAAGGTAAAGAATCTATGTCGCATCTCCTGAGAATCAGTTAAGATACGTTTCTCAAGATCTATGACAGCAAAAACAACGCACGAGTCTCTGAGAATACATTATTGTGTCGTACAGCTAACGTAAACACACAGACTCGTTCATTAACAGTATATATACCTCAGTGTCAAGACCTGACTGAATTACTCACAATAGGCAAACTGTACTCCAAGCTTTGTCAATAAATTTGTTTAAACTAAAAAAAAACTCTTACACAGCCATGTCCAGCTCGGGGGGTGTAGAGTAGAGTAGAGAGAGTGAATTACTGTACACCACCAACCTTGAGAATTCGTGACCTGGGTTGTGTTTATATACGAGTGATATGAGGGTTCAGAGCCCAGCAGGCACTCCCGGTCAACACTGTATCGATACCCGAGGTAGTAAATAATACTTACACGGTTTGGCTCACGATTACTAGTGGTTATTGGAGAATATTGCCTCAAGGGCATTATTTTATTTATTTTATTTATTTTATTTTATTTTGGGGGGGTCTGTACTCAGGGGTAAACAACTCTCACATACCACAACATATTAGTGCCAGTATTTACCATCTCAAGATAGACTCATATACTGTGCCATCCCAGCCTGATACCACCTCACATATGCATATCAACACGTGTTATTACCCTCCCACAATGATATATTTAAACGCAGCACATCAATCTCTTCCCATATCACAAGGACATAACCATAGGCTATACATGTATATACCACAACACACTCCATTAGACTCCTCCTCCTCCCACACACTTGCTCGGTCAACAACACACTTCATTACTCCTCTCACGTGTACTGTCCCACACATACCCGGTACCCCCAACTGTACATCCTGCACACCACGTTTCTCAGTGGCTTTCTCACACTTTGGGGTGCCATCTCGACTGAATAAAAGATGTGCACCCACGAGTTACGACTGCTGAGTGCAACGTATATGTGAATATATATACCCCGTCAGTATTGGAGTCCGCTCACCAACGCTATCTGTTGTGGCATTACTACTAGCCTCGCTGTACATAAGTTGGCAGAATCCACGCGTATGTGGGAGGGTCTGTTGTTATTACTGTGCTTCAGCAACGGAAGTTTTTAAGCGCGTAGTATAGTTAGTAATTATATAAAAAATTATGTGTTAGACTGGTTCGTTCTTACCCAGTAGTAGTCCCCAAGTGACTTCCTTGCCCTCTACATTCCACTCAAAGTTTCTACCTAAAGGAACCAACCTAACCCCTGCCGTTTTAATTGTAGCATTGTGGTTGTAACAGCGTACGGCATGACAGTTTTGTTCGGTCATACCAGGAAATACTTGTCAGGTGCAAGTACTAAACACGCAACAGCACCTATATTTGATGTATTTAACCACAACATTACATTAATTAATCTCTTAAGTTAGCTTAATCCTCCATACAACAACAACAATTACCAAAAACTCACTAGTGAACGGCCTGAGATTGTAAACATGAGGAAAGAGCTCGGACTACCCTCCCTATCTGAGAGGATAGCTCTACTCAATACCATGTTTTGTGTCAAAGTTTTGAAGAACAATGGTCCCCAAACTACAGCTGAAACTGAGTTGATGTTCTATCTAAGTAATCCCGATTATCTCGCTAACCTTCCACAAAAGACTCTCTTTGGGGCGTGGCTTCATAAAAGTGCTGCAGATCTCTTGAAACTGAATGTCCCAATCACCCCAGACGAACCCATTAACGCCATTCCTCCTTGGCTGGATATATCAGTTCCTATTAATTACACTCCTGTTGGTAGTAAGCAAATGTTAAACACCCATGTGATGAGATGTGTCACACTAGAAACTATTAACAGACACATAGAGAATATTAAATCAAGTGAATGTTATGCTTTTACTGATGGTTCTGTACAGACAAACACAGGTAGAACAGGCTGTGCAATTGTAATATATAAAGAAAGAGATGATAGTGTCAAACAAGCAAAGGCTGAACAACGGGGCCAGCACAACACAAACTGAACTAACTGGAATCTACTTAGCTACAGACTACCTCAAAGAAATTGGAGGTGGGGTGATATTTTGTGACTCTCAAAGTGCTTTGAAATCAATGAACAGCCCGTCAGGCTCTATGTCTAAAGTTGTAAGTGATATTAAAAGAAATGTGATAACTGCCAATGAGAACAACTCTCGTATCGAATTTGTGTGGATTCCGTCCCATGTTGGAATCAGGTATCATGACCGTGCTGATAGACTGGCCAATAAAGCAAGTAAGAAAGAAATTGTTGACCGTGACCTTGGCCTGTCCAATGCCGTAATTAAAAACATTCAAGTCAGAATCATGAACTCTGATCTAGAAGAACTGAGAAATGCAGAGACACCTGACAGTTGTAGCATTAGTAAATATGACAAATTTTGTGACTAGAGGTACCGGTACGGTCAGCATAAGGACAGAACCAGACAATGTGATGTAGTCGTGACCAGAAGTAGGCTAGGATACAGACACATCTGGCAAGTTAGTAACGCTGTACCCATACCGGGACACACAGCATGTAAACTTTGTGATAAACCTTTAAAGCATCCACTTGAACACTATATTATTGAATGTGACACTGTCAAAGACTTCAGGCCTCCTGGCTTATTGTATCATGAACTTTGTAATTACTACATTGAATCGGGGGTGCTTGGGGACATTCTTGCTGTTTATCTCAGATTTGCTAACCCACACTGATTAGTCTTCAATTAGAATATGGCATCCAATGTATATTGTCATGGGTTGCGTTAGGCTTACCCATGCAACCGACTCCAAAGTTTGTTTTACTAGAGATAAGGCACCCGGCGAGCCATGACTACGACATATTTTTTTTCCATTTATGGTATGTTAGCCAGTCTATAGGAGGAGGCCATTGAGACAGTGTTGTACTATTCATCGCCTCACATCCCAAAACCACATAATGAGTAGTATCCCCTAGGCCATGGGTTAGTTAAGACGTCGTCCCCACCCTCTCCCTCCTGAAGGGAACGGGACACCACACAGAGTCCTCCACCGCCACCCCGTCCTGTGGACCGTCAGTGACACGAGACTAAGTGTGCTAACCTCGGTTGTTATCCCCGTGGAAATATCACGTGTGGATGCCTGGTTGCGACAAGAACAATCCAGGCTGGCCTATCAAACCTACAGTAAATGGTTAATCAATTCACGCTTAGAGTTCTCCTGCACGACACCCGTCTACAGCGACCGTGAACGACACGAGATTAAGTGTGTTAACCTAGGTTTGTTATCCCCGTGGAAATATCACATGTGGAAGCCTGGTTGCGACAAAAGCAATCCAGGCTGGCCTATTGCACCTAAGTGGTTAATCAAGTCACGCTTACCAGTTCTCCTTGCCGCGACAACCGTCTACACTCTACAGTGACTGTCAGTGAGGGGAGACTACAGTATGTGTGGTAACCCAAGAGTACCTTTTTGTTGTTATTCCCCGTGGAAAGAAGTTCTTGTGCGGAAGCCTCGTTGCAACAAGAGTAATCCAGGCAGGCAGTAAATGTATCACCTGAATAATTAAGGCTCTGTTTAGTCATACCCATAGTAATCACATGTGTCCCCAAGTTGAAAATTCCGTTTTATAAGATTAATTTTATTACAGCGTGAACGTGAGTGACTCATATATCCATGCAAATTGTAAATCATTGTATGGAAGCTTGACAAATAAATGTAAGTGCAATTATCTGCCCGTATCTATGATCCTATCTTATTATTACTAAAGGTAATGACTGATTGGTTATGACAAAGTATAACCAATAACTTAGATGGATGTTGGAAATTAATGGAACTCATTAAATCATCATTTATCAAGTATAAATCATGGAATGTCGGGTGGTGGAGTGAATTTCTAGGTAGATACACCATAATCTCCTGTAAGTAACCAGTGTGAAGGTATCGAACTCTACGGTAAGAAACACAATATATTATAATCTTTATAAAATATAATGCACACCATAGATTAAATTATATAAAACCATGGCATATATAAACCAGTCTTGCATGGCAGCGAACAGTGACATCACCCACATGACTCTGACCCACTGTATAATATATATATACACTGTTAATGAATATGATGTATTTCTTTGTCTATGAACCTCTGTCCTGCGTGGCAGTGAGAAGTGATACCACCCTCAGTGTCAAGACCTGACTAAATTACTCACAATAGGCAAACTGTACTACAAGCTTTGTCAATATATTTGTTAAACTAAAAAACTACACTGGACACTGTAAATTTCACTGTCACACTAAATCACTGATGCTTGATATGGGTTAGAAGTCGTCTCCGGTACACAGAACTAGACCTTCTTGCTCCACACTAAACCCCCACACTGCCCACCCGGTCCTGAGTATGGTTCAAAACACACATCTGCTCGCTAATATACTGGCCACTGACCATTCAAACACGACACCCATCCTTCTCTCTCTCTCTCTCTAATTACCACAACACATGTTTCATGGGATGCGGTAAGAGTGGTTATGATTGTAATAAGGTAATCTAACCATTATCATTATTACTACCGGTATTGTTATCATTTCCCGAGCACACAGTATATCCAGAAGGTAGACAGCACACCTTGGCGGACGTCACTGTGAACAAGAGCCAATCATTATTCCCAATGCCCTCAAACGCGTAGGTTTTCTATTATTTTTTTTAGGTGGTCAGACGTGCTTGGTATTGCCGCCTGTGATCACCGGTAAGACTAATTATATAAATGGTCACAGGTGTTGAGCTCCGTCCCAAACTAATTATATCACTCCACTAATTACACAAAATAAAGTTATCAATACCCAACAATTGACTTAACCTGTCGAGGATATATTAGGTTAGGTTAGGTTCTACCCTTACATGAGTCACTTGTTTTTACTTTACTCAACTGTTTATGTAAAATATATAAGGCTTGATTTACTTACCCACATAAAGTAGATAAAAGTTTGGTTTACTCAGAGCCACCAACCCATCACCACTACCCACCAGTCTACCACCACCAACCTACCACTACCCACCAGTCTACCACCACCATCACCAACCAAACTCAACCCACTCCCACTGCCCACCCGACTCAACCCACTACTACCACCTCTACCTACCAGACTAAACTCACTCCCACCACCACTACCCCACCAGACTCAACCCACTCCCACTACCCACCAGACTACTAGCCACCACTCGTTCACCTGTAGTGGTCTGGTCCATCCTACATACACCAATGCCCAAAATGACACAATATCACCCACAATACAGCCACCTGAACAAACAACAACAACAAGAGGTAGATAATACACTGGGTCCTTCCCCTCACTCTCGTCCACCATCTTTTAGTAATATAACCTATCAATATATAGTATACCAACTTTGGCTAAATATCGATTGGTCTCTCTGTCCTGTTTTTGCATTAACGTCGTTAGGACACACACACACTACGATGCTGTCCATTACTAAGTGCTTCTCGATTGATGCACGTGGTGGGGGGGGGGGGGGGGGGGGGGAGGCATAATAATCCACACTACACCTGTTACTTTTGCGCCTCTCTGTTTAATGAATGCAGCCAACTTGCCCACCCCAGTTAGGAACCAGTCAACTCGTCCACACCAGTTAGGAACCAGTTACCTTGTCTCCCCCCCCCCCCCCTAATCTAATTTGAAGCATGGCAACTTGTTCAGATCAATTAAACTACCTCACTCAACTACTATGGCAACTCATCTTGTCCAAATTCATCATCATGCTTCAATCACAAATTTCTAAAAACAAGTCTGGCGAAGACTGGCATGGAACAAATCACTCAAACTGCTCAACTCGATCAATTTACAGTCAATTTCTTCAAACCAGTCAAACTACTCGACTCTTGCTATTTTGCTCAGATTTTGGTTTCAGATTGCTCCCGAGGGGGCTAGTTTATTGGGCACCCCCTTACATCCTGTGCAAGCTGAAGCGCAGAAGCGTTTACAGCGCCCATCTGGGAAGCATGCTAAGTTCATGCTTGCCCTTATGACTCATGCAATAAGGGCGTTAAAAGTTATTTTGATCAAGCAGTTTGCAGACTATCAACTTGCCCTCAAGGGTTAAAATCTATCCAACCAGGTTAACCCACCAACTCTAGTTATATTTTTTTCTTTTTTTCTACGGGGATTAGCCCTCCCGGGCACAAGTCACTGACCCACATCGGGGCCTGGGGGGCGAAAATGCCGGGACTTAGTTCAAAATCAAATCTGCAGTCAACTTGTTCCATCGACGCAAACATACAGTGAACCAAAGATGCACTGATCCCACCCCTGGCTCTCGTACACACAATTTTACCTGGCAATACTTGGTGAACAAAGGCTGTATGTAATGGTGAGTGTGATTCGTGGACCTATTTTCGGTTGAATCACTGTCAGGAAAAATATTAACCCCTCATCACAATTTAACTTTACCACTACAATATGTAACTACCTCTTACGATTAGGCTCCCAATATTAAATGCTGGATTAGATTTGATGGGGTTAGGTTAGGATCTGGAAGGCCTCAGGACTTGTTAGTGCTGAAGGCTCTATGAGCACACTACCTCCACCACCTACACCACCACCATCCGTGACCACACTACCTCCACCAACATCATCTATGAACATACCACCACCACCACCACCATCCATGACCACACCCTCTCCACCACCACCATCCGTGACCACACCACCTCCACCATCATCTATGAACATACCACCACCACCATACATGACCACACCCTCTCCACCACCACCATCCGTGACCACACCACCTACACCACCACCATCCGTGACCACACCACCTACACCACCACCATCCGTGACCACACCACCACCATCTGTGGCCACACCACCTCCACCAACATCATCTATGAACATACCACCACCACCATCCGTGACCACACCCTCTCCACCACCACCAGCCGTGACCACACCACCTCCAACACCATCCGTCCGTGACCACACCACCACCACTATCCATAACGACCCGTTGTAAACTCTACTCTGTAATACTTTTGCGCTAACGCTCACAGGATGGGTATGGGGTGCACAATAAAGTAGCCGCTGTAAGCGGCAAAATCAATAACTACACGACCACCACCATCCGTGACCACACCACCATCCAAGACTACACACCACCACTATCCATGACCACACCACCACCACCCGTGACCACACCACGACCACTATCCATAACCACACCACCACCACCATCCGTGACCACACCACCATCCATGACAACACACAACCACTATCCATAACTACAGCACCACCACCATCCGTAACCACACCACCACCACCACCATCCGTGACCACACCACCATCCATGACAACACACAACCACTATCCATAACTACAGAACAAACCACCATCCGTGACTATACACCACCTATGCACTACCACACCACCACACCACCGTCACAACACAGCTGCCAGTATACTACCCGGTACCTGCTCTCTGCTTTAAAGGCATGATCTAATATTCAAGCCTCAACCTTTGTTTTAACGTTCACGGAAATACAGTTCTCATTAGAAAAAAAATAATCAGAATAACAGTATCAGAAGAAGCACAAGTCTTAGCATTAGGGGAATTCTCTTGTTAGTACAGATCTATAAAAGCAATGTAGCTATTGGTAATTTACTGAGGTACTTTGTCTACGTTGATTCATTTCCGATAGGGATGAAAGCAATGTGTTATAATTCTGTGTGTGTGTGTGTGTGTGTGTGTGTACTGGTCTACCATCTTCTTCAAACTTCCTAAATCATAGGTCTACTTGTACATGTGTCTGCAGCTGCACTGTTGTTTACGGGTTAAAACTAATCAATGCAATCTGCTGAAAACTCATCTGAGCCGCAATTCTTCTAACGATGTTATGATGACATTTTCAGAAATACATAAAACCATTACCGTCTACATCACAATCATTATATTTGTTCAGGGTTTCAGCACCACGGATCAAGAGAAAGATATTCATAACATTCCACAGCATGTTACTTCATCTACACTATACACCGACATAAGAGTATGAATTAATACTTCAGTGTCACACTACAACAAACAACACTTACGGATGACACACTACAGCACAACACTTACGGATGACACACTACAACACTTCAGGGTGTCACACTACAATTCCAAACAACACTTCCGGGTGTCACACTACAACACAACACTTCAGGGTGTCACACTACAACACAACACTTCAGGGAGTCACACTACAACACAACACTCCAGAGTGTCACACTATAACAACACTTCCGGGTGTCACTACAACACAACACTTCAGGGTGTCACACTATAACAACACTTCCGGGTGTCACACTACAACACAACACTTCAGGGTGTCACATTACAACACACTTCAGGGTGTCACATTACAACACACTTCAGGGTGTCACACTACAACACAACACTTCAGGGTGTCACACTACAACACCAAACAACACTTACGGATGACACACTACAACACAACACGTCAGGGTGTCACACTATATAACACAACACTTCAGGGTGTCACGCTACAACACAACACTTTAGAGTGTCACACGACAACACAACACTTCAGGGTGTCACACTACAACACAACACTTCAGGGTGTCACACTACAACACAACACTTCAGGGTGTCACTCTACAACACAACACTTCAGGGTGACACACTACAACACAACACTTCAGGGTGTCACACTACAACACAACACTTCAGGGTGTCATACTACAACACAACACTTCAGGGTGTCACACTACAACACCAAACAACACTTACGGATGACACACTACAACACAACACGTCAGGGTGTCACACTATATAACACAACACTTCAGGGTGTCACGCTACAACACAACACTTTAGAGTGTCACACGACAACACAACACTTCAGGGTGTCACACTACAACACAACACTTCAGGGTGTCACACTACAACACAACACTTCAGGGTGTCACTCTACAACACAACACTTCAGGGTGACACACTACAACACAACACTTCAGGGTGTCACACTACAACAAAACACTTCAGGGTGTCATACTATAACACAGCACTTCAGGGTGTCATACTATAACACAACACTTCAGGGTGTCATACTATAACACAACACTTCAGGGTGTCATACTATAACACGTTATTTCAGGGTGTCACTCTACAACACTTCAGGGTGTCACACTACAACACAACACTTCAGGGTGTCATACTATAACATGTTACTTCAGGGTATCACTCCTCAACACAACACTTCAGGGTGTCACACTACAACACGTTACTTCAGGGTGTCATAATACAACACGTTACTTCAGGGTGTCATAATACAACACGTTACTTCAGGGTGTCATACTATAACACAGCACTTCAGGGTGTCATACAATAACACAACACTTCAGGGTGTCACACTACAACACGTTACTTCAGGGTGTCATAATACAACACGTTACTTCAGGGTGTCATACTATAACACGTTACTTCAGGGTGTCATACTATAACACAGCACTTCAGGGTGTCATACAATAACACAACACTTCAGGGTGTCACAACATAACATTTCAGGGTGTCACACTACAACACAACACTTCAGGGTGTCATACTATAACACAACACTTCAGGGTGTCACACTATAACACAACACTTCAGGGTGTCACACTACAACACAACACTTCAGGGTGTCACACTACAACACAACACTTCAGGGTGTCACACTACAACACAACACTTCAGGGTGTCATACTATAACACAACACTTCAGGGTGTCACACTACAACACAACACTTCAGGGTGTCACACTCCAACACGACACTTCAGGGTGTCATACTATAACACAGCACTTCAGGGTATCATACAATAACACAACACTTCAGGGTGTCACACTACAACACAACACTTCAGGGTCACACTACAACACAACACTTCAGGGTGTCACACTACAACACAACACTTCAGGGTGTCATACTATAACACAACACTTCAGGGTGTCACACTACAACACAACACTTCAGGGTGTCACACTACAACACAACACTTCAGGGTGTCAAAACACAACACTTCAGGGTGACACAACACACCACTTCAGGGTGTCACAATACAACACAACACTTCAGGGTGTCACATTACAACACAACACTTTAGGGTGTCACACGACAACACAACACTTCAGGGTGTCACACAACATTTCAGGGTGTCACACTACAACACTTCAGGGTGTCACACTAAAACACAACACTTCAGGGTGTCATACTATAACACAACACTTCAGGGTGTCATACTATAACACAACACTTCAAGGTGTCATACTATAACACAACACTTCAGGGTGTCACACTATAACACAACACTTTAGGGTGTCACAATACAACACAACACTTCAGGGTGTCACATTACAACACAACACTTTAGGGTGTCACACGACAACACATCACTTCAGGGAGTCACAATACAACACTTCAGGGTGTCACACTACAACACAACACTTCAGGGTGTCACACTACAACACAACACTTCAGGGTGTCATACTATAACAGCACTTCAGGGTGTCATACTATAACACAGCACTTCAGGGTGTCATACTATAACACAACACTTCAGGGTGTCACACTACAACACGTTACTTCAGGGTGTCATACTATAACACAGCACTTCAGGGTGTCATACTATAACACAACACTTCAGGGTGTCACACTACAACACAACACTTCAGGGTGTCACACTACAACACAACACTTCAGGGTGTCATACTATAACACAGCACTTCAGGGTGTCATACTATAACACAACACTTCAGGGTGTCATACTATAACACAACACATCAGGGTGTCATACTATAACACAACACTTCAGGGTGTCACACTACAGCACAACACTTCAGGGTGTCACATTACAACACAACACTTTAGGGTGTCACACGACAACAACACTTCAGGGTGTCACACTACAACACAACTCTTCAGGGTGTCATACTATAACACAACACTTCAGGGTGTCACACTACAACACAACACTTCAGGGTGTCACACTACAACACAACACTTCAGGGTGTCATACTATAACAGCACTTCAGGGTGTCATACTATAACACAGCACTTCAGGGTGTCATACTATAACACAACACTTCAGGGTGTCACACTACAACACGTTACTTCAGGGTGTCATACTATAACACAGCACTTCAGGGTGTCATACTATAACACAACACTTCAGGGTGTCACACTACAACACAACACTTCAGGGTGTCACACTACAACACAACACTTCAGGGTGTCATACTATAACACAGCACTTCAGGGTGTCATACTATAACACAACACTTCAGGGTGTCATACTATAACACAACACATCAGGGTGTCATACTATAACACAACACTTCAGGGTGTCACACTACAGCACAACACTTCAGGGTGTCACATTACAACACAACACTTTAGGGTGTCACACGACAACAACACTTCAGGGTGTCACACTACAACACAACTCTTCAGGGTGTCATACTAGAACACAGCACTTCAGGGTGTCATACTATAACACAACACTTCAGGGTGTCATACTATAACACAACACTTCAGGGTGTCATACTATAACACAACACTTCAGGGTGTCACAATACAACACAACACTTCAGGGTGTGACACTATAATAAAACACCTCATGATGTCATACTACAACATAACACTTCAGGGTGTCACATTACAACACAACACTTTAGGGTGTCACACGACAACACAACACTTCAGGGTGTCACATTACAACACAACACTTTAGGGTGTCACACGACAACACAACACTTCAGGGTGTCACAATACAACACAACACTTCAGGGTGTCACATTACAACACAACACTTTAGGGTGTCACACGACAACACATCACTTCAGGGAGTCACAATACAACACAACACTTCAGGGTGTCACATTACAACACAACACTTTAGGGTGTCACACTACAACACAACACTTCAGGGTGTCACACAACATTTCAGGGTGTCACACTACAACACTTCAGGGTGTCACACTAAAACACAACACTTCAGGGTGTCATACTATAACACAACACTTCAGGGTGTCATACTATAACACAACACTTCAAGGTGTCATACTATAACACAACACTTCAGGGTGTCACACTATAACACAACACTTTAGGGTGTCACAATACAACACAACACTTCAGGGTGTCACATTACAACACAACACTTTAGGGTGTCACACGACAACACATCACTTCAGGGAGTCACAATACAACACTTCAGGGTGTCACACTACAACACAACACTTCAGGGTGTCACACTACAACACAACACTTCAGGGTGTCATACTATAACAGCACTTCAGGGTGTCATACTATAACACAGCACTTCAGGGTGTCATACTATAACACAACACTTCAGGGTGTCACACTACAACACGTTACTTCAGGGTGTCATACTATAACACAACACTTCAAGGTGTCATACTATAACACAACACTTCAGGGTGTCACACTATAACACAACACTTTAGGGTGTCACAATACAACACAACACTTCAGGGTGTCACATTACAACACAACACTTTAGGGTGTCACACTACAACACAACACTTCAGGGTGTCACTCTACAACACAACACTTCAGGGTGACACACTACAACACAACACTTCAGGGTGTCACACTACAACACAACACTTCAGGGTGTCATACTATAACAGCACTTCAGGGTGTCATACTATAACACAGCACTTCAGGGTGTCATACTATAACACAACACTTCAGGGTGTCACACTACAACACGTTACTTCAGGGTGTCACACGACAACACATCACTTCAGGGAGTCACAATACAACACAACACTTCAGGGTGTCACACTACAACACAACACTTCAGGGTGTCATACTACAACACAACACTTCAGGGTGTCACAATACAACACAACACTTCAGGTGTGTCACACTACAACACAACACTTCAGGGTGTCATACTAAAACACAACACTTCAGGGTGTCATACTACAACACACCACTTCAGGGTGTCACAACACAACACTTCAGGGTGTCACACGACAACACAACACTTCAGGGAGTCACAATACAACACAACACTTCAGGGTGTCACGCAACAACACAATACTTCAGGGAGTAGCACTACAACAACACTTCAGGGTGTCACACTACAACACATCAGGGTGTCACACTACTAGACAATACTGCAGGGTATCAACACTACAACACAACCCTTCAGGGTCACACAAGAACATAGCACTTACGGGTGTCACACTACAACACAACATTTAAAGATGTGACATTACAACACAGCACTTCAGTGTCACACTACAAGACAACACTTCAGAATGTCACACTTTAACACCACACAACACTTTGGGAGAACAGCCTTGGCTAGTGAACACTACGTTTATAACGAAAGGTAACAGCAATGCCTAGAAATACGACATCCTCAATTAAATGAAAGTACAAAATATTCAACTCAAGAGCACGACAGTAACAGCACAGCATGAAACTAATAACACGACACTAACAGTACAGCATGAATCCAACAGCACAGCATTAAACTCACAGCACAACACGACACTACCAGCACAGCACGACACTAGCAACACAGCACAGCAGACACTAGCAACACAGCACAGCAGACACTAGCAACACAGCATGACAGACACTGACAGCAAACGACACTAATAGTACAGCATGACATTAGCATCACAGCACGACAGACATTAGCAATACAGCATGGCAAACAAAGGCAGCACACGACACTAACAGCATAACATGACATTAGCAGCACAGCACGGCACCAGCTGCACAACATGAATCCCCTATGTCCTTAACAAGTCCACAATTACGTGAAGTAACAAGACACCAATCCACCACTATCATTTTACACTTTAAATCATTGTCACAGTTGACGGTTCAGTGGGACCTTGACAGCCTGTCGTGCAGCAAGACGTTGACAGAGCTGAACAGTAGTTGCTGAGGATTACCCTGTCTTTTGTTGCTGAGTGGCGAGACAGACCTTTCTCCCTAGCTAGAGTTGTCTCGTCTCAAGCTGGCAAGTCTCAGACATCACAAAAGCTTACTATCAATAACAGCTTTACCCAGTGTTGATCTAGCATGGTGGTAGGCTACAGCTGACAGTCATCGTGTCTGGCATAATGGTTGAATCCCCTATGGTTAGTTAGCTCATCATCTGGTTTACGCTTTGTTAGGTTATCGTAAGTTTTGTTTGGTTATCACTTGCATCCTTAGGTTATCTGGATAAGGTTATGTTATTTGGATGTTTTCTGGGTGCGGCTGTTATCGGGGTCAGGTCATATTAACATCTGGGATAAGATTGTTATAGAAACTGGGTTAGGTTATTTGAGTTGGTTACGTTACAATGTCTGGATTTACACTGTAAACAAAAAACACGGAAATTCACTTGAAAATCTGTTTAACGATGGATGTGACAGCTGCTCCGTGTACAGCAACCTTACAAGACATTATTCCCGAGTCCCCACCATTTACAATAAATCTAGGTAGATGGTGTAGCCGGAAAAATGGAAACTCACTGAAATATTCCTACAGTTGATTTAGGTGGAGCATTCCACACATGCTCCGAGTACCGGTGACAGGCACCTTATGCATCGCTCGCAAGACGCCAAGCTGGCAAGCAACAACAGCAGAGAGAGTCTGGCTGTCCTTACTGTTTCAGCACGGGATTATTAAGACTGGGTTGGCCAGACGTGAACTTCCAAATATTAGCAATACCACAAAGCTGCCACCGGACGCGTGTACTTACCAACACTCCTATTTTACACTCCACGATGTATTCAATAATCATACACTTTAGTGTAAACAATGCCTCGGTGTACTTACATGAGGAGAAAATGCTAAAACTGTGCTGATCTGCTGTCAAAATCGGCTTCCTCCTCACATACAAGAACTCGCCTACCCTCACTAGCTCCTTGCACAAATCTGGTTCACCTAATATTTGTCAGTAACAATACTTCACTGCTATTGTATTACTATAGAACAAATGACTTTAAACTCAGTGGAACTACATTTCAAATAAGTGCAATAGAAACGTTTTGAGGTTTCACTCGTTTATTTACACACTCCCCGCAGGGACACAAACATGCACCTTCACTCACGGCTAAGAGACAACTGAGCAAAATTCAAGATGGCTGCGTTTGTTGGTAACTTCGTTCGAACACAGTGAATATAAATGAAAAGGTCATAATACGAATTACTTTAATATGGATTTGCCTATTGTTACTCAATAATATTCACATATATATACGACAGATTATGCTAAATATTACAACCATTATGTACAAATTCAAACAAGGCTGCTGAGAATGTTTGACATGACATCAGTTTATGCTGTGGGACGGTTCTTCGGTGTCCGTTTTCTGTGACTCCCTCAAAGTTACAAATATCAAATCATTTTTAACCGGCCTTTATTATCCATCACCACCACCTGTTCTCTTCAATATGGAAAAACAGCACAACTACAACAGCTGTAGATATCTCTGTTAAACAATCAAAATAATTACAACAAATAATCTAATTATTCGTCAGATTTGGCACTTTTATTGAAAAACTTTCTGCACTGCAGATGAGAATTTTACGAGCGATTACACAACATTAGTATGACAAAAAATAATAATAAATATACATAATTTTCTTTATTATTTTCTATCATACTTAATGCTGTGTAGCCGCTCGTAAAATTCTTACACACACATACACACACATCCAACCTTAAGATAGTAACTAGCACCTTTCTTCACACACATACATGTGTATGTGTGTGTGTGTGTGTGAACAAAGGTGCTAGTTGCTATGCTAGGGTTGGATGAATATCATATTTTTTTTATGAGTACTTCACTAAACGAGTTTCTTTTGCCGTCATCAGGACCGGGAAGCTGATATGTAACGAGCCAAGCAAATATTGCATACTATAAAAGATTTGCACTTTATCTCATGGTCAGGGCCGGATTCAGGAGTGGGCGAAGTGGGCAGCTGCCCAGGGGCCTCCACAATCTGGCGGCCTCCACATTTTACAATATTTTATTTATTTGTTTATTCATTTTGATTATTTTTATTTTCATTCTTGAAAATTTTTGACATGTGCGGTAGTAGCTATATCAGGGATGGTCGACTTGAAACCACATGAATGACTCCAGTCGTGTCTCACGTCTGTGTGTGTGTGTGTGTGTGTTGGGAATTTGTACACTATCAATAAATATACAGTTAATTGAAAATTTCTCAATGTTCTAATTTCCTCAATATAACTGCATATGGCTTCAAAATTCTCCAAAGAAGTGTTCAAATTTCAAAATTTTCCCGGGGGGCTTACAGCGCCCCCCGGAACTAACTCCCAGATGTTTAGGCTCGCTTCACTCGCCACCCCACCCTCTTGGGTAGTTATAATGAGGGGGGCCTCCACAAAGAGGCTGCCCATGGGCCTCCACAGGTCTAAATCCGGCACTGCTCATGGTACAATATAACAAAAATAATTCTAACAATTAAGGGGATGTAAAAGATAAAGCGTCATTGGACTAAAATATTATTAACCTTTCACAAAATACACGAATAATGAACTGAGATAGAAATATAGAAAATATGACGGATTATTTCCTATCAAGAAGTCACTTAAGAATATGAGGACTAAAATATGATAAAAATGGGGAGACGAGTTAAAATAACGAATTGAACAATTTCATACTTTTTTCACAAAGAAAATATTTCAGAATGTACTAGTTTAGAACTACAGAAATTGTGAGGACGACTATGGTTTACATATAATTATCATAAATTATTAAACATAATAGGTTTAATTTATGATAAAAATGGCCCCGTTTGTTGGGCTAGGGGTTCAGGGATTCCATGTTGGGTTCATACTTGTCGACTAGGACAACTCTATCCATCTGTCCATATTTATCTAACAATTTGTCCCTCTCTCCGCCTATCTATCTGTAAGACGATGTCGTACGTCTCATACGACATCTTAAAACGTTGATTAATTTCTCAAGATCAATAACACCGACTCTTCTGATTCGAGTCAACAAGTATGAACCCAACACCGAATCCCTGATCCCCAAACTCAACAAACGGGGCCATATTTCTCAGTAATTAAATCTATTATGTCTAAGAATTAATTTATGATAATTATATTAAATACGAGTTATTTATCCACATGCAAGAAAGTGTACAATAATTCAGCTGGATTTGGCAGAGATGACTATTATAAATTCTTGAAAGAATTAACTTGCATTTTATAGCATTATGTAGACTGTGGTGTAATGGTCAGCATGCTCGCCTCGCAAGTGAACGCACCCGGGCTCGATCCCCGGGCCGGGTGAATCCATGGGAAGTTTCTTCAGGCCATTTGCCTCTGTCTACCCAATAGCAATTGGGGACCTAGATATTCATCGATTTGCGGATCGTGTTCTGGGGTAATGGTTAGTCAGTGCAGTTGGCGAGTTGTCCGGTCTTCTCGGACTATTCCTTGACACTGGGTCGTGCAACTAGTTAACTTGAGGTGTGCTTATTGTGTTGGCGACATCTTTTACATCTTAAACAAATTCACGCCTAGGTGGACCTTGGGCCGGCCATCCTCGTTACACGAGGGGCAACCATTATTAGACTGTAAATAATAATGTAGAGCAGGGGTAACCACATATTCCACTGGGATCGAGGGGTTTTCCCTAAGCTGAGTTGGATAGTTTGAGTACCTTTGCATATATCACCTTTGTTTAGCCCTGACTTCCATTTATACACCTCTATCATATCACCCCTCGCTTTGTTTAGCCCTGACTTCCATTTAAACACCTCCATCATATCACCCCTCGCTTTGTTTAGCCCTGACTTCCATTTATACACCTCCATCATATCACCCCTCGCTTTGTTTAGCCCTGACTTCCATTAAAATACCTCCTACATATCACCCCTCACTGCGTCTCTCGAGGGAGTGCAAATTAAGATGCCCGGGATTAGTCTTGTCATTCTCTAAATGTTTTCTAAGGATTCTATATCCATTCTGTAGTACGGTGAACAGAATTGAACCCCGTAATCCAGGTGAGGCCTCACAAACACAAGATATAGTTTTAGGATAACCTCGCTCGTCTTGTAACTAACTTTCGTTTGCATGAACCCAAGTACTTGTTTCGAACAAATGCACATTGTTGTCTTGGTTTAAGATTCCTACTTATCATTAACTCGGAGGACAATTACAAAGTCGAGTTTTCATACCTGGAAATGGCGAATGCCCGTCCCACTAGGGTCACAGCTTGAGGTTGAACAATCCGCGAGAGCGTTGTGACGACATCAAGTGTGACTCAAAACCACGAAGGTACAGCAGGAGCTGATCTAGGAACATCACAAGGGTGAAGGAGGCTTACAGTGCCCCCCCCCCTCTCCCCCGCAGAATTTTTTTTCGAATCTGACCAATATCATGGACATTTTAAGGCTATTTTGAAACAATGTACACTTGATATTAGAAGATGTTCTTTTGCTTACTTTTTTACTTTTATTCTCTTCGCCACTGATCGGCTCGTTAGCCACTTGAGCGGTTAGTCATGGACAAGTACTGGGCGGTTAGTCACGGACTAGTACTGGGCATGAACTGGCTCCTGAATATATCGGAACCTGCTCCAGTGCTTGTCAGGTCTGGCCGTCACAACATTCAAGATCCTTTGTGACTGACGTCGAAAGCTTCAATTGCATTTACTATTAATTGAATTGTCATTATAAGTCAGGGTAGAAGAGTTTACTGTGAGAATGAGGTATCATTGACATCGTCCCTAGCGACGCTATAAGTTGCTAACTGATGCTGAAGTTACCTATTTTTCACCTATGAACATGAGAACCCGATGTTCATAGTGAAATTGTTGTAAGAATTTTAATTACGGAAGTATTAATTATTCTGAAGGGAAGAGTCAGCCTCCCTGTGGGAGTTGTCGAACTGTTGTACAAGAACAGGAGAATCGACCCAGAGGAATGTGCGTTCAGTATTGCTGGATATGACTCATTTACGAACCTTTCTCAAGAAACTTGCAAGAGGGGTGTGGTTATTTATGCTAGGCAAGACCTTAGAGCCAGCCAGGCGAGGGTACAGGGAGAAGATATTCTTGAAGAGTCCAAGCGGTGTAAAATTAAATTAAAGGGAGGGGACTTACTTATCGTCGGGTGTATCTACAGATCCCCAAATTGTGGCCCACCAAATCACAGGAACTTAAGAGCCTTAATAAACAATGCGGCGATGCTCAACCCTAGCCACCTCCTTATCATGGGGGACTTTAACTATGGCGACATCGACTGGAGAAATGAGTCCACCCCGAATGACTTGCATAACCCTGCTACTCTTTTTGTAGAAACTCTGAGGGATAATTTTCTGTTAGAAACCCGACACACTACAGAGGGGAACAAACACCCAAGCCACTAGACCTCATCACAACAAACGAGGAGGGTATGGTGGCCAAACTGGAACACTTTGCCCCAGTTGGCACCAGTCACCATACAGTGTTGTCATACAGATTTCACTCTTACCTAGTTCAGGATAAGACCAGGCCAAGGTGCAAATATTACAAGGGAAATTACAACGGGATGAGGGAAGAGATGAAGGGTATCAACTGGCCTGACTCATTTAGGCACAAGAGCGCAGACACCACGCTAATATCATAACTAGCAAGGTGACCCATTTGACCGACCCAAGACCAAACCCAGTGCTTCTAGGAATACGAGAGGATCCCTACACATGAACCATGCGGCGGTCGACAAAGTTAAGAAGAAAACCCAGAAATTCAGGACGTGGTCTGGGTCAAATGATGAGCAAGACAGGAGGATGTATGCAAGAGCCAGAAACCAAGCAAAGATAGAGTGTAGAAGGGCTGAAAAGGAGTTCCAGAGGCTGGTTGCAAGCGAGGTCAAGTCAAACCCAAAGGCATTTTACCGCTATGCAAAGTAGAAATTAAAAACGAGAGTAGGAGTATCAGACCTGAGGCTTGAAGATGGTAGTTAGGCAGATTCTGACCAGGATAAAGCTGAGGCATTGAACAGCTTCTTTTCCTCGGTGTTCACAAGAAAGGATGCTATTAACCTTCCTGCGTTTGAGGGCAGACGGTTCGACACAGCACTGACCCACACTGTGTTCACAGAAGATGGTATTAGAAATAAACTGTCCAAGCTAAAGGTCCATAAGAGTCCCGGCCCTGACATGGTGCATCCTAGAGTGCTAAGAGAGTTGTGCAACGAGCTTGCAGAGCCCCTGAAGATCCTGTTTTGTAAATGCCTGGATGAACAAATGGTCCCCAGTGAATGGAAAATGGCTTATATGAGTCCTATCTTCAAGAAGGGCGATCGTCACTCCACGAACAACTATAGACCAGTGAGCCTGACCAGCATAATATGTAAAGTACTTGAGAGTATTATCAGAGATGCCGCAATGGAACATCTACTACGAAACAACCTTGTAAAGGATTGCCAACACGGTTTTAGGCCGGGGCGCTCCTGCTTAACACAATTGCTTAAGGTATTGGATATTTGGACCCATATTCTGGAACGAAGTGGTAATATCGACAATATTTACCTAGATTTTGCCAAGGCTTCCGACAGTGTACAACACGAAAGGCTGAAAATCAAACTGGAAGGGTACGGAATTCGGGGAAATGTCCTAGTGTGGATAGAAGACTTTCTACATGATCGCAAGCTGTGTGTGGTGATTAATGGCTCGAAATCATCATCCGTACCTGTCACAAGCGGGGTACCACAGGGCAGTGTATTGGGCCTGATGTTGTTTGTTTGTTTCATAAATGACATTCCTGACCTTGTACACTCCTCCATACAAATGTTTCCCGATGACGCCAAGTGATTTCGGGAAATCAAAAACCAAGCGGACTGTGAAGAGCTGCAGAAGGACCTCTGTGGGCTCCAAGAATAGTCGAAGAAATGGCTGCTGAGATTCAATGTCACGAAGTGTAAGAGGATGCACCTGGGGCGTACCAACGGTAAGAAGGCGTATCATATGTCCCAACAGGATGAAGAAACTGCTCTATTTGAGACTAAATGTGAGAAGGACCTAGGTGTGTATGTTGACAATGAGCTGAAGTTCTCAGGTCATTGTGAGAAGAAGGTATATCAGGCAAATAAATTATTGGGTCTTATAAGAAGGTCGTTCAGATATCTAAACGGTCCGTCCCTCGTAACGATCTTCAAGAGTGAAGTGCTTCCCCATCTGGAATTCTGTCACTCCGTCTGGTCCTCGAGATATGCTAGGGACTGTCAGTTGGTTGAAAATGTTCAAAGAAAGGCCACCAGACTGGTGCCTGCACTTCGGCACCTCAACTACCCTGAGAGATTGGAGCGCCTGAACTTGCTTAGCTTATACTAGAGACGGGCAAGGGGTGACCTAATTGAGGTGTATAAGCATCTCAAGGGGCACTACTCAGTCTCAGTCGAGTGTCCTTACTTGGAGCTGGCGGACGCTCGCCCCACAAGGAGTCACAGCTCAAGATTGAAGAAGCCGCAAGTCCAGAAAACTGTGAGGGCAAACTCTTTCGGAGTGAGAGTTGTGAACTCTTGGAATAATCTACCAGGAAGTGTTATGACGGCACCGAGTGTGAGCTCTTTCAAGACAAGACTTGACCAACACTGGAGCAGGTTCAGGTACATTCAGGAGCCGGTGCATGCCCAGTACTTGCCAACAGTGAGTAACAGAGACGTGACCGATCACCCAGGCGGCTAACGAGTCGACCATTTGGTGAAAAGGATAAAAGAAAAGGAAAAGTGATTCCTTGTGGGGGGGGGGGGGACATACCCTATCTCCCAGCCTCCAAATAAGGGCACTCGACTGTGTGGTGCCCTTTGAGATGTTAATACACCTCAATTAGGTCCTTCCTTGCCCGTCTGTAGTATAAGCTAGGCAATTTCAGGTGCTCTAATTTCTCAGAGTAACTGAGGTGCCGAAGTGCAGGCACCGATCTGGTGGCCTTTCCAAGTTTAAAAGCTCCAAAAAGTTGTTGGTAGCGAAAGGCAGAGCGGGGAAGATGACAGAGGAAGGAGCAGGAGGTTAGGAAGTGAAGTGTAGTGGGAGAGATAGTGTCATGGCTCTATACGACTGCGTTTATTTGGTTAGTGCATAGCGCACGTATTTGGTTTTTGTCTGTGTTTAGTGTGTGATCCTCGGGTCAGCATATATATATATATATATATATATATATATATATATATATATATATATATATATATATATATATATATATATATATATATATATATATGCAAGTAAATCACTGTAGGTGCGCGTGATCTAGGTATATGCTGATAACCACCAGGAAAGAAGAAAACACGAAGTTCCCAAGCGCTTTCGTGTAATTCACATCTTCAGGGGTGAGTACAGACTAGATAGAGTAATGTAGAACAAGATGAATATATACAGAGGAGGGTGAGACCAGGTCCACAATGGTCAGGTAATGACCCTACTAATCTTTAAATGGCACACAACGGTTGGTGGTTGGGTCAGATGGGACAGTGACCCGCCCTCTCACCTGATCACAAATCTTCTTAATTACAAAGTTGTCCAGCTTGTACAAGCCGTTACTCAAATTCATGTTGAATGCTTCGGTATGTTTAATAAGACTAGATTCTATGATGTTCCTACTATCAATTGAATTACATGGTAATATTGAGGAGGCATTATCCCAGTCGATGCAATGCTTGTTATCCCTCAAATGAACAAACAGAGCATTGGATTCCTGGCCTGTCCTGACACTGTATTTGTGTTGTTTAATTCTAGTTACAAGATCTTTACCTGTCTGGCCTAAGTAAAACATATTACATTCCTTGCAAGGAACTTCATAGAAGCATTCAACATGAATTTGAGTAACGGCATGTACAAGCTGGACAACTTTGTAATTAAGAAGATTTGTGATCAGGTGAGAGGGCGGGTCACTGTCCCATCTGACCCAACCACCAACCGTTGTGTGCCATTTAAAGATTAGTAGGGTCATTACCTGACCATTGTGGACCTGGTCTCACCCTCCTCTGTATATATTCATCTTGTTCTACATTACTCTATCTAGTCTGTACTCACCCCTGAAGATGTGAATTACACGAAAGCGCTTGGGAACTTCGTGTTTTCTTCTTTCCTGGTGGTTATCAGCATATATATATATATATATATATATATATATATATATATATATATATATATATATATATATATATATATACGGAGAATGCAAAGTGAGTTTCACTTCTTACCTCCATCCTTAGTGCGAGATCTCCTACGTGTACGTATGTATGTGGGCCATACAAAGAGAAAATAGACAAACGTAGAGAAATTTGACAACTGATCACATACCGAACGCCACAGCCTTCCTTTGAACATTTTCAATCAACTGACAGTCCCAAGTATATCTCGGGATCCAGACGGGTTGATACTTGACAGTACTCCAGACGGGGAAGCACCTCACATCGTTACGACCTTAATTAAAACCTAATAATTTGGCCCATGATAATGTTAAAAAAAATACGAACGATCTATATAATTTTTTAATTTCACATTATGTAAAAAAAAAAAGAGAACAGAGTAAAAAAAATTAAGATTTATAGGATACGATAAATTAGGTTAAGGTCTTATGTATTAAAGAAAAACAAGCTAGAGAAAATCTGTGATTCTAGCCTTTCTAGGTTATCTTTGAACATTAGCAGTCTTGCTGCCTGTCGCCTGTGAGGCTGTGGGTGAAAATTTTCCTCGTCGTGATCCAGATTCCGAACAAAAGTGTTCACTGACGTCATTGCAACACTTGTCATTCGGCAGAGTCAATGATTCTTCAAATTGCAAGTTATTTAAGTAACATTAGGCACTTGAAGAAGTCCCGAAAAACCTTTCTTCAGATAAAAACCGCAGTGAAAATGTCAGCATCAACTCGGCCCAGCTCGGACATGGCAAAGTTTAGAGAGATATTCAAGAAGTCGAAACACGTAGCAGTTTTAACTGGTAAGATTGAGGGTGAGAGGTGAGATTGTGCCAATATGTATAACCTTCAGTGATTTAGTAGCACGTAGGAAGTGCTAAAACGAATATTAGGTAAATGTTACTTTTAGTCCTATAATCTAGCGATTCAAAAATATATTTTTCCTTTGTAATTTGAGGTTTTGAATGAATTCGACCTTCCAAACTGTCGTAAAAAATTAGTTAAGACCCACCCCCCCCCCCCCTTACCTCCATTAATGGGGGACCCCGTGGGAACCTGGGGTTTTGGGTGAGAGGGGAACTAAAAAACGAGTGATTTGCGGCAGTTTTGAAGGTAAAATACATTCAAAACACAGGAAAAAAGGCAAATTTTCACTTCCACCTCCCACGCTGTTTGAAAGTAAAAAATATATTTTTCTAGTGTATTTGTGTGTGTTTAGACCGAATACGACCTTCATTTCTGGCGGAAATTAGCCGGGTTTTTTTTATCATTTTTTTTCGTTGCACGTTTTCCCCAAAAAATAATGGCTTAGCGAATAAACAATACACCAAAAAACACTGGAAAAACAAAAACCTAACCTAACCTGAATCTCACCATGTGATGGAATCACCTATTTCTTACCTTATTGCTGACTAGTTATAACAATGTCACTTATGTTGTTCTTTGCGGTATTTACATTCAGTCTTGCACTTAGTACACTTTACTGAGGTTGGAAGAACACCATGCGATCGAAAAAATGCTATAGTTTCTTCGTTTTTTTTCCAAAAACTCCCAATCAGCTCCATATAATTCAAGTGACACCCATCGCAGACTTTCATGGTCGGAACGAATTTGAATTTTGAAATATGAGACCCAAAATAAAACTCAAATTTGATTGGGCCAAAAATACTGCGAATTAAACCCAAAATCATTTTAATTGGTTGTCATTTCCTCCAAAACATGAAGGTCAGATTTCTTTAAAACACCAAAATACACTGGAAAAACATATTGGTTAACCTCTGGGGACTCATGTCCTAAAGTAAAAATTTACCAGATTGTCTTAGAATTTTTTGTAGATTTCACATATGTTGCCAGATTTATCGTAAAGAATTATAGGACTAAAGTTAACAAATACCGAATATTAACTTAGGAAATATTATGTAAAAAGTAATAACAATGGCATTATTTTATACGGTGTTATTGCAGTTTCACTTTCAATTGAGTTAGAGCAAATGGGTAATAACCGAGATGGTAAATTCACGTAGGAAATTCATGTAAACTCTGAAATTGCGACTGAGAGACATCTAGTAGTTTTCCCAAGAGGTAAAATGCTACTACTGTATCAGAGATATCTGGAGGTCGTAAAAGGACCAATCACAGCTTCTTAGATGGAAAGAGAAGGTCTTTTTATATTAGTGCACCGTTCTATCTAACCTAACCTAACCAGAGGGCCCCTGATTAGGTTAGGTTAGGTTAGGTTGGTCTTTGGTGATTTTGTATGGTTTTGACACATTTCTAATACCCAAAGAAAGAATGGTGCCATACTATAAATTGACCAAAATGAAGATCAAATTCGAAGGAATCACACCGAATACCATTGGATTAACCTAGATTTCTGGTCAGAAACCAATCGGTAGTAAAATTGCTGTTTTACATATTTTACTTTCAGACAGCACGGGAATCGTTTTTATTACCTTCACCACTGATCGACTCATTAGCCAGGAATTTTATCTTTGCAATCAAAAGTTTAGGCGATTCTAAGACAATTTTCTTCTATGATGTTTCCCTTGCAAAGGTTAGGTTAGGTAATTTGTGAGGAAAACATCATAGAAGAAAAGTGCCTTATACAGCAATTGTTTAAACTACTGCTTGCAAAGATAAAATGGTAAAATTATGGTTTAGGTCATCCTTATGTTTCTCCGGTGGTTTTCGACGTGTTTTGAATGATTTTGATTTTACTTAATCTACCCTAACCAACCTAACCTAGCCACAGAACCAGGAACTGTATCTAACCTAACCTAAATTCCTAAGATTCTCCGGATGACCAAGACGATAATAATACTGATAAAATTCCTAAGATTCCCGTGTTTTCCGAAAGTAAAATAATACAGCAGCTTTTGTATGTTTCTCATTGTAAAAAAAAATTTATTTTCTACGGAGAAATTTTGTCAGGTTCTTGCTAAGGCTGGACCACTGTCATCAAGTGGAATACCACAACTTAACTTCTCTCATGCCTCAAGAAAACTGCAAATCAAGTGCAGGTATTGCAATTTTTTTATTCTTTTTTGTTGATTTTCTTCTTGACAAATAAGATTATAGTAAAGGACAGTGGTATTTACTGTACTGCATGGGAAAAATGGGGAAAAGACCAGAATGTGAGAAGTGCAATTCTTCGACCTAATTTTATTTATTCTTGGGGTAAGAAGAAGTATATTAACCACTTTAGGGAAATTTTTATCTTAGAAAACTTGTTTCTTACCGTACCTCACAAATAGAAAGAAATGGGGCAAATTTCTTACTGTTGGTTTTTCTGATGTTTTTATCCTCAACATGCTTCTTTGTGATACAGTTGCCATCAGGGAAAGCACCATCACTTGTTTATATGCTCGTTACAAGACAAATGACATTTCCTAGACATTAATGCATATGTTAAATGAACACGCTAAACTGGCAGCAAATTATATTACAGTATTTATATACTGTACATAATACTAATATTGATAAAGTCATGGTTTACACACTTTTATATCAAGTGTGTTGCTCATATGTCAGCCATACTCCCATCATGTCATCCATTGAAGGGATCAATCCAAGGTTACATGCAGTAGACCTTATGTTAAGATCATTATCACAGAGGATGATAAAGCATTCTCTTATGAACCATATTATTCCTCACATTCATGCTTAGTTTTCTGGCTACCATTCTGAGGGACAATACAACTTGGAGGATTCTAATAGCGTTGTAAACCCCAGCCACCAAAATACACTCTGCACTATGTCATGATTATGTAATAATGCCGTAGGCTACCGGTATCCTATTATGTCAAATAATGTAAAACTTGATTGAGTAAACTGTTTCATGAATTTATTAACAAAACCAAGACATCCTTCCTTAGTCCTTATTGAGAAATGGAAGCTCGATTGTTGAACTGCGAGGGTGCTTTTTTTTGTGTGTGTGTGTATGTGTGTGTAGGGTGAGAGGGAGGGAGGCGATGACTGGACAGCAGACCCGTTGTCCAGTAAGGGCGATCGGAATTTGCACCATCTGCCTTGATTGTTGTGAGAACTTTCGTCCGGGACTGTACATGCTAAACTGTAATTAACTTATTTGAGGATGTTGCTGAATAAACAGTATTGTATTATTATTATTACCAGGTATTATTATTACTGTATTATTATTGCGCTATAATTATATAATTGGTAGTGCATCATGTGGAGTATCAACTACTGGAAACATGTACGTACAGGTAATTGTAAAATGATGCTGTACAGGGTACTGTATTCGAACTCAACTATGACTCATATTTTGCAGGTCAATGATTTTTACTAATACATTATATCTTAACTAATAACTATAGCTAGAAATATGTTCAGATACAAAGTGTAGTTAACAGTGATTGTAAAAATTTATATAAAGGACTTAAAATATATTACAAGTACTTGTACAGTATTGCAGGAAATACATTATAGCATTTACTCGCACTCAGTTGTATGTACTGTAATTTGTTTTTTATTGATAAAATATTACTTATTGTAGAATAGCATTACTAGCATGCATATTAATGAAAAAGTTAAAAATGGTTACAAGTTCCTTGGCATTAAGTCTCACTATACTATACTTGACATACTTACTACCTCAACTGCTTGAGTACCCTCATTCCAAAGATCCTGGATCCTCCCTTGGGAGGGTATGAAGTGTCAAAGACAGAGGAATAATTTATTATATTATGAAAGCTATGGATCCACTAATACAGTATACAGTATAGTCTGCATTTACGCGGTCAATTAAACCCGTGGAGTACCGCATAAAACGAGAAACGCGTAAATGAAATAACAGAACATATGGGATTAATTGAAATAGAGACTGAGCCGACCCCCAAACTCCACTTTTTCTGACACAATACGTACCTTGTAGTAAAAATAACTTCATAATTTTATGATGGTATGCACACACAATTAATAATTAAGAGAAATATCAATAATATTAGGTTTTTTAACACTTACGTTAGTAGAAAAGCTGGGTCGGCACACGTGGATGGCAGCTGGTTCCGAGGCAGAGGGCAGATTAGTTGCCCTCCGGTGAATCACTTTCACTACTCGCAGAGGTTTGTAGGGCCTCCCAGACAAACCTCTCAAAGCCCATATCCTCACTGTCAATATCACTATCACTGACTTGGGCTGGCTGTGGTTGTGGTGGGTTGCGGGTGAGGAAGTCCTCAATACTACTTTGACGTCTAGCATTGATGTTGTCGAGATAGATCTGGATATACTGCTCCATAACTTTCGTCAGATGGTTATTAGATACTTCATACCGATGCTTGTCTGGGTCGTTGTCAAGGATGAGACAGGCCCTGCTAGGTCAGCGACTTCTACCCTCTGGTGGCAGGGCACGTCATGTTACATTAGACCAATCACAGCTAGCGGCGGAGGGAATGCGTGGGTGGTAAGGATGCGTGGCTCAATCACAGTCCGGACGTCAGCGATAATATAAGAGCAGCCTAATGCGCACCACTCACCGCGCCGCTTCCCGCGTATGGTCAAGAATGGACCGTGTGGGTAAAAAATGGCGCGGCGGTCTGGAGCTCTCCAGCCGCTCGCCGCGTAAATGACCAAATTTACCGCGTAATTAAAGCATTTTCATTCTGGCAAGGCATCGCGTAAGTGACTAAACGCGTAAACAAAAGCCGCGTAATGCAGACTATACTGTACTGTACTGTAGTTTGTTATTTATAATACAGTACTGCATTGTACTTCACAGGTGCAGGAGTGTCAGCTGAATCAGGAGTTCCTACTTTTCGGGGGGCTGGTGGACTTTGGCGCACATTTGTTGCTCAAGACCTGGCTAGTCCAATTGCCTTCAGACAAAATCCTTCATTGGTATGGGAGTTTTACCATTACCGGAGAGAACTCATGCTCACCAAGGTTCCTAACCCCGTGAGTTGATCATACTGCATAAATTTATCATGACTTAGATTGATTCCAGTTAGGCCTTAAAAAAAGTCCTATGTTTCTGGTAATTAACTGACAAAATTTCTTAATTTTTCAAACAGTTTGGTAACCCTTCTTTACTAATCATTTTGCCACTTTTCAGCTTACTAACTGCTGTTTGGTGTATCTCCGAGACCAAATTTTCATCGATGACTAAAAAAACAAAAATTATTATGATTTATAAAACAATTGAAAACTTTTGTGGGATACCTTTTGACATACAACATTCTCAACTGTTCTCTGAGCTACATACTCTGTGAATGAGAGAAGTGAACTGATTATTGCTCAGCCAATTAGTGCCTGCCTATGTCAGTTTTGAATGCTTACCACAGATAAGTGTATTACTCAGTGTGGCACTAACTTGATCTAACTTATTTTAACACTAATGTCTAGAAAAAGTCCCACAAGTAATATTATAGATATTTTTTTTATCAATCTGTAGGTGACAATAATAAAATTGTTTGAGGACACTGGATCATGAGACATATGATAAGTGTCTAACTAGGACAGCATGGCTTGGGATGCTTGAATTCTACACAGTATTTTTCTTTTATTATTTCATCTATTATACATTTATTGTATTTGTTTATTATTTTTTGTACCATTGTACTGCCCATTAATGTGGTCACTAATCCAAAGGGGGGGTTACTTAACTAAACTACTGTACTTAATTTAAGGTCACTGCCACCAGACCACATGGACAGTATGTAGTTTTGTTTAGGTACCTGGCAGGGCAAGGCAGGCACTTTGAGTGTGTGTTTTTCATGAACCAAATCGAGAGGGGAAGGAAGGGTGAAACACTGACCAAGACCTAACTAATTTATTTCTAATAAAAAATATTGCATTCAGTCACAATACAAGAATAGTTGACCTTCACCAAAATAACTACTACTGTATTAAGGTCATTACACCACACACAAATACCCGACCTTCTGCCAATAACTAATTAAGGTCTTCTCTCTACATACCAAATCATTGACCTCCTTACCTATGTCAATCTTTCCTACAATATCACCCAAAAACCCTTCGTAGCACTAGGGGCTTTTTTTTTCATTAAACTTTTTCAAAAATTGCTTAATTTGTAAATCAAAATATCAGAAACATTGGCCAAATTAACCCATTTGGTTCTTCCCAAGGAAAAATTAGTTTGTTTTTTAGCCCAACAAATGTCCGTCGTGCCGGCGGCACTCCTGTCGCATATCTCAGCTGTGTTTAAACTGCTGCAGGGCATTGATCAGTAGCGTGTAGTGCTACATAATACCTTCGCTGCATCATCCTGCATGCCTATATTTATCGCTTCATTTGACTTACAGGCGAATTGTGGTATATCATGCGTTTATATAGTACTCATCAATGAAGGCTGCAGTGATTTTATAAATTGTGATATAAAAAGTATCAGAAATGATTGAAAGGTGTTTATAAAGCCACATTTTTTTTGTAGGCGTGTTAGATGAATCATGAATACAGTGAACCCTCACTTTACGCGGTTAATTCAACCCACAGGGTACCGCGGAAAGTGAACAACGTAACATATGGGATTAATTGAAATAGAGACCGGGCCGACCCCCAAACTCCACTTTTTCAGACACAATACCTACGTTGTAGTAAAAATAACTAATTAATTTTATGATGGTATGCACACACAATTAATAATTAAGAGAAATATCAATAATATTAGGTTTTTTAACACTTACATTAGTAGAAAAGATGGCTGGGCACACGGGGATGGGGGGGTTGGTTCCGAGGCAGAGGGCAGATTATTGGCCCTCACCTGTATCACTTGTATCAATTGTATCACTATCCACCACAGAGGCTTGCAGGGCCTCTTTGTCAAACCCCTCAAAGTCCATATAAGTCCATATCCTCACTATAATTATCACTATCACTGACTTGGGCCGGCTGTGGTGGGTGAAGAACTCGGTAATGTTTTGATGACTGGGCGACCTTGTGCGCACCCTGCTCGCGCTGCTTACACAACATGGCGGATGGCGGGAGAGATGGCGGGAGGTTTGGATCCAAAAATGGCGCGGCTTGCCAGCCGCTCTCCGCGTAAAGGGGTACACGCACTGCGGAATGTGAGCATTCCGGTTTCGGCAGGGTACCGCGTAAACGTGGAAACGCGGAATGTGGGACCGCGTAAAGTGAGGGTTGACTGTACAGTATAGTGAAAAGTGATACAGAGAATGTTTATGACGTGCTATAATCTTATGTATTGCCTACAGTAATTGAACTGTTGGCAATATGCGATGTTTATTCAGCCACTAGTGTCCAATAGAATGTCCAGTTGCTATTAGGCTACTCATCCTTCGTAAGTATGTAGCCATAGGGCTTGTATACTGCAACTATATCAGTGAAGATTGCTGAATAACAAAGTGCTGTGCAGTACATTATCAACAGTGTTACACGAAGGAAAAAAATGGTATTTTGGAGCAATCAGCAAAGTGCTGTGACACTACCTGTATACCCAGATATAGTTGCACTAGGCAAATTCACAGATCTAATGTAGATATAGAAGATACTGAGTCATTCTTTAGGGCCACAATATTCATCCCAATATTCTGCAAAACTTGGCAGATAGATTTACTAAACACACACAACAGGCTATGGAACTTGGATTTCTTATACGTAAGTACAGTAGTCCTCGTATAACGTCGTCCCGCTTAATGTTGTTTTGGTACTACGTCGCTAAACCTAAGACCAAAAATTCATTTAACTTCCCGGTGATTTGGTACTACGTTGTTTTGCGTTGTCACGGACTACTTTCTATGGCGTATCACCCGTTCTTGTCTGGCCGCACTACCCTCTCTCGGCTCGGCGTGCTGCCCTCACTCGCGGAATGTCACAGCGTCCCCAAGCAACTCCGAGCCAGTCTTTGTTACGACTTCACATCATTCGTGTGTGCTTAAGTGCTTTTGCTCTAAAACTATACTCTAACCATTCTAAATGGCTTCCAAGTGCCCATCAAGTGCTACTGATGCTAGTGTAGTCAAGAGGCAATGTAAGACCATTACCCTTGCTACGAAAATGGATGTATTTAACCGTTTTGAAAAAGGGGAATGTGCTGTGGACATAGCCGCTGTGCTTGGTCTAACCCACACAACGGTGTGTACTAACCAGACCAACGCTGACAAGATTTAGGTTAGTGCTGGAAGTGGTTCATCTCTGAGTGCTAATAAGACAATTTGTACTAGAAGCACTGTGAGAGAAAAGGTGGAAAAGATGCTGGCAATGTGGATGGAGGACCAGAATCAATGCAATGCCCCTGTGAGCCTTTTGGTTATCCAGCATAAGGCCAGATCCCTGTTTGAAGACATAAAAGCAGAAGAGGGTGAAGGATTTAAGGAAGAGACCTTTATGGCCAGCCGAGGATGGTTTCAACGATTTAAACATCGTTATAACTTCCACAATATTAAGATGACTGGTGAAGCTGCCAGTTCAGATACGGTTGCTGCCGAGACATTCCCGCCAAAATTCAAATGGATATCCATAATTTTTTCATTTTTACAATATATTTGGTATCTACAAGAGTAAAGTTGGACTTACAAACAAGCCTCAGGAAAGTAACTTGTTTGTAAGTAGAGGAGCACCTGTATATGGTTGGTTTATATCTAATGAAGCATTTCATCTCCTATTACAATATGTAATTAGCACTATTACAATATGTAATTAGCAATAAAATGGAACAAATTCCATAATACAGGTACAATACTGTCCAGGTTGAACCTCTCCAATCCGGCACCCTCGGGACCTGACCATCAAATTTTCTGAACCATGGGTTGTCGTACAATACACTTACTGTACTGATTTTTTGGCTAGAGCAATGCAAGAAATATTGTACTGTACATTTATTGACAATAATGAGATACTATACCCTGTACCTGTACAGTACTTTGGCCTTATGATTAGGGATGAGGATAATGATGGATATATTAAGGGCTAAAATTAAGTTTAGGAAGACGGGGGAAAGGTGAGACTGGGATGGCTGAATGAAATTAAAAGTTTGGGTATCTGGTTATTGGTAAAGACAGCCTGATAATTCTTGGAGTGGAATACCATGGCATCTTAATTGAATAATATCAGCAATGGTAGTTGTCATAGGAACATTGATAATTATGAAATTGAATTGAATACTGTACATAGGTTTAGTGTACCAATGTCAAGTTTTTTATTGCCATGTGATGTCACTAATTTGCTCTGTTATTCCAGGCCCATGTGGCATTAGCAGAGGCAGAAGAACGTCTTGCAGCAGAGGGCCGACGGCTAGTGGTCATCACACAGAATATAGACGAATTACATGTAAAAGCAGGATCAAAAAATATACTTGAATTGCATGGATCACTTTTTCGAACTGAATGTACCCAGTGTGGAGAAGTGAAGGCGAATACCAACAGTCCTATTTGTCCTGCATTGGAGGGAAAAGGGTATGTGATTATGTTGCAGTTCTAATGGGCTCTTGTCCTGATATGTCCCAAATTAACCAAACTATTGGGATTGATTGAGTTAAATTATCTTGGGGTTGTACCTGTACTATGTTAAGTTGGGTTATGACTGTACAGTTTATCAGATAGTTCACCTATCAATTTTCTGTGGTGATCCTTGAAATGCCCTCATTCATGTGGTTAATTACAACATGTACTGTTTATTGCAGTGCTATAAATGCAAAGGAGGATGCTAGAATTCCTGAGGATAAACTTCCAAGGTGTGGAACTTGCTCAGAACTCCTACGTCCAAATGTTGTCTGGTTTGGAGAAGGTCTTGATCACGATGTACTAGAAAAAGCAGGTAAGCTGATTTACCTCTTCATTTTCCATACCTATTCCTGTGTGAGCTCTTGATGATCTTATGAACTCTCTTTGTGATTTAGTCTTAGCCTCTTTTTTATTGCTGGAATATTTTCCATATTTTTATGAGTTTGTCCATCATCCCAGCAAAATAACCACCTTTGCAATTATGGTACATGTTCAATAATCCTCCCTCACTAAAATACAGGTCCACCACCGATTTTCCGGCATCATTGGTTCCAAAGCCTTGCCGGATTATCCATTTTGCTGGACCAACCGAGGTCATCTCATTCAACAATACACCTCTGACCCACTAATTATACACCTCCTGTGTCCCTAAAGCACCATGGACTGCTAGAAACTTAAATTAAACTGTGATGTTTATACAGTAAGTCCCCAAGTTACGTAAATAATGGGGACCAAAAGGTTGTACTTAACTCGAAATGTACGTAACTCGAAAATCCCCCAACCCTATAATGTTATCTGGTGGTAATTAATACAACTTATTAAATGCAGCTTATTTCGCACCTTGAATCGGTTAAACCACCCATGGCTAGCATTGAATGTCACAGTATCATCAGGGTGATCTTTCTTTAGGTCGTTGAAAAGACTTAGGGCTTTCTCCTGAATCATACTGAGACACAGAGGCTTACGTTTTTGTGTGCAGTCCTCGATCCACATCGCAAGATATTTTTCCATTTCTTCCAGAACCTTCCCTCTTCTTTTAGTTATAATCGTAGATTGCATTGGCACTGCAGATTTCACATGTTCCTTGATCTTTTCTTTGCCCTTATCAATTGGATTAACAGTTGACCGACTCAGGTTAAATTTGCGGGCAACATTGGTCAACTTTTCACCACTTTCAAGCAGTTTTATTATGTCCATTTATACCTCTAGTGAGATTGCTTGACGTTTCGTAGCACTCCCACTGGCTTCACCACTCTTACGCTTTACACCAGTCATTGCACACAGAGTAAAGTGTACAAAATAGGGCAGAAATTCACAGGAGAAGTACTGTATGCACAATGACCACACCTGTTGTTTTGGTGCGTCTAGCGTGTCGTCTGCATGGTCAGTGATAGTGGCGGCGCGGTGCGGCTGGCTCGCCCGCCAAATTTAAAAATTGCTCGCCCTTTTAAGACAATATTTTTGCAATTAAAGACTTCAGAAACGATGTACGTATCGGCCGTTTGTACGTAAGTCGGATGTACGTAACTCGGGGACGAACTGTACTCAAATTAATCACTACAGTATATTACAAGGATTCCAGCAATGTAATTTATATTCTGCTAAGTCTAGTCTGCGACATGTCATAAGATAAAAATTTTAAGCCTAAACTGCCTTCACCCTGGCTGTGAGGAAAGGGGAGGGGGGGGGGGGGTGTTGACAGCTGTCAAGGAGGGGAGATAGATAACAGTGTGTACTGTAGTTATCAAAACAGAAGGAGTTTTAGTTTTTTCCTAATAAAATGTCACTGAATTGACTTGGCAATATATAATTTGCATTGCTCTAATTCTTGTAAGATAGTGATTAATGTGAGTATACTGTAAACATCACATAAATTGCACTAGACATAAAATTTTTAGTACAGTCAACCCTCACTTTACGCGGTTAATGTAACCCATAGGGTACCGCGGAAAGTGAATAACATAACATATGGGATTAAATGAAATAGAGACCAGCTGACCCCAAAACTCCACTTTTTCCAACACAATACCTATGTTCTAGTAAAAATAACACCTTAATTTTATGATGGTACATGCACACAATTAATACTTAAGAGACATAGAGAAATACAGTCGCCAAGTTAATGTCCATTCAAATAATGGACTCAACTCCCTCCCCCTCTTCTCACACTACACCCCCTGGCTCTTCCCTCTTGAGAAATTTTTGGGGGAAAACCAGGTATAGTAATAAATAATACCTCAAACTAAAGTTAGGATAATATAATTGACATTGCTGGATTCCTTGTAAGACCAGGAATATTTTGAATATAAATGTCATATATTTTGCACAAAAGATAACATATTTACTCAGAGCAAACATTATATCTAAAATTTGTATGTCTAATGCAAAATCTATGATGTTTATATTCAAAATGATCATCAAATTGTAAGAATTCCAGCAATGTAAATTATATTCTGGCTGGATAATTTGTATGAATTTTATGAGCTAAATAAAAAAAATAATACTTCACCCGCGTAAAGGGGTACACCCACCGCGGAATGTGAGCATCCTGGGTTCTGGCAGGGCACCGTGTAAACGCGGAATGTGGGACCGCGTAAAGTGAGGGTTGACTGTAATTAACTTGTTACAGGTTTACCCTTTCTTAACAATATATATTTAGGATGGTGTGAGCATGTAAATGAGTAAAAATAAATTTAGAAAGTTACATACAGTGGTCCCTCGGTTACCGAAAGGTTCGATTAACGAAATTTCGGTTAATGAATTACCTCCCATAAGGATCTTCAATTCGGTTAACGAACAGAACTTCGATTAATGAAATCCTTACGACAAACACGTTTTGTTGTGAGCATCAGCTGATCAGTTGATGGGCTAGTCTGCCAATTCAGTAATCTGTTCTATGTTTACATTTGTTTCCAGTGGAGTAAATATCAAGAAAATTTTGCTCTTTAATATTTGGGCATTTTTTATATTAAAATTATTGGTCATTCTAAAAGTTAACCATCCAAGCTCTGTCTACATTAAGTTTTTCAACTATTATTTTTGGCTCGATATATGTAACTTTATTCATTTATTGAAACTCATTTACAGGCACACACTGTCCTAGGGGCAAAGCTGACCTGTACATGTAATCAAAATAATAAACAAAATGATTACTAAAATTTTTGTCTAGTGCAAACTATCGCATGTTTACATTAAAATTAATCACTATCTTATATAAATTCCAGCAATGTAAATTATATTCTTCCCAATTAGTTCCGTGACATTTTATAACCAAAAAACATAATCTCAATCTAAAGGACATAAATAAACAAATAAATACTTCACTAGACCTCAGTGCCAACTGTCAAACATGTCCCCCCCCCCCCCCCACTCCCAGCAAGGGTTTGGTGGTTATACAGTAGGCTTTAAGTTTTTATCTTATATAATATCACGGACTAAAATTAAGATAGTAGAATTTGCATTGCTGGAATCCTTGCAAGGCAACGAATAATTTGAATATAAACGTCATATATTTTGCACAAGAGATAAAAATTAATCACCTGTATCACATTACAGTAGTGATTTAAGAGTAAGAGTGTATATGTACGTATATATATAGTGATTGAAGGGCGATTTAGGGATATTTTAGGAGTGTTTCTGACTTAATGCATTTTTGACTTTATGTTGTATGTACTTTTCTGTGAGCTCGAACCAATTACCCAATATCCCATGAAATAATGGATTCGGTTAACGAACAACTCTGTGGAACGAATTGTGTTCGTTAACCGAGGGACCACTGTATATCTTCTCGAAAATGAGTTAAAAATCTTGCACACAAATGTACTACACTAAACTAAAATTTCTATCTCTTATACAAACTATATGATGTTTATACTCAAATTAATCACTATCTTACAAGGATTCCAGCAATGTAATTTATATTCTGCTAAGTCTAGTCAGCTACATTTTATAAGATAAAAACTTAAAGCGAAAAACTACCTTCACCCAGGTTGGGAGGGAAGTTAAGTGCCCCCTCATAATTTTGTCCGGGCTAAAGGAGGTGCCGGACCATCAGTTGCCGGATAATCGGTGGAGTACCTGTACTAGTGAGGAACAGCAGCATAACTCTACTCAGATATCCTAAATAACCTACCCCTAATCTCAGAGACCCACAATCACATCCATAACATTCTCTTTACTTAGTAAAATGTAACCAGGTCCCATTTTGGAGTTTCTAGCTCCCAATGCTCATTCATTGGAAATCACCCTTTGTAGAGAAATGCAAATTAACTTATTAAGATTGTAATGTGCTGTATCTGTACAGTGGCCCCTCGGTTAACGAATTACCTTCCATAAGAATATTCAATTCGGTTAACGAATTCCTCTCGACATGTTTTCGCTTGCTCACCAGCTGGAATATTAGTCCGCCAATACAGTAATCGGTTCTTGGGCTTAAATTCGTTCCCATTTGAGTAAATATCAAGAAGGTTGTACTATTCAATAATTTTCCAAGTTTTATATTAAAATTTTTAGTAATTATTTAACATAATTGAAGTACAGTGGTCCCTCGGTTAACGAGCACAATCCGTTCCAGCAGGTTGCTCGTTAACCGATAAACTCGTTAACTGAACCCATTGTTTCAATGGGTTTTTGGGTAATTGGTTCCAGCTCACCGAAAATTGCCTAAATTCAACAAAAAAGGTGGAAAAGCACACTTACTTTGAGGTGTGTATGTATAAGGCTCCTGGATGTTGATGATGATAATGGGAATTAGAATGGGGGTGGAGGAGAAGGAAGAAGAGAAGGCATTGGGGTGGAAGAGAAGTCACCCCATGGCACCATTTCACCCATAAAATTTTAGCTCTCTTGGTGTAATTCAAGATTATTTTCTTTAAATCAACACTGCACTGCATTATATATTGTCAGTATGTAAAATATATTTCAAAATGACCAATAATTTACTTGGAAACACAGAAAAAAAGCGTTTAGTTGAAGAGAGTCTCAAGCAAGATGTTACCTCCACTGAAAACAGAGAGAGACTAATGCCTGTCTGGTGTGTTAACAGGCTGGATGGCACGCCAGAAACTAGTTTCTTTACCTTCAATTATGTTCAATAATTGTTAAAATGACTGAAAAAGTTAATATTAAACTTTAAAAATTATTGAATAGTATAAACTAATTGATATTTACTAAAATAGTAAGGAATTTAAGCCCTAAAACCGATTACTGTATTGGCGGACTAATACTACAGCTGGTGGACCGCCAAATGCAAGTGAAAACATGTTGATGTTGGCTCGTAAAAAACTCGTTAATCGAAGGATTGCTCGTTAACCGAAGTTAAGAATCTTATGGAAGGTAAATCGTTAACCGAAATCTCGTTAACCGAGGCGCTCGTTAACCGAGGGACCACTGTATAGGAAACTAGTATTTAGTGCACCAAACAGCCACTCAACTCACCAAACAGGCATCAGTTTTTATCTCTGGTCAGTAGAGGTAACATCTTGCTTCAGACTCTCTTGAACATAAACTATTTTTACAGTACAATTATTGGTCATTCTGAAATTTATTTAACATATTGACAATACATAGTGCAGTACAGTGTTGATTTAAAGAAAATAATCTTGAATTACACCTAGTGAACTTAAAATTTTATGGGTGAAATGATGGCATGAAGTATGGGGTGACTTCTCTTCCATCCCCACTCCCTTCTCCTCCACCCCCCCCCCCTTCTAATTCCCATCATCATCAACCAGGAGTCTTCTACATACACACCTCAAAGTAATTGTGCTTTACTGCATTTATTTTTACTTTGTATGTAATTTTCGGTCTTACACTCGGTGCCGTCACAGCACACTCTGGCAGGTTGTTCCAAGAGTTCACAATTCTCACTCTTGAAAAGTTTGCCCTCACTGTTTTCTGAACTTGTGGCTACTTCAACCTTGAGCTGTGACCCCTTGTTGGGTGGGTGTCTGCTAGTCTTACAGAATGTCAGACCTTTTGGTAAGATTAGGTTAGTTTGGGTCCCTCTATGAGTGTACCTCATCAGACCTACAGCCAATGTGACAGGGTAAAAAATGGATTCATTTACACCTAGACCCCGACTTACGACCGCCTCAGATATAGATAATAAAAAAAAAAAAAAAAAAAAAAAAAAAAAAAATTTTTAAATGACACGCATTTTCTATACCGAAACGTTTCCAGTTAATGTAGTCTCCATGTATAATTAGAAAATTATGGGGGCCCCATGTGCATTCAGCTGACTACATTAAAGGTTAAGTGCTCAGTCACACTGTATCCATTCCTTATTATTTATTACTTTCACTGTACTGTATCCAATCATCATTATTCATTACTTTTACTGTACTGTATTTCATTGTAGATTTTTTATTAAAAAAAAAATTTTTTTTTTTTTTTTTTATCTATGTCGGACTTACGACCATGTCGGACTTACGACCTGGATTTGGGTCCCTAACCCCGTCGTAAGTCGGGGTCTAGGTGTATTTAAGAATAATATGGAGTGGTAAAAATTTGAAAATTTTGATTTTGTGAACATAGATTTAAAAAATGTTTTTTTCCATTGAAATTTACAGGTGATGAGCTAAGCAACTGTGATCTCTGCATGGTTGTAGGAACATCATCAGTTGTCTATCCTGCTGCCATGTTTGCCCCACAAGTTGCAGAACGAGGAGTCCCAGTGGCAGAATTCAACTTGGAGGCAACACCAGTCACTACTTCCTTTGGGTTAGTCAATTCTCACTACAGTAAGTCCCCAAGTTACGTACATAATGGGGACCAAAAGGTTGTACTTAACTCGAAATGTACGTAACTCGATAATTTCCGCGAGTTTCTTTGGAAAATCCTGTGCTGTTTTCCAATCAGCACTCGCCGCCTCACCAGTCACTCGAACATTATGCAGCTTATTTCGCACCTTGAATCGGTTAAACCACCCATTGCTAGCATTGAATGTCACAGTATCATCAGGGTGATCTTTCTTTAGGTCGTTAAAAAGCCTTAGGGCTTTCTCCTGAATCATACTGAGACACAGAGGCTTACGTTTTTGTGTGCAGTCCTCGATCCACAGCGCAAGATATTTTTCCATTTCTTCCAGAACCTTCCCTCTTCTTTTAGTTATAATCGTAGATTGCATTGGCACTGCAGATTTTACATGTTCCTTGATCTTTTCTTTGCCCTTATCAATTGGATTAACAGTTGACCGACTCAGGTTAAATTTGCGGGCAACATTGGTCAACTTTTCACCACTTTCAAGCAGTTTTATTATGTCCATTTTTACCTCTAGTGAGATTGCTTGACGTTTCGTAGCACTCCCACTGGCTTCACCACTCTTACGCTTTACACCAGTCATTGCACACAGAGTAAAGTGTACAAAATAGGGCAGAAATTCACAGGAGAAGTACTGTATGCACAATGACCACACTTGTTGTTTTGGTGCGTCTAGCGTGTCGTCTGCATGGTCAGTGATAGTGGCGGCGCGGTGCGGCTGGCTCGCCCGCCAAATTTAAAAATTGCTCGCCCTTTTAAGACAATATTTTTGCAATTAAAGACTTCAGAAACGATGTACGTATCGGCCGTTTGTACGTAATTCGGATGTACGTAATTCGGGGACGAACTGTACTGTACTGTACTTTCTTCTTTTTAATATTAAGGGCGTGTAAGATAACTTATAATTTTTTCCTTGCTCTTGACAGCCGTATGCAGTCAGTTCTCCTATAACGTGCATTTTCATAGTATGATTAGGTTATAGCATGATGAATGTAATAGGGAACACATTTTCTAGAACATGGATGCCATTTGGATTTAACACGATTGAGTAAATGGAACTACTATGTCACTCAGTACGAATATGAGGTTTCTTCTGCGTAGCGTCATACAAGGCGGGGTGCACCACTCCCATATTCCCTGTTTATCTTCATATGCATCAGATGTGTTATCGCGTGCTGTGCTTTATCTTAGTGCAAGTACTGTATCAACTACAGCTGCTCCTCGACTTATGACGGGGTTAGGGATCCAAATCCAGGTCGTAAGTCGAAAATGCTTAAATAATACCTATAAAATCTAAAATGGTTGTCTCTCTTTCTTGTCAGCACCACAAAACTCTCACTTTTAGGCTTGCCAGCCATTTTAAAGTGAATTACAAAAAAAAATTTTGTCAGTACACAGCGCAATCACTAACGCAGGGACTCGAAAATACGTAATTTGACAAAATTTTGGTACAACCGAGGCGGTTGTAAGTCGAGGAATAGCTGTATATTGCTTTTAATTACAATGAGTGGCAAGCAATGTGCAGCATTATGGCAGTGAAGTAAAACATTTACCCACACTTGCCACTCTCCAGTAAGTCATTTACTTTGATTATACTGTACTGTAATTTGTTCCTTCCTCTTGCATCCAAAGTCCATGTTTCATCCCCATACAATAATAATGACTCAATAATTCTTCTTTACATCCCCTCCTTTAATATTATCTCATGGCTTCTGTTACATTCTTTCCTTCTGTCACTGGTTTAATTCATCACACCAAATGTTGACTCATCCAGTCTCGTATACGTGAAACAACTTCATTTCCTCTATCCTATCTTCTAATATCTTCTTTCAAAGGTATTTGTTTCTCCCTACTTTATTCATATTCACATTTTTACTTTTTTCATACACACACTCAACCTTCTTCTCGTACACATTCATCTAAATACATTATCGAGCATTTGTAAGGTTCTCACTACTGAAGCATTGTCATCTGCAGACAGCACCTGACTCACCTTTTGTTTCATCCCTTGTCATTGTTCACCAACTTTCTCCCCTTTTTCACCTCATGCATAGGATATTTAACAACCATGGTGATGGTACCAATTTTTAAATTAGACCTACTTTCATTTGGTACCAGTTTCCCTCACCTCACCAAACCATAATACAGTAGAAGTCCAAAAATCCGGACTGCTTGGGGATTGGGTCGGTCCGGATTTTCGGATTTTCCGGATTCTCAGGCAGTACTTTTAAAATTCAAATTTAAGGAGGAATAAAGAAGAGATGAACAGGTACATTTTGATAGCTTATTCATTCGCAAATATAGCATGCTTTATTTATCAAAACGAGCAGTTTTAAAGAAAAAGCTGTGAAATCTAGAATTTAAATCTTTGCCTTTTTTATATCATAAATTGTAGACTTTCCAATGTCGTATGTTTCCATTAGAAAAGTATTGCTCACACCATGTTCTAGTTTCTTAATTATTTCAAGTTTGTCACCCAATTTCAACGTGTTCTTCTTTCTCTTCACACAACGAAGATTATCTACTTTAGGAGCCATTATTATGGGCTTGTACAGTACTCTGTAAATGAAAAGAGTAAGACTCAAAATTACATACATTGTCACAGTTTGATTGCTTGTTTTAAAGTGGCAACCGCGTGGTTGCTTGTTGTCGCTGTGCAGCTGTGGCACTCATGCATGCGCACATACACGTAAAAGCCAGCTAAAAAAAAAAAAAAAAAAAAAAAAAAATAGTTTTCGAAAAGCCCGGATTCTCAGGTGGTCCGGATTTCTGGCATCCGGATTTTTGGACTTTTACTGTACATGCTTAACTGTCCATATTAAAACTTTGGATAACATTTACCTCCATTTATTTTCAATATTTCCCACTGTCTCTTTATCTACTTCATCCTTCTTTTCACTTGTGGTGTTCTCTCAAGCACTTGATGTAGTCTCTTTTTGCTTCATTTCTCTCAGTAAGTGTTCTACCATTACACTTTCCCTGATATACATAATAAACTTATGTTATGATTTTTAAATAAATTCTAATCACCTTTTCCTCTGTTTATTGGAATCTTTGTACCGTAAAAAGTAATTACTATTGACCTCAGAATATCTACTAATATTCAGTGCACATGGTCTCAAAATTCCCCTCATGTTGGTCAGATTTACAAAAATGGTGGGGGGGGGGGGGGATGAGTGCAGTGGCTCCCCCCCCACCCCAGCTGGGTGGGCTCGCTCTGCTCGCCATGTTCCCCCATCCACAACTTCTTGGACCCTTTTGATATTTCTAGATCTGCCCCCTAGTAGTATGTATGTTTATGACTTGGTTGTTCACAAATGTGTCTATTTTTGTTCAAGCTCTGAATGCAACGCTCAGCAAATGCTACCTAGGTATGTTAATTCCTAGCCAATTCGCCAGGCCAACATACAGGCAATTAAAACATCTAATAATTACTAATAAGTAATATTAGGAGGACACATCGTTACCTGGCATTTAATTGCTATTTTCAAAGCCCTTCCTTCACCCTGCCACTATGCGCATCGCGAACCTCATCTCTTGCCTGGCGATTCAGCTTTAATACACACAAAGGGAAGCTCCCGAATTTGTGTTCTAATTGCTGAAATACTCACCTCCGCAAAGTGACTTTTATTTTGTTATGTCTCTCATTTATTGTATTTGGGACATTTTCTTATACGACTTTGGGTCAGCATGGCGACCAAAACACATTTCTTTGTGAGTCGTTTAGATCGTTGTGACTAACCGGCTTTTTTTTTAGACTTAAGTGTGTGTCCATCCAGTATATATTTTACTGTAGGACACATTATTTAGTATGGATACATCTCTGTTTGTGTTAATATGTATTAAAAAAAAACAGATAATTTAATTTAAAAACAAGTGATTATAGTTGGAATTTCAAAACATATGCACTAATGTTATTATGACTGATCTTTTTTCTTCTAGGTTTCATTTTGAGGGACCCTGTGGAACAACCTTACCTATTGCCCTTGCTCCTTGAAGTTTTTAGTAGTGGGGTCGGGATATATAGCGACTTTATATAACGATTTTTTGATAATCACAGCTGCCAAAATTATCGACATTTTCCTATATATAGCGATATATTTTTTTTTTTCCACGAGGGAAATCTGGCATGAAATATTTCAAATTTATCACTATTACCAAAATTCTAAAATTTTTCCAATATTCAGTAGACTCGCAACTTACACAAGGGTTAAGTTCCTGGGACCTCGTGTAAAGTCAAAAACACTCCTACATCGCTCTTAAATCACTATACAGTATACTGTATATACGTACATATACACTAGACCTCATAAATCACTACTGTAATGTGATACAGGTGATGTATATATTCAAATTATTCGCTATCTTGCAAGGATTCCAGCAATGTAATTTATATTCTGCTAAGTTTAGACTGTACCGTTATATGTCAAGTTTAGTCACTTTTATTGGCCTCCAGAACCTAGCCCTATTTTCCCCATTGATTACATGTAATTATATATTGCGATTTAGTACATGGCAAACATCCTTAGACCCTATCTCATGATATATCCCAACCCTACTGTATAGTACAGTATGAGCAGAATGATAGGTATGACGCTAACTCTAGTCTACACAAAAATACTGTACTTTTATTCTTATCCTGATGCATTGCTTTCATTTATTTAACTTCTTGCTTATTATGTATACATCTTTAGTGTAATTCTGTGTAAAAATGTTAGGGCTAAGGCACAGGAGTAATAGTAAAATTTGTTGAATTTAATTTTTTGGTGTTGCATAGGTTCCTATAGCTTTATCTACATGCCATAGTCCGAGACAAACACTGTAGTCTCACCTATTCACAACATAGCACTAGAATAGGTACAGGGATTCCCAAGGTTACAGAAGGGTTCCATTCCTAAAAATCTTTCCGTAACGTGAAATGCCATAATGCGAAACCATTTTTCCCATATACAATACTTCCATTATATGTATAAAATTGGATGGTTTTAACCACATACAATGAGTCAGTCATGATGTAACATGATAATAAATTTACAAAACACTCGAATTTTACTTACCAGAAACAATGTTGAGTGCTGAAGATGGTGGTGAGTTGAGATTGTGGGATCAGAGTTACTGGGAGTTTCCTCCTTAAAACATCAAGTTTAATGTTCAATGCAATTCCTTCCATTAAGGTATCTTTTAGCACCACTGTTTTCACTTGAACTTGATGGTCTTTTCCCACTCATCTTGAATAAGGTACACAGTAACACAGATGCCTAACTGAACACAAACTGAGCAATGCCATTGATGTTGTGGCTGCTACCAGCTGGAGAGGCAGCATAGCTGAGCCAGAATCCACACAAAATGAAAATGATAATTTGGGTGAATTTTTTATTCTATATTGCAATTTTTCTTTTGAAAATCTCAATAAATTAACCCAAATTCCATAAGTCCTAAACACAGACACAACATAACTGAACACAAGCTGGGGAAAGAATTCTAACTGATTGTTGTGGTGAATGCTAGCAACTGGGGAGGTGAGTGGCTTTCCAACTGCCTTGTGGCCACCACACATGCATTCACACACAAATATATATTTCTAAAAATGGAAAAAAAAATAATAAAGAATCCCAACTTTTTTTTATTAATTAAGATTTTTTTTTTTAATTCCAGAAGGGCAAAAAAATTTTGGTAACCCAAAACTAAGGTCTAAATTGGTAAATTCCATAACCCGGGGGATGCCCGTAAATGGTTTGTTTAAGAATAAAAAACGTTGGAATAATTGGAAAAAAAAAGTTTTTATTACTTGGTAATACAGGCATCCCCTGGGTTACGAAAATTCCCTCTTACGGATTTTGCAAATTATGACCAATAAATTCGGGATATGGTCTGTTGTTCCAGAGTCTATTGTTCATTGGTGCTTTAGTTAGTAAGAAAATAAACTCGTTAAGCCAAGTTTAGTTACTGTACTTTTATTTGCCTCCAGAACCTAACCCAATTTTCCCCATTGATTACATGAAATTATATATCGCGATTTAGTATAAAGCGAACATCCTTGGACCCTATCTCCTGATATATATCCCGACTCTACTGTACGTTGGTAACAAATATGGGAAGAAATTTTCATTATACGTCATTTGTTTCACACGAGTTATCTGCATCATTCAATGTTTTATACTAAGTGTGTGTGTATCCAAATATGTCACATAGTGTTAAAAGCATCTAATGTAAATAGAACTATAAAAAGTAATTAAAATACCCTACAAGAGTAATGTTTCTACCACGCCAAAGTACATTGGTCACCTCTCACAGGACTGCACACTAGGCCATTGTTATATGACTAATTATATTTGTTAACAAGTAGATCCTCCGGAATGGTGAGAGAGACATTAAAGTTTCTCATTAAATTCTCCAGCGCATTCTGAGCCTGTGCTCCTCCACCCACTGTACTCTCCACAATCTTAGGCAGATATACATTATTTAAGTAATTCATTATTTTAATAAACTGATTACCATAAGCCTGCTGAAGGATGGAGCCAGCAGATATTATAAAGTTTTTTAGAAGTTCTGCAGTAATACCAGAAACAGGTGGAAAAGAAGAAAGTCTTGCTAAGAGCTCCCACCCAACTACTGGAGCTTTTACAGGAATCTTATCCTTCTTATTTATCATGGCCAAAACTAGTCCATACATTCTCGCACAGTTGCCCATACGACCAATGTATAAATCAATTTTTTCATTGTTTTTCCTGCCTATTGCTTTGTAGTGGTCTTCTTCACTTTGTCCATCTTCTTTATATGGGTACATGGGTATCAAATATGGACATGCAGTGAAAATATTATACAAGAAAAGATCCCACATTTCTGGAAAAACTGTCACAATGTTCACCAATAACCACGAGTATGCTGCAACACCAGCCTCTTGTTTATCATGACCTAACTTCACTATATTGGACATTGACAGATTCTTTGCATAAGCAATTAAAATTGGATTATTGTCTGTTGAACCTTTACCTGGTTCAATTTCTCTACCATTTAAAAAGCCTAATATCTTTTGTAACTTCTCCCTGTTGACTCTGTTATCAGTTAGATTAAGTTGGTTGATGATGCCCAATGCACGCTGTATCTCCATACGCTTGCCAGGGTAGGATGAAGTCACTTTCTCATTAGATTTCAAAAATTGTTCCAATTTTATCTCCAACTCTGCCATCCTGTTAATAAAAATAAATACAGTATACCATCATTATATATATATATATATATATATATATATATGTTGTACCTCTCTAGTCCGGCATTCTGTGGTCTGGAAACTCCTGTGGTCCGGAACGATTTTAGTTTATCCAATAGGTAGACAGGCCGCTTTTTTTTTTTTTTTTTTTTTTATCTGAATTATTATTACAGGAGTATTAAATTTTTGCCCCTCAGGCCCTAATGTGGGTCGGTGACCTATGCCCGGGTGGGCTAATCCCCGTAAAAAAAAAACAACAACAAAGCCGCGGGAAATTAAGGTTTGTTTACATCCAGCAGTTCGGCTGCTCTCTCTCTCTCTGTTTGTCTATACAGAGTACAACATTTAGCCCTTCCATATATATGAGCAGTAAATAAGTGTTGCTTTCATATTCTTATGTAGAGTAATGACGATATGTTTTCACATGTGCGCACTTACATAGGCACAGTCTCACTTTTTTTTTACCATTAATGGTTAGCTACTTATATTGTTCCATTTATTAACATTAAATAACATTACAGGTACTTCAAACAACCATATTAATTTTTTTTACATTAATATGTAGAACCAATTAGTCACTGGTTTTGTAAGCTTTAACATAAACAATGCCGGCAGCCGTCTCGTCTCCTCTTGTGTTTTAATATTCCACGTATTATTAAGAAATTGTATTGTTAATTTTGCACACACAAACATTAATTCAATAAAAACAAATTAAGAAACATTAATTAAAATATATATGAGCAGTAAATAAGTGTTGCTTTCATATTCTTATGTAAAGTAATGACGATATGTTTTCACGTGTACGCACTTACATACGCGATCTCTCTTTTTTCTTTATCATTAGCTACTAATATTGTTCCATTTATTAACATTAAATAACATTACTTAAAACAACCATATTAATTTTACTACAGCTACAACCAAGGTCTTATTTTCTTCAGTTTTATATGTAGAACCAGTCAGTCACTGGTTTTGTAATCAACGAAAACAATGCTGTGTCATTTCCTCGAGTGTTTTAATATTCTACGTATTATTAATGAAATGTATTGCTCATTTTGCACACATAAACATTAATTCAATAAAAAAGACATTCAGTAATAAACAATAATGAATCTTTTGTACATAAGAGAAATGACGCTGTTTACACGATTATGCACGTCGTCTGCACGTTGGCGGGCCGTTCAAACCCGCCGAAATTCAAGCTTCCGCCGTCCAAATTTTTTTTTTTTTTTTTTTTTTTTGTGTGTTCCAATAAAATACGTTGAATTAAAAACTAGCGACATTTGAGAAGCTACTATACGACATTTAACCCTTCAATATGTCTTCAAAGAGACCATGATGCAGAGAAAGTGGTGCTAGTGCTTCCAAGCATAAACACAAGTCACTATCTATCCAGGAAAAGGGTCAATTTCCATGGTCCGGCACCGGTCAGGTCCCGAGGTTGCCGGACTAGAGAGGTACAACCTGTATATATATATATATATATATATATATATATATATATATATATATATATATATATATATATACCCTGTATTAGATACTTTCACACTTTACTAAAGGAATTCTAAATAGCAACTCCAAATCGGGAGATTTGTTGAATTATTGAATTGTCACATCATGTAGCTATGAAGAAAAGAAATACACACCTCTTTTTCCCAAGCTGTACTGTAATTGTTTCATAACTTTCCTCCTGTCTTTGCTCATTCATTAATCTTTGCTCCTCTTTTCTTGCAGCTTCTTGCTTTTCCATTTCTATCTGTGCAGCAGCTTTCAATTTTGCTTCTTCAGCTTCTCGACTTATTCTCTCAGCTTCTAACTTCGCCTTTTCATCTTTTTTTGTATCTACAAAGAAACTTGAAACTGTTGGACAAATCTTCAAAAACTAACTGAACCCTTGTGAGATGCCAACTCACACCGGGGATGCCTTTTTTAAAGCTGGGACCTTCAGGTCAGGACTCCAAATGGTGTTCAGAGGTTCAAGGATCATGCACACATACACACGATACCGAATGTGAGGCTGAAAGAGCACTTTAGTAAGAGTACTGTATATAGTACATACATTAACACCCCTAAAAAGGCTCCTAATGTCCAGAGAGACGTAAGTCCAGCAAGAAAAATCTTTTAAGACGTGGGTAGATGTACTCTTTGACTGCCTCAGAGAACTGAGACCCTGCCTTGCTATCTATTAAGGCACTTGGAAATTTACCGGTACATACACAGTAATGTCTGGTTTCCACTCTGTTGACAATAGGAAGGTCATCCAGCTGTAAAAGTTGCTTAAAATTGGTCTGATGGGATACCATGTTAATTTTCTTGAAAAAGTAGTCATTGTTAATTTGGTTTATCAATAAAAAAATGACACCCTTTCTCACTTAAAGCTAGGTCAAAATTTGGTTTAATGAAAGTTTGACTCACGGGGAAAACTGTGGATGAGGTAGCCTGTGAGACTGCTGTTGCCTTTGTTACATGAAATGAAACTATATAAGTTGTGGGAAAAATCATTACAGGTTGACAACCCTTTACCGAAAACCGAAAGTTTTTTTGTGGAGCAATTTTTTTTTTTTTTTTTTAACAGGGATTAGCCCACCCAGGCATAGATCACTGACCCATATCGGGGCCTAGGGGGCGAAAATGTAAAAGTAATACTAATTATAATAATAAAATATAATAATAAAATTTATAATAAATAATAACAATAATACTGTATTAATAAAATAATAATAAAGAAACACAAGAATGAAAAAAGAAAGTGAGAAACACGACCTAGACCTATGAATTATTATTATTATTATTATTATTATATTTTCGCCCCCTAGGCCCCAATGTGGATCAGTGACTTGTGCCCGGGTGGGCTAAAAAAAAAAAAACATTCTGAGAACCGAAAAATTCCGAAATGCCTCCGGCTCCAAGGATTTCGGATAAGGGATTGTCAACCTGTACTATCCTTTAATGTGGCTTAGAAATATAGAAGATGTAATACAAAACTATAAAATAAGAAAAATTATTAGCATGGGTGTGTATATATGTGAAAAGAACGTACAGTAATATCTCCGTTAGTCGGAATCCCTCAAACCCGGAAATCTCCGATAGCCAGAATTAAAATTTGCTCGAAAAATCATTCCCAAAGCCGGAATTTTCCAAAAATTTATGTCTTTAGGAAATTTCTTTTCCAAGGTTGAAAATTGAGAGAATTTCTGAAAATGTCTTGAATAAAGATGAAAGTAATTTGGGTGGGGGGGGGGGGGCTGACTTGACTCAATGTCAGGTGGAGGTAGGGTGGGGGATTAGTGGTTTCATATTACAGGTTGACAATCCCTTATCCGAAATCCTTGGGATCAGAGGCATTTCGGAATTTTTCGGTTTTCAGAATGGTTAATATTTTTTTTTTTTAATAAATAATCTACAATGAAATACAGTACAATAAAAGTAATGAAGAATGAGGAATGGATACAGTACAGTGAAAGTAATAAATAATAAGGAATGGTTACAGTGTAACTGAGCACTTACCTTTAATGTAGTCAGCTGAATGCACATGGGGCCCCCATAATTTTCTAATTATACATGGAGACTACATTAACTGGAAACGTTTCGGTATAGAAAATGCGTGTGTCATTTGAAGAAGAAGAAGAAGAAGGAAAAAAAAAAAAAAAAAAAAAAAAAAATTAATAAAAAATCAGAGGCGGTCGTAAGTCCCGACGGTCGTAAGTCGTAGCAGTCGTAAGTCGGGGTCTGTCTGTATAGTCACTTCGTAAATGTTCCTTTTCAAATCCACACATGTACAGTACAGTACTCTAATAAATTGTTCACAAATAGAGAATTATTTTGATGTAAATATATTTTGCTGATGGTACGATAAAAGTACGGAATTACGGTACGGTACTTTTTCCGTACTGTACGGTACGGAAAAATAATTGGGGGTACGGTACGAAATTATGGTACGATATTTTAGCCAGGTACGGAGTGCAGAAAAATATTCTGTACCGTACTGTACTACCAGTCTTGCAGGTCAGTGCATGAATGGAATATGGAAGAAAGTTCTGAAAAGATATGTGAACAATTTCAGAGGATTTAATGAAGATGAAGTAATTTCTGAGATTAGTAACAAGATAGTGGAGTTGGGTAAACAGCTGGAGTTAGAAATTGATAATGAACATGTTGAGCAGTTGGTTGAAAGTGTAGCAGAAGAGCTAAGTAACGAGGATCTAATTTAACTGAAAGCACAGAAAATTGAAGAGGAAGAAGAGAGTCAAAATGTAGAAGAAAAACCTGCACCCCCCAAAAAATTTTTCACTGAAACAATTAGCAGAGGCATTTGCTACAATTAATGAGGGGATGCAAATGTTTGACAGAATGGATCAAAATGTTGAGCGTTTTGCCAAAGTTGACAGAATGGTCCAAGATGCACTTGCTTGCTACAGGGAGATTTATAATGAAAAGAAAAAGCAAACTGTGCAGTCTAAATTGGACATATATTTGAAGAAGTCCTCCATTGCTGTCTCCTAAAGCCCCACCAGTGCTGCCTCTTCACTCCCTAAAGATGATCCAATACCTTCAGCAAGTAATTTCCCCTGTATATTAACCTGTCTGAAGAAAGCGACATTGATGACCCACCCAGCCCTGTTTCCTCCTCTGCTTCATCCAGTTAATGTAGTCTCCATGTATAATTAGAAAATTATGGGGGCCCCGTGTGCATTCAGCTGACTACATTAAAAGTAAGTGCACAGTAACACTTTATCCATTCTTCATTATTGATTACTTTTACTGTACTGTATTTCATTTTAGATTTTCTATATTAATTTTTGCATTTTCGACTTACGACCTGGATTTGGGTCCCTAACCCCGTCGTAAGTCAGGGAGCAGCTGTACAGTATTTAAACCAGACATTTTATTAATTGTTAAAATGAACAAACAACAAAGCTCACCTTATGGCCATATTACAAGCTGCAAGTCCGGGCAAAAGAAATTTCTCTAATATACAACTAGAACTCTCAGACAGCCTACTGGGGCAGAGGGCTGATAAGTGGAGGTGTGCTTCCCAATTGATTAATAAACTTGAGGTGAAAGGGTTATGTGATATACTGATTCCTTAGCTTCTAACTTATGGGCTGCCATGACTTCAAACTTAACTTTTCTAAGGGATGGGTTTGGGGGGAAGAGTGCTTATCTTCAGATGAAGCCCGAGGTATTGAGTTAAGGCTACCTTGATTTTCAAAGCCCTGCGACTACACCAGGCATATACAGTACACGTCATTCTAGACAATTGCATTATAAAATAAAACATATTATGGATACACAGATAGGGTAAACAATATATGCCTCAAGAACTCTTTGTTGTTCCCCCTCCCCCAAAAAATGCAATAATCATTTACTTACAAAGAGTTTGAGTAATCGTATCTACATAGCGGAGTTTCTGCTGAAGAGAATTTTGAGCTTCATTAAGTTGAGTCTGTGTTGCAACATTCTGAATGGCACTATGTAGAACATCCTCCACATGGGTCACAGTGTGGTTTAACATAGTCTCAGTTTGAGAGTCTAGAGTTTCACTGCCCTCAAACTCTCTGAAAGATGAATTATACATTATATTTTTATATAAAGTATTATGAGGTGTGAGGGAAATTCTGTAATATATATATATATATGTGTGTGTGTGTGTGTGTGTGCTGATAACCACAAGGAAAAAGAAAACACGAAATTCCCAAGCGCTTTCCTGTAATTCACATCTTCAGGGGTGAGTACAGACTAAGGAGAAGTACATAACAAGGTATATATATATACAAAGGAGGGTAAGATCAAGTCCACAATGGTCAGGTATTAAGTAATGACCCTACTAATCTTCAAAAAGCACCACAGCAGTCGGTAGTCAGGTCAGAGGGTAAGATTACCCAACCTTCTCACCTGGTTACAAATCTTCTTAATTACGAAATTATCCAGTTTGTACATATCATTACTCAAATTCATGTTGACGGATTCGGTATGTTTAATGAGACTAGATTCTATAATGTTCCAACTGTCAATTGAATTACAAGGCAATATTGAGGAGGTATTATCCCAGTCAATGCAGTGCTTATTATCCCTCAAATGAACAAACAGAGCATTGGATTCCTGGCCTGTCCTAACACTATATTTATGTTGTTTAAGTCTAGTTAAAATATCTTTACCTGTCTGGCCTAAGTAAAACATATTACATTCCTTGCAAGGAACCTTATAAATGCAGCCGCCTGTATTATTGAGGGAGTTCTTGATTAATGCAGGTGGCTTTTTGAAGATTAGTAGGGTCATTACCTAATACCTGACCATTGTGGACTTGATCTCACCCTCTGTATATATATACCTTGTTATGTACTTCTCCTTAGTCTGTACTCACCCCTGAAGATGTGAATTACACGAAAGCGCTTGGGAATTTCGTGTTTTCTTTTTCCTTGTGGTTGCCAGCATATACCTAGATCACGCGCACCTACAGTGATTTACTTGCATATATATATATATATATATATATATATATATATATATATATATATATATATATATACTTCATTTTTAGTCCATTTAACACGCGGACTTTGAACATATTATCAACGACCTCACCAGTATATATATGCACCTCGCGTTTCATACCAGCTGGATTCGGTAAAATGCTACTGACACCACATACGAGGCACGGGCAGTTTCCTAATGAGGTTCATGGCGCCATCAGCTCGATGAACAGGCTTTGTGTGAAATATAACAGAGTCTAGAACTGCTTTTAGTGTCCTTGTGGGCTAGCCGGTAAGCGTTCCCTAGGGCCACCCAGTAGGTCGAGGGTTCGATTCCTTGCTGGTGAGGTCGTTGATAATATATGTATATATATATATATATATATATATATATATATATATATATACACAATGGTTAGTTTGACCACCACATAGTAGATATCATTAACCCCTTAACCACAAATGGCAAGTATTAAATATTAATATATTAATTGTGTAATGGGGGGGAGGAAACATGTGCTATTAATACAGTACAGCATTTTCTCTACAATAATCTATTCCAAATTGTGGCTAATTATATTTTCCTTTTCACAAATGTCTCAAGTCACAGACAGATGTCCTCATCTAGGCCATGTCTTGTATGGGGAAGTAAAAAAAAATTTCGAGTATGAGTTTTTCAGATTACAAGAGATTATGACCATGAAAAAAGGCAGCAAGCCTACTGGACCAACTTAGATCTTTGTAGGGACAGTTGAAGGATGTTTCTACATAGTTATAAGTAAGTACAGTAACTGAATTGTCAGGAATGCTTGCTGTATCATGTCTATGAACTGGTTTATCTTGGGGATTTTTTATTATTATTATTTTTTTTTTGCAGGAATGTATCCCAGCTTATAAAATGGGTCTATAGCAAAAGGTGTTGATTTCCAAAAAAACTGGGGTCTGCCTGTGTCTTAACATCTGGTGGGGTTTTATTGCAAAAAGTAATTTATGAAATATATTAATAGATTTTGTAGTGTAATATGAAATTCAGAGGAAAGAACGGTGTGTTTATCCTTCTCATGGTCTTTTAACGCAAATTGCATTGCTAAGTACTCCTGTGCAAGCACAACCCCTCCCGTTAAGCCATATCTCACACTGAGAACACTCCTCCCCTAAGCAGGAATGTGGTAACAGTGAACTGGCCCTATTAACCAACTAAGTTCCTCCCACTAGCCTCGTGGGCTGGCAGATGCATCACTATGGGTGCTATTTGGGTCTGTATCGCTCTACCCAATGTTTACTAAAATGAAAAACTGTTCCTGTCACCGATGCAACCTGTGTTGAAAAACTGCGAGGGGGCGTGATTTCCGACCATGGCCAAGAGTACCGGTACTGTACCAGAAGGTTAACAGTTTAACATTTAAGCTAAGTGAATTGCTTGGTTTCATTCCATAAACATTGTCAGCTGCACTGAGTCTGTCGAGCAAGTTTCAACATGCAACAACTGACCACATGGTCAATGGTGAACAATGTTCCTAATACTGGATCTTACTATCTTATTGGATAAAAAGACAACCATTACTGGGAATATCCTGTATTGAGAAGTCTGTTATTGAAAGGGTTTACTGTACCATCTTAAGTATAAAACTTCTGTATTGTATTTGACTATTTATAGTACTATATAAAAAAGGTAATATCTGGTGTTCAAACATGATACAAGGATAAATCTTTCACATTATTGACAGTTTGGCAAATCTCATCCCCTTGCTGACTCACAACATTAGGTTTGTACTTTCAGGCTTAATAAGGTTGTAGGATCAACAACAATGAGTTTTTTTATGAACTTTTGTTGGCTGTGCATCACATGGGGGTTTATGTCTCTGTTCAACATGAGCCAATGAAAGGGGGCCTAGATACTGTCATGTAAACCGTGCCATCGGCCAGCAAGAAGGTTTAAGAAGTTTATACAATTAACAACCCCTCATTCCCCTATACTGTACTTTATGTTTATGTGGGACCAAACTGTATATTATGTTTATACAAGCATGTAGTGGGAGCACATGGCAAGACTGAATCACATTCTGCAATAAATCCTTGGACACATCCTCCAATTCTCCCCTAGAAGAAACAAACCTGTTGATTGGTTCAGCAATAAGGGATGGAGCCCTCTAAGATAATTTGGTGGTGGTTTGGAGACTACACCTTATCCCAAATCTTTAGTGCAAACGAAAAGAGTAAATGATAATGGAGAGATGTTATCAAGTCAAAGGCTTTAATACCAGATGTCACAACTGCATTTATAAACAATATTATACTATTTTGCTTTATGGGATAATATAAATTATAAGAGAGGTTCCAAATCATTCCCAAATGGAAGTTTCTACTGAAAAGCAAACTTACCCAAGCAACTGTTGCATCTGTGTTAGTTTTGTAACATAAATGTCCTTGCCATTGTGCAACCGGTTTACAAGTGCTCGCCTTATATTTGCTTGTTCAGCTTCCTTCCGCCTTGCATCCTCCACAACTTCCAATAATCGAGATGAACGTTCTGTGACATACTGGCTGTATTCATTTCTGTGAAAGAACATTGAATTTCAAAGTGTTACATGTATTTCCCATTTTGGAATAAAAGTTTATAATCAATGAAAGTCAGAGATAATGATCACATGCTGCTGTTTTCTATGTCATTAGTTGATGAAAGGGGATGCAACCAAGTGGCTAGAGCACTGGCCACCTGTGCTATGTCTCGGCTCACTGGTTCACTATCAGAGCATCCAAAGACCATCCAGCTGTAGAGAGGTAACTAACTTCACAGCTCAGGGAGTGAAGGCAGTAAGGTGCAGTGCTGTCCCTGCCTTCTTGAATACTAAAGGCTATGTATAAGTGTGCTGTATCCACATGATTCCAAGTAGGCAGTCAGGCCTATGGTATCTACAGTGACTACTGTGATATTCCCATTAGGCGGAACAATTGGTGCAGAGCACTTCTGGGGATGAGAGATATCCGGCTAACCAGACGACTTTCTCAAACCCGGAAAAATTCCTTATCCCAGAAATATTTTCCAGTTACTGGGAAAATTTTCTGAGTGTCTAAACTAGACATCTTGTGCACACAGACACTAGCCCACTTCCCCAGAATGTTTCTGGGTGCTGGGAAAGTTTTCCTGGAGTCTAACTACTGGAGTCTGTAAATGCAGTTTTAATTAAATCAGAAACTCCATTTCTTTACTATAATAATCCAGAATAGTTCCCCGGTCACAGTCATAGGCTTGTGGGCCGTGGGTTCGAATCCTGGCGGGTTGAGGTGTTGATTATATATATATATATATATATATATATATATATATATATCATGTAAATCCACAATGAAAACGTGGATAAGATAAATCTTGATAAAATCACACGGGAAAATGGAAACAACGGAGCACCTTAGCTTTCGTCTTTATTCAAGACATCTTCAGTTGAGTCTGGATTTACGCGGTGTTTGTTTACGTGTTTGGTCATTTACGCGGCACCTTGCCAGAATGAAATGTTTTAATTACGCAGTAAATTTCATCATTTATGCGGGTGAAGTATAATTTGTTTATTTTCTGAAGATATATATGTTTTTAGATCATAAAATATATAACTTACATTGCTGGAATCCTTACAAGATGGTGATCATTTTAAATATAATCATCTTAACATTTGCATTAGACATACAAATTTTAGATGTAATGTAAGGAGATGATGAAAATTAGCAAACATTTTATCTTTTGTGCAAAATATATGATGTTTACATTCAAAATGTTCCCTGTCCTGCAAGGGATCCAGCAATGTCAATTATATTATCCTAACACTAGTCTGAGGTATTATTTATTACTATACCTTAAAATCTAGTGTTTTCACCCAAACATTTCTCAGAGAGGGAGGAGCCAGCGAGCGTGGGAAGAAGGGGGGGGGGGTGGGTGGGAGTTGAGTCCATTATTTGAATGGACATTACCGGTGACTGTATTTCTCTTAAATATTAATTGTGTGTGCATACCATCACAAAATTAAGATGTTATTTTTACTACAACGTAGGTATTGTGTCGGAAAAAGTGGAGTTTGGGGGGTGACCCAGTCTCTATTTCAATTAATCCCATATGTTCTGTTATTTCATTTAGGTGTTTCTCGTTTTACGCGGGCCTCCACGGGTTCTATTGACTGCGTAAATGCAGACTCCAATATATATATATATATATATATATATATATATATATATATATATATATATATATATATATATATATATATATATATATATATATGCAAGTAAATCACTGTAGGTGCGCGTGATCTAGGTATATGCTGATAACCACCAGGAAAGAAGAAAACACGAAGTTCCCAAGCGCTTTCGTGTAATTCACATCTTCAGGGGTGAGTACAGACTAGATAGAGTAATGCAGAACAAGATGAATATATACAGAGGAGGGTGAGACCAGGTCCACAATAGTCAGGTAATGACCCTACTAATCTTTAAATGGCACACAACGGTTGGTGGTTGGGTCAGATGGGACAGTGACCCGCCCTCTCACCTGATCACAAATCTTCTTAATTACAAAGTTGTCCAGCTTGTACAAGCCGTTACTCAAATTCATGTTGAATGCTTCGGTATGTTTAATAAGACTAGATTCTATGATGTTCCTACTATCAATTGAATTACATGGTAATATTGAGGAGGCATTATCCCAGTCAATGCAATGCTTGTTATCCCTCAAATGAACAAACAGAGCATTGGATTCCTGGCCTGTCCTGACACTGTATTTGTGTTGTTTAATTCTAGTTACAAGATCTTTACCTGTCTGGCCTAAGTAAAACATATTACATTCCTTGCAAGGAACTTTATAAATGCAACCAATTGTGTTGTTGGGGGAGTTCTTGATTAACATTTGTTTAACAGTGCATGAGTTTTTAAATGCCACATTGACGTTCCAAGATTTTAGCTGTGCCGGAATGTGTGAGAAATTTTTGTGAAATGGTAATATTAAGATATTCTTATGGTCATGGGTGGGCTTGCGATCAGTTCTATAAAAAGTTTTCTTAGTAATGTTTAAGCATTTGTCTATGAAAGATCTAGGGTATTTAAGGTTTGAGCCAATATTATATATATATTTGTATTCCTCATCGATGAATTCCGGACTGCAAATTCTCAAGGCACGTAAAAACATTGTTGTAAATACTGACTGTTTGACTTTATTATGGTGGGCAGAATAATAATGAATGTATGAACACACATTGGTTGGTTTTCTATAAATACTGAACTTGAAAGTGTTACCCATTCTGTGTATCAGACAGTCTAGGAATGGCAATTTACAGTCTTGCTCTAATTCCACAGTGAATTTGATCGAGGGGGCTAAGTTGTTAAGTTGTGGTAGGAAAACTTTTAGGTCCTCATTACATGGCCAGAGACATAATACATCATCAACATATCTAAACCAGACTGCGGAGGGTGGTAAAATATTACTTAATAGTTTCTTTTCAAAGAATTCCATATATAGGTTGCTTAATACAGGTGAGAGTGGATTACCCATTGCCATACCAAATTTTTGAGCATAATATTCCCCATTGAATTCGAATTTGCAATCCTTAATACATAGTTTGATGAGTTCGATGAAGTCATCTTTCGAGACGGGCAGTGAAATGTTATCCAGGGAATCTATGAGGAACTCTAGTAAATCATCAACTGGGACCTTTGTAAAAAGTGACGTTACATCAAAGCTGACCAGTTTAAAATCATGATTAATGTGCAAGTTATTGAGTTTATCAACCAGATCCATATTGTTCTTGATATTGGAGTTAGAAATGTTGCCAACTAGGGGGTTTAGTAAGGAAACTAACCATTTCGATAGTTTATAAGAGATTGACCCAACAGAGCTAATGATGGGTCTTGCTGGGTTATTGGGCTTGTGGGTCTTAATTAAACCGTACATGTAAGGCAGTGGAGGGGACGTTGAAGTAAGATGTTTAATGAGAGTAGCTTTGCCTCTCAATAGGGACTTAAGTTTTTTGTTGAACTGGGTGTTGACAGTGTTGAGAGGATTATTTATGAGTTTAGAATATGTTGTAGTGTCACATAAAAGGTCATTCATTTTTGAGATATAGTCATCTTTGTTTAAAATCACTACTGTGTTGGCTTTATCAGCTTTAGTGACATGTAGATCCTTATTTTTCTTAAGGGCTTGGAGTGCTTTGGTGAATCTTTCTGGACAGTTTGAAACACAAGGCTTGGACATAGATGCATACACAACACCTTTACACATGTTCACTTCTTCACTTGTCAAATTACTGAATTTCTCCAAATTGCAAAATGCTTTGGCTATGTCAACACTGTCGACTCCCTTGTTGGAACCATCAAAACTTAAACCATAGCCGAAAGCGCTTGGGAACTTCGTGTTTTCTTCTTTCCTGGTGGTTATCAGCATATATATATATATATATATATATATATATATATATATATATATATATATATATATATATCATGTAGATCCACAATGAAAACGTGGATAAGATAAATCTTGAATAAAGACGAAAGCTAAGGTGCTCCGTTGTTTCCCTTTTCGCATGTGATTTTATCAAGATATAAGATATATATACACACACACAGTCATGCGCCGGTTAACGTCCGTCCGAACAACGTCCGATCGCATATACGTCTGTGGCCTATGAAAATATGGGAAAAAAAACAGACAGGGACGTAGCAGACGCAAGTGGCCTCAGAGCGGGCGCGGTCACGCATACATCGCGTGTTCTTATAGATTGTGCTGCCAGGCGTATAATGATACAGTACAGTAACTATATATCCATAATATGTTTTGATAGATATAAGAAATGCCTATGTTAAAGATTTATGTTTTTTGGCTATTGTAGTGTACAGTACTGTACAGTACTTTTAATTTTATTTCCGTACTTACAAAAAAAAAAATTTACAAACTGTATAACAGTGTATGCTTGGTTTTGCCTCGTCGGCAGCATTTTGTACAGTACAAGTACACTGCAATATTCTACAGACACGTAAGTATAAATACAAAGTTCACAATGTGATGTTCGGACAACGTACAATTCGGTTAACGTCACGTTTCCAAGAACGTTTCTAGGACGTTAAGCGGCGCATGACTGTGTGTGTGTGTGTGTATATATATATATATATATATATATATATATATATAGTCATCAAAGTCTCATAACCTGACCACCTTTACAGGTCCATGTTTCAGGTAACACTTTGTAACTAATATTTAAACATGATGCTACATGAGCAATACTCAGTGATATATAAAGCATGCCATGCTAATAATGTAAAGTGAAAAGTTTAGGAGAGAAGTAGATGATACTCTAAAGGAAACTTACTCGCATTGTTTAACAGCCAGGCTGGCATCTTCCTCTTGTTGTCTAAGACGATGTTCCTCGAGTTTTAATTTTTCATCTCGGTCATGGTAATATTGTTCTATATCCTTATCATATTTGATACGGATTGAAGATAATTTCCTCATATAGTCTTCACGCCGTGCTTTAGAATTTTTCTGTAAAAGAAAAAAAATTAGAGGAATGATGCTTATATATATATATATATATATATATATATATATATATATATATATATATATATATATATATATATATATATATATATATATATATATATATATATATATATATGCCAATGAATCTAGTCTATACTGGAAGAAAATGCTTGGTAGAACATACATGAGCAAGCAGGAGAGGCGTGCCCCTGGGTTTAAGGCAGGCAAGGACAGTGACGCTCATCTTCTGTGGCAGTGCAGTGGCCACATGATCAAACCTGGCTTGCTTTACTGCTCAGCAAACCTTAGGGCTTTAAATGGAAAAACAAGAACCTTTTGTCAGTTTTTTGGCAGTCCTACAAAAAGGCATGGGTGACTGTGCAAGCATTCCAGGATTGGTTCCATAAATATTCGTCCCAGAAGTGGAAAAATACCTTGCTTCCAAGAAGATGGAATTCAAGGTATTATTATTGATAGACAATGCCCCAGGCCACCCAGAAAGTTTGCTGTTTAGCCTCTCATTGAGGGTGCAATACATACCTTCAGGGCACATTACACCCGATGCTCTTTTGGTCGTATCCTTAATGCCATAGACATAGACCTTGATGTTAGCAAGTGTTGGAAGGAGTACAGCATAGCGGAACTGCATTACCAATATCAGTGAAGCATTCAATCAACTCAAACCAGAGACAGTGAACACTTGTTGGCAAACCTTATGGCCTGAGTGTGTGAATAACTTCCAGGGGTTTTCATCCATAGTAAAGTATTTGAACGACATTGTGAGTGTTGCACATCAATTGGGTGGTGAGGGGTTTGTGGACATGCCTTTACTGTACATTAAATAACATTAATTAAAAAAACATATTTTTTTACATTAATTTTACTACAGCAACAACCAGGGTCTTTTCTTCAGTTTCAGATGGATAACTGACATTATGGGTGTAAACACTGATAACAACAATAGCATCCTATCTCCTCCAATTGTGATCTTATAATTATTGATTTATATTGCATGAGGTGCATTCAGAAACATTATTTAAAGAATATAGTTTGCATTTTTCATTGATTGTATTGTTTTAGGGGAAAAGAGGATAAAAAGCCACACAAAAGTTATGAAAAGGTCACACTGGGGAACACATCTCATTATTATCGCTTTATTTTTATGGTAATTAATGATTCACAATACGGTTATTCACCTTACACTGCAACAATGGAGGACACGTTACCGTCGTTATTAGAGGCTTTACTGTATTTTTGTTGTAACATTTACAGTACTGTTATTATTTTTATTTATCCCTCACATTTACTAGTACTGTATGTATTATTTTAAGAAAATTAAGGCTGCAGGAGGAAAATACACAAAGATTTTTCCTAAATACTCATTGCTAAAACGGGGGCTGCGTCTTACATGACGTAAAATACGGTACAGTATTTTTGGTGTTTTTATATCATTATTTACCATTCTTATACACTTAGTACAATCACCGGAAGATATGGTCAATCGGCTTTTTCAGACAGGTGGCTGCCCCATTTTAATCCCGATCTTCAAAGGTTCACTGAATGCTGGCTGTTGTGCCTCCCTGCTGATATGGACATCTAAACAGCGGATTCTGTCTGAATACTCAGGATCTTTAGTGTATTGAGAAATTTTGTGTCAGAAAACCCATGAGTTAAACTAGGCTCTGTCTTGGGGGAGTGGGGGGTAGGGGGCATCACATGAGGTATCAGTTCCTGTATATTTGTTGTCACAACCACAGCTCACCACACACACTGTGATTTGTTGTTTGTATTTTGTACTTCCCTAGTGTATTATCATGGCCTCTAAAGCATGTAAAGGCAAAACAACACCACTGACCCCTACTAATTGAAGAGAAACTGAAAATACGAGAGAAAATTGATGCTGGCATCTCCATGAATATTACTGTATTTATGAGGAGTGTGGGCTAAAATGGAACACTTTTTACATCAAGTAGATTTAAGTGCAAAATAAATACTATAAGTGTAAATACAGTGATCTCTCGGTTAACGAGCACCTTGGTTAACGAATTGCCTTCCATAAGATTCTTCACTTCGGTTAACGAAAAAATTTCAGTTAATGAATTCCTTACGAATTTTTCCCAACATGTTTTCGCCTGCATTTGCCTGCTCACCAGCTGTAGTATTAGTCCACCAAAACAGTAATCGGTTTTAGGGCTTAAATTCCTTAACATATGAGTAAATATCAAGAAGGTTGTACTATTCAATTATTTTAAAAGTTACTATATATTAGATTTTTTAGTCATTTTAACAATTATTGAGCATAAATGAAGTACATGAAACTATTTTTTTGCACGCCAAACAGCCACTCAACACCAAGCGCAGTGCAGTGTTGATTTAAAGAAAATAATCTTGAATTACACCAAGTGAACTAAAATTTTATGGGTGAAATGGCAGCATGGGTCGACTTCTCTTCAACCCCAATGCCTTCTCTTCTCCCTTCTCCTCCACCCCCATTCTAATTCCCATCATCATCATCAACCAGGAGCCTTCTACATACACACCTCAAAGTAAGTGTACTTTACTGCATTTATTTTTAGTTTGTATGTAATTTTCGGTGAGCTGGAACCAATTACCCAAAAACCCATTGAAACAATGGTTTCGGTTAACGAGCAACCTTCTGGAATGAATTGTGCTCGTTAATAGAGGGACCACTGTAATGGTGTAAGCAGCCCCCATCCTCCTCCACCTCAAGATTCATCTGCTACAATAAAAGTAAGTGCAATGTAAAAGCATACTGTTCCCTTTAATATTGTTTTTGGAAGGGAGTTTTCAGCAAAATGGTGGTTGAAAGTACCCAAGGGGAGGTTACGCATGAGTCAGAATCTTAGATAAGTCGGAGAGCCATGAGCCTCTACTTAGCAGGTACAGGTTGTACCTCTCTAGTCCGGCATTCTGTGGTCCGGAACGATTTTAGTTTGTCCAATAGGTAGCTTTTTTTTTTTTTTTTCTTTTTTTTTTTTTTTTTTTTTTTTACTTATCTGAATTATTATTATTACAGGAGTATTAAATTTTTGCCCCTCAGGTCCCAATGTGGGTCAGTGACCTATGCCTGGGTGGGCTAATCCCCATAAAAAACAACAACAACAAAGCCGAGGGAAATTAAGGTTTGTTTACATCCAGCAGTTCGGCTGCTCTCTCTCTCTGCTTGTCTATACAGAGTACAACATTTAACCCTTCAATATATATGAGCAGTAAATAAGTGTTGCTTTCATATTTTTATGTAGAGTAATGACGATATGTTTTCACATGTGCGCACTTACATACGCGCAGTCTCACTTTTTTTTTTACCATTAATGGTTAGCTACTTATATTGTTCCATTTATTAACATTAAATAATATTACAGGTACTTCAAACAACCATATTAATTTTTTTACATTAATTTTACTACAGCTACAATCAGGGTCTTATTTTCTTCAGTTTTATATGTAGAACCAATGTCACTGGTTTTGTAAGCTTTAACATAAACATTGCCGGCAGCCGTCTCGTCTCATCGTGTGTTTTAATATTCCACATATTATTAACAAATTGTATTGTTAATTTTGCACACACAAACATTAATTCAATAAAAAGAAATTCAGAAACATTAATTAAAATATATATGAACAGTAAATAAGTGTTGCTTTCATATTCTTATGTAAAGTAATGACGATATGTTTTCATGTGTGCGCACTTACCTACGCGATCTCTCTTTTTTCTTTACCATTATCGTTAGCTACTTCTATTGTTCCATTTATTAACATTAAATAACATTACTTAAAGCAACCATATTAATTTTACTACAGCTACAACCAAGGTCTTATTTTCTTCAGTTTTATATGTAGAACCAGTCAGTCACTGGTTTTGTAATCAACGGAAACAATGCTGTGTCATTTCCTCGTGTGTTTTAATATTCTACGTATTATTAATGAATTGTATTGCTCATTTTGCCCACATAAACATTAATTCAATAAAAAAGACATTCAGTAATAAACAATAATGAATCTTTTGTACATCAGAGAAATGACGCTGTTTACACGATTATGCACGTCGTCTTCACGTTGGCGGGCCGTTCAAACCCGTCGAAATTCAAGTTTCCGCCGCCAAATTTTTTATTTATTTTTTTTTTGTGCGTGTGTTCCAATAAATTACGTTGAATTAAAAACTCGCAAAATATGAGAAGCTACTATACGACATTTAACCCTTCAATATGTCTTCAAAGAGACCGTGATGCAGAGAAAGTGGTGCTAGTGCTTCCAAGCATAAGAACAAGTCACTATCTATCCAGGAAATGGGTGAATTTCCATGGTCCGGTACCGGTCAGGTCCCGAGGTTGCCGGACTAGAGGTACAACCTGTACTTAATACAGTAAAACACCCGAGTATAAAAGAGAGAAAACAAAACCAGTTATAACCTAAATTATTAAATAATACTTATTATGGAATACAGTAATGTAATGTACAGTCAGCAAAAAAAGTGTTCTGCACCCCTTGGTCTGATGGCCTCTGCAGATCACTAACTGAGGCCATGTTAATTTGGTAAGGTGGGTATTTCTGGTTGTGTGATGCATTGTATAACCAGTATGATGTATTTTTGATATCACATATAGTTAATACAGAGAAATTAAAATGAATCACTCACATAAATGAGTGTTGTTCAGAATTCTTGGTCCGGTGTATCATATTGTATAACACCATAAAGGTGCAGAATTTTTTTTTTTGACTGTACACAAATGCATAGAATACTAACATAAATTATGTATCTGTTCTCCTCCTCAAGGGACATTTCTTCAATTTGTTGCAGTGTTCTACACTGCTCATGAGCCCTTTGTGCTACCACCAGGGAGTGACACCGGGAAACTTCTGGCAACTCCTCTTCCGGTTCCATACTGAAAAATCCAGTCCTCGATTATTTAATAGTACAGGTCGGCCTCAGTTTAGAAGCTGAATGTGTTCCTGAAAATGTGTTTGTACAGTAGAACGTCGATTTAAAGCGCTTCAATTTAAGATTATTGATTTAAAGCGACACCCACAATTAAGGACAGTGTTTTAATTTAAAGCGAATCTTTCCTATTTTGTGCGAATCAATCTGGGGCATCATATTTTAAAATTTGCGCCTCATGTTTCTCTGGGCATGCTACACTGTCCTAAGGGAAAAGCTGTACTCTACATGTACTCAAAATAATGTACTAAATGATTACTAAAATTTTTGTCTAGTGCAATGTAAATTATATTCTCCCCAGTCACTTGTGACATTTTATAAACAAAAAACAAAAACTCAATCTAAAAGACATAAATAAACAAATAAATACTGTACTTCACTAGACCTTCGGCCCCAACTGTGAAATGTGCCACTGTTCCCTCCCCCATCTTCCCAGCCAGGGTTGGGTGGTTTTAGGCTTCAAGTTTTTATCTCATATAATATCACACTCTAAAGTTAGGAAAATATAATTTGCATTGCTGGAACCCTTGCAAGACAGTGAATAATTTGAATATAAACGTCATATATTTTACACAAGAGATAAAAATTTTAACCCTTTGTAATAAAATTAATTAAAACTAAAATTTGTATGTCCAATGCAAACTATAGCATGTATATATTCAAACTAATCACTATCTTATAAGAATTCCAGCAATGTTAATTATATTCACCCAGGTCAGTTCAGTGACATTCTATAAGAGGAAAAACAAACTTAAAGTCACGCTTAAGGACAGATAAATAAATAAGCACTAGACCTTGGCATCAACTGTCAAACATATCACCTCACCTCACCTCTCCTCCCCCCCCCCCCCATCTTCCCAGTCAGTAAACAGACAATTTTGCATATCTTAATTTTAGCTGTGTTGATTTATGAGTGTTTGTTTTAACATAATACTGTACTACAAAAAACAATGTTTTGTTTATTCCAGATGGGCTGAGGTGCATCTGGGTAGACTCTGTCTTTTTAGTATTTTGTGTTTCTCTCAGGTACCAAACTAAATTATTCCACAAACAACACTTCGATTTAGTACGAATTCGGTTTAAAGCTACCCCCCTTGGAACGTATCTTGTGCTATATCGACGTTCTACTGTATATTTGATCAAGAAACCCAACTGAAACAATTACTTAAATAATTAACTGGTCCCTAGATACAATGCAAGCTGGGTTTTTTAAACAAGAAGATTAATAAATACACAGTTATCAAAAAATAAATTAATAAATTGATATCACAAATCTTAATAATTTAGTACATGAAGAATAAAAGATAAATTAAGTATACTATATAATTCTCACCCACTGTTAATGATTAATACAGAAAAAAAAAATACAGTACAGTAATTGAAAAACCACAACACTGCACAAAACGTGTATGGTGCTACTGAAACAAAGCAGATGCATTTTGGGAGTATGCTTGTGTGCTGAAGCAAATGTATTGTACACACATGTAATGTTCGTTTTCCCATTTTGTTGATTGGTGATGGTATACGTAATTGAAAAGGCTGTGTGTATTAGCAGAACTAACATTCAAAAGACCAAAAAATGGTCATAATGTATAACGTTTGTCAGAGGAGATGTTTGGAGGCCGAAGAATGCTTCTTTGTGCACAAATATGTTAGCTATGTCCTGTATCCAAAGCAAGACTGGGGGAGTCTGAATGCGTGGCTGTAGTTACAGGGACGAAGAGAATGACTGAAACTATAATGATAAAAAGAAACCTGGATATCCTGGTCTTGTGCAAAAAAAAGCTGTAGGTGAAGGAAAAATGGACTGGGATTTTATATGGACAATGAAGTCATTAAGAAATACAGGTAGTCCCCGACTTACGACCACATGGACTTACGTCCATTGGTACCTACGACCTGCTCTGACGGTACGTTCGTCGGGACATAGGACCACGGCAGTCGTGACCAAAAATATTTTCAAATGACGCGCGCAGTTTCTATACCAAAACGTTTCCGTCTTGGGCGAGAGGGTGGCGCGTCTCGGGTCACCTCATGGGTACACTCACTCAGTGGAGCGCTTAGTTTGTGTTTGGCTATCGTATCCTATACTGATCACGCTGTGAACTTTTGTTATTATCATATTTAATTGACTTTATAATGACTGGAAAGTGTAAAAGTGAGAGTGCTGGTGGTGTTCCAAGGAAAAGGAGACAGGTAATTACTTTTGAGATGAAAATGAAGATAATAACTCAGCATGAGAATGGAAAAACAGTAGCAACAATCTCACGTGACCTAGGTTTCTCACACTTGACTATATCCACTATTCTGAAGGACAAGGAACGTATTCGTGAAGTAGTGAAAGGAACAACACCTATAAAGGGAACTATAATATCAAAGAGAAGACAAGGTCCTATTCACGATATGGGAAAATTATTGGTGATATGGATAGAAGACTGGATACAGAATCATGTACCCTTAAGCCTTCTAACCATACAGGCTAAAGCAAGAAGCCTGTTCCAAAGCCTGAAGGAGCAGGCAGGAGACGAATGTGATCAAACCTTTACAGGAAGTCATGGGTGGTTTGATAGATTTAAAAAACGCTACAGTCTACACAATGTTAAGGTGAGTGGAGAGGCAGCTAGTGCCGATGTTGGTGCTGCCAAAGCTTTTAAGGAGGAGTTAGAAGGGAATTATTTGCCTGAGCAAATATTCAATGTGGATGAGACTGGATTATTGTGGAAGCGCATGCCTGAGCGGACATATATCTACAAAGAGGCGAAAACAATGCCAGGATTCAAGGCATTCAAGGACAGAATTACACTTCTGTTGGGGGGGGGAATGTTGCTGGTTTCAAGCTAAAGTTCTTTATGATCTATCTTTCAGAGAACCCCAGGGCTTTTAAACATGTCAGCAAGCACACACTGCCAGTGTTTTATCGCAGTAATAAGAGAGCCTGGATGACCCTAGTACTGACTGAGGATTGGTTCATGACTTGTTTCATTCCACGAGTCAATGAGTATTGTCTGCAACAACAGATTCCATTCAAGAATTTACTGATTTTGGATAATGCTCCGGGACACCCACCACACCTGGACGACATGCACCCTGATGTTAAGGTACTGTACATTCCACCTAACACTACCTCTATCATCCAACTCATGGATCAAGGTGCTATTGCTGCCTTTAAAGCGTATTATTTACGCACAACCTTCACTCAGGCTGTTGCTGCTACTGAAGGTGAGAAACGCTCAGAGAGTTTTGGAAGGAGTACAACATTTTGTCAAGTATAAAGAACATTAGTGCAGCATGGGATCAGGCTACAAAACATTGCATGAATGGAATATCGAAGAAAATCCTGAAAAGATATGTGAACAGTTTCAAAGGATTTAATGAAAATTAAGTTATTTCGGATATTAGTAACAAGATAGTGGAGTTAGGTAAACAGCTGGAGTTAGAAATTGATAATGAAGATGTTGAGCAGTTGGTGGAAGGTGTAGCAGAAGAGCTCAGTAACGAGGATCTTACTGAACTAAATGCACAGAAAATTGCAGAGAAAGAAGAGAGACAAAATGTAGAAGAAGAACCTGCACCCCCCAAAAAAGTTTTCAGTGAAACATATGGCAGAGGTATTTGCTACAATTAATAAAGGAATGCAAATGTTTGATGGCATGGATCAAAATTATGAGCGTTATGCCAAAGTCGACAGAATGGTCCAAGAGTCACTAGCTTGCTACAGGGAGATTTATAATGAAAAGAAAAAGGAAACTGTGCAGTCTAAATTGGACATCTATTTTAAGAAGTCCCCCAGTGCTGTCTCCTCATGCCCCACCAGTGCTGCCTCTTCACTCCCTCAAGATGATCCAATACCTTCAACCAGCAAGTTTCCACAGCACATAAACCTGTCTGAAGAAAGCGACATTGATGACCCACCCAGCCCTGTCTCCTCTTCTGCTTCTTCCAATTAATATAGTCTCCATGTATCCTATAAATAGAAAATTATGGGGGCCCTGTGTGCATTCAGCTGACTACGTACATTTAAGGTAAGTGCTCAGTCACACTGTATCCATTCCTCATTATTTAATACTTTTACTGTACTGTGTCCATTCCTCATTATTTATTACGTTTAGTGTACTGTATTTCATTGTAGATTTTTATTTTTTTTTGAAAAAAAAAAAAAAAAAAAAAATCATTTTCTTTTTATGTCGGACTTACGACCTGGATTTGGGTCCCTAACCCCGTCGTAAGTCGGGGAGCACCTGTATACCTAAGAGGAAAGACAATAAAGGGTGTGGTAATGTAAGTGAGTAATGAAATACAGAGTTGTGTGCTAGGATATAAGGAAGTCAGCCCCAGAATATTATAGATCAAAGTAAGTGTAAGGTGAAAAGAACAGAGAAGGGTTACTGTGTGTGTGTATGTGCACCAGGGAGTGAGAAGAGGAAGGAACAGAAGTTTTTGGAAAAACTGGAAAACTGCATTAAAAGCTTTAATATGAGATATGGAGTGGCAGTGATAGAGGAATTAAATTTGAGTTAGTGATATGGAAGTGGACGGGAATGTAAGGAAATGCAGTGGCAAAATTAATGGAAATGGAGTGTGACAGGTGGAAATGCATGTGCAGAGAAGGGGATTAGCAGAGGGACTACAGTACATGATTCAAAATGAACTAAAGTTATGAACATACATGGTGGTAGGATAATGGAAAAGATGGAGGACTGCTAGTCTGTGTGTTGATGGACAGAGGACTGATATACCCTTAAGTTATTTGATGTGGAAGTACAGTACTAAGAAGTCTCCTGTTCACCTAGTGTCTAACAGTGCTCTAGCTCTTCTATGGAGTGTATGACCCTTATATAGTAGCAGTGAGATAAATACTGTACAGTAATAAATACTGTACCACCACCAATAATAATAGAATTATTTCAGCTTACCTCTGACATTGCATATCACCACTATTATTATTATTTTACAGCCATCTTCCATACTTGTGTGGGTTACTGGTAGCTGTGATTACCTTGTGGTAGCTCAAATTTTTGTTCAGTGACCACCAAATATTCCTTAATGTTTTTATGAATTCTAGAACATTTGTTAGTTAGTCTCAAGTATAATACTGTACAGTACTGATGAATGATTACTTTGAACTATTTCAGGCTTCTTTCATCCTATCCTGTAAAGTGTAAACCCTAAGGCCCGAATTCAGAATGGTAGTTTGAGTCTGGGATTTGAGCTCGGCTCAGGCGTGCAAATCGGGATTCCTTGAGCCGAGATTTCCTGCAATGGATTACCCATATTCAGAATATCGGCTTGAACCCCAGATCGGGTAATCTGTTGCATTATCTTCAGTTACGAGCAAGGATTCGAACACTGAAATTGCAGTTAATCATGTTCCATCTACACCATTACAACAGCCAATCACCATCAAGAGTAATGTTTACACGATTATGGCGGCAACTATGACTCGACAAACTTTTACGGAGGAGAAATCTCTCCTTACACATCAAAAGTTACTTTTATTACTATAATTACAATCAAATTATGATCAAATTATAATGTTTCATGGTACTGTGTTACAAAGTGGCTGAGCTGTCATATGATAACGAAGAAATTCATAGAGGAAGAACAATTACATACAAATTGTAGATATAATCCGTGACAGGTATCAACATTCATAACCAAAGCAAGATGAATCAATGCAAGGCATAGTAACCTGGCTAGGTTTCTTTCTGTTCTTTTAACCCCACATTTCCCCTGATCAGTAATGTTAAAAAAATACTTTCCTTTATTAATACAGTTATACCCCACTTAACGCGGTCAATAGAACCCAGAGGGTCCCGTGTTAAGTGAAATCCGCGTTAAGTGAACAACAGAACATATGGGATTAATTCCAATAGAAACCAGCCCGACCCCCAAACTCCACTTTTTGAAGACACATAACTATGTTGTAGTAAAAATAACATCTTAATTTTACGATGGTACATGCACACAATTACTACTTAAGAGAAATAGAGAAATACAGTCTCCAAGTTAATGTCCATTCAAATAATGGACTCAACTCCCTCCCCCTCTTCTCACACTACACTGCTGGCTCTTCCCTCTCTGAGAAATTTTTGGGGGAAAACCACTAAATTTTAATAAATAATACCTCAAACTAAAGTTAGGATAATACAATTGACATTGCTGGATTCCTTGTAAGACCAGGAATATTTTGAATATAAATGTCATATATTTTGCACAAAAGATAACATATTTACTAGAGAAAACATTTTATCTAAAATTTGTATGTCTAATGCAAAATATATGATGTTTATATTCAAAATGATCACCAAATTATAAGAATTCCAGCAATGTAAATTATATTCTGGCCGGGTAATTTGTATGAATTTTATGAGCTAAAACAGGCAGTCAGGCAGGGTGGCGGGTGGGGCAAATCTAAAAATAGCGTCTCGAGCCGGACACTCACCGCGTATATGTGGAAAAAATCCGTGTTAAGTGAAAGTTCAGCTCTGGCGAGGCACCGCGTATATGATAAAACGCGTTCAGTGAAACCGCGTTAGGCGGGTAATACTGTACATTAAAATCAAAATGCACTCAGCATTGATTAGAAAAAAAATCAAAATAGTTTTCCTAAAGGAAAACACTCAAAATAAAGAAGCGTCAGCTTTCTTTACATTTACCTACTTGATCTTCATGGACCCTAAACACAAAAGTTGTGTAACACATTACCATGACTCATTCAGTAACCAGAATCTTTTTTACACGGAAACTATTCGTTCGAAGAATCTCAAAGCAATCATCAGCTGATGAATGGGAGGTAGAAGTGAACCATAGCCAACAGGTCTGTCAAGTAGATGTTCCATATCACAGAAAATATAAAGGAAATTTTCCTTGCTGAACCTATATCGTTGTTTAAATTGCGTGTCATCATAAAAATTGATAGGATTCTGCCTATCTACCATCAGTCTTTTCTCTACAAAATTTCCAATTTGATGATATCGCCAAAAACCGCGCTCTGTCAAAATTCAAGTTGGCTTGCTTGAAGGATTGACCGCCAAACCTGCCTCCAGGCTGGATTAACGCGAGGATCAACAATTCCGATCCCAACACCCGGTTTAAATCTTTGTGTATGCTCAAGTCAGCATTCTGAATACCAACAATCTTCAATCTTCACTCAATCCTTGGTTTAAACCTTCATGCGGTTTCAAATCACTGTTCTGAATTCAGGCCTTAAGGCTCAGTGAAGGGGTTAATTGCATAAATTGGTTATCACAGATTCACTGTATACTTTATACATTAAGGATACAATACGTAATTATATTGTAACAAAAAACAGTAAGTGGAAAAAATAGTATTAGGGGAAATTATAATTACAAGTTAGTAATAAGGAAATGGAAATAGTACTGTGTATAAATTGAGACAGTCAGATAAATCACACAAAAACAATCATTAGGGTGTTTAATTATATTAAAAATTCACTCTCCAACAAACTTTTGAACAAAGGCACATTATCGAATAACAAATCCATGCAAAATTTTTAGATTCCATTAATTTGAATTTCTGTAACTGGAGGTCCCATATCTAGAGAGAATTACTGTACTGTACTTGTATTACCCTTTTAACTAAAACTTATTTAGATACAATATGGGAAAACGAAAAAAAAAATGCAAGTGGAATTAATTTTTTTTAATTATTAGATCAAACATACACAAGTGTAATTTGTGTACAGGTACTCAAAACCTGTGTAATGATAGTTACGTGAGTTTTATGCCTTTGTCCATTACAATACAGTACAGGGGGGCCCCCAAATTTGTGGGGGTTAGGTTCTCAAAATGGCCACGAATAACATTTACAGATGGGTGGGGGGCGGAATGTCTGGTTACATTTTACTTGTGTACAGTACAAAGAAATGTATATTACCTTTAGGACAATTATTTCTTTTACCCGTATCGCACGCACACATACAAAACAAGTAAAAGAAATAATTGTCCTAAGGGCAAACACATAAAGGGAATACACATTTCTTTTCACAAGGGTAAAAATGTACCCCCCTTCGTCGGCCAATGTTATTCGCGGATTTGGCTATTCGTGGCCATTTTGAGAACCTAATCCCCGTGAATTTTAAGGGCATGCTGTACTACATGTACTGTAACTGTGAAGTACAAAATTTATATTTTAAGGAAAATTTCGAAAGTTGAGGTCAAGTTATTTTGAATCACACCACTACACTAAAACCTGCAGCCCTTCACCAAAGAGGGTTCACAGTACTATTCTTTAGCCAGCCAAGTGCTTATAGTAGAGGGTTATAGCTGAAAGGAGTAGCTTATTATTTTGATTAATCTATGCCACTATTTTAGGGGTTAATCTGGGTTCTAATTCCACAGCTTTAGCAGCTGGCGGAATGATGTGCGCCAACCAGTACAGTACAGTATGTATAGTTATACTGTACAGTACAGAAAGTCATATAAATCAGTTTCAGTACATAACAACATATGACACTCATTTTAATGACTTTTTTTTTAACATTAATATGAATCTTACCTCACATTATAAATGTCACAGGAAGTTCCAAATTCAGCAGATTTAGGTTCAGGGTCTTCTTCACTGTCAACATCAAATATGAATGAACATCCGGGTGAGATGGTAATGTTGCTTAAGTCTCCCACGTCCTTCAAACCATTCCTATTATAGTCAGAGTCCTAAAAGAGAAATTGAAAGTCTATTATTATTAGTACTGTATTGTACCATAAATCTAGGTGCAAAAATACTGTATTATTAATATTATTAATACAGTATTATTGCTGTTGTTTTTGTTGTAATCATCATGATTCATACATATTTGGGACACCCTTTTCCGTGCCTTAACTATGTGAATAAAACAAGCCATCATTGAACTAGGCATGATTTTAACAGGAAAAACAATGAGTGTTGCAGAAAGCATCATAAGGAAACTATTAAGCTTACTGATGCTGTTCCTGTTAAAATCAGACATAAGATACTAGTACTGGAGTTCAGTGATGGTTTGTTTTAACTCACTAAAGGACACGCAGTGCTTATCGGCAAATGGTATATTTGCACTGCGGGCAAGATGAGTGTTATGAGCCCACACAGGATGCCAAATCCACCGAACATTGCCCGTTAAAGTACCTGTAAAAGAGAGAGTCAAGCAACATTGCGGCGAAGAGAAAGGGAAGAAAGATTATCAACCAAAGGAGTTGAGTTAATAAGACAAAATGCCATTGATTCCACCCTATCTAACAGTTGGACAGAAGAAAAGCCACCCCAGATAGGAGAGCAGTACTCCAAGTTAGGACAAATGAATCCTTTATAAACTTGTAGCAACTGCTCAGGAGTGAAGTAGCTACGGCATCTGCACAGCATTCCCAGCTTTAGCAATGTTGAGGATGTGTGGCTTCCATGACATATTAGAGGAAATGGTGAGGCCTAGTATATCTACTTTAGAATTTGGCAGAATGATTGCATCCTGAAATGTGATTGGTGGGAGATCATCTAATTTGGAAAGTGTAGTAATTGGCAAATACAGTACTGTGTTTTATTACTATTGAATTTAACCAAGTTTCTACCTGCCCAATTAGAGATGCTGCACAGATCCGCATTGATAGATGTATGATATCAACTCTAGAAACAGGACTAGTTTGAGAATTAGGGGGAAGGGGAAAATGTGAAGAAGAGTAGAATCATCAGCTTAAGGATAGAATTAGTTGTAGTGTGAAGTAAATCATTGATAAAAAGAAGGACGAGAGTAGGTGAAAGAACAGAACCCCGTGGGACACCACTACTGGTAGAGAAAGAGAGAGAGATCGATCCCTCGACAACAACTGCCATGGAGCGGTTCTCAAGGAAGTTAGAAATTAAAAAACAAAGTGGGGGAGAGAAACCATAAGAGGGAAGTTTAGAAAGCAAAGACTTGTGCCATACCCTGTCAAATGCTCTGGATATGTCGAAGGCCATGACAAAAGTTTCTCCATAATCCCTAAGAGAGGATGACCAAAGATGGGTACAATAGGAGAGCAGCTCACTGGTAGATCTCGCCTGGCGAATGCCATACTGGTAATCCGACAAAAGAGAATGGCGTTCAAGGTGACGGAGAAAATGAGAGTTTAAGATAGTTCGAAAATCTTAGAGAGAGATGAAGTTAGGGCAATGGGGCGATAGTTAGAGGGATTGGAATGGAGACCCTTCTTTGGGATGGGCTGAACCAAGGCATACTTCCAAGAAGAAGGAAAAGTTTGGGTTTTGGGGCAAAGGCGAGAGAGGTGAACAAGCACAGGGGCCAGAGCTTCAGCACACTCCCTCAGAACACGAGGGGGTATTCCGTCCAGTCCAAGCGCCTTGCTCACATCCAATCTGGATAATACACCAACAACCCTACGAGTAGAGATTATAGGAAAGTGCATAGGTTCAGTAGGAGGAGCAGGGGTAGGAGGGATAGAGTCGGAATCATCTAAGGTAGAGTTAGAGGAGTACAAGGTGCCAAAGAGATTGGCTTTATCAGGGGGAGAGTTGGCTATAGAGTTATCAGGTTGGATGAGAGGAGGAAAAGTGGGAGTGTATTAGTTATTACAGATGTTTTTGGTGAAGGACCAGAAGGATTTACTAGAAGACGAGTTAGTCAGGACAGCGGTCTTTATTTTTATAATGTTCTGCTTGGCCCTTTGAAGAATAGCCTTACAACGATTCCTAAAAGTAATGAAAGAGGAGTGGGTAATAGGAGAAGGAGATAGTTTCATAGTTTGATATGCCCTATCTCTCTCCCGACATGTAAGAGAACAGGAGCGATCAAACCATGATTGTAAAGTGAAAGTTTGGGTAGAAGATGGGATAAATGCACTCATACCACCCAGTATAACCCCAGCAATGCTGTCAGCACATACCGAGGCATCCAGAGTGGAAAAGCAACATTCAACCCAAGGAAAGTCGGAGAAGAATTCTTGCAAGGATTGCCAGTTTGCCTTCTGATAGTGCCATAGTTTCCATTTACACGGGGGTGGGGGAGGTGGTAGTGCCCAGTTTGATTTAATAAAAAAAAAATTGTGACCAGAAGACCCTAAGGGGGCAGAAATTGAATGTGAATAGTGTGAGGGGTTAAAGGTAAAACAAAGATCAAGAATGTTTGCAAGTTGATTGTGTCCATCAGGAACGCATGTAGGGTGATTAATTATTTGTTCCAGATCATTAAGTAAGGAAAAAGAGAGTGCCTCAGCTCCACCTGGGTCATCCCTTGCAAAGCCAAGCTACTCTCTATGATGTACATTGAAATCCCCTAGCTAGAGGATCTCGGTGTTGGGGTGTGTGGATAGCAACGACTCATGGCAAGAAGTGAGATAGTCAAAGAGTTCTAAATAGTTGGTAGAGTTGGGAGAACAGTATAGGAAACAAAGGAAAGTAGTCATTGTTGGTAGAGATATTTTGAGCCAGATGACATCATATAGGGAAGATTCAAGATTCGTGAGTCGAGCTATAGGTGTAGGTGTGTTGCAGTAGGCGCATACACCCCCCTTAGAACGAAGTAGGTATAAAGGTTGTAGTTGGAGATTTCAAAAGGTTTAGGTGAAGCTGCTTTGGTCAGTTGAAGTTCAGATAGTAGTAAGAGGTTGGGGAAGAGGTTAATAGATGGTGCTCCACAGAAGGAAAATTGGATCTCAGGCCGCAAATGTTGGAAAAATAAAGTGTGAAAAAAGCGATCTTCCAGCAACGGCGGTGATGTCAGTTGAGGCCCCAGTAGTTTGATGATGATCAGGTCGGCCCTGGTGTCCACAACCTTCCGGACCAGTGGGACCCATCCGAGGAGGCCCCACTTCAATATTATTGTCAACTGATATCATAGGAGAATAAAAGAATAGAACAGATCAAGAGTGAGTACGGTTATATATGTTGTATTGTCAATAGTAAGAAACAATTGAGACCCTGCAATTGTATATAAATGTGGCAGGTAAGACAGATCAGCAACCTGGAACTTGGTCACAATTTTTGTGATGCCATATGGCAGCAGGGTCTACCATTAGACAACACATTATGCTTCCAATATCTTCCCAGGCAGTAGTACCTCCTTGTTTGGTTGCTGCCTACTACCAACATGACATTATCTTTATGCACTTTTTATGTCTCCAGAACATCAGTTTCGTCATCAATGACCATGACAGGTTCAGTGTTGTTGCAGGATTCACCACAACACCCTGCACATGCCATTCCACATTCTAAACCATTTGTGATAAGAACACTGACTTGTGCCGCATGGATTCTTTCCTATTTGTTTGCACTTGCCCCATATAAATTTCAGAACCTTTGAAAGTGCTGCATCTTTATCAGTCATGATGGGTTGAAGGGATCCACTGACCTCCTTCCAGGCCCATGTACAGCTTTCTAAGCTGTCATTGCTGAGATCAAACCATCACACAACCTGGAGGTGGACGCTCAAGCTGTGGTAGTGGGCTGCACGTTCGGTAGGTGGCAACCGCTGCGGTTCCACTCTTGTTACTCTTGGCCATATATCTGACACACCTCAAAGTAGGGAGTGTGTCACTGGGTTACACCAACCCCAATTGTAACTATCATTCGCCCGACTCTCCCGAGTTTAGTTCTATAGCGTGTTTTTCATGGCTGAGAAAAGATGCAGTGCCCCCTCCTCAAGAGTTACAGCTGATTGGCTGTTGCAAACCTGTCCGATTTTGTCCTGAGTAATGATGTACAGTGATCCCTCGGTTAACGAACGCCTCGGTTAACGAAATTTCGCTTAACGAATTACCTTCCATAAGAATCTTCAACTCGATTAACGAACAAAAATTCGGTTAACGAAATCCTTACGAAATCGTGTCAACATGTTTTCGCCTGCTCACCAACTGAGTATTAGTCTGCCAATACAGTAATCGGTTTTAGGGCTTAAATTCATTACCATTTGAGTAAATATCAAGAAGGTTGTACTATTCAATAATTTTCCAAGTCTTATATTAAAATTTTTAGTCATTTTAACAATTATTTAACATAGTTGAAGTACAGGGAACTAGTTTTTAGCGCGCCAAACAGCCACTTGACTCACCCAGAATGGCATCAGTTTGTGTCTCTGCTCAGTGGAGGTAACATCTTGCTTGAGACTTTTTTGAACATAAACTATTTTTACATTTTTACAGTACAATTATTGGTCATTCTAAAATTTAGTTTACATATTGACAATATATAGTGCAGTGCTGTGTTGATTTAAAGAAAACAATCTTGAATTACACGAAGTGAATTTAAAATTTTATGGATGAAATGGCAGCATGAAGCATGGGGTGACTTCTCTTCCACCCCCACTGCCTTCTCTTCTCCCTTCTCCTCCACCCCCACTTCTAATTCCCATCATCATCATTATCAACCAGGAGCCTTCTACATGCACACCTCAAAGTAAGTGTACTTTAATGCATTTATTTTTAGTTTGTATGTAATATTCGGTGAGCTGGAACCAATTACCCACAATCCAATTGAAACAATGGTTTCGGTTAACGAACGACCATTTGGAACGAATTGTGTTCGTTAACCGAGGGACCATTCTTTCTAAATGAGTTTATTCATAATCGTTGGGATGACCGTTTCTGACGAGAAAGATATTTATCTAAATTATATAAAGATACATATTGTACCTTCATTATTTCAAACATAAGCACGAAGGAAGTTTATCAGAAGTATTATACAATACGTGAATTAACTGATAAACTAAGGTAGCAAATTCACGCTTTCAAAGGATGCATTTAATATATACTTATACTTAAAGTATCTCCACGACTTACAACATACTCAACCTACGACAACTCGGACATACGACCGCCATGGTCGTATAAAATATTTTTCACATTACGTATTTTCAAGTCGCAAAACGTTTTGTCGTAATGTGACCCGTACGACAGCGTGGGCCGGGCCGCCTCGTGGTGTACAGCATCCACACCGTAGCCCGCTCAGTTGGTGTTTGGCAGTCGTTGTTGTGAGTGACAACGCTGTGTACTGACAAAAAATTTTTTTTCTAATTCCCTTTAAAATGACTGGCAAGCGTAAAAGTGAGAGTTCTCGTGGTGCTGAGAAGAAAAAGAGACAGTCAATTACTTTTGAGATGAAAATGAAAATAATAATGCAATATGAAAATGGAAAAACGGTAGCAACCATTTCAAGGGACCTTGGCTTCTCTCACTCGACGAGATCAACAATTTTCACAGCAAGTCATGGGTGGTTCCAAAGGTTTAAGAAACGTTACAGTTTGCACAGTGTAAAGGTGAGTGGAGAGGCAGCCAGTGCTGATGTGGGTGCTGCCGAAGCTTTTAAGGAGGAGCTAGATCATGTCATCGTGGAGAGAAATTATTTGCCTGAGCAAATGTTTAAAGTGGATGAAACTGGCTTATTCTGGAAGCGCATGCCAGAACGGACATACAGCCACAAAGAGGCGAAAACCATGCAGGGATTCAAGGACCGAATAACACTTCCGTTGGGGGGGAATGTAGCTGGTTTCAAGATAAAGCCCTTCATGATATATCATTCAGAGAACCCAAGGGCTTTTAAAAATGTCAGCAAGCACACACTGCCAGTGTTTTATCACAATAATAAGAAAGCATGGATGACCCTAGCACTGTTTGAGGATTGGTTCCCGAGTTGTTTCATTCCACGAGCCAAGGAGTATTGTCTGCAACAAGGGGTTGCGTTCAAGATTTTATTAATTTTAGATAATGCTCCGGGACACCCACCACACCTGGACGACCTGCACCCTGATGTTAAGGTAGTCTACATTCCACCTAACACTACCTCTGTCAACCAACCCATGGATCAAGGTGCTATTGCTGCTTTTAAAGCGTATTATTTACGTACAACTTTCGCTCAGGCTGTTGCTGCTACTGAAGGTGAGAAAACGGTCAGAGTTTTGGAAGGACTACAACACTTTGCAATGTACAAAGAACATAGCTGCAGCATGAGATGAGGTTACAGGTCAGTGCATGAATGGAATATGGAAGAAGGTCCTGAAAAGATATGTGAACAGTTTCAAAGGATTTAATGAAGATGAAGCAATTTCTGAGATTAGTAACAAGATAGTGCTGATGGGTCAACAGCTGGAGTTAGAAATTGACAATGAAGATGTTGAGCAGTTGGTGGAAGGTGTAGCAGAAGAGCTAAGTAACGAGGATCTTACTGAACTAAATGCACAGAAAATTGTAGAGAAAGAAGAGAGACAAAATGTAGAAGAACCTGCACCCCCCAAAAAAAGTTTTCAGTGAAAAACAAATGGCAGAGGCATTTGCTTCTATTAATAAGGGGATACAAATGTTTGAAGAAATGGATCAAAATGTTGAGTGTTTTGCCAAAGTTGACAGACTGATCCATGATGCACTTGCTTGCTACAGGGATATTTACAATGAAAAGAAAAGGCAAACTGTGCAGTCTAAATTGGACAAATATTTTAAGAAGTCCCCCACTGCTGTCTCCTCAAGCCCCACCACTGCTGCCTCTTCACTCCCTAAAGATGATCCAATACCATCAACATGTTAGCCTGTCTGAAGAAAGCGAAATTAATGACCCACCCAGCCCTGTCTCCTCCTCTGCTTCATCCAATCAATGTAGTCTGCATGTTTAATTAAAAAATTATTGAGGCCCTGTGTGCATTCAGCTGACTACATTAAAGGTAAGTGCACAGTAACACTTTATTAATTTTTCATTATTGATTACTTTTACTGTACCGTATTTCATTTTAGAATTTCCATGTATTATTTTTGCATTTTCGACCAATTCGACTTAAGACCTTGTCGTCGGTCCATAACCCCGTCGTAAGTCGAGGACTGACTGTAAGTACTTTCTGCTTAATATGGTGGGGGCCCCTGCTAGGAGGTTAAGTAAGTTTAGGTAGTTTCTTTGGTTGGTTATGTCAGATTCTCGTAAATGTTGCCTCTTTTAAAATAGTTACTATAATGATATTTCGAAATTCAACTTCATTTCCGACCATGGAAGTTTGCGATGGGTGTCACTTAAATTATATGGAGCCGATTGAGTTTTGGGGAAAAACGAAGAAACTATAGCATTTTTTCGATCACATGGTGTTCTTCCAACCTCAGTAAAGTGTCTAAGTGCAAGACTGAATGTAAATATCACAAAGAACAACATATGTGGCATTGTGTAAGAATCTCAGAATTCAATGTTTGGTTAGGTTTGTTTTTCTAGTGTGTTTTGGTGTATTTTTTATTCGCTTAGCCATTAATTTTTTTTTCAAAAAACGTCCCACGAAAAAAAATTCGATAAAAAACCCGGCTAATTTCCGCCAGAAATGAAGGTCATATTCGGTCTAAACACACACAAATACACTAGAAAAATATATTTTTGACTTTCTAACAGAGTAGGAGGTGGAAGTGAAAATTTACCGGAAAACCCTATTTTTAATATCAAAATAAAGATAAGAGATACTGCAGGTGTTATGTTACGCTACAATAGGTTAGGTTAAAGCTAGGTTAGGTTAGGTTGAACCCTCTTGTTAACAAGCTGAACTCTTACCTCTGGGTTGTCTGGACCAAAATCTCTTGGAGGTTTGTCCCAATGTTTCAATTTTTTGCTGTTTTTCAAAGCATTCAAAACATTCCTGAGACTTGTAGGGTCATAATCTGCCATGATGTACTATACAGGCACCGTCTGATAATTTCGTTTAGGCTTCCTCAAGTCACAACAACCATTAGCTGCATCTCTCAATGTTTGAAACAATATAAAATAGCTAATGTTAAAAATATACGACGAACGAGAGTACAAAACACTTCATCTATTTTACGGATTTTGAAAGCACACCATCCAACTAACATTATCTAAAATTACTATCATATATTTGTTTAAAGAAATTTAGGTTAGGTCAGTTCATGCCATTTAAACGCTTGTTTCTGTGTGGTTTATAATAATTTTTAACATTAATCATCTTGCCGAGTGCCGACATCTTCTTGGCAATTTGTAAACAATCAAATGTAGTTATAAATACCTTCACTTTTACAAAACAAATATATTAAATAGCGTGAGTAAGATTATTTATAATACATATTCTAATATTCTGTATATTTGTATATTATTTACATGCCACGTGTAAAATTCTAATGATGTAACACTATTTATAACAAGGCTTTTTGTAGTGTCCGAAACCCTTTGTATACTAACTTAAGAATGTACACGATAAAAAAAAATAGTCCAGGTTTCTAATTACTGCTGGGTAGACAGAGGCAAATGGCGTAAAGAAACTTGCCCATAGTTTCACCCAGCCCGGGGATCGATCCCAGGCCTGTTCGCTTGCGAGGCGGCGATGCTCAACCCTAGCCACCTCCATATCATGGAGGACATTAACTATGGCGACATCGACTGGAGAAACGAGTCCACCCCAAATGACTTGAATAACCCTGCTACTCTTTTTGTAGAAACTCTGAGAGATAATTTTCTGTTCCAACATGTGAGAGACCCGACACATTACAGAGGGGAGCAAACACCCAAGCCACTAGACCTCATCATAACAAACGAGGAGGGTATGGTGGCCAAACTGGAACACCTTGCCCCAGTTGGCACCAGTCACCATATAGTGTTGTCATTCAGATTTAACTGTTACCTAGATCAAGATAAGGCCAGGCCAAGGTGCAAATATTACAGAATAAATTACAACGGGATGAGGGAAGAGATGAGGGGTATCAACTGGCCTGACTCATTAAGGCACAAGAACGCAGACACTACGCTGAAGAATGATCGAAGAAATGGCTGCTGAGATTCAATGTCACGAAGTGTAAGAGGAGGCACCTGGGGCGTACCAACTTTAAGGAGGCGTATCATATGTCCCAACAAGATGAAGAAACTGCTCTATTTGTGACTGAATGTGAGAAGGACCTAGGTATGTATGTTGACAATAAGCTGAAGTTCTCGGGCTATTGTGAGAAGCTAAATCAGGCAAATAAATTATTGGGTCTTATAAGAAGATCGTTCAAGAGTGAAGTGCTTCCCCATCTGGAATACTGCCAATCCGTCTAGTCCCCGAGATATGCTAGGGAATGTCAGTTGGTTGAAAATGTTCAAAGCAGGACCACCAGACTGGTGCCTGCACTTCGGCACCTCAGCTACCCTGGGAGATTGGAGCACCTGAACTTGCCTAGCTTATACTACAGACGGGCATGGGGTGACCTAACTGGGGTGTATAAGCATCTCAAGGGGCACTACTCAGTCGAGTGTCCTTACTTGGAGCTGGCGGACACTTGCCCCACAAGGGGTCACAGCTCAAGATTGAAGAAGCCGTAAGTCCAGAAAACTGTGAGGGCAAACTTTTTCGGAGTGAGAGTTATGAACTCTTGGAATAATCTACCAGGAAGTGTTGTGACGGCACCGAGTGTGAGCTCTTTCAAGACAAGACTTGACCAACACTGGAGCAGGTTCAGGTACATTCAGGAGCCGGTGCATGCCCAGTACCTGCCAACAGTGCGTAGAATGACCGATCGCCCAAGCGGCTGAAAAGCCGATCAGTGGTGAAGAGGATAAAAATAAAAGTAAAAGGTCTCTCCCCTTAATTTCATTTTACACCACTTAGATTCTTCAAAAACATCATCTCCCTGCACCCTCACCTGGCTGGCTCTAAGGTCTTGCCTAGCAATATACCACCACCTGAATGGGGACGTAAAGCCAAAGCTCGCTCATATCTCACTCTGGTTACAAATCAACTCGCCATAAAATAAATGTGTGAAAATTGAGGAATTTTGAGATCGAAGTCGCTAAGATTAATATATTTATGTATCTTGAATAATATATATTGGTTTATGAGATATATAGATCATAAATACGGGAAAAATTAATTTATATTAGCAGTAACTAATCGTTATATGTATAATTTCACTTTAAATATCTAATTTTCAACAATTTTAGTTTCTTTCTGTCAACACAAACGTAAGGCTTGTCTTAGCCAATCAGAGAGGAGTATGACCAACCAATCAGCACGTGAGGTTAGCGAGAATCAAAACATTGAGGAGTTTGAACGAGGAGTGAAGAGACTCACCCATGTAGAGTAAGGCGAGTGCAGTTAACAGGTGTTGTGAGCTTAATATAAATACAGATAAGATATACACCATTCGTTCAGCGTACTTATCCTCGAGGTAGACGAAGAAATCTTGGGTTCACCCTGAGGGAGTCCCTGGCTTTGTCAATTAAATCATTATGTACAGTCGGGGTCAAAAGTCTTGAACACTTGACAGTATTTGGCATGTAAGTACCTGAAAATTTTAGGTATTAAGGAGAGTTTTATCCAATTTTGTGGTTCAGGCATAACATGTGATAAGTAGTGTTATACTCACGGATGATCTGGAAGAGGCTCACTCCTGTGACTCCAGCTCAGTAGCCTCGTCTCTGTTCAGACGGTGGCTGCGTGTGACGGATATTTGTGCTCTATAATTATATGCTTGTTCTTGATTTTTCCAGTATTTATCTAATTTTGCTTCAAACTTTTCCACCGCCTCCACATTCACTTCCCTCTCAGGTAGTTGACAACCCTACTCGGGAACGAATGTCTTCTGAGATTTAGCCTCGCTCTTGTTTTGTAGATCTTCTTTGTGTTCCCCCGGGTAGTGTCATCCTCCCTCATCGGGATCATTCCTGCTGTACATGCCTGGTCATATATGCCACATACTACAGTATCTTGTATGTTGTTATTAGCATATCCCAATCATATATGTGTAACTCAGAAGTGGATGCCAGATATTGCTATATGTTCAAGACTTTTGACCCCGACTGTACATAAATTCAATATTCGGCAATCTTTTTAACTTAATTGTATTGATTTTAGAGTTGTGTATATATTCGTCCATTGGCTGTCCTCAAATTGGTAAATTTGCAGTAGTTCACACAACTCTGTTAGAAAGTCAATACCATGTTTTTCTAGTATATTTCTGTGTATTTTGACTGGGTTTGACCTTGATATCCGTCGGAAATTGGCTGTTTTTTAGTTATCGAGGGTTTAGGGTGGGGTATTTTCCTACCCAAATTATGGCCAATCGAATACAAAATACACAAAAAACACGAGAAAAACAGGCATGTAACCTAACCTAACCTAAAATAACCTAACCTAACCCAACCTAACCTAACCCAACCTAACCTGACCTAACCAAGCTCACCATATGATCGAATCACTTGTTTCTTACCTTATTGGCCTGGTTCTAGTTCGTCATTCGATTCTGAGATTAGTACAGGTGAAAATGGCACTTTGCTAAAAATGTTCCTTTGTAATCACCGATGGTGTATGAACACCAACGTCTCTTCTTCGTCTTGGAAATAAGGAACGAGTTACCACAATGCCACATATGTTGGTCTTGATAATATTTACATTCGTTCTTACACTTAGGACACTTTACTGAGGTCGGGAGAACACATTGAGATCTAAAAAATAATATTGCTTGTTTTTTTGTTTTTTACCCAAACTGTGCAATCAACTCCATATACTGTAATTGAAGTGACACCCATCGCAGACTTCAATAGTCGGAAATGAATTTGAATTTTGAAGTATGAGACTCAAAATAAAAATCGAATCTGATTGGGCAAAAGATACAGTGAATTAAACCTCTAATCTTTTTAATAGGTGGGACGGAAAAAAACGCTTTTGATTGCCCGCGTGACGTTTATGGGAACGCATGCGCATGATGATTTATGAAGGAAACACGCACAGTGGGAGGTCAGGTAGGCGATAATGGCGGAAGATTAATGGAAGAAAATAGAGAAATATCTGGCATGCACTATCTCCGTTATTATACGTTTGCAATGGTAATGTAATAAAAGAAAATTATCTTATAATTAGATGTCTTATTCGACTATGATTATAGATTTGGGGTAGGAAAGTTATGTGAACTTACGCAAAAATACCCTCAGATTTTGGTACGAGAATAGGCTTTTTGGTGTTTTACTCAAATCTGACCTTCATTTCTTGAGCAAATTAGCGGTTTTACAAAAAATTTACATTTTCGCTTTTAACAGAAACCACTAATTTGCACAAAAATGGAGGTAAGACTTGATTAAATCACCAAAAAGAAGCCTATTCTTATACCAAAAAACCTACCTACCTAACTTAACCTAACCTGCAGACAGCCAATGAACAAATATTAACCTAGATTTGTTTCCCTTTGACTGAATTTCAGTTTTGTTAGTGATAAATTTCTTTATGCTTGAGTGTTGACAAACTGTTTATAAGTTGATCAAGAAGAACTCAAATGAAATATTGTTAATACTCATGCAAGTTTGGAATAAAAGCATTGTTAATACTCATGCATGCTTGGAATAAAAACATTGTTAATACTCATGCAAGCTTGGAATAAAAACATTGTTAATACTCATGCAAGCTTGGAATAAAAACATTGTTAATACTCATGCAAGCTTGGAATAAAAACATTGTTAATACTCATGCATGCTTGGAATAAAAACATTGTTAATACTCATGCAAGCTTGGAATAAAAACATTGTTAATACTCATGCAAGCTTGGAATAAAAACATTGTTAATACTCATGCATGCTTGGAATAAAAACATTGTTAATACTCATGCAAGCTTGGAATAAAAACATTGTTAATACTCATGCAAGCTTGGAATAAAAACATTGTTAATACTCATGCAAGCTTGGAATAAAAACATTGTTAATACTCATGCAAGCTTGGAAGAAGACACTGACAATTTTTTTTAGGAAATTAAAAGTGGTGATATTTTTTCTTCATATTCATCCCACAGCTTCCAGAGATGGACTTGTTTGTCATGATATGCTTTTCTTATGCACGATGTTAGCTTGTGCTCAGCCAATAGTTGTAATTGCAAATCAACCATTAAGGCTTCTCTGTGAAGAAGGGGGACAAGGAGGTACAGTATAGAGCAAGAGTATTTGTTGATGCTCGGTGGTCTATGCGCTTGTGCCAAATCACCTTCATTTGTTCTGTATTTTGTTTATCAACAATGTTTTTTAATCATTTTATTTACTAAATAATTAATATTCATGTATAATAATAACATAATACTTCTCGAGTCGTCTGCATGCATGTGTAATTTCTATTCGTGTAAAATAATATCTTACAATTTGTCACAAATACCAGCAACTGTTAGTGGTGACGAAACGGATTTGATATTGGTGACGAAATTGGGTGTATCCTTTTTAACACATGCAATCGATAAATCTTATCATTCTAACTTTCATTCTATACACTTCTGTCGCAAGTGAATAATAATTAACCTAATAGAACCTGACCTAACCAAGCAAAGAAACCTACTTAACCTAACATAACTTCCTAGACATATTAAGGAGAATGTACAGTACTTATTTTAATATCTGGTACCTGTGAAAGTAACTTTGTTGAAGCATCATGGTTGTAATTTTATGTTTTTTGTGGACGTGAGAGTACAGTATACAGTGGTCCCTCGGTTAACGAACTCAATTCGTTCCAGAGGGATGTTCGTTAACCGAAACCATTGTTTCAATGGGATATTGGGTAATTGGTTCCAGCTCACAGAAAAGTATATACAAAGTAAAGCCGGGGGTACTGGTGGTAGAGTGGTACCGCTCTTGCCTTCGCAAGCGAGATGTCGCGGGTTCGATTCCCGGGCCGGTGGAAGTTGTTTGGACATACTTCCTAGCCCCCATTAGTCCCTGTTCACCTAGCAGTAAAGTAGGTACCTGGTGTAAATCGAAAGTTGCAAATTCGTATTCAGGGACAAGTTGTTGGAGCTTCCAATAACTTGATGACATTGTAGGGTTATGAGATATTGGTTCACACTCAGGATGGGATGGAGAAAGGAAACTCACAATGTGCTCACTGTATACATATTGTATTGGATGTACAATGCAGCATGTTGCTGGGTAGGTAGCATGGTAATAAGCGTTGAGTAGAGAGAGCTGGGTGGTGAGGGTGCCCAGAGTGAGGGCACGCGGCTTGAGGGACTCCAAGGTCGCTGGCGGGAGCGGCAGCCGCCCGGCTGGTGCGGAGGAGGAGGTGTTGCTTGTTGGTGGCACTGTGTAGAAAGAGCGCTGGTCACAGCGGTGTCAGGCCTTATAAGGCGGGGGCAGGCGTGGGTAGATAGTTGACCCCCGCTCCGTGGGCGGCGCTGGAGGCGTAGGCTGGGAAATTCGAGAAGGTTCGGTGCTTGTAGGGGAGGAATCCACTACAACATAAACCATTGACTCTTCAGGCTTCTATGCCCTTGACTCTTCAGGCTTCTACGCCCTTAACACATCAGACATAAAGGCAAGCATGAACTTAGCATGCTTCCCTGTTGAGCACTGTAGACGCTTCTGCGCTTCATATTACACAGGGATGTAGGGGGGTGCCCAATAAAAAAAAAAAAGAAAAAAGTAAAGCTAAAAATGCATAAAGTCAGAAACACTCCTAAAATTCCCCTAAATCGCCCTTAAATCACTATACAATATATATATATATATATATATATATATATAATATATATATATATATATATATATATATAAATATAAATATAAATATAATAGAACTCATAAATCACTACTGTAATGTGATACAGGTGATTAATTTTCTCTCTTGTGCAAAATATATGACGTTTATATTCAAATTATTCGCTGTCTTGCAAGGATTCCAGCAATGCAAATTATATTCTGCTAACTTTAGTCTGAGATATTATATAAGATTAAAGCCTATTGTATATCTGCCACACGCAGCCACCGTCTGAGTAGAGACGAGGCTATTGAGCTGGAGTCACAGGAGTGAGCCTCTTCCAGAAGATCATCTGTGAGTATAACCAGAAACCTTTGCTGGGAGGGGGTTTGGGAGGGAGGGAGGGAGGGAGGGGTGACAGTGACATGTTTGACAGTTCGTGCCAAGGTCTGGTGAAGTATTAATTTGTTTATTTATGTCCTTCAGATTGAGTTTGTTTTTTGCTTATAAAATGTCACAGAAGTGACTAGGGAGAATATAATTTACATTGCTGGAATTCTTATAAGATAGTGATTAATTTGAATGTAAACATGCCATAGTTTGCACTAGACAAAAATTTTAGTAATCATTTTGTACATTATTTTGATTACATGTACAGGTCAGCTTTGCCCTTAGGACAGTGTGTGCATGTAAATGAGTTTCAACAAATGAATAAAGTTACATATATCGAGCCAAAAATAATAGTTGAAAAACTTTATGTAGACAGAGCTTGGATGGTTAACTTTTAGAATGACCAATACTTTTAATACAGTACTGTACTGTATAAAAAAATGCACAAATATTAAAAAGCACAATTTTCTTTATATTTACTCCGCTGGAAACGAACGTAAACATAGTAGAGATTATTGAATTGGCTGAGTACCTCCTCAGCTTATCAGCTGATGTTCAAAACAAAACGTGATTTTCGTAAGGATTTCGTTAATCAAATTTTTGTTTGTTAACCGAATTGAAGATTCTTATGGAAGGTAATTCATTAACCGAAATTTCGTTAACCGAGGTATTCGTTAACCGAGGGACCACTGAACTCGGATTGAGTGGGTCGGTTGTAAAGAAAGTGAGCTATCCACCACATGCACTTACTCGGCAGGTTATTGCATGAGTATTTATGGTAAATAATTAATTTCTTCATGTACAAAGCATATAGAGACGTTATTTTAGTGTCAAATGCAGAGCCGTCCCAATGGGGGTTCGGGGCCCAGGGCAATTCATCCACTGCGGGGCCCCATTGCATTCTTAATATATATATATATATACAGTATATATGCATGTATATACTGGCTAGTGATGTACAATACATATTGTACTGCATTTAATATGGATATTTTCTGTTTTGCTTAAATATTTTTGTTTTAAAAATGTAGACCTCGAATGAGTTTCTTGTTTACATCAAACTAATATATTTCCTACAGTTACTTGAAGGACGGACACCCCAATGGCATCTAGTCAAAAACAGGGTGATGAAGATAAACGACCACCCAAAATTATGGGTAAGAAGCCAGCTCCTAAGAAATTGTCACCAGCTTACCTATCAAAGAAAACCACATCAGCATCAAAAACTCATTCAAATCCAAGACGCAGAAAACAATCACCAACTTCTGTAGAGAGTGGAAAATATAAATCAACTGCTGCATCACCAAAAGTGAGTTATGGGTGGCATCTGGCTTAAGACATACAGTAGGTGCTTTTAATTTTGGTCTATTGTTGTGATATTCCTGTCATCAATCAAGGGTACTGTACTGTACATAAATTCTAGCCACTTTAAATCCCTTCTACCCTTTCATTTTTCTCTCCCTTTTCACCCCTTCTCACTCTTTTCTAAATTTTCACGGTAGAATTTCTCTTTATCTATTCTATCCTTTGCCTTGAAATTGATAATGCCAAGAAATCTATTATTGTCATTGAACATAGCTTTATAATATGTCAGTTTGTGGTTTTGGACATATGATTTTTTCAAACTTGGTCAAAATATAGAGATAAATATTCAAACAAAAGTAAATCATACAAAATAGGAGAAATTGGAAGTTGTACTTATGTTGAGGAAAGGTTCTTCTTGTGCTGAGTTTTTATTTTATTGTAATTGGTCAAAAACCTGCTGAGAAATTCCAATACAAGTGTGGAAAAATAGTTTCTTTTTCTGAAACCCTGAAAAGCCCAAACAAGTTTTACAGTAAACCCAAAATATCATTGCACTTCCTTCTCAGCCTTTCATCTCACCCCATCACAGTACTGTACCCAGCTTTTTGGCCAAAATAACTTGCCATAATCACAAAACTTACACCAAAATTAACACTTACCTGCACTGGAGGAGGAGAAGGGTGTGGATAATTCCAGGACGCCAGATGTATTACTCAGCGGTTATTTTTCAACTTGTAATGTCTGGTAAACATACGTAATTTTTATTTTTATTTTGCTGTTACAGTACATGTACAGGTATACACAATTTTTCAAACAATGTGCAAAAAATATTTTTAGGTGGTGTTGGATGGTGTTTGTAGGTGTGATTTTGGGGGGTGTGAGTGTGATTTTGGGGGGTGTGGGTGGTGTTGGGGTTATGTGGCCAAAAGTCCTATGGCGATGGACGAATGGCAGTGAGGACAGACAAAGATGACTGCCGGGAGTCTCTAGTCACAACTCTGCACATGGGCGGCACAGATAAGATGGTCGTCTATGCACTGGGATTTAGGCAGCAGTGCAATCTAGTCCTGTCTTTGCAACGGAACAGCCCTCTCGAGAACCCACTCTGCTCACCCCACACAGGGAGGGGCTAGAAAAGGTGCCCAAAACATACCTGCTTAAAGAACCAACCTGACTGGGCAACCGCACCCAGTACAGTAAGGTCAACCTTAAGAGGTCGAAAACACAATCATAATCACAGATAAAAACAAAAATAAACTATACAGCCTCCTATGGTCACTGTATGGAGAGAAACAGCATTTATGGAGTTGGCTTTGCTATCCACCAATGCATCCTACATAGGCTAACTGAAATGCCTATTGGGATCAACGTGATGCTCAGAGTTCCACTGAATCACTCACGTCATGCCTTCTTCATCAGTGCATACGCCCCAACACTGGATGCAGAGGATGACATCAAGGAGGCCTTTTACGCCAACCTAGAACAGAGTGCTAACCTCTATCCCAGAGAAGATAAGCTTGTGCTCCGAGGTGACTTCAATGCCATAGGTAGCTACTGGATGAGGTAGCTACTGCCATCAAACAGTTGAAAAATAACAAAGCCTCAGGGCCTGGTGGAATCCCAACCAAGGTGTATAAAGCAGGAGGACCTCTGCTTACCAACCATCTCCACTCTCTCCTGGAGAATATATGGGAAAAGGAGGAAATCCCCCAAGCTCTTAACCCCTACGCCCCAGGCTAGGGTGTCTCTGGCAGTAACCCCCACGCTGTGTAAATCGAGAAAAATCAACTTATTCAAAAATAAATGTTAACCATTTGAAATGATTAAACAATAAAAAAAAAGTAAGAAAAACTATATATTGACCCTCTAGAAACTTCCCTGGGGCCGCAGCGGCGAAGAAGATAAGGGGACAGTGTTGTTTTGACGGCTAGCATTTGTGGTCACTGCGCACTTAGCGGCCATTTTCTGCTTACCTTTGTGTCCGAGATGGTCAGTAATTCAAATATTTACTGATCATAATATTGTACAGTGAACCCTCACTTTACGCGGTCAATTGAACCCACGGCGGCCCGTGTAAAGTGAGAAACGCGTAAAGTGAACAACATAACATATGGGATTAATTGAAATAGAGACCGGGCCGACCCCCAAACTCCACTTTTTCAGACACAATACCTACGTTGTAGTAAAAATAACTTCTTAATTTTATGATGATATGCACACACAATTAATAATTAAAAGAAATATCAATAATATTAGGTTTTTTAACACTTACATTAGTAGAAAAGATGGCTGGGCACACGGGGATGGGGGGTTGGTTCCGAGGCAGAGGGCAGATTATTGGCCCTCACCTGTATCACTTGTATCAATTGTATCACTATCCACCACAGAGGCTTGCAGGGCCTCTTTGTCAAACCCCTCAAAGTCCATATAAGTCCATATCCTCACTATCATTATCACTATCACTGACTTGGGCCGGCTGTGGTGGGTGGCGGGTGAAGAACTCGGTAATGTTTTGATGACTGGGCGACCTTGTGCGCACCCTGCTCGCGCCGCTCTCCGCGTAAAAGGGTACACACACCGCGGAAAGTGAGCATTCCGTGTTCGGCAGGGTACCGCATAAACGTGGAAACGCGTAAAGTGGGACCGCTTAAAGCGAGGGTTGACTGTACTTATTTTCTATAAATAATTAATTTAGAATATTTTATTTACATTATTTTTCATAAAAAGTGCTCAGCGACACAGTAGTCTGTCGCCAGGGTGTCTGGCTGTCTTTGTGTTTGGTAGAGCAAGTAATGCATATAAATAATTATCGGAATAATAATTCCATAAATAAATACATTTATAACATAATCATAGCATTATTTTCCAGTAATAACTACACCAGTAATATCTCCGTTAGCCGGAATCCCCCAAACCCAGAACTCAACGAGGGGCACATTTTCTGGAAAATTTTGAGAAAATTTTCCCGATACCCGGAAAATTCTGTAAAATTCCGGGGATGGGGGAGTTTTTTCCGTATTTGAGAGATGATAATCAGGCGCATTTTCTGGAAATTCGGAAAAAAAAATTCCGTTACCCCGAAAATTCCAGGAATGAGGGATATTTTTCCAGGTTCGAGAGATGATGTAATGGGCAGTTTTTGGAACTTCCGAGAAAATTTTTTCCGTTACCCGGAAAACTCCTGGGATGAGGGATTTTTTTCCAGCTTTGAGAGAGTCATCTGGTTACCTGGAAATCTCTCATCCCCGGAAGTGCTGTGCACCAACTGTTCCGGCTACTGGGATTACCACTGTACAATACAAATACACTACTTTTAGCGAAACAGTACTACTTTGATACAACATGATAAAATGGACAAAACTATGAAAATGAAACAAACAAAAGTAGGTACTTAGACTCGGAAAGCTTCCCAGTGGCCGAGCGTGTGGCGTGGCAGGCAAATAGTCACACTGGAACCTGATAACCCGTGTTGGGCATTAAAACAATGCCACGATAAGGCATGCATTCTGGAACGTCAACCGGGGCGTAGGGGTTAAAGAAGCCTCCAACGTCAATATTTGTAACAACAAGTGGGACCGATCAGACTATGGCAACTACCGCGGGATCTCGCTGCTGTCCATAGATGGCCAAATTATCGCCTGAGTCCTCCTAAACAGACTTCCTGAGGCAGAAAATTTCTTCCCAGAATCTCAATGTGCTTTTAGACCATCACGTGGCAGATCTCTGTCCCTCCAGTCTCCCGTGGGTATTGAACCTACCATTTACTACTGGTAGTGTGGTTTTTCTTTTATTTTGTTTATTAGTATAATTTTTATTTATTCCTCGCATTTACTGGTACAGCAGTATGTACGTGACCATGGTACCTAATAGCCTTGGATAATAAGGAGTGAATGTCAATAAATATGTGGTGAAAGTTGCTGGCTGGGAACTCATCCCCCCCCATTTACATTAATTCTTTGGAGGAAAATTGTCCCAATATTTGCAGTTTTATTAATTGCAAAGTCTTTTAAGAACACATCTTTTGCAATAACTAGGGTGTTCCTGTAGCTCACGAGCACTCTGAGCCTATCCACATACGCGCCTGGCACTCGTCCCCACATCGGAAGCATGAATGCTAGGAACGTAGAGTTTTTCTTGGAATTTTCTGGAAATAAGCATGATGTATTCCTCAGGAATTCGTTCAGATACCCGAAATGTTGAGATTTTTTCCATAATTTCTCGGAATGCTCAAAAAAATATCCCCATTACCTAACCTAACCTAACAGAGATTGCTGAATTGAATAATTTGATCATGTACATAAAGCATATTTCAGTAAAATAAAATGAAATAACTTAAATAACATACTGTAAAGGCAGTCCCCGACTTACGACGGGGTTAGGGACCCAATTCCAGGTCGTAAGTCAAAAATGCGAAAATAATACATAGAAAATCTAAAATGGGTGTCTCTTTTTCTTCTCAGCACCACGAGAACTCTCACTTTTAAGCTTGCCAGCTATTTTAAAGGGAATTACATAAAAATTTTTGTCTGTACACAGCGCAATCACTAACGTCAGGACTTGAAAATACGCAATTTGAAAAAAATTTGGTACGACTGGGGCGGTCGTATGTCCGAGTGGTCCTAAGTCGAGGAGTGGCTGCACATACAAATTTTTTTATTGGTTTTTAATTCAAGGCATTTACTTTTACAGTATATACTGCTGTGCAGTCCCCTTCATGTGCATTTACAGGGGCTCGTCAGGTTTTTTGCAGTGTAGCAGTGCTGTGTTTGTTAACATTGAACAGAAGGAAACTCGCATGTGTGAACATATTATGGCATCGTTAAAACAATATTAAAACAAATATCTCTATAATTATTTGTGGAATGGTTTATATGACAAGCTATAAGGGCGGTGTTTAATTATTTATTTATCTTTTCCTTTTTTCTTTCTACTTGTTTTTAAGTTTTATTTTGTATTTCGACTTATCAAGGTACTTATTTCATTCAGTTTCTTATCTTCTTTATTTATTCCTTCTGCTGCCCATTCCCAAAGCTGGAATTAAAAAAAATTCCGGCTTTAGGAACAAATTTTCCGATATTTAAACTCGAGAGAATTTTCTGAAAATGTCTTGAATAAAGATGAAAGTTAAAGTATTTTTTGGGGGAGACCTGATCTAGCCTGACGAGGCAGTAGGTGAGATGATGAGGCAGTAGGTGAGGTGACGGGGCAGTAGATGAGGTGACGAGGCAGTAGGTGAGGTGACGTGGCAGTAGGTGAGGTGATGAGGCAGTAGGTGAGGTGACGAGGCAGTAGGTGAGGTGACGAGTCAGTAGGTGAGGTGACGAGGCAGTAGGTGAGGTGACGAGGCAGTAGGTGAGGTGACGAGGCAGTAGGTGAGTTGACGAGGCAGTAGGTGAGTTGACGAGGCAGTAGGTGAGGTGACGAGGCAGTAGGTGAGTTGACATGCCAAGACACTTACACAGCACAAATTAATAGCACTACTAAGCCTTTGTCTTATAACATTTGACTTTATAATTTCTATTTTAAAATTAATTGATACATGATGGCTTGTAATTACTGTACTAAAATTATTTTATATAGTGCAAACTATAGACGTTTACACCCAAATTAATTGCCATCTTACAAAGATTCCAGCAGTGCAAGTTATATTCTGCTGAGTCAAGTTTGTGACATTTTATAAGGAAAAAGTTGAACTTGTCTTTTATAATCCTGAGTCCCTGCCTCCCTCTCCACCAACAACTACTTGTTAATCTCCCCTCCTGGCTGTCAACACCCCACCTCCCCTTCTCCCAGCCAGAAGGAGATAAGGATTTTATAGGATGAAGGTGGTTTTAGTCTTAAAGTTTTTCTCTTATAAAATATCACGGACTTGACTAAGCGGAATATAACTTGCATTGCTGGAATCCTTGTAAGATAGCAATTAATTTGGGTATAAACATCCATAGTTTGCATCCATAGTCCTTTAGCTTAGTACATTTGAGTACAAAGTGAGTACAGCAAAGTAGTAGTAGGGTGATGTTGGGGTGTGTGGGTGGTTTTAGAGGGTGTGTGGGTGGTGTTACGGGTATGTGAGGGAAGTTGGAGGGGGGGGTGTGTGTGTGTGTGTGTGGTGATGAACGGTGAAGTGACCTGCAATAATTAGGAAGCTAATTATCAGTAGGAAAAAGTGTGATAAATGTGAAGAACATTTATGTTAGCCAGAATCAACATAAGTTACTCACTGGTAATGCTGTGTGTGTGCTTCACCCATTAGTGGTGCGTCTAGCACTCTCTGGGGTAGATGTGTGTTTCTCATCAACCATTACATCAGTCACACCATGACACTCTCTGGGGAAGATGTGTGTTTCTCATCAACCATTACGTCAGTCACACCATGACACTCACTGGGGAAGATGTGTGTTTCTCATCAACCATTACATGAAGAATGCATCCTTTAGGAAATGTCAAATGGCATTTCAAAGTCATTTTGGTGTTCCCTGTTTATTGCATGTCCTAAAATATAGTACAGGTAACTCGCGATTTATGGGCGTTTGATTTAAGTGTTTTTGGAATAACGCGATTGTTCAATTAATACCAAAAGCTAATTTACGAGCACTTATTTTTGAAATAACGCTCTCAAGACAGTTTAAATTTGCCGCGTATTCGCCTGGTCGCCTGTCAGTGGAGTCGGGTGTGTTGCCTGGTGAGGTGCTTGTAATTTATTACTATAAACTCGCAGTCATATCAACTTCAATGATATTAATATTAATATTATTAAGAATAATAATAATGTAATAATAAAGATTATTATTACTAATGATGAAGACAATGATGATAATGAAGTATTCTGTACAACAACTGTGACGACGTCCAGCAAGCTTCCCGTGTATCGCTTTCTCAGTTCACACCAGCACTACCTTTTCTCTGTGCTCTCATTTGCATTGTGTGTTTATCACGAATCTTTTTAGTGTTAAACGCTGTTTTCCCCATTGAGCATGTCTGGAAAGCGTGAAATTAAATGTGGTCACCCGCCTTTGGAGAGGAGGGGGAGTGTCGGAAGTTGGTCTCGTGATTGGTTGAAGTGAGACCATTGTTCGTATCCTGTGTGATATATAATGGTTCCCCTAACCTATACCAGTTACATGTATTCTTATGGGAAAATTATGTTTATTTAATGCATTTTTTAATTAAGCGGTGGTTCTCAAGAACGTAACCCCCGCATAAAACAAGAGGTGGGTGTATTCATTTTGGGTTTTCAAATAAAAAAAATTACCCTGTAGAATTCACAGTGTGGTACTGTATCAGGGCTGATGCCTTTAGTCATATCTTAATTATTGCTGTATGAACAGTACAGTACAGTACAAGTACAGTACTTTACACCACAATTTCACCCAGATTCATTATCATCATATAACTTTTCACCTGGGGGGTTACAGGCTGGGTACCACAATACACATGCAGTACTGTACTGTTCTGTACTTACTGTAGTTAGTGTACTGTAAATACATCAATATTTTTGTTCATGGGTGATATATTTATTTGTTCATTTACTTTTTTCAGATAAAGGCTCTAAAGTGTGAAAAAATTTTAATTTAATTTAAACCTTGATGATTCCGTATTAGTGTTATGTTGCTGATGTTTTTCTCCTTCCTTTTTTCAAGAGAAAATCTCCAACACAACTAGACTCTACATCACCTCGGAGATCGGGTGGAAGGTAAGTGTGTGTATGAGTTTAGTAATGGGTATTTTCTCAAACAAAATAATTAATGTGTTCCTGTGGTATGGGTGACCCTGGTGGACCTTTCTATTCAAGTAGTTCTACCTGTTGGTTTAGTGGCATTAAATACTAAAAAGTGGTTGGACATTAGTGAAAACAGGAATGGGAAAGATGATAACTATATATCAACTGAAAATTTGTTATAAAAAATAGACTATAAAATAACTTTCTTTTATTTAATTTTACACGTCATCATCACCATTGTTACGATCACGTCCCTCTGAAATACTTAATGGCCTCTGATGCACTGAAATTCCAAAAATACTAATGACATTCACCCCCAAACATAACAGTAGTTCCAATAATGGAACACTGACCCAACGCACATGCAACAAGTTCCCCTGAAAACTCTGCATCAAATGACCATATGGATACTCTTGTAGTTATTTGTCATATAAGGTTAGATTTATAGGACAAAGTATATTAAAAGATGATCCTGTGATAAAAGAAACAAAACTTTAAAAGCCAATATAAACAATTATTATTACTTTACTTCCATATTTACATGTCCAATGTACAGAAACAGTATTGGACCGAGAATGGAACCTTGGGGGATGCCATACAAGGTTGGCGAGGAGTCAGATTGGTGATTATTATAGCAGACATACTGCTTCCTGTTTGACAGATATGAGGTAAACCAATTGTGGGACAGGTCCCTAACGCCGTAATGTTCAAGCATTGAAAGGAGGATGGTATGGTCGACAGTATCAACTATCAAGGCTTTAGAGAGGTCCAAGAATATACCAACTGTGAACTGACTGTCATCAAAGGAATTTAAGATGTCATTAGTAAAGTGATAGCAGAGCACTCTCAGTCAACCTTCTAGCTCTAAATCCAAACTGGGAGTCTGTAAAGATGTTATTGGCATTGCAGAAGGAATTTAGTCTATTATGTGCTAGCTTTTCCAGTACAGTGGGGTATGCTATAACGAATCTAATTGGTTCTAGAACCTTGTTCGTTATAGCATTCGTTCGTTATAGGATTAATCCGTTCCAGGCCCCCCAAATACAACCACTTAACACTGAAAAATATATAAAATTGTAAAAATTGTAAAAAAGTGCATAAATATGCATCTAAACCCCTGAAATAAAGAATATCATTAATACTTGTAATAAAAAAACAACAAATTAGTAAAAAAAAAAAAAAAAAAAAAATTTTTTTTAGATAATGTTTGCTGTAGGAGCTTCGTTCGTTATAGCATTCTCAATTTTATAGGTAAAACCGTTCGTTATAGGAATATTCGTAGTAGGATCCGTTCGTTATAGCATACCCCACTGTATCTTACTCAAGGCTGGGAGGACTGATATGGGACGGCAATCCCCAGATTTTTTATATGCTGGGTGAACTTTAGCAGTTTTTAGTTTATCCGGAGAAACACCACTAGTGAAGGAGGAGTTACAAATGTGTAGGAGAACAGGTAGTAATAATTGGGCTACTTTCTTAATGATGCTGCTGCATCTTTGGACATTTTTATGATGGTCAGTAATTCATCTGCTGTGACAGGGGATAAGAACAGCTCATTTTGCTGTCTGTTTTGCAGGTAGGCTCTAAATTCCTTATGGTGATCAGGTGATCAGGGATGGTCTCTGCAAGATTTTTGCCAACATTAATAAAATATTCTTTAAAGTGGTTGGCAATGAGGGATGGTTCCGTTACAACTGAATCATTTATCATAAAAGCTGAGTGGGGGGCCGAAGGCTGAGTGTTCCTGTTCTGAAAAGAATTTATGACATTCCAGCCTGATGCTGACTGGAGCTTATTTGTATAATAGCTACGTCTGGCATTTCTAACTGCTTGAGTTACTCCATTTCTGATACTTCAGTAAGCATCACCGAAAGTTATGGATCTTTTTGCAAATTTCCTTTGGAGTTTGTGTTTTTCTTTTATCATTACAGGTATCTTAATTTCGCTTGTGATATAGGGTTTGGAAATGGATGCAGTTTTCACTGACTTAGTCTTGAGGGGGAAGCATTTATCAAAGCAAGCATTGAAGATGCAAGAGAAGTTACAGCTGTTCACGTTAGGGTTGTTGGAGGCATAGACAAGATCCCAGTTAGCATTCATTAGGTTGTTTTAAAAAAGGAGCATGTTGTCGGTGCAGTAGTCTCTGTATTGTATTGAGACTCTACTAGACCTTTCAGGTCTTGTGGCTGTTTTATACATGGCAAAAACCAGGAAGTGATCTGAGATAATGTTATAAATAATTCCATTTGCAAGATTGTTAGGAGTGTTGTCAGTCCAGATATGATCTATCACAGTGGCAGAGGTGGCAGTTACTCTAGTGGGTTTGGGTATAGTGTTGAAGAAGAGTTAAGAATGACAGGTAGCGAGAAGGTCTAATACTGAGGTGTCAGTTTCTGATTTTAATAGATCAAGGTTGAAATCTCCTGTAAAGTAGCAAAGTTTCCTTTCTGAACTTATGATAGAGATAAGCTCCAAAAATTTCTTACATTAGTGTGAGGTTTTCTGTAGATTACTCCTACTAGGATATTTTGTGTGTCGTTACGTAATTCAGTGAAAACACTCTCTATGTACTCCTCCTGAACCTGTAAATCATCTCTTACAAAAGTGTTATACTTGATATCACATAGGGCGACACCACCAATGTGTCGTGACGTGTTGACGCAGTGTCTATTATAATTAGGAGTGTTATACAAATGGTCAATATTGTTAGTGAGTTTGGTCTCGCAGAACCCAAGTACAGTCATGCGCCGGTTAACATCCTAGATACGTTCTTGGAAACGTGACGTTAACCGAAATGGACGTTGTCCGATCATCACATAAACTTTGTATTTATACTTACGTGTATGTGGAATACTATATACGTACATATACACTTTTACTCTTAAATCACTACTGTAATGTGATACATGTGATTAATTTTTATCTCTTGTGCAAAATACATGACGTTTATATTGAAATTATTCACTGTTTTACAAGGATTCCAGCAACGCCGGGCAGATGGGGGAGAGAGAGGGTGGGAGGGGGCGTGGGGGGAGGGGAGGTAGTACGTTTGACAGTTGGCACAGGCCCAGGTCTAATGCGTGTAAATTTATCAGTTCTTTAGTGATTAAGCTTCTCTCTTATGAAAAGCCAGTAAAATGACCTGGGTGAATATAATTAACATTGCTGGGATTCTTGCAACATACTGATTAATTTGAATATAAACATGCTATAATTTGCGCTAGACAAAACAATTTTAGTACTGTAATCAAATTAGTACATGTGCACTCCAGCTTTGCACTAAGGTCATTTATTTCTATTATGTTTCTTTTAGTATGGTGTGTGCATGTAAATGGATGAAAATAAATGAAGAAATTTATGTAAATCTACCCAAAAATACAGTTGAAAAACTTTTTATAAAATGTACTACAGTAGTGTACACTAATGTACTACATTTTTTATATCTTGAGCAAAATATATGATGCTTATATTCAAATTAATCTCTGTCTTGCAAGGATTTCAGCAATGCAAATTATATTATCCTAGCTTTAGTCTGAGATATTATATAAAATAAACAAAAAGAAATCACCACTCTTTTGTCTGGGAACACAAGGAGGGGGGGAGGGGGCGGGAGGTGAGGTGACAGAATGTCTGGCGTTTGTTTGTTTATTTATTTGAAATAAGATTTGACAGTTGGTGCTGAAGGCCTGCCTGCATGTTTATTTATCATTACTTAAGAGTGACTAAGCTCTTCTCATAATTTGCCACCCAAACGACCTTGGTGAATATAACTTACATTGGAGGGATTCTTGTAAGATAGTAATTTATTTGAATACCTGTATAAACAAGCTATATTTGCAATAGGAAAACAATTTTAGTACCGTAATCATTTAGTACATGTACAATACAGGTTTGCACTTAGGTTCATTGTTAATGTACAATATTGACTAAATTCACTAGATAACGTACGCCTGGCAGCACAATCTATAAGAATACGTGATGCATACGTGACTGCCCGCTCTAGAGCCATTTAGGTTCGCTAGGTCCCATTATTTGAATGTTTTTTTTTTTTTTTTTTTTTTTTTTTTTTTTTTTTTTCAATTTAAATTTTAATTGTTTATTCCTTGATAGAGGAAGCGGGATCCTAGTGCTGTCACTTGGTACCCCTGTACCGTAACACCAGAAGCAACTGCCCAGTGTCACAAGTATATACAGTACAGTACAGTCATCCTTTGGTTATCGTGCCTAATTGGGACCCCGCCGATAACGAAAGTACAGAACCTATGGGATTTATTCTAATTGGTTCCAGGCACCCAAGACCCAACCCCAAGTTTCCCATTTTACGACCATTTAGACCCACTAAATATATATATAATGTTATGGTAAATATCATAAACACACATAGGCATGGCTAGGTTTATTACAAAGTGATGAAAAGGGTACGCTTAATACTGTAGTCCACAAAACATGTAGCTATGCTGTTTTTATTTGGTCCCCCATCATACGAGTCCGTTTTCTTTCACATCAGGACGCCTGAGTCCTCCGTTTTCTCTCTTAATCTTAGAGTGCATCAGAGACTTCGTAATTCTTAGTAATGCCACAGAATTTGAAATTGCAACTAGGGTTGCAATTGTTGAGGCAACTAGATATGTCTGATTACAGCAAATGTGTTATTGTCAATTTTAGGTAAAAGATTTTATCCTCAATAGATGTAGGTTAACATTACACCTGGAGGCAAATGCTTAAAAAGAGTCTAAGAAAGGAAGCATATTCCTTTAACACATAATATCTGACCAGTATGGGGAGGAGCATCGTGTCTCCGTCAGGGGACCGTGGAGTGGTGGTCCTGCAGACGTCACAGATTTGGGGGGGGGGGGGGGGCACGGACGTATATGCGATCGGACGTTAACCTCCGCATGACTGTACATCAAATTTGTGGACAATAAAGATAAACACTGATCTAAAAAGGTATCTAGATGAAGGGGAATACTGCTGATGTTATGGCTAATCAAGGAGAAGGAATGAGGTAGTAGGAGACTAGAACTAAACTCGGGGAAATCAGGAAAGTAATAGTTACAGTTGGGGTTAATGTAACCCAGTGAGCTTTGTAGAAAGGCATCAGGATCGATATGAGGGAGTACAGCTCCACCCCGACTTACGTCCACCCACACTTACGACCTGCCTCAATCGGACCAAAATTTGGTCAAATTATGTATTTTCGAGTCCCAAAGTCAGTACACAGACAAAATTTTCATCTGTAATTCACTTTAAAGTGGCTGGCAAGTTTAAAAGTGAGTGTTTTTTTGGAGCTGAGAAGAAAAAGAGACCCCCATTTTTGATTTTCTATGTATTATTTAAGCATTTCCGACACGACCATTTCGACTTACGATCTGGATGTCGGTCCCTAACCCAGTCGTAAGTTGGGAGTAGCTGTATTGTGTCGACACCATGGGTAAATGGGGTGTAACGCATACGATATAGCACATCTAAGGGAATGACATCATCATTGTGGGAACATTGATACTGATTGAGGAACAGTAAAAACTCAGGGTCACTGAGGTGTGAAAAAGGAAGATCTATGAAAATTATAATAGTAGGGGGGGGGGGGGGGGGAGTAACGTACTCATAAGTGCTACAACCAACAGAATTAGGATAACCGGTACTGTTGAGGGTGATTCCCAGATTGAGTGGGAGGTGCGCCTGTCACTCGGTTATGAGGGTTGCTGGTAGGGGGGGAAATTCCTCAGGTGATAGCGACAGTGGCTGGTTCTCCCTCAGTCGGGAGGGGGTTCTCGAGGGGCTTTGGGGGGTTGGTACAGCGGGTGGGTGAGTGGGCGGGTGTCCACTCACCCGACCCCTCACAACAAGGGTTTTATGAATGAACGTCACGTGTTTCCCTTGTTTCCTTGCTTCTTTAAACTAGTCCATTTGCTGTAGGCGGGCTTTAGTCATACCTGGGCAGAGGTCCTCATTGACGAAGAAAGTGGTTGATAAAACACTTTGTCACGGTCAGAGGGGGATGAGAAATTTGTTATGATGTCTCGGGGGCAGTAGGAGTTGGGTTTCCCGACGCGTTGAACACGGTCAAACTTTACTTCAGGAAGTTTAAAATGGTCATTCAGCAGGCGTGAAATTTTGCTCTGGGATGACTACCAGTTCTCGTAGGTATCTTCGGCTACTCCGGCAATCCTGAGGTTGTTTCGCCGCCCTATTTCATCCACATAATCCACCCGGTCTGCTGTTGTCGTTAGTTCTGTTTTGAGCTTGGAATTCTCCTCACTCAGCTGTTGAACTTGAGTCTTGAGTGTTCGGTTCCCCTTAGCTTCAACGTCGAATTTTGCTTTTAAGTCACTTACTTCCCCTTGCGAGAATTCTAAGCTTCTCTTAATCTCACTTAGCTGGTCAGTGAGACGCCGGTCAGCTTCGTCTAGCTTCCTGATGGTCTCCTTATTCATTTGTTGTATGATGTCCTGTATGAGAGTCCGTTGGACTTCCATTATCACATCAGTCAGATGTTGTGTCGTGCAATTTTAATGTTTGATACTAGCAGCTAACTTAGACATATCGGAGCTAGTGAGGGCTGAGTAGTTGTCAGTAGGGAGATGGTCAAGTTGTGTGGTCAGCTGGGTGGGACGGTGGGGGTGGACAGGTCTCAGATTACAAGCCGTGGCACTGAGGGGAGTTTGGTGGGCCTACACCTCACCTCACCTGGTAGCCACAGATTCACCAGTAAATTGACAAATATATATACTTAGCAGGATCACAGATAGATATTGTACTGGTCACGACACTCGCTAGTCACTCACGAATCAGAGTTCCTAGAAATCAGACTGGGTTCTCCTGGAAAGACCCTGTTTTTCAACAAAAAACATGGAACTCCCACACACGTCCCACCACCACACACTTAGATCGGAGGTGGCTGGCTATTCTGAGTTGGGCTATCCCAGCAGGATTTTGTGATCCACAGCTGCTTTGTTATTGCTCCTATTCCTCTTCATCAGAATGTACTGTAAGACATTATACCCAATTTGAAAGTTTATTTACAATTAAAGATAATTCTAGCAGGATTTATCTTCCTCTGTGTCAGTTTCCAAGTGTATAATACATGATTATTTTCTTCAACAGATATGAACTTAGGAATATAACTCCATCATCTTATTCAGAGAGAGAAATACCGAAAGTATTTAACACACCTGGAAGAAATTTAAGTCAAAACCCTTTTGCAACACCATATAGAACACCAAGATTAAGATCATTAGGTCGTGACCTTGCCCCTGATATTAAGGCTGCTAAAAAGGTTTACAAGAGTGAGTCACAAGTATGGAAGGAACACCTGGACTGTAAGTATATTTTGCATTATGTATGGAATGCAAATTTCCTAAAAGATATTTTTGTTAAATCTTTGTGCCTGTATTTAATCCATTGTATTTCACTTTCAGATTACAGGATGTCAGCTTTTTAGGTGACAGAATTTTCAGAAGTATTTTTGCTAGTGACACATTGATAATGAAGGGTAAAGGCATACCCCAATAACCTGCACATATGCGGACTGTAAAAAGTCGTTGGTAGTGAATCAACTGTTATCGAAGCAATTAATCCCATAAGAATATATTAATTTCAGGTGGTTAGGGACCGGTCACCCTCAAAAACTCCCATCTACCCTTTATATATCTTTGTTGTCCACACTGTCAAATAAGAAATTAAAGTAGACAAATAAAGCAAGCATAATAAGCCTAAAATACAGAATGTAAACCATAAGTTGAGACTTATCTACCTGTGTTGAGGATGGCAGAGACGGTCTAGGGTAGCAAGTTCAAGTCTCTACCAATCTTTGCTGGTTGTATCACCACATTTATTACGCTTCATCACATCAAGCTTGACAATAAGACTCACAGACTCTGGGGCAGCACAAGAGGAACTATCACTGGAACTTTTATGCATGATTGTGTAACACACAGTCGGAAATAACACAAAAAAACACAAAGTCGGAGACAATGGGGTAAGTGTAAACATGTGCAGAGAGGCGGGAATAAGTCAAGGCAGCGTGCAGAGCTCTCTCATGGCAAGAATTCGCACCATGCCACCGCCCACCAAATTCAAAACAGCTCTGCTCCTCCTCTCCCAATCGATAGCTCGGGGGTATCAATGTTGGTTATGCGAAGCGGTGGTTAATGGGACGTCGGTTTACAGGGTATACCTGTGTATATAATACGTACGTATATACATATGCAGCATTCGTGATTTTTCGTTTGTGTGTGTGTGTGTGTGATTTTCTGTGGGGAACATCGAACATTTTCTGGAAAATTCCAAGAAAATTTTCACGGTACCCAGGAAATTCCAGGGATTGATGATTTTTCTCCGGCTATGAGAATCGTCTCGTTACCTGGAAATCTCTCACTCCTAGAAGTGCTCTGCACCAGCTCTTCCAGCTAATGGGGATATCACATGTGTGTGCGTGCGCTCAGCCTGAATTGAAATTTGCTCGGAATTTTTCCCAAAAAATTCACAATTTCAGGTTTGAGAACAAATTCCGAGGTTGAAAATCAGGCACATTTTCTGAAAATTCTGAGAAATATCTGGAAAATCTCTCCAAACCTTTATTTCTTCTTCATTCAAGACATCTTCAGGTCATAAGACCCATTAATCCCCCATCCAACAATGGGTGACCTGACAGTGCATCAGGTCAGGTTAGTAACGTGACCCAATAATCTCCCACCCAACCTCCATCACAAGTGTTAAGGCATTATTACAGTTATGTATTGCAGTCAGCTGAGTGAAGTGTCTGCCAACTCTAGGCTCAAGATGATAGGATCTGATGGTGAGTACAATATATACAGTATAGTAGTTCACCAATTCCCCCATTAACATCATTTCGTTATAATGTTGTTGAAAAAAAGACAAAAAATATGTATGAAAATGATAAATGTACTACAATTTTAAAAACTTAGTACGAAGGCACTCCGTACCTGATTGTGATAACACCTGGCTGTGCAAGCGGCCAGTGTAGGCGCCATATTTGTTTGTTATTATTCGGTGGTTGATTGATGCTCTTCCAACAATCACTTAAAATCCAATTATAAATTTATTTGGGCCCTAGAACAATGAGCGCTACATGTGCATTATGCACCACTACTGGTTGTGGTCACAGAAAGAAGAGGAAAAGTGTTACATTAGAAGTTAAATTAGATGTGGTAAGGGGATTTGAAGGGCAGTGAGCTGTGAACATAGCTGGAGCTGTCAGTTTGTAGCCTAAAACTGTAGGTAAGAACAATTTGTGGAAATGCAGAAGATAATACCGGTAAATCATGTGCTGAAATTGGTACTCCATTATCTGCTACAGAGTTAACTGTTTACCTAAATGGCACTATGAAAAATATGAAAAGAATGCTGAACGTACGACTTACTAACGCCCTCCAATACGAACGAGGTTAAACTTGAAATTTACAGTATTTTATTTACCTGATGACATATTTTTTACTATGATTTACTGTACTTTGTCATTCTATTTCTTCTTTTGTCTTAAATTAAGTGATTTTAGATGTATATAAGGACTTAGGCTATGATATAGTGGGATTTTAAACATTGTTTTGTAAGTACGGTATGCATATATACGGTGATATGTCCGTTAACCAGAACAAATGGTGCAGAGCACTTCTGGGGATAAGAGATTTCCGGGTAACCAGACAACTTCTCAAACCCAGAAAAATCCCCCATCCCCGGAAATCTTTCCGGTTACTGGAAAAACTTTCTGAGTGTCTAAACTATGCATCTTGCACAGACAAACACTAGCCCACATCCTCATAATGTTTCTGTGTGCTGGAGAGTTTTCCAAGAATCTAAACTAAAAATCTGAAACTATTTTTTATACTTACACTTACATTGTATCCCTTCAACATTGCATTACATAATATTTTAAAATGCGGAGTGAGAAGGCTGAAAGCTGTGGGTGATTAGAGAGACTGAGTGGAAAGGAGTGGTAACATGCACCAGTGTTGCCAAGCGCTAAACTCCTCAACAGCTGATCTTTTAATTCACCACCACGTAGTTAACCACCCATAAATTTATGTCATACAATATTGGGGTATTTGGGTGTCTGAGTGTGATGTTGTGGTATTAATTAATAAATAAGCAATACAATGGTCACTCGGTTAACGAACACAATTCGTTCCAGTGGGTCGTTCGTTAACCGAAAATTTAGTTAACTGAATCCATTGTTTCAATGGGATATTGGGTAATTGGTACCAGCTCACCGAAAAGTACATACAAAGTAAAAAATGCAGTAAAGTACACTTACTTTGAGGTGTGTATGTAAAAGATTCCTGGTTGTTGATGATGATGGGAATTAGAAGTGGGGGGTGGAGGAGAAGGGAGAAGAGAAGGAAGTGGGGATGGAGGAGAAATCACCTTTCAAGGGACCCATGCATGATGCCGTCATTTCACCAATAAAATTTTAAGTTCTTTAAGTGTAATTGAAGATTATTTTATTTAAATCAACACTGCACTGCGCTATATATTATCAATATGTAAACTAAATTTCAGAATGACCAATAATTTTAATGTAAAAATGCAAATACAGTATATTCAAGATACCAACAAAATAGATGTTCACTCCACTGTCAACAAAGCCCAACTGACGCCTGGTGGCTGAGTTAAGCGTCTGATGGGCGCACAAAGAACTAGTTCCCTGTACTGCATATATTATCAATATGTTAAACAAATGACTAATAATTTTAATATAACAAGTGCAAAAATATTAAAGAACACAACTTTCTTAATATTTACTCCACTGGAAACGAATGTACACATAGAACATATTATTGAATTGGCAGACTAGCCCATCAGCTGATGCTCACAACAAATCGTGATTTTTGTAAGGATTTCGTTAATCGAAGTTTTGTTCGTTAACCGAATTGAAGATCCTTACGAGAGGTAATTTGTTAACCAAAATTTCGTTAATTGAACCGTTCGTTAACAGAGGGACCACTGTATTGTAACATCAATGACAGTCGTTTGATGAATAGTAGCGTACTACAGTGTTCACTACTATTCATCAAACTACTGTACTGTTATTAACAATGCAATATTGTTTATTTATTATTCATTCATTAATACTCCAACACCACATCATACATAAAATCTTTTGTGTGAGGCACTGCGAGTTGGAGGGAGGCAAGGTGCTGGCAGGGGGGAGGCAAGGTGCTGGCAGGGAGGCAGGGGGGAGGCAAGGTGCTGGCAGAGAGGCAGGGGGGAGGCAAGGTGCTGGCAGGGGGTAGGCAAGGTTCTGGTAGGGAGGCAAGGTGCTTGCAGGGAGGCAGGGGAGAGGCAAGGTTCTGGTAGGGAGGCAGGGGGAGGCAAGGTGCTCGCAGGGAGGCAGGGGGAAGGCAAGGTGGTGGTAGGGAGGCAGGGGGGAGGCAAGGTGCTCGCAGGGAGGCAGGGGGGAGGCAAGGTGCTCGCAGGGGGGCAGGGGGGAGGCAAGGTGCTGGCAGGGAGGCAGGGGGAAGGCAAGGTGCTGGCAGGGAGGCAGGGTGCTGGCAGGGAGGGAGGCAAGGTGCTGGCAGGGGGGGAGGCAAGGTGTTGGCAGGGGAGAGAGGGAAATCTGGAATATTCATCCACAGCAGTGAAGAGATATGAGTTTCCTGTGTGTGATGGAAGAGGACCTTTGAAGTCAATGCTCAATCTATCCATTGGTTGAGTAGCTTTGATAAGGATATTTTCAGTAGGCCTGTGAAATGTTGGCTTGATTTCAGCACACAAACGCCAAGTTGAATTGACCTTTTTCACATGGTCCGTAGAAAATAGGAGGTTCTTTATCCGGGCAAAATGAAGCATTCTGACAACCCCCGGGTGGCACAGCCCTTCATGGATGTCAGCGAGGTTTGACGATGAGATGGCGCCGCAGAATGCTCGGGTGAAAGTGTCAGGAGCAACATTGTCTCTACCTGGCTGATACCAAATGGAATAGCTGAAACAAGCGAGTTTGAGCCGCCACCATTGTATCTTGTCATTCTTCATTTTCTTGTCGAGTTGAATATTTGGAAAATGTTTAAGTGTTACAGATTATAACATCAGTAGATGAAAAATGTGTTGCTAAATGCTAGATGTGTCTGATACTCAGAAATATACTAAACTTGTTATTTTTTTCAGTATTACTTCATAAAACACTGAAGTTGTGCAACCTGAGCAGTGTATATAACTTCAATTACAAAAGAAAAACCCTCAGAACTAAATATGAAAATGCTTTGAAACATAAGGTAGGTACAAGAAGTTTGTATTATGTATTTTCTGTGTTCACATGCATTTTATACTGAGGAGTAGGTATATTGGCCACAAGAAATATTTTTATTTATATATGGTAATTGTGAAGAGATGACTTATCCATTATCATATCCTCATGTGAACCCTTTACCTCGGTGGTAGTATATCTGTGTCTTGTGGTAGCTGTTATATAGAACCGTATGATTAGCTACGTCTTGCTTGTGGTTCAGTAATCCCATGTTTTTCGCGGGAATTACGTTCCTGAAACCCCTGCAAAAAGCCAAAACCGCGAATAATCTTTTAGGAATCACTGTACCTGTGGCCACCAAACAGCTCAGGTAGGTCATGCACTTAACCACGCCATGCTCTCCACTCACGGCCCAGTGGTCACACTGATCACTGATGCACTGTACTGGCATTTACTAACATCATTTCTTGAAACTAATAATATTGTAGTATACAGTATTACCCCGCCTAACGCGGTTTCACTTAACGCGTTTTATCATATACGCGGTGCCTCGCCAGAGCTGAACTTTCACTTAGCACGGATTTTTTCCACATATACGCGGTGAGCGTCCGGCTCGAGACGCTATTTTTAGATTTGCCCCATCCACCACCCTGCCTGACTGCCTGTTTTAGCTCATAAAATTCATACAAATTACCCGGCCAGAATAAAATTTACATTGCTGGAATTCTTGTAATTTGGTGATCATTTTGAATATAAACATCATATATTTTGCATTAGACATACAAATTTTAGATAAAATTTTTTCTCTGAGTAACTATGTTATCTTTTGTGCAAAATATATGACATTTATATTCAAAATATTCCTGGTCTTACAAGGAATCCAGCAATGTCAATTATATTATCCTAACTTTAATCTGAGGTATTATTTAATACAAAATGTTAAAATTTATTTTTTTCACCCACTCTTCTCTTGAAGGGACGATTGGTGGGGGGTGGGGGGGAGGGTTGGGACTGACCGCGCGGTTGGAAGAGGGGGGGAAGGCAAGGTGGGGTACTTTGATTGACAGATAGTGTTGTGAAGAATATTTTTTTTTTTATTAACTGAAGATATTTGTTTTAGCTCATAAAATTCATACAAATTACCCGGTCAGAATATAATTTACATTGCTGGAATTCTTATAATTTGGTGATCATTTTGAATATAAACATCATATATTTTGCCTTAGACATACAAATTTTAGATAAAATTTTTTCTCTGGGTAACTATGTTATCTTTTGTGCAAAATATATGACATTTATATTCAAAATATTCCTAGTCTTACAAGGAATCCAGCAATGTCAATTGTATTATCCTAACTTTAGTTTGAGGTATTATTTATTAAAATTTAGTGGTTTTCCCCCAAAAATTTCTCAGAGAGGGAAGAGCCGGCAGTGTAGTGTGAGAGGGGGAGGGAGTTGAGTCCATTATTTGAATGGACATTAACTTGGCGACTGTATTTCTCTATTTCTCTTAAGTATTAATTGGGTGCATGTACCATCATAAAATTGAGATGTAATTTTTACTACAACATAGTTATGTCTTCAAAAAGTGGAGTTTGGGGGTCGGGCCGGTTTCTATTGGAATTAATCCCATATGTTCTGTTGTTCACTTAATGCTGATTTCACTTAACACGGGACCCTCTGGGTTCTGTTGACTGCGTTAAGTGGGGTACAACTGTACTGTAATAATGGAAAAACGTAAACACAGTTATATACAAAAAAAATTTTATTTACAAGTAAATCAATTTTTTATATTTCGCTGAGGTCGGCAACACCCGCATTGCCAGCCTCTCCCTGCTGTCCCGGCATCTGCCCGCCCTCACGCAGTCACGCCAGCCAGCCAGTCCTCTTCCACCCACATTCCTCCACTTGAAGACCTGTATTCTGACAAAAGACACAAATGAATTGCCAGTCTTCACCACACCTCGGGCCATAGCTCATACCACCTCTGAGCTTATCCATTAAAACTGTTTTTTCTGTTTAGTTCATCATTATTCTTGATCTTTTGGTCACTTTAGAGTCTTTAATAGCAATATTTGCCTTTGATGAGGCTAGCTTACGTCCCAGAGCCATGTGGAATACACGTGAGAGGACAAACGGAAGAGGTAATCACAGTAGCGTTCACAGTACGGTAGGCACGTGTGTACTGAGGGTTCTCGGAGCAGCGGGTGTCTGAGGCAGAAAAGGGTGGCGTTGTTTGCCGCACCGCACGGGAATATCGAAAATGGTGTGAAATTTAAATTTATGTTTTTAAAGGATATTTATGTACGGTTTATAATTTTTTTTTGTAAAAAACCGTGAATGGTCAAAACTGCGATAAAAACCCCATGAAAAACACAGGATTACTGTACAGTACTACATAAATGCTACATTATCTTGTGGAACTGCACAAAACTACAATAAGGTGCTGACGTGTTTAGAAAACTGAAAAAGTAAAATAAGTCCAGGTACAGTAAAGCCACGAGGTACGACAGCAATGTGTCTTCCTATATTTAGGTGTACGGTGAATCGTCATATCTTGAATCATTAATTATCATTAAAATAAGCAATAATACAGTAATGAGATAAGTTCCCTGGTGAGGCTTTTACCCCTTTTTTTCCCCAGAAGAGAAAAATTAATGGAAAATAAAAACTATACTACTTTAATTAATGTTTACTAATGCAACTTATGCAATATTTCACGATGTATTAGTGATAAAGAACTCAACTGTGGGTGGAGGTCCAGAGTAAGAATGAATGCAAAAACATATTGTCATTTCTCTTATTAAAAATTATTACTAAATATCTATATATGTTTGAATTAATATTTATGTATGCAAAATGAACTGTACAACTCACTCGTAATACATAGTCAATTAAAACACACAAGAGGAGATGGGATGCCATTGTTGTTGTCAGTGTTTACATGTATGATACGGGTTCTCCATCTGAAACTGAAGATGATTAGAACATACAGGCAATTAACGCATCCAATAATTACTTAAATACTGTCCGTAATATTAGGAGGACACGTCGCTACCTGGCATTTAATTGAATAATTAAAGTAACCAGAAGTGGTCAAGAAAATAGTGTGAGAGGGACAGCAGAAGGCCAATGTATGTACATATGCACACATGCACACCATAGCCTCAATTCTCTACATAAAAATATAAAGCAACACTTATTTCCGTTTATTACTGTATGTATATGTTTTGATTAATATTTATGAATGTAAAACAAAAAATTCTACTCATCAGTGGTGGTAAAGCCAAAAACATAAGGACACAGCCAATGTTTTTGTTTGAGTTTTTACTCACATGATGACGAGACGCCTAAATCGACAGGTCCTCTCTCTCTTAGCTTTTGAACTAACACTGCCATCACTTGGTTTCATGCCTGTGTTGAATAGAAACACAGAAGTGCTGTAAAACACCTGAGAAAGTTTTTTTATTCAGATCCGGTTGAGACACATTGAAACAAAAAGTTTGTGAAGCTACGACTGTTGTTCAATCTCTTTTTGTTTAATCCAGAATGCGACGCCTAGCTTATACCTAGATATGTAAATGCCAAGCATTAACTCACCAGGCCAACATACAGGCAATTAAAACATCTAATAATTACTTAAAAATTCGTAATATTAGGACACACTTCGCTACCTGGCATTTAATTGCAATTCTCAAAGCCCCTCCAACACCCTCCATCACACGCACTGCCACCGCCATCTCTTGCCCCAGAGCTATCAGTAAACAAATGTTAACTCGAGGGGTGGAGATGGGTGGGTTATCTACGTCGCATTCTGGATTATATCACAAAAACTCTTTTTTAGAAAAAAAGAAGCTGCTTTTTGTTCAAGCCAGAATGTGACGCCTAGCTTTGAATACCCGAGCAGGAGGTGGAGAGGGAGATGACGTTGCATACAAGGCTCCGCTAGCTTAGGTCCAGATTATGATTATAAACCGTTTGGAATATTTTCCAATATTAGGAACATTTACCGGAAGGTAAAATGTTAATTTACATATCCCAATGAGGATACTCACTTTATTCTTATAAAGAAGAAGGTCCTGGTTGTGGAGATTGACTAGTTGGGGGAGGGGACCCCAGAACCACCACATGTGAAGCATCTTTCAGAGAGAGATGAAGATAGCTGTTTTTAAAGGTTTTAGAAGATCTTCAAAAGCCCACTTCTTTGATATGACTGAGGCTCATATGCAGCAGAAAGGCCACAGACCCTGCATATTTCCTGGTGTCATGTGCCAAAAATTTCTTGCCAGGGTCTGCTTTACTCACTAAGTGAGATAAATATTTTGTCATTTGACTAGGAGACAATTTCTTACCATCCTGTGATGAGAATACATAGGGGCCTCGATTAGGGATTCTGGTTAACCATTCCTGAAGATTCTTAACTGGGCACAATATATGAGGAACCCTTGTCTCATCCATTAGCTGTTTTATCCTAATAGGTTGAGCTTGAAAATCCTCCCTTTCATTTTTTCTTAGGATCTCCTTAGGAAAAAGGGTGACATCGTCTTCAGAAAATACCAATAATGATGGATTATTGGAAATTAAAATCAGCTCACTGATTCTCATACCTGTTGCTGTTGCTAGAAGGAAGGCTGCCTTCTGGAGCAATCTGTCCTTGTTCAGATTTATACATTGTAATTAGGCCCCATGAGAAATTTAGTAACTTTTTCTAGAGACCGAGATGGGATTCTCTTAGGCCGAGGGGGTCTCTGAATGAAAAAGGACGATCTGAGCATTTGATAAATTCTTGGGTTCAAAGTAATATTAAAACCCCATGCCAGAGGGTCAACCAACGCTGATTTATAAGATGCAATTGTAGATCCCTGAAGGCCTTTAACTCGGAACAGAAATTCAAAAATTTCTAACACCATTGTTTCCGACAATGTGTCTGGAGTCGTTAACCTGATAAATTGTTGAAAAAGTTTTCAAGCTTTCTCATATTGCATAGAAGTTTGGGGTCTATGACCTAGTATTACTTGGTTAGCTATATTGGAATTACCCAACAATCTATTTAAACTTCTTTTGAGAAACTCCAAGCGTGATGCCAAGGATATCTCGAACTGAGAATGCAGTACTTGATCTAGACACCCTTGTTGCATTTGTAGTGGATGCGGGCACCAGTCCAACAGATCCAGGCACCAAGGTTGTAGGATCCAATATGGTGCAATTAAGAGGACCTTTCCTTGGAAGGACCTGAGCTTGTGAACCACTTTGGGCAACATTTTCACAGGTGGGAACAGATAGATTGAATTCCAACGGTTCCAATCTATGCGTAGAGCATTTCCTAAAAGATTTGATCTTTCCAGAGATGCATAAAGTGGCATCTTGTGGTTTTTTAGGGAGGCAAAGAGATATATTTTTGGAGTTCCAAACTTCCTCACTAAACTCTTGAACTCTGATACCTTTAGGGATCATTCTGTTTCTGTCGATACTGGCCTGAGACGGGACAATGCATCTGCCCAATTGTTTTGTACTCCCGGTATGTGAGTTGCTTTGAGGTAAAGTGTTTGTGTTACACAAACTTTGAAAAAATTTTCTGACAGTTTTAGATGGGGGCAAGATCTGGTTGAGCCTTGATGATTGAGACAAAACACTACTGTTTTGTTGTCCATGGCAAACAGGATCGTCATATTTTTTTAAATTTGGGTTTGCCAACAAAAAGAATAGAATGCGTTTCAAATTTCTTTCATAACTTATATCAGCATATTTTGGAGCCAACATATACTGGGAAAGTTCATATAAGGAACTCTTTTTTGTCCTTAAATTGGAACTTCAAAAAACTAAATTTGTGATCATTCCTATCTGAGGGAATGAATGTTAAGTCTTTCAATACATTAGCCCAGACGTTGTCTATTTCAGAGATCATTTTTTGGGCAAATATCAGGCCAAGAAATTGTAGTATCACCTTCTAAAAACAATGAATGATGACCCACCGTTGCCTGGCCTTCCTGTCTCTTCGTAAGTGCTGAGAGGTCAGGAAGCTTAGAAACGTTTTCATAAAATACCTTGAATAAGGAATCCACAGATTCAGATGTGGTAGAAAAGAAAGAAGACTTAGATCTTACCAATATTACCCAAGGCCTGTTGGGATCATCCTTACACTCAGTGTTATCCATCATCTGCGTGGCAGTCGACAGCAGCCTGTTTCCACTCATAGTAACCAACACTTTTGCCCCGGGTGGAAGAGGTTGCCAAAATGGGGACAGGATGAAGTCAGTCTCTAGAGACTGAACACTATGATTAGAGTCAGCCTCCTCATCCTAATCCTGGAATCCAATGAAAGCAGACTGACTAGGTAGAGGTTCTTGCAATCTTCCTACTGCCTCATTATCTTGAATATCCAATAACCTACTTTTCTTAGCAGAAACAAGTTGGTGTAACTGGGGATTAAGTCTCTTACCTATCACCGATAAATCTAAACTTTCTGCCAACTTGGGATCTTTACAGTGTTTTATATATAGAAATTTACTCTTCAAGGCCTTACTCCATATATTTTTAATTTGGATCTGCAATAATTCTTTCTTATCTCCTGCAGCTTGATTAAATTAAAAAATTTGATCATAAACTGCACAATCCATTGTTGAAAACAGGTTGTCTGAGACAAGCCAAATGATGATCTATCTTGGTAATCCAAGTGGCTCTACATCCTTAATAATTAGATGTAGTATAGTCCCCTTGGGTCCTGGGTGAAACTACTACAACTGAATTCACATCCTCTACTGACGGACAGTTCCTTGTATGTAGCGTATGAGCTGAACTTTCTAGTAATCTAGTCATTGTAGCTCATCACTTAACACTAGTTCCCCAGGGACAGTTCCATGGTCTCCTCCATCATCCAGCAGTCCAGACAACTGTCCTTCATCCTCCAGTTGCACATCTCTCATCTAAACTGGGAGGAACACTATGAGTCACATTGTATCATTATAATAATACAAGAGAGATTACATTTTCTCCCAAACATAATCAATATGACTCGTAACTGTGATATTTTAGTAAATTATATCATTAAGATCTCTTATTGTTATATAAGTCACCAGTGTGACAATCATAAACAACTAACTCACTACAGTAAAAGTCCAAAAATCCGGACCACCCGAGAATCCGGACTTTTGGAAAACTAATTTTTTTTTTTTTTTTTTTTTTAGCGGGCTTTTGTGTGTATGTGCGCATGCGTGAGCGCCACAGCTGCACAGCGACAACAAGCGACCACGTGGTCTCCACTTTAAAACGAGCAATCAAACTGTGACAACATACCGTATACAGTATACTCATCTATAAACCCCCCCTCGTTTATCTGTCGACCCTGATTTTTTGACCAAGAAATCGTTAATTTATGATATTCCTCGTTTATAGTTCGACCCACGTTTTTGAGGGTAAGCGAACAACAAAACCTCCAGTAAAAACGCACTACGTCCTATAAACTGAGGCTCTCCGTGCCTGAAACACGAGTGCCCAAGGCAAATTTTTTACCATTTATTATTACAACACTTTACACTGAAACGCGGGTAGTTTCAACAAAAATATTGTATATTTCCATTCAAGTATTTATTCAAGTCAATTAGGAGGGAATATTATTGTAATACAACAGTTTTTTAACTAAACCATTCGAAAAGTGATTACGGTAACATCTTTTGAACGAAAGAAAGCGAGTCATTGTTTTCGTCACGATTTTATCCCACTTTCCACTTTAATACGTACGTCATTTCAACAAATATTACATTTCCGTGAATGTATTATATCAAGCACAGTATGAATAGAATATCATTGTAATATAACAGAATTTTAACCGAAAACTATTAAAAAAACGAGTAACATCTCAAGAACATCGAAAGCTTAGGTAAAGTCTTTTGTTTTCGTCATGTATTTTATCCTATTTTACATTGAAATACATCACGTTTCAGCAAAACTACTATTTATTTCCGAGAATATATTCATTCAGGCGCAGTTTAGGTAAAATATGCGTGTGATGTAATAGTTTTTTAACTGAAAACTATTCGAAAAACACCTACCCTCTAGCCCTGTTCAAGGAGAGGACTGGGAGAAGCTGTTTGGTGCTGCAGACGATGACAAGGAAAATGATTTTGATGGATTTTAATGAAAATATTCAGAAATATGGTATCGTAGTATTAATTCAAGTCAATTAGGATATTATTGTAATACAATACAACAGTTTTTTAACTAAACCATTCGAAAAGTGCTTACGGTAACATCTTTTGAACGAAAAAAAGCGTAAGTCATTGTTTTCGTCACGATTTGATCCCACTTTCCACTGTAATACGGACATCATTTTAGCAAGAATATTACATTTCCGTGAATGTATTATATCAAGCAAAGTGTGAATAGAACAATATTTTGAGTCTTACTCTTTCCATTTACAGATTACTGTACAAGCCCATAATAATGGCTCCTAAAGTAGATAAACTTCTTTGTGTGAAGAGAAAGAAGAACACGTTGAATTTGAGTGACAAACTTGAAATAATTAAGAAACTAGTACGTGGTGTGAGCAATACTGTTCTAATGGAAAATACAACATTGGAAAGTCTACAATTTATGATATCAAAAAGACAAAGAATAAAATTCTAGAATTCACAGCTTTTTCATTAAAACTGCTCGTTTTGATAAATGAAGCATGCTATATTTGCTAATGAATAAACTATCAAAATGTACCTGTTCATCTCTTCTTTATTCCTCCTTAAATTTTAATTTTAAAAGTACTGCCTGAGAATCCGGAAAATCCGAAAATCCGGACCGACCCAATCCCCAAGCAGTCCGGATTTTTGGACTTTTACTGTATATCATACACCTCTCCCTTCTCTTATCTCAACTATCCCTCAGCTCAATGAACTTTGTTTCTTAATCAAGCTTCATTTAGAGCATTTTTATTTTGAGGGATCAAGTTCTCTATTTGTTGCCAATCAGGGTACACAGACATCATCGCTGCAATTAATTAGCTTGAGCGAAAATGTCTGAGTGAGCATCAAGTCACCCAGAAGGGTTGACAGTGCTGAGCTGCTGCATAGCTCTCCATTGGCTAACATTGTTCACCATTACTCTAGCAAGATGTATTGGGTTGAGAATTCCACCCTGAATGGTTCTCATATAACCCATATTGAGGATACAAGGTTCATCCCAACATAACTCTAGATTGCTAGTAAGACCGGAAGGTCAGCGTCCGGAAGGATCACTAAGGCTAGCAGCCTCGCTAAAGTTCACCTGGAAAGGCTGAACCCGCTACTGAGGACATCAATAAAATAGAGTTATGAAGAGGAAAAACTTAACTGGCCTTCATGCTGAGAGTAATTAGAAAACCCATGGCGGAAGCCCGAAAAGTTTTGTGAACGAACATAAGAGGAGGGAGAATGATGGCTACATAAATCATGGTATTCATACTAGCCCGTGTATAATTGGGACAAAGAAAATTGTATACAGTATATATATACAGTGGTCCCTCGGCTAACGAACACAATTCGTTCCAGAAGGTTGTTCGTTAACCGAAAATTTATTAACCGAAACCATTGGTTCAATGGGTTTTTGGTTAATTGGTTCCAACTCACCGAAAATTACCTAAAGTAAAAAAAAAATGCAGTAAAGTACATACTTTGAGGTATGTATGTAGAAGGCTCCTCGATGATGATGCTGATGTGAATTTGAAATGGGAGGTGGAGGAGGAGAAGGAAGTGGGGGTGGAGGAGAAGTATTTTACTGCTTCTTGGAAGGTGAGTCACCTTCCATGAAAATGTCAGGAACCTCTGGACTGACAGATTCTCCAGCAGGAACATCCTCTCTCCTTCTTGAAGTGGAAGGCTGAGGGGTAGCATATGTTTCCCGATGCCTTTTAGTAAAGAAACTGTCAATTTTGGGTTGTGGAGCATTTCTCCTCATCATTAACTGATGTTTGAAGAAGGAGACCACTCTGTCCTCAACATTACACAAAATAGGTTCTGTTGTTTCCACATCTGGGTGCCTTGAAGCCAGTTTCCTGAACTTATCCCAGTAGTGAACAACATCTTTCAAATCTGAAGTAGACATATGGTCATCACTTTCCCTTTCCTCCTCACCACTGTCAGCCTCTTACATCTCATCCAGTTGCTGCAAGTCATCAGGAGTAAGTTCCTGCTCATGAGACATCACAAGCTCTTCCACATCAACCTCCTCCACTTCGAGGCCCAATGACTGGCCAATGGACACAATCTCCTTGTCCAACTCTGCTTCTTCTTCAAATCCCTCAAAATCTTGAACTGCTGATGGCCACAGTGCTTTCCATGCAGAATTGAAGGATCTAATGGAAACTGCTTGGTATGATGACACAATCAATTTTACAGCCTCCAGGATGTTAAATTGTGTCTTCTAGAACTGTGCCCGTGTTAGTTCAGGATCAGTGGAAGTTGCCTGATAACACCTCCTGAACATTTTCTTCATGTACAACTTCTTGAAGTTGCTGATCACATTCTGGTCCATTGGCTGCATGATTGATTTAGTGTTGGGAGGCAAAAACATCACTTTGACAAAGTCAGATTGAGCCTCCAAAATGCTGGCAAGTTCAGGGGTCATGACCAGGAGCATTATCCATGAGGAGAAGAGCCTTTAAAGGACGTTTATTGGTGGTTAGGTAGCTCTTGACAGAAGGGCAAAACACCTCAACAGCCCATTCATTAAAGAGCTGTCTTGTCACCCATGCCTTACGGTTGGACTTCCAATAAACTCCAAGCTTTCCTCCCACCACGTTTTGTTGCTTGAACACTTTGGGGTTCTGAGAGTGAGACGGTCCTTCATGGGTTTATGCCCAGGTAAAGAGGCTTCATCTCTGGTGATGAATGTTCTTTTGGGCATTTTCTTCCAGAACAGCCCAGTTTCGTCCACATTGAACACTTGCTGTGGAAGATAATTTTCTTCATCCACCAGTTTGTTAAAATCCATTACAAACTTTGCTGCTCCTTCTTTATCTGCACTTGCAGCCTCACCATGCCTAATACATAACACTGAAAATGTCACTTCATTTCTTAAATTTTTCAAACCAGCCCTTGCTTGCCCAAAAATCTTCGAACTCTGTGCTAAAAGAACCAGGTTGATCTTCCTTTAAATGTTCGTTAATCTCCCTGGCTCTTTCACAAATAAATTCAGTAGAAACTGAATCACCTTTCATTTGCTTTTCCCTGATCGAAATGAGAAGTAACCTCTCTGTTTCTGATATCAATGATCTACCTTTAAACAGTCTGGTAGATTTGTCTCTCGCTTTCACTTCTTTGAACTTGTCTTTCTGTGCAAGAATTGTTGACACAGTTGATGCCGACATGCCATAGTCTTTACTAAGCACATTTGTTCTAATGCCCTGTTCATGTTTCTTTATTATTTCCTGCTTTACCTGGATTGAAATAACTTTCTCGATTTCTTTGGAGCCATGCTGGATTCAATTTCAACACTGAAATTTTAAGTTTTATTGCTGTAAATAAAGAATATTTTCTTGAAATAAACACTGCACTGCGCTATATATTATCAATATGTAAAATATATTTCAAAATGACCAATAATTGAACTGGAAAAACAGAAAAAAAGCTTTTATGTTGAAGAGTCTCAAACAAGATGTTCCTTCCACCAAACCGATAAACAAACTGAGGCCAAGCTTGGTGTGTTGAGTGGCTGTTTGGAGCGCGAAAAACTAGTGTCCTGTACTTCAATTATGTTCAATAATTGTTAAAATTACTAAAATATTTAATATAAAACTTTTAAAATTATTGAATAGCACAATCTTCTTGATATTTACTAAAATGGTAACGAATTTAAGCCCTAAAACCAATTACTGTATTGGCGGACTAATACTACAGCTGGTGAGCAGCCGATTGCAAGCGAAAACATGTTGGGGAAAATTCGTAAGGAATTCGTTAACCGAAGTGAAGAATCTTATGGAAGGTAATTCGTTAACCGCAATTTCGTTAACCGTTGGATCACTGTATACATATCTATATATATATTCTTTCAGTGAAGACGAGCCCGGAAGGGCGAAAAACAACGTCATTCACTAAGTGACTTGAAAGCAGAGGATATTAGTCACTAACGATCTAGCGACTTCATAATAGAAGACGCGCTGTGGTCGCCATGCTGACCAGACCGTATAAGAATTTGTCCCAAACACAATATCTGAGAGACATAAACAAAATAAAAGTCACTCGATTTCCTCACCAAATAAGATGTATAAATACCGTACATACTATCCACGTGGCACTTAATATTTCAACTATTACAACACAGATTAGCGGAGCCTTCTTTGTGTGTATTTACAGCTGATTCGCCAGGCAAGAAGATGACGGTGCCAGTGTGTGTGTGATGGAGGGTGCAGGAGGGAGTTTTGAGAAATGCAATTAAATGCCAGGTAGCGACGTGTCGTCCTAATGTATTACGAATTTTTAAGTAATTATTAGATGTTTTAATTGCCTGTATGTTGGCCTGGTGAGTTAATGCTCGGCATTTACATACCTAGGTATAAAGCTAGACGTCGCATTCTGGATTGAACAAATATATATGTACAGTCAGCCCTTAACATACGCGGGTTTAGCATACACGGATTTGCAAATACGCGGATTGCCCCGCCGGAGGAATACTCTGTACATTGAAGTACATTCAACTCGCGCGCGACACAGGACACCGCCCGCTCCCGCAACCTCACACACACATGCATAGCTCTCCCTCACTCAGTCAGCCTTGCTGTAACCACGCTTGTGTTGACATCAGCATTGTAGTTGCAAAAATATTACACGGATTTTTAACATTCACGGGTATCTGTGTTACCTAACCCCCGCGTATGTTAAGGGCCGATTGTACTCTACAATATTGCATATGAATGACAGTCATATTAGAATAAGTGAGAGGCGGTGAGATGCACTGGGGGGGGGGGGGGGACACGACCCTTGCATGGAGAAAACCTGATCGAGTGGTCACCTCCTGTTCTAATTGTCTTACAGATATGAATTTTATGTCATATGATCCTGAATAAATTGCATCATTAATGACAGTCGTTTGATTAATAGTAGTGTTGATCATATTTTGAGATGCAATGTGTGCGTGCGTGCTGGAACATTAGTCATTTCACTCTATGCTGTTTGTATTGCTGTGTCATAAAAAAAGTAGAGTAAAGTTTTAAACACAGAGTATAACTTCCCCTAATACTGCCAGAAATAATTTGTAATTTCATAATGCTGCTGAAAGAGGAATACGTGTACTGTACAATATATGAACTGCAAGACTCAAAACAACACACATGCCAGTCAGCTGTGGTCTACCAGAGATGGTAATGCTTGTTGGCATTGTTACACATAATGAAACTATAAAAGTTGTGCTAAAAATTATTTCAATACTCAAATGTGACTGGGAAATAAAGAAAATATAATGTAAAACTAAAATAAGAAATATGAAGAACATGGGTGTGTATTCTGTGTGGGAGGTGATCGTAAGTGTGGAAGCAGTGAGCAGTTTGTCAATAGTGCATCTGGCGACTTGGCTGGTTAGGCCTATTTCAGTATAAAAGCTCACCACACCACCACCTCTGCTGTAAGTTTACGTTATCCTCTTTGTCACTGATGATCAAGTTGATTTCAGCAGAGAATATTTAGGAAAAATAATGAAAGTGTAAAAAAGCTAAAATTATACAAAATAATGCACACACAGCATTGCAGATTATCTGGGATGTGCTGCCTCTATCAACCGAACCTTAGCAACTGTTGAGGCCATGAGAGGTGCTGGTGGAAGTATCTCCTTTAGCCATAAGCTCCTACACTCACTGCATCGTTCTTTTTTATTTATTTATTTTTTTCCTAAGCCAAGCTCGTGAAGTGGAATGCGCATAAGATGTTACACAACTGTGTGTGTGTGTACACAGGGTGGTGTGATGTGTTTTGTGCAGCATTATGTTAGTGTTATGGTGCAAGCACTTCTTGCATCTTCTCCCCTTCAGCTACCACTGTGGCTAATCCTCATGGTGAATAGGGTGGCAACTTTGTATAAGTCCTCCCCTGCTAGTTCATAGCCTCTTCACCATCAAGACTCCTGCTGTGCCTCCTTGTGACAACACATGGTAACTGGGTGCCTCGTGGGCCCAGGCTAGACCAGCAGGGATCTCGGAGTAGCAATGGTCCCCAGAGGGACGGCGCATAGGCCCACTGGCATGTGGACACGTCCTGGCGCCTACCAACCACTGCCCCGCTGTCTTGCAGATTAACCTTGATAGGTATAGGGCTATGGGAATTTACAAGAAATCTGCGGTGAAGTCCCTCAACAGGCAGACACGCTTACAGAGCTCCAGTAAGACCCCAACGGCGGAATAGGCGGAAGAGGTGACCAACACAGGAACCCAACAACTACACAGTTGAATATAGGCAATGCAGGATGGACAGTCTACTAAGCCAAAACACAACAAACTAGGCTATCGGCAGTTCATTGCAATTCTCCCTCTCCCCAGTCGTTGCAAGACTTTCACCACTGGGTTAGGAAAAGGGAGAGCCAAGATGTGTGGTTGCTGCCTGCGCTCCTGCCTCACCCCATAAATTAACTCACGCGAATCCATCATCCAACTCATCATACTTTTCATCATCATCAAAACCCCGATATCCACAAAAGTTTTATGGCAACAGACAAGTGGCAACTGGGACAAGCACAGATGACTGCTGGGAATTTCTAGTCATAACTGCACATGGGTGGCATAGATAAGATGGCCGTTTATGCACTGGGATGTAGACAGCAGTGCAATCCGGTCCTGTCTGTGTGACTTAGTCGCTCTGCTCACTCCAGAGTGGATAGAAATGGTGCCCTAAACATAGCCTGCTTAAAAAAACAATCTGACTGGGCAGCCTCACCCAGTAAGGTCATCCTAATGTGGTCAAAAACATGACCACAGATCAAAGCAAAAACAAATTATACATCCTTTTATTGTCACTGCATGGAATGTCAGGACCCTTCTGGATACTGGCACAAATGAGCGTCTTGAAAGAAAACCGCTCATGTGGCAAAAGAGCTGGCTAGGTATAGCAACATTTGTGGACGGCCCTACCACGTGGCGGCACTAATGTTTGTTCTTAACATGAGTGCCACCACCCCATGCGCGCTACAGTACCAAGCTTTGTTCCATGTTGATCACAAATGTCTAGCTCAATGAATGTCGGTCAGTATTGATGTTTTTTTTTTATAACCTTACACTGAGAGGATATCATTAGTGTTCACATTGTATTCTGTTTTGGTGACGGTGAAGTGAATTTTGCTATGTCTTTCTTGTTGTGAACATGATATGAGCAGTGTTGGCTGCTATCATCATTTTAACGTTATCACCGTTTTCTCTGTTTTTGTGACTGAAGTGAGCATTGTTCTTAATGATGTGGTGAGTGTTGTTTAATTGTTTTATGCATATCATTAGTGTAGGAATTTTTTTTCAGTGATACATGTGGGTGTTGGACTGACTGGGAACGTATCCCATTTAACCCCTTGGTTATAATGATCCCCAATCTACGATATTTCACATAGCTATGGGTTTTTCTGGAACTTACCACATTGTAAATAGGGGGATACCTGTACCTTAAGTCAGCACTGAGCCATGAACACAGGTAACCATCAGACCACAAACAAAACATGTTAAAAGTTCACTGTATTTTTTCCTCCAGTAGTACCCAAAGAGAAGAGAACATCTAGGATAAAAAAAAAAAAAGAACTTTTCATAAAACCGTTATTTGAGACTTTGAGTTAAGGGATACAGTACTTTACAACAGGTTCAAGATTAATGAAGTCTTTTGTAAATTTTCAGCTTATTTATGATATAAGCCAATCTGTATATTACATTTGATGTAAATTTTATGATTATATGCTGTGTTAAATTTGATATTTTAGGTTCAACAAGTGCTCCCATCTCCACTACTAACAGTAAAGTTGACTACCACTGCCTTCTTTACTCTCAAACCTGGTGCTGTTGACGCCGTGCACATAAGCATTACGACACTTGTTCCTGGATTGACTGTTGATGAAGATAAAACAGTGACAGTCTACAGGTCATGGATGTTTAGAACTTCTGAAGTACAAAGTGAAGATATTCATGGTGCAGAATGGTTCCCAATTATGCTTTATACAGGTAAGGAGTTGTTTTAACTATGGATTATGTGTACAGTGTCAGGGGCAGAACCAAGAATATCAAAATGGGGTCCCAAGAAGTTGTGGATGGGGGAACATGGCGAGCACTATGAGCCCACCCAGCTGGGGCGGGGATTGCTGTAAGCCCCCCCCCCTCACCCTCGCTGGAAATTTGACCAATATCATGGTTATTTTGAGGTCTTGTGCTTATGATATTAGGAGATATTCTGAGGTCAATAGTAATTACTTCTTAAAATAAAAAAAATGCCTGAATACAATACTGCATTAAAGAAAAAGTATTGTAATTTTTTTATGAAAGGGGGAGTCTGGACACCAAGGAGGCCCCCCCCGGATTTGCCCTTGAATAAACGATATTGTGTTGAGTTACCCTACATAAGAACTTAAGAAAATATGGAGTCTGCAATAGGCCAGTTGGCCTGTGCATGGCAGCTCCTGTCGAGAGTTACAACCACTCTCTACCGTCCATGAATCTTTCTAGCCTCCTTTTAAAACTTTCCAGGGTCCCAGCACTTACTACAAAGTTGCTAAGCTTGTTCCTCTCATCTACCACCCTATTTGTGAACCAGTTCCTTCTTATCTCCCTCCTAAGCATAAACTTATCCATCTTAAATCCGTTGCTACAAGTCCTATCCTGCTCGGATATTATACGAACTTTATCTAAATCTCCTTTATTGATTCCTTTCACCCGCTTAAATATTTCTATCATATCTTCCCGCACTCTTCGTCTTTCTAGGGAATGCAAGTTTAGTTTCTTTAATCTATCTTGATAGGGAAGGTTTCTAAGTCCCGGAATCACTTTCATCATTCTTTGCTGCACTGACTCCAGTGAATTGTTATCCATTCTATAATAAGGGCACCAGAACTCAACATAATTGAGGTGCGGCCTGACTAGCGCAAGATATAATTGCAATACAGTCGGGTTGGGATATATTGCGACTTTATATAAAAAAAAATTTATATCACGGCTACCAAATTTATCAAAATTTTTCAATATATAGTGATAATTTTTTTTTATTTCACAAGGGAAATCGGGCAGGAAATATTTCAAATGTACCGCCATGGCAAACAAATGTGATGTTAGTTATGGCATCTTTGATGGTGTGGCTCTTCCAAAATGTTGCTGCAGTCATATTGTTGTCCTTGTTCATAGCTTCAGCCATTTGCCTCATGGTATTCTTGAGATAATACCTCTTGAACAAGGCAATACCTGTACCACCTTGATCTAGTGGCTGAATAAGTGAAGTCACATTTGGAGGGAAGGTCAAGTTTATGTCCTTATTCACACTGCACAGGTGTTTGGAGTGGCTAAATGTGTTGTCCAAGAGAACCAAGCCCTTGTTGCTAAGGTTCAATTTTGTTTTAACATTTCCGATGAATGGGGTGGCATGGCTGATGTACCACTCGTCAAATATATCAGAAGTCATCCACACCTTCTTGTTTGATCGCCAAATTACAGGAAGTTTTGGGATGTGCACATTTTTCAAGGCACGGGGTCTAGCCGAGTGGTGGATGGCGAGTGGCTTCATTCGTGCGGTGCCTGATGCATTTGCCATGAGGAAAATCGTCAGTCAATCCTTCCTGACCTTAAACCTTGGTGCTTTTTCTTCACTCTTCATTAGATAGGTTTTCTTGGGCATTCTTTTCCAATACAGTCCAGTTTCATCACAATTCCACACTTGGCAAGGAGACTAACCATTTTCTAACACTATATATTCTTCATAACTTTCTTCATTTCCTCAGCTGCCTCCGCGTCGGCAGATGTAGCTTCACCTGAAAGCGTCACATTCCGTAGCCTCGTCCTTTTGATAAATTTGTACAGCCAGCCTGTACTTGCTGTGAACTTGCTATCTTTGATGGACTTCCCTTCCTTTTTAAGTATCCGAGACTGTATTTCGTAGGCTTGGTTTTGCAGCATTGAGCCAGTGAGAAGAAGTTTTTGGCGCTGCATGTCTTTTACCCATAACTTAAGTACTTCTTCCATCTCACCATACATGGCACTCTTCAGGTGGAGTTTACCTTTGGCCACATCTGGTGAAGCATAGGCTGCTCTAATATTCTTCTCGTTGAGCTTTATAGTGTGGACAGAGCTCTCCGATAGTCTAAATTAACGTCCCACACTTGAAGCACCATTTCCTCTGCACTGCTTCCACCACCTTGATTTTCTGCTCCAGTGTAATTGCTTGCCTTGATTTCATGGTCTTTGGGGTAGTTAATGATGTAGTAGCTGGCCTCTTGGACATAGTGGTGATGGTTAATACACGTGGTAGAAGGAGATAGTGTCACACAATATGTCCATTCACTAGAGCGACAGTAAGAGAACTGAGGGTGCGTGAGGGTAGCGGGCAGCCATTTAGTGTGCCCAGAGACACATCTGGTGGGAAACATTAGGCGCAAAATTTAATATATGATGCGCCTTGATTGACTCGTACTAAATAGGAAGGATTTGCTTTAAATTAAAACATTGTCCTTAATTGTGGGTGTCTCTTTAAATCGATTCGCGTTAAATCAACGTTTGACTGTATTTGTGAGAGGATTTTTCCTTTTTTATTTATTTGTATTTCTTTTGTGTGTGTGTGTGTGTAATAATAATAATAATAATAATAATAATAATAATAATAATAATAATAATAAACTGTTTATTGAAAAAGTTTGCAGCCCGAAGGCTGAAAATATACATTGGACATAAATGACTTATTACATACATTGGTGGTTTAACAAAAGCCTTCATTAGAGAAAGGTGAAGGAACATATAATGTGAACATACAGATTAATGTTTACACACGTAGATCATGTGAGCTGAGGTGTTGAACAGCAGACACGTAGTGTAGTAACTCCCTCACAGATGGCGTTATGAGAGGCATCACATGGAGTACTAGTTCCCTCACAGGTGGTGTTATGAAGGGCTTGACGTGGTGTAGTAGTTCCCTCACAGGTGGTGTATGAAGGGCTTGACGTGGTGTAGTAGTTCCCTCACAGATGGTGTATGAGGGCCTGATGTGGTGTAATAGTTCCCTCACAGATGGTGTTATGAGGGGCATCACATGGCGTAGTAATTCCCTCACAGATGGTGTTATGAGGGGCATCACATGGCGTAGTAATTCCCTCGCAGATGGTGTTATGAGGAACTTCACATGATGCTGTAGCAACTCATTCAATACGTGGTGTCGTGCATAATGGGGACACCACGTGGTCTGTTGTCACAGGACTTCACTCACTCAAGTGGGTGAGGTATGGTCCCAGGCCTCTCTATCATGGAGTCTCAGAGGAATTATCACTGGGTACCTGGGACCTCACTGTGTGAAGGTTAGCTTGGCTCAGATTCAACTGCCGAGTTGTTTTTCACTGACTTAAGCACTGTTCACCACTATTCAACACTGGTTCCATTCCTTTCCCAAATGAAATAGTAACTTCTGGCGAGAACTTGTTGATATTCCGGTGGAGAGGAGGGTTCAGGGGAGGGAGTTGGTATGGGCCAACATAACAGTTGACGTGGCTGCTGCTGAGCAGCGCTAGGTGCATCTGATCCGTCTTGACCAGTTGGTGGTCAAGGATGAAGTGTGTGTGTGTGTCAACACACACACACACCTTTCTCTAATGAAGGCTTTTGTTAAACCACCAATGTATGTAATAAGTCATTTATGTCCAATGTATATTTTCAGCCTTCGGGCTGCAAACTTTTTCAATAAACCGTTTATTATTATTATTTATTATTATTACACATTTACAATACAGTACAGCTGCAAAAATGCTGGCAACTTTAAAACTACCCACAGGCATTCTTGGGCACATCCAGGGTGTCATCTGCGAATAACGGAGAACCGCGAAGTAAAAATCTGTGAACTTGGAGGGCATACTGCAGCAGATTTTTTAATTATGCTTATTACTGTCAGTAGTTTCTATGGCAGTAGGCGCAAATAAGATTTACGTTTATAGTCTCATGATGACATAACACTAGGTATACACAGTATATCAGCATCTATCTGGCATGTTTGATCGCAAATTTGCCCAATCCACAACTTTGTTGAGGTTTAACACATTCCTTAACTGAGGTATTCCTGTAACTACACTAACTAGTCACTATATATATGATTACAAATGTTGTACAATATATGTGATTTGCTTTTGATCCATTATTTAATTTTTTTGTTTTCTAGGTAAAGAATTAATCCACTATGCAGTTGTTGAATGGCTTCAAGGATCATTTGGTTGTTACATTACCAAATATGGGATGCGACAGAGTGACATAATGTGGATGGCGGGAGTTTGGAGTGGACGGCCTTGCCCCCAAAGTGTTCACCAAAAAGAAGGTAATGAAATGTTGAATTTTACTGTGATATAATTAGTAGCCCCTGTTAACCCAATATGAATAAGAATGGGAAACAAAAATCATTTGCAATGGGAATTACACATTTAGTCCCTCATGTTTTAACAATTAATGGGGTGCTTTTAAACCAGTGGTTCTTAACCTTTTTAGGGTCGAGCCCCCTATAGCAGTTGGTCCTCATCTCCACCCCCCCCCCTTCATATAAAATTCTAAAACAATTTCCTCTTGAATTAAATAGGAAAATTGAGAAATTTGTTTTTCATTCGTTACTTTAATAACTTTAATTATTCATGAGAGTCTGTATAAGCAACCGTCTCAGTGTGTTGACAAATATTCTAATGTGAATTATCGTACAGGTACTGGAGCCTCAAAATTATCATTTCTTCATCAAATTATCGTACACTTACCGACATTATTACTACCTTAATTCAGTCGCTTTTAGTGGAATTTTACATTTTGATTGACATACGTACCATTTACGATATTTTGAAGTACCTGTGGGGAGCGAAACACACACACACACACACACACACACTGTCAAGCCAGATGCCCAGCTGACTGGAAGACCTCTTATGTATCACCAGTGCCCAAGTCAACCAGCCCACAATCCTTAAATTAGCTACGATTCATTGCAATCACCCCAATACCCAGCTTAATCTGTGAAAGTTTTGTGTTCGACTGGGCTTATGCTGATACTGCAGGAGTCGTAGATCCTCAGCAATTTGGCAATATGAAAACTTCCTCCACCACTCACTGTCTTGTCAGCTTTCTCGATTACATATACCGTCATCTCGAGAAACGAAAAACGTCTGTAGCTGTCGCCTTCATTGATTTCACTGAAGCTTTCGACCTAGTCGACCACAATTTAATCATCAACAAAGCTATTGACCTCGGGCTTCGGAGCAGTCTTATACCATGGCTTACAGACTTCCTCAGTGACCGACACCAAGCTGTACGCTTCCGAGGGGCTGTCTCCACCTTTCAGTCACTCACTTGTGGCGTCCCCCAAGGCACCAAGATTGGACCACTCTGCTTCCTTATGCTTATCAATGATGCCCTAAGAGAAACCCCTGCTCGATGGAAATATGTCGACGACTCCACCATTGGGATCAGCGTCAACAATTCTGCTCCCGACTATACCGCCCTTCAGGATTTATTGAACAGTCTCCAAAACTGGGCCACCAACAACCACGTCACCATCAACCATACCAAGACCATGGTTATGCACATCAACCTCTCCTCCGACATTGTCCCACCCCCTTCCATTACTTTAGGTCCGAACACACTCCAGGTTGTAGATTCCACGAAGCTCCTCGGCGTCACCATAGACAACAAACTAAATTGGAAACCACACGTCAGTGAAGTTGTCAAATCCTCCAGTTTCCGTCTCCACCTCCTCCGCTGACTCAAGTCCCTCGGAGTTCCTGCACCCGAGCTCCTCAGTGTTTACTCAACATTCTTACTTCCCAAGCTCACCTATGCCTCCGCTACTTGGTCTTCCTCCCTAAATGCCACACAACGCAAACACATAGAAAAAGTGCAAAAGAGGGCATGCAAGATTGTTCTCTCCCCTTCCTACTCCACATATCAAGAAACGCTCAACACACTGACCCTTTCGACTCTCACTGACCATCACCACGACCTCATCTGCAAATTTGGTAAGAAGCTTCTGCACCATCCTCGACACCAGCTCCTACTACCACCTGAGATCCCTAGCCCGAGAATTGCTGTTCAACACCACAACCGCATCCAGCCCATATGTGCACGAACTGATCGCTATAAGAACAACCCAGTCCCAACCAATGTAAAAATTATCAATAACTTGTAATAAACCAGTGTATTCACTCCCAGTTAATACTCCTTCTTGCACTGTCACTATGCTGAAATGCCCTGTAGTTTGAGCTTTTCCCCATCTAGTTATTATATATCTTATTTGTATCACTTATGTTATTTGTATATTATTTGTAAATCGAAACCCATTCCCCAATTATGTAACTGTATATTTTCAGCCTTCTGGCTGCCAAGCTCTTTCAATAAACCGTTAATTATTATTATTATTATTAGTATCACACGCACACGCACACATCCTTGACCACCGAAGGGTCAAGATGTACCTGGCGCTCCTCTCGGAGCAGCCAGGTCAACTGTTATGTTGGCCCATACCAACTCCCTCCCCTGAACCCTCTTTCCCACCGGAATATCAACATGTTCCCGCCAGAAGTTACTATTTCATTTAGGAAAGGAATGGAACCAGTGTTCAACAGAGGTGAACAGTGGTGAACAGTGCTTAAGTCAGTGAGAACAACTCAACAGTAACAGTAGTACCCAAGTTAACCTTCACACAGTGAGGTCCCAGGTACCCAGTGATAACGGCCCGTGAGACCCAACAACCAGCGATGTGTTAATCCGTCTACGATAGGAAGGCCTGGAACCACACCTCACTCATATAACACCATCTGTGAGGGAATTACTACACCACATGAGGCCCCTCATAACACCATATGTGAAGGAGTTACTACACCACGTGAGGCCCCTCATAACACCATCTGTGAGGGAATTACTACACCACGTGAGGCCCCTCATAACACCATCTGTGAGGGAATTACACCACGTGAGGCCGCTCATAACACCATCTGTGAGGGAATTACTACACCACGTGAGGCCCCTCATAACACCATCTGTGAGGGAACTACACCACGTGAGGTCCCTCCTAACACCATCTGGGAGGGAGTTACTACACTACGAGTTTGCTGTTCAACACCTACATTAATCTGTATGTTCACTGTATGTTCCTTTACCTTTCTCTAATGAAGGCTTTTGTTAAACCACCAATGTATGTAACAAGTCATTTGTGTCCAATGTATATTTTCAGCCTTCGGGCTGCAGAACTTTTTCAATAAACCGTTAATTATTATTATTACACACACACACACACACACACACACACACACACACACACACACACTACATCCTTGATCACCGACGGGTCAAGACGGGTCAGATGCACCTGGCGCTGCTCAGCAGCAGCCACGTCAACTGTTATGTTGGCCCATACCAACTCCCTCCCCTGAACCCTCCTCCCCACCGGAATATCAACAAGTTCTCGCCAGAAGTTACTATTTCATTTGGGAAAGGAATGGAACCAGTGTTGAATAGTGGTGAACAGTGGTGAACAGTGCTTAAGTCAGTGAAAAACAACTTGGCAGTTGAGTCTGAGCCAAGCTAACCTTCACACAGTGAGGTCCCAGGTACCCAGTGATAATTCCCCTGAGACTCCACGATAGAGAGGCCTGGGACTACACCTCAGACCACGTGGTGTCCCCATGATGCTACAACACCACGTAGTGAATGAGTTGCTACAGCATCATGTGAAGTTCCTCATAACACCATCTGTGAGGGAATTACTACACCACGTGATGCCCCTCATAACACCATCTGTGAGGGAATCACTACGCCATGTGATGTCCCTCATAACACCATCTGTGAGGGAATTACTACACCACATCAGGCCTCTCATACATCATCTATGAGGGAATTACTGCACCACATCAGGCCCCTCATAACATCATCTGTGAGGGAATTACTAGATCATCAGGTCCCTCATGCACCATCTGTGACGGAATTACTACACCACGTCAAGCCCCTCATAACACCAACTGTGAAGTAACTAGTACTCCACGTGATTCCTCTCATAACGCCATCTGTGAGGGAGTTACTACACTACGCGTCTGCTGTTCAACACCTCAGCTTACATGATCTACGTGTGTAAACATTAATCTGTATGTTCACTGTATGCTCCTTCACCTTTCTCTAATGAAGGCTTTTGTTAAACCACCAATGTATGTAATAAGTCATTTATGTCCAATGTATATTTTCAGCCTTCGGGCTGCAAACTTTTTCAATAAACCGTTTATTATTATTATTATTATTATACACACACACACACACACACACACACACGGGTAAGAACCGCTGTTTTAAACCATCAGCTTTTTTTTGCTCATGTAGTCTTAAATATGTAGAAATACAGGTATTACTGTTTTAAGTAATTCTCATTCAAATCAGCAGGCAATCATAGATCAAATGTGATGTCCCCCAGGACAGGATTAGCGGAGCAGCCCATCTAGCCTCCTCAGCGATCAGTGACACATTTCTGTCTTGTGGTTTTTAGCCAGTTGGCTCTTTTAATAGAGATTGCATGCTTAAAATTTCGTATCATCAGATAAAATCCCATAACTTCAACAAGGGGTTGAAGTTTTAACTCATTTGTGGGAGAAAATTAGGTCCAACAAATGTTTTCAGGAAGCAAGACATTTTAGAGCTGTTTGACCAATCAGCATACTTTGCTCTGATCCTAAAGTTATTGTTTTACCATTTTATTTTCCAGACCAATTCATTTAAAATTCAACTCTCGATTAGGTGAACTGACAACGCTGACTGTCACTACCAGTCGGAAAATTCCCCACCAGTACCCTATGATAATTTTTTTTTCACCTCCTGTATGTAGGATTGTGTGTGCATATGTAAGCGAGTAAAAAAAAAAATGAAGAAAATTACATGTATCTTCCCGAAATTACAGGTTGAAAAGCACTATACCTCATGATAAAAATGTTTTCTTCACTTTCTGTATCTAGGATTGTGGGAGTCTGTAAGTGAGTACTGTAAAAGAAAATGAAGAAAATTATGTGTATCTGTCCAAAATTACAAGTTGAGAAATAACACAATACAACACAACACAACACATATTGTATAACTCAAAGGATAGAGGAGCATGTAACAAGTGTGGTGATGAGTAGAAAAATGCATAATGTATGATAACAGTTGTTTATTGCTCAAGTATTTGAAAAAATTTCAGCTTGTTTGTTATTACACACAGTACAGTACAATATTACAGTTCTTCATGTTAGTATGAATGCAATGACCAACTATCAGACAACTTTCTCAGAATACTCTAACGGTCAACTGTTATTTTGATGGTTTGTCTGATAGGTTTAGGTTGTCAGTTATAACCAGGTCCCATTATATACAGTGTCTGTTATACTGTAATTTGAAATATCTGCAAGCAGATCACATGCCTGTTCGTGCTGTCATTTGCTGTATTGAGGGCAGGAAACTACGTTTTCTTCAGTTGATCTACTGCTTTGTGTGATATTTATTTATTAAACATTTACAAACTAACAAACTGAAACATATAGTACTGTTGTACTAAGTATAGTAAACAATGATCTTTATACAATGGATCAATTTGTGCTCAATCAGTTGATACCAGAGTCAATAAAATCAGTTCTAATTAAGTTAGACACACCATTTTTTTTGCTAAATAATCCTGAATACTTTATCTAAAACTTTGGTTAAATAAATCATTATAAAAACAAAAGATCTTTATGATAAGGGCATGAATGGAGCTGTGTGTTACAGCAAAGACAGTGGTATTTTTCACGCTTCACAGGAAAATTTCCCCTGAGTCTAAACAATATATCTCGCAGGAGCTGTATTTATTTACGCAAACACCACTGTACTACATGTACAATATTGTATTTTACTGTTTTACTATACTTATATACTGTACTCACCAGCAGATACTGTTCACTCAGCTGACTGTCATACATAACTGTAATCACGTCTTAACACTTGTGTTGGAGGTTGTGTGGGAGATTATTGGGTCATGTTACTAACCTGACCTGATGCAATGTCAGGTCACCCATTGTTGGGGTGAGGGATTACTGTGTCTTTTGACCTGAAGATGTCTTGAATAAATATGAAAGGTAGGAAGGTGCTTCAGTGTTTCCCACTTACTGAATGCACAGTACAGTATACTGTACAGTATAGCCTCGAATAACGATGGTAATGCGTCCTCCAATATTGCAGTGTAAGGTGAATCATCGTATTGCGAATCATTAATTACCATTAAAATAAACAATAATAATGAGATGTTTTGCCAAGTGTGACCTTTTCATATCTTTTGTGTGGCTTTTTACCCTCTTTTCCCCCCAAAACAATACAATTAATGAAAATTGCAAACTATATTCTTTAAATAATGTTTCTGAATGCTCTTGTACAATTTAAATGAATAATAACATGGTCACACAAAGAGGAGATGGGACGCCATTATTTTCATCAGTGTTTACAGCCGAGAGTCCGGGAAGATAGTTCTACACAAGAAAATGAAGAAAATAAGACCCTGGTTGTAGCTGTAGTAAAATTTATGTAAAAAAAAAAATAATATTTTTGTTTTAAGTAATGTTATTTAATGTTAATAAATGAAACAATAGAAGTAACTAACCACTAATGGTAAAGAAAAAAATAGAGATGGATTGGGAACGCCAACATATATGTGCACATTTAAGGATACCGTGTCATTTATCTTTTTAAGAATATGTACAAAAGATTCATTATTGTTTATTATTGAATATGTATTTGATTGGAATAATCTTTATATATGCGAAATGAACAATACAATTCATTAATAATACGTAGAATATTAAAACACACACGGGGAGACAAAACGGCATTGTTTTCGTGAGTGACGATGATTCTACATAAGAAACTGAAGAAAGTAAGACCCTGGTTGTAACTGAGGTTAACTTAATGTAAAAAAATTTAATTCCTGTATATATGTTTTAAATAATGTCATTTAATGTTAATAAATGGAACACTAGAAGTAGCTAACCACTAATGGTAAAGAAATAAAGCGAGACGATTGGGAACGCCAACGTATGAACAGTAAGTGCGTACATGTGAAAACATATCGTCATTTCTCTACATATGAATATGACAGCAACACTTATTTACTGTTCATATATGTTTTAAATAATATTTACGAATGTAAAACAAAAATTTTACTCACCATTGGTGGTAAAGTCTAAAACATAAGGACAGCCAATGAATATTGTGTGAGTTTTTACTCAAATGACGGAGTCATCAGGTTCAACTCTGGCTGAAGCTATAGCTTTCCCCAAAGCTGTTGCTAAAACTGTTACTGAACCTGAAGTTGATGTTGAACTGCTTATGATGGTGTAGCTGAAGTTGATGGTTTAGGCCTTCGAATAATAAAGCTGTCAAAAGAACCTTGCACCGCTGCTTTCTTTTCTCATTATACATCTTTATGTAGAGGTCATTTGTGTTTATTTAAATTTTAATGCTTTGTTCTGTTAATGGATCCACTTCAGAAAATATGTTCATTGCTTGCTCCATATAATATCCACAGACCTCCCACCTTTTTCATATCGTTTTAATACATCTAGTGTCTCGGCTAAGCTTATACACGTTCTATTAGCTTTTGAAACAACACTACCATCACTTGCTCTCTTGCTCATGTTGAATAGGGATGCAAAAATGCTGTAAAAAACTTGAGAAAGTTTTTTTCCTTTTTCTGTTCAGATGTTTAAAAACAAAGGGCCCGCCAGCTGTGATTGTTTATACTAGTGATGCTGGCGTCACCACTAACAAGCCCGGCAGCCTCCATGAGCATGGCGTGTATTTTTTTTTTTTTTTTAATATCGGGATTTAGTTATGGCATAAGTTGAATTGGGTCCGAAATTATCCAGAGTGTTAGATATGAATCTTTGTTAGTTGAACCGTCATTATTGGAGGCTTTACTGTAGTACAGTAATATCTTCGTTAGCCGGAATCCCTTAAACCTGGAACTCTCCGATAGCCGGAATTGAAATTTGCTCAGAAAATCATTCCCAAAGCCGTAATTTTCCAAAAATTAACGGCTTTAGGAACAAATTTTCAAAAGTTGAAAATTGAGAGAATTTTCGGAAAATATATTGAATAAAGTTGAAAGTTAAAGTATTGGGGGGGAGGGCTGACCTGACCTGACCTGACCTGACCTGACTCAATGTCAGGTGGAGGTAGGGTGGGGGATCAGTGGTCTCATAGTACTGACCTGATGGAATGTCAGGTCACTCTTTCTTGGGTGGGGGATTAGTGGGTCTCATAATCTGAAGATGTCTTGAATTAACACAAAACCTAAAGTATTTTTAGAGAGAATGTGGTAAGTATAAGTATAAATGAGCAAAGTTGTATCCCTTCAACATTACTTTACATAACATTTTAAAATATGGAGTGATAAAGCAGAAAGGTGTGAATGATTAGAGAGCTGGAGTGGAAAGGAGTGATAACATGCATCAGTGTTGCCAAGCGATAAGCTCCTCAATAGCTGATCTTTTAATTTGCCTCCATGCACTCACACAACAAGACCCTCACTGGATGCTTGTTCTCTTAATTCCCGTGTGTGTGTGTGTGTGTGTGTGTGTTTTGAGCTTCCCAAGCACATTGTAGGATTTGAAGAAGTTGATGAAGAGTTTGTTCAGGAGTCAGGTGGTGAGGTGACATGCCAAGACATGCGACGAGTCAAGAGAGTGTAGCACGGCCAGACGATGCGGGTGATGCACAGTAGAAAGTAGTCCGTGACCATGCAAAACGACGTAGTATCGGATCACCAGGACGTTAAACAAATTTTTGGTCTCTTGAAGTTTAGCAATGTGGTACCAAAACAACGTTAAGCGGGACGACGTTAGGCGAGGATTTACTGTACTATGTATATATACCTCAAAGGTAAAAAATAATGTTATTCAAGACATTTCAGGTCATAAGACCCATTTATCCCCCACCCATCACTGGGTGACCTGACATTGCATGAGGTCAGGTTAGTAACATGACCCAATAATCTCCCACCCAACCTCCATCACAAGTGTTAAGACATTTTTACAGTTATGTATTACAGTCAGTTGAGTGAAGCGTGTAACAAAGACATGACCGATCACCCAAGCGATTAACGATTCAATCAGCGGTGAAGATAAAAGAAACAGTTCTGTTCACGCCTGTATCATATAGAGCTTTAGTTTTTTTAATATATTTATTTAACTAGATTTTTAGATAAAGTATTCAGGATTATTTTTATACAAAAAAAATTGTGTGTAACGAAATATTTTGTTTAAGGACATCTTATTGGAAACGTTTCGTAGAGAATTTATTAAGGATCATTATGGTATCAAATTCATCTCCCTACAACAATTAGCCACGCTTGAATGAGGAGGGGAGGGGGGGAGAAAAGTGACTTTGCAGCCCCCCTCATCCCCCAAAAAGGTTGACTCCCACACTCTTCAGCCAAACATTACACACCAACATATTTTACATTATACACACACACACACACACCAACCACCACCCATACACTCCAACAACCACCCACACACTCCAACAACCACCCACACACTCCAACAACCACCCACACACTCCAACAACCACCCACACACTCCAACAACCACCCACTCACTCCAACAACCACCCACACACTCCAACAACCACCCACACACTCCAACAACCACCTACACACTCCAACAACCACCCACACACTCCAACAACCACCTACACACTCCAACAACCACCCACACACTCCAACAACCACCCACACACTCCAACAACCACCCACACACTCCAACAACCACCCACACACTCCAACAACCACCCACACACTCCAACAACCACCCACACACTCCAACAACCACCCACTCACTCCAACAACCACCCACTCACTCCAACAACCACCCACACACTCCAACAACCACCCACACACTCCAACAACCACCCACACACTCCAACAACCACCCACACACTCCAACAACCACCCACTCACTCCAACAACCACCCACACACTCCAACAACCACCCACACACTCCAACAACCACCCACTCACTCCAACAACCACCCACACACTCCAACAACCACCCACACACTCCAACAACCACCCACACACTCCAACAACCACCCATACACTCCAACAACCACCCACACACACTAACAACCACCTACACACTCCAACAACCACCCACACACTCCAACAACCACCCACACACTCCAACAACCACCCACACACTCCAACAACCACCCACACACTCCAACAACCACCCACACACTCCAACAACCACCCATACACTCCAACAACCACCCACTCACTCCAACAACCACCCACACACTCCAACAACCACCCACACACTCCAACAACTACCCACACACTCCAACAACCACCCACACACTCCAACAACCACCCACACACTCCAACAACCACCCATACACTCCAACAACCACCCATACACTCCAACAACTACCCACACACTCCAACAACCACCCACACACTCCAACAACCACCCACACACTCCAACAACCACCCACTCACTCCAACAACCACCCACACACATCCCAACATCACACCCACATGCACTCCAACACCACTCACATACCCCTAACAAGGGAATTAAGACAGCAGACATAAGGAGAGAGGGCCTTATTGTGTGACAAATTTGGGTGTGTGTGACTGTGAGTTAAATACCAGCTGTTGGGGAGTTCTTGGCAACACTATTTCCACTCCATCTCTCTAATCACCCACTCCTTTCTTCGTTCTCACTCCATATTTTAAAATGTTATGTAACATAATGTTGAAGGGATACAACTTTGCTCATTTATACTTATCACAATCTCTCGAAAGATACTTTAGGTTTTGTGTTTATTCAAGACATCTTCAGGTCATGGGACCCACTAATGCCCTGGCCAAGAAAGGGTGACCTGTTATTCCAACAGAAGGTCAGTAATATGAGACCACTAATCCCCCACCCTACCTCCACCTGACATTGTGTAAGGTCAGGTACACGAGACCCACTAATCCCCCACACCTCCCTGGGAGTGGAAAATACCTGTCTTTGCTGTAATACACAGTTTTATTCACGTCCATATCAGAAAGATTTTCAATTTTCTAATATATTTATTTTACCGGACTTTTAGATAAACTATTCTGGATTATTATAGTAAAGAAATAGAGATTCTAACTAAATTAGAACTGCATTCACGGACTCCGGTAGTTTAGACTCATGGAAAACATCCCCAGCACCTAGAAGCATTCTGGGGAAGTGGGCTAGTGTCTGTGTGTGCAAGATGTCTAGTTTTAAACACTGAAACTTTTCCCAGTAACCGGAAAATATTCCGGGGATGAGGAATTTTCCGGGTTTGAGAAAGTCGTCTGGTTAGCCGGAAATCTCTCCTCCCCGGAAGTGGTCTGCACCAATTGTTCCGGCTAACGGGGATATCACTGTACTATACTATTTTCGTAATTTTCCGATTTTCATCTTTTTTTCAGCCGGACTCTCCCCTTAACAAAATTGCTCTAAGACAGTACAGTATACCCTTGAAATTCGCAGGGGTTTGGGCCTGAAAATGCCAGCGAATTTCCAAATCTGAGAATATCATTTGCGGGTGGGGGGAGTAAGTTCAGTACATACAAAAATAGAGCAATACTCACCATTCCGTGCTGGTTGTTTGTGGAGAGTCTATTCCTCTCTACCCTGCCTCTGATGAGTATGATGAGTGATGATGAAAATGAAGGCAGGGGAGTTACAAGTGCTCTTCATCTGCAGGATGTAGTGCTTCTTGAAATGCTCAAACCACCCCTTACTGGCATTAAATTCTTTCTTGTGGTATCACCAGAACCACCAGCACTAGCACCACCTTCACCAATCCCTTCCACTCACTTCACCTTCACCACCATCCTCAGCATAGAATCAGTCATACAGGGCCTTGGCTTTGTCACGGATAAACTTTTGGCAGAGAGGGATGTGGCGGTGGTTAAAGTCCTCAATCCAGATGTTAAGGGCTTTCTCCATCTTCACCATAGCTGTATCCCTCACATTAGCGGCTACCCTGGCAGAAGAGGGGGCACTTAGGGCAACGGCATTATGAATCTCCCTCTCTTCTTGATGTAACAGGCAGTCGACTCATTAATGCCATACTCGCAGCCACACGCGGCAAAACTCTGGCCATTCCTAAGTTTGTCCAGCAGTTGTATCTTCTCCACTAGGGTCTTGACCTTCTTTTCTCTTCACTTGTTGGGTGCCTTTACGCAGCTGGATGGAGATGGTTGGGGGCATTTGGGAGCCGTACAAGCACCAGGAGCACAGTTGTTAAGAGAACAGAGTAGCACCCGCACGAGACGGACAAGTGTTTAACCCTGACTGGGGCAGAGTGTGCGCTGGCTCAGCCGCCTGGGACAACAGAGACACCTTGCAGGACACCACAGAACTCGCGTGCTCTCCGTACCGGCCACGAAAATGCTGCTAACTTTAAAAATACCGCAGACGTTCTTGGGTACACCCAAGGTGTCATCTGCAAATATTCGAAGGCCGTGAATTGTAAGTCCATGCTGTGCCAATGATAAATAAATTGTATAATCCTGTTTCATCTATGCTGAAAACTTGTTTGACTGTAAAACCTCGACGCTGTATCCCATCACTCAGTACATCAGGAAACATGCTTGCAGCCTCCTGGTCAGCACTTGCAGCTTCCCCAGCTAACCCGATGTTGTGCAGGTTTGCATGCTTCCTGAACCTGTCAAACCATCCCCAGCTGGCAGTGAACTCAGGAGTATTGAAGGAGAAGGTGGTTCCTCCCTCAAAGAAAGCCAGAGACGCTCCATGATCACTGTTTGGCCCAAGGATATCGACTGGGACAATTTTATTTATCCGATTTTCAAGATTTTTATTTGTTATATATATCTATACAGTATTGATTATATCCAGGTTTCAAGCATTTTGGTCAGGAATTTTGTTTTTTATTATAAAAAAAATTTGAATTTCAAGAAATTTTATTTTTATATTTCTCTGCCATGCCATGAAGAATTTTGTTGCAAATTATAGTTATCAACATAATTAATGTACTGTATTGTTGGAATTGCTTTTTTTTTTATTAGCAAATTATTCATTTTTACTTTCATAAATATTGGAGACATCTGAATATGCTATAAAAATCATATTTTGAGTAGGCGCGCTGGGGTGAGGACTGCGGCGAGCAATGAATCGTGCATCTGACCGCTTCGACAGTCGAGAGCGTACTGACTTCTCTTATTTGAATACTAGTCCAGCACCACCTTCCTCCCTCCACATCTCAATGGCTTACCAGAAAGATGCCAGATAGCACCAGAGAGGACAGAAGTTAGTTATCTTTTCTAGTTTATTTTCTATGAATATTTTACTAGAGGTTGCTGATACGCATCAGAATGACCTTGAGCATGCACATGAGGGTGGCATTTAATTGCCACATCTCCGTAAATAACTTTGATATTTTGGGAGTGGCTACTGGAAGGGCGCACAAAGCTCTTGAAAATTAAAAAAAAAAAAAATTATTTTTATTTTATTTTTTCGACCATCTTGCCTCAGGTGGTTTCTTTAAGGGACAGTTCCTCTGCCTGTTGTCGTCAATCCACACGACTAACAACCGTTCAATTTTTTCCATCCTGATTACTGCCATCGAGGAGGGAGAGACACATTTGCCAGTAACTGCCTTGTACTTTGCCTTGTCTTTAATGATGGTAGAGATAGTTGAGGGTGGCAAGCACCTTCCTCACTTTGGTAGTCAAGCCAATAGAGCCTCCAGCAGGAGTAGGGCAGTTACAAGGCATGGTGAGGCAGTAGGGAAGGCGGTTTGGATACATAAACAACTGAGCTCTTCGTGGGCTGGCAGTGCGGGTAAAAAAGAGGGTGAGGAAGCGTGGAACTCTTCCACGCCACTGTAGAGACCCCTCGCGGCCAGAAGTGGAAGTTGTCAGATGCGACACATGTACGCAACCTCCTTTACTTCCCAAGCAACATGCAGTGCAATCTGTGGAGGGGCGAGGGCCTCAATGTTCAAACCCGTGTAGTTTAAGGGTTGAGTGTATTTCTAATTCTTATTGGAGTACTTGAAATGGTAATTTGACAACTTTAATGGTTTTCTATGTAATTAAACACTGGTATTCAGTACTCAGCTGCAAATTATGAATTTTGGACAGCAAAATTTAAAGTGTAGAAATAGAGGTACCGTACTCGCAGATTTGTGTTTCTTGATTTATCGTGAGTCCACTGTATTACACAATTAGCTCTATCTAGGGTTACCCTTTAAATGCAATTTCCAGATCATTTCTCTATTTTTATGGAAGAGACATTTTACTTTTTCCATGGATGTCAAAAACTTCTGAGTTTTGGTGTGACTAAAATCTGGTAATGGTTTTCAATCATTTGTGTTTCAGACCATCAGGTGCAGTTCATCTATCATGTCCATCTACCAAGTGGACGAAAATTTTCTTCTCCAAATGAAAGAGGAAAACCAAAATTTGTTCTTAAGATTTCTCTCAAAGAGGTCCATCATATCTGGGAATGGTAAGTAGTGTTCACTGGAGTGAACTTTACTCGGTTACAACTTATATATTCTAGTCATATACAGTATCTCATAACCACTGGTATGTTTTCAAACCACATCAGATTTTACTTAGGTAAACAACAGAAATCCAGCATCAGCCATTGCAATCTTTTATATATTCCGCCATTGTGATGTAGCTCACCTAGATACTGTATATTCATCCCTCATATGGTAGCAAAATTGTACATTAGTAGGGTTAACTTTTCTGGAAAATATTATAGGCATAATCCTCCCCACAATATAAGTTGTTTAACAAGAATTTGTAGTTTAATATGAAGCTAAACATTCAAATTTGATCTGCAATAAATAATTTAAATTACTGTCTACAAAATATATTTCAACATTCAACCACAGGTGTCATTTATTTTCTTGACATTCATTATGGCCTGAGAAACAGAGTGTGGGAGATACATATCTGACATTTCCACCATCTATGCCCTCCACTAAGCAGGTTTTGAACTACACTCCATAAGTCTGTGTGTTTGAGATCCAGGATATTCTTGACTTTAGTGGGAAGGCTGCACAACAGTCCATTTCTTATTGCACATTTACTTAATGTAATCCATTTGTTTTTGCATGTTTTTTTTTGCATACCTGTGGAAACTTTAAAACAATTGTGATTATACTCTACCTTTATTCTGTACTGTACTCGTATAGTTCTCTTGCTTCTGCTGTTGGTGCACATCATAACAAAATTCATTCTGCATCATGATGTAAAATATTAGAAGGGTCAATGGTTACCACAGAAAGTAGCTGCACACAACCCATGTCATTGAATCAGGTTTATTAGATTCTAGGCATTAATCCTCCATTTCCAGGCAACTTAGATGTTTTCTCCAAGGAGAGAAGACAAATATTTGCATCTTGATCTTATAGCACTTAGGGTTAGGTCTGCTGAGTCACATAATTTATGTTATTGCATTAAGAGGAATCTTTGCCTTCACTTATGTTATTTTTCAAGGAAGTTTTCACTCTGTTATGATAAATCAGGGGTCTAAGCTAGCATTCAATTTCTGTGCATGACTGACAGAACTATGGTTCACTCTCAGTGTCACCCTGAAGATGGTTTTTAGAGCATTTTATTTATTTTATTTATTTTATTTTCAAATATGGGCTATGTGTGTGTGTCATTTTAATTGATTATTATAATACACACACACATGCACACACACACATGCACACACACACACAAACACACACACAGTAAACCCTTGATAACTTGGCACATATAGGGCTCTGGCCTTACTGAGTTATCCCAAATTCCGACTTATCGAGGCACTCCCCCCCCCATTTCCTACAAAAATACAACAATAAAAATTATGGACCCATATATGTGTACTGTACAATTAAAGACAAAAGTCGTGTCATGAAATTTGGTGAAAACATATGCCGAAAGGCTAAGCTTAAAATAAATGGTTAAGTGATTTCTATAACATAGAATAAGGAGACAACACGCATATCCCAATACCTATCGTCCATGGCCTCATGTTGTTTCACACAGAGTATGCACAAATATATTTTTTAGCTACTGTACTGTACATTGGCAACCTTAAAAAATCTTCTATGCAGCTCTGAAAGTTTCTACAATCTAGAACTTCAGCGACATCTATTAACACTTTAAGTAAAGACCAACTGAATTTACTAAAAGTATATCATTAGTATGATAATTTTACTTGAACTAATTTATTATGAGCTTAAATAAGCCATGCTGGGTTAGTGTCATATGCTAACTGTTGTTCTGAACAGTTGTGTTGCTACTTGTATATTCCTTGCACTGATGTCTGCTGGGTTACTCATTTCTTCTGCTCATCCAGAAAATATGATTTCATGCATCAGTCCTTCATTTTCTCTTGGTTATAATAACAAAAAATCTAATTACCTCATGATTTTTCAGCATTGTGGATAGTAGTCGTGATGAAATGAACATCGCTGAACTGCAAGAATTTTTCTCTTGCATGGACAACTTAGCTTCAGACTTGATGTATCTTCCTACCTCACACCTTCACCTGCACCAGCTATATACCCCATGTCTCACATTAAATAGTGATGGCAAGGTGAGCTTTCTTGATGTTATATAAGATGAACACTAGAAGAGTTTTATTATTTGATTGTTTTATGCAGATTCACCAACTCCCTGTACTACCTTGTAAATGTCCAGACATGAAATTTTCCTCCTGTCTCTTGGTGATGGAAAGTGATATAATAGTGTTCAGTAAGACAGACAGTAAATGAAAAGTGTGTAATTATTATTAATTTATTTAGTTTTGCCCTTAAATACATAAGTTTTTTTGGCTAGTTGAATGAGTTTGATATTGTGCCTCAATCTTCACAGGTCACATGAAACATTCATCTCTGTGACAGTATTGTAATTTAATTTTCCAAACTGTAGCCATCGGTGTTGGTCCAGTGAAACAAATGTCCTTCATGTTGCCTTCTATATAGTGTCCCCATGATAACATGATGTGGGGGGGGGGGGGGGGGGGGCAGCCATTGTATTACTTCTGTCACTTTCTTAAGAATCTCTTCTCCATTCAGTAATATGAAGAAAAAACAGCAGATTAAATTTAATTTGTTAAGGATCATCATAACAGTAATATCAAAGTTGATTTCTGTAATCACTAATTTCCATATTTAATTACCAGTTACTACCACATTTCAATGTAGGAATTTTGGCTAGGGAATACAGTGACTGTTGAAATAAATAAACAGCACACCATAGCTACATTTATTTTAGGTAGCAAGAGTGCTGATGATGACTTGTGGTGAAACAAGTGTTGTAAAATTAAGGTATATTACAAGTTGTGCGGTGGTCAAACCAATATGACCCACACCTGTCCAAACATTAAATGGATATTAGATTTTGCAGTTGGGGAAGTGAAGGTAATCAAGTGAAGTGCCAACCATGCTGCCTCCTTGGTGTAGTGTATCATAATTGTCCCTAATGGCCACCTGGTCTATAGGACCCATTTTTATAAGGGATTGAATTTTAGACTCTTGACAAATGCAGATGATACAGTGACAACAGCTTGGTAGGCGACACTGTCATAACAAATAGTTATCAAATTTGGGAAATTCTGCTAATAACAATTCTGAGCTAAATTGTTCTTCTACCGTAGAACCTTGATAAACCAAACTAATTGGGGCAGACCCCGGTCTGGCAAATGTAAAAAAAAATAAATGAATATATAAAAAAAAATCACATGCAGAGCTTTGGGGTCCAGACATAACCCTGCTTATCTGAACTATTTACAGAAAATCAGATATGAGTCTGGTTGTTGATAACTGTTTTCACTGATATGACTGTTTCTTACTGTAAAGTGCTTACCCATATTACAAATAGTAGAAGTGCAAATCCTGAGAAGAGTAGATGAGTGCATATTGCATCATCCATGTCACACACACATATCTTGGTCCATCAACACCAGATGTATCCATTTTGTGAGCTACTGTTTCTGCCATTAATAGTTTTAAAAGATATCCCCACACATTTTGAAAACAGTTATGGACTAGTGGAAATTTCTGTGGGGCAGCAGAAAGTTCTTAGTCATCAGGCCTGCCAACACATGCACACCCTCACTGTTATGTCCCATACCCATAAACCTGTTGTATGGTTACTAGAGAAATACAGCCATCTGCAGACACCTGTGTTTGGGAAGTCATGACTCAAATCCTCATTCCTTGTTTAACAAGCTTTATCACATCTCAGTCTCCAGTACAGTATTTTATCATAGAAATGATAGAGTAAATAACTTGATCTTGATACCTTGTTTTATTGTATTTATCATCATAATAAATGGCTTCTCTCATAATGATTTTTGTTAGGTTGTGGGAGGGAGAGACGCCACCTCCGATACAACATACAGTGTCCTTTTATTCTCCAGTCAAAATACAAATTATGTGTTATTGTATATATTTTGTTAATAATGATTTTATATTATTTATGATGAATTGTATGTCATGAGAGGCTGATCATAGAAAATAATAATAATGAATCGGTGGTAGTCAGGTCCAAAGCTGGCCTTGATGGTGGTCATATTTTTTATTTAATGTTATATTATTTATAATCAAACATACACCATAAGAGGCTGGTCATATGAAAATACAATAATAAATAAATAAAAACAAAACTGGCAAATGCACCATTGGTCAGTACCCTCCCCCTATGTCCAGCTTGTTTACAAATGCAGTGTTATCTCTCATGCCTATTAGCTCTTGTTAGGCCTACAGTATATCAAGTCTGATTTGACCACTGTGCAGTATCCCTATTAAAGACAATACACACTACATAAAATGCTAGCCATCATTTATGGGTTAAACTGAACAATATACTGTACTCGTATATAAAACTGTTAAGATGTCTTTATTTACCTTATTAGATGCTGTAGATGAAAGTAGACGATGCACTTATCATGCTCAGGTACAGTGTAGTTTGAGACACTTTTACTGAACAGTGTGTTAATTGTTTGGCACTTAAATTTTAAACTGGATAGTACAGTAATCATTTTCTATTAACAACTTAAACAATATAAGTACTGTATGTGGTCCTTTTCACTTAACAAACTATACTTAATGTTAACTGTACAAACTTAATATTACTTTAGAGACACAAAACATTGATGGGGTAAGGGAAGCCATCACAGCACAAAAAGTTTGTTATAAACTACTAAAAGTTTCAGTAAATGAGTGAGGCGCAGCGCTCTGGTGACGTGTATGAATGTGGAACTCAGACTGAGGCACATGCTGCGTGACACACACATGTATGAACACACAAACCATCCGGACTGATTCGTAATTTTCTTGACTTTTTAAAAATGTTTCTAGTAAATAGAAGGGTGGTCCGGAGCTCCCCACAGAGTCCGAAAAAAGCAAATTTGGGTACAGGTGCTCCTCTACTTAAGAGTGAGTTATGTTCCTGAGGCTTGTTTGTAAGTCCAACTTTACTCTTGTAGATACCAAACATATTGTAAAAAATGTAAAGATTATGGATGTTTAGTATACAGGTATACCCTTTAATACAGCCTTAAAACCTGGCTCACACTTCTCTTAGGTAATGTATGTTCTTTCTAGAATTTTCTTCAGTATAATCTAATCTCATCCACATTAAACACCTGTTCTGGCAGGTAACCCCCCTCAAAGATGATGTTTTTATCTCTGAAAGTTTGTAAGTTCTTAACTAGAAGAGCACCTGTATATTGAAGTCTGATTTATCAAGGTTTTACTGTATGAGCTGATCTCATAACAGTCACTTCATCAGCAGCAATGTTTTTACCTACTCTAATTTTTCTTCTTCTTTTCACTCTAAATTTGATGATAAGCTTAAGAAAATTGGAGTGATGGAAACTCTTAAATGGTGAGGGTTATTGATGCTATGTTGGATACTATCTTTGATGCTGTTATTTCTTGGACTCGGCATTAAATTAATATAAAATATGTGCTAATTTTTCCACTGTACTTTCACTATGCATTCACAATACAGTATATGTAAGAAGACTTCAGCATAAATGTGTACACTTACAGGTTAGACTGACGTGTTTTCGTAGTGCTTCTATAGTCCTCAACCACCTTATGGATATTTTCCTGCAGACTACGAATTCCTCCGCCCTGAAGGACTTATTTCACAGTATGTACAGTATAAAGTTTTAATAGTTTCAGCTCTCTTGTGCTGTTTATTCCACTTAATATATTAGAGAGTAGTTCCCTTAAAAATGGTTTCCCTAAGAGAAGAAATTTACAGATACGTACTCATACAGGCAAAACCCTTAATATGATTTTTTTTGGTCCCACACAGCCTCAAATCCACACTGTTCCTAAATATTCTATCTTTTTCACCATCCTGTACACAGGCCCACTCATTTTCACCCTTAGAAACAAACTTAAGAAGCTTCTCCTTAAATCTATCCACAAATTTCTCTCAGAATAGTCTTCAAAGCCTACACACTTGCAATCCTCAGTTGTTTATCAATTTACGTGAGGTAGCGGTAGGGCAGCATATATAGGTAAAACAAAAAAAAGACACTTGAAAACTCACATCCATGAGCACTTTGGCCATTCAGTCCGAACACACCAATTAATCGCACAACCACCTCATTCAGCTATCTGTTACCACCCACACCCACCAACTGTAAAACAGACCTCCTCATGATGGAAGCTTTGTATCAATACAAAGTAAAGCCATCCATTTGTGGTATGGCTTCCTGTGAACTTTTGTGTTTTTCTCATTAAGGCTCGGCTCAATTAAGGTATTCTTTTAGTTTGTTCATATTTTAGTTATGTATTTACGCCTCACGTCATTTTTAGTGGTTGCAAAACCTTTGAAAGGTTTTGCAGAAGGTAAAGATTAGAATTTTTTTTTCTTACACTGTATATTAACTGTAATTTTTATAACTTTGCGACTGTTTCTAGGCCCTGATGATGGAAAATTATTTTTCAAAATGTTAGTACAGCGGTGTCTCACTTTACGCAGGTTTCGCCTGCATGGTTATCGCTTACGTGATTGGTTGAAATGTGACCATAGTTGTAGCTTACACGAAAATCAATGGGTAGCGCAGGTAGCAGTATAGCATTAATTTAGTGATAATCTATTTATTTTTTTGTTAATTTGACAAAAAAGGGAGCTCTGGATCACTCGAATTACCGAAAAATCCAGTGAGTGCTGGCAACATTGTTAGGGAGAGCAGGAACGATCAACTGATACCGCTCTGTATTGATAACAAGAGACCGCAATAGCTCATCTGGGATTGAGTGTTGAATTTTTCGGTAAAATTAAATATTTTTGGATAATATTTTATTGACCCGGCACCAAATGAACCGAAATAATATGGGATTTACGGTGAAATTGCCTGCTGTCATTATAAAGGGATCGAGGATTACCGAGTTGGTGAGCTGTCCCAAGGATAATATACTAGTAAGGATAGTTCACCAAGTACTTCTTTTACACATAAAGCACAGCTCTGTGATATCACTGGTGTAAACATGCATCATCTGCTGACCTCCGTGTGTGCCCACGGCTGCTCCCGGGACCAGTGTATCAACAATTATGGTAACACTATATTTGTGCAATATGTATATGTGTGCACCAGCAATGCCCAAATCCCAAGCAGAGAGCACATCAAGTATTACAGATTTCCCAGAAATAAAGAAACGTGATAAATGGATAAATGCCTGCAACCATTCTGATAAAATACACACCACATTAGCCTTTCCAAGAACTTGCTTGAAGAGAGTTCATACAGTATATCTTTTGTACTGTATCTCCCTAATTCTGGAATGTCTGTCGATATCCAGGTATCTACAGGAAGGTGAGACATTCATCTTGCTTTATGTGACCAAAAAGAACTCTGAAACTATTTAATAATCTTGAAAAAAATTAAGTTGAGTACATCGGTACTTTGGTTTCAGGTGTAAACACCGCGCTTGTTTCAAGACACAAGGGAAGAATTTTTGTAGTTCCTTAATTCTGCAATGTCAGTCAATATCAGTTCATCCAGAAGACTGTGAGATATTGTTCTTGCCAAGTCTGACAAAAAAACAAACACTAATGCAGCATGCCCTTCAAATTCGCGAGGGTTACTTTTTCAAAATGGCTGCAAATTGCCAAATCAGTGAATAACATTTGCTGACCACGCCGAAGGGGGTGTGGTTGCATTCTTACTTGTGTACAAAGAAAAGTATATTCCCTTTGTGTGTTTGCCCTTAGGACAATTATTTCTTTTACCTGTATTGTATATATGTGTGTGTGTAGACACAAACACACATTATAAGAACAGCCTGGTCCCAACCATTATAAAAATTATCAACAACTCGTAATCTACCAGTGTATGTATTCACTCTCAGCCAGTCTTGCCTTGTTGCACTGTCACTGTTGAAATACCTTGTAGTATTAGTATAATCTTCTCCCCACTTAGTTTGCTGACCAGTGGGGGGGGGGGGGGGGGTACATTTGTACTTAAGTACAAAGAAAGGCATATTCCCTTTGTGGGTTTGCCCTAAGAACAATTATTTTTTTTACCTGTACAGTAGGGTCGGGATATATAGCGACTTTATATAACGATTTTTTTTTACATCTCTGGCTACCAAAATTATCAAAATTTTCCAATACAGTATACAGTAGTCTCAACTTATTTTTCTTCTTATTTCTCATACCTTATTTCTTATTCTTGTTCTTATTTCCTTAAACAATTGTGGAGGGTAGCATGCTCAGCCTCTTATGGTGTATATTTCATCATAAATAATATAAAATACAGTATTAAATATGTAATTGAAAAATATGTTGTAAAATGTGTCATTTAAAATAAAGGGAAATTTTTAAAGGAAACACATGACATTTATTGCATATTTAAATTTTTTTTTAAGGGACATGGGGAGGGGGGGGGGGCTAATGAGTGACAGCTCAATGTACAGTATCCCCCAGAACCTCCCAAAAGAACTTGGTAAAGGTCCAGACTTTCAGTAAGTCCAGACCCCCTTTCCCCCCAAATTGTCCAGATTTTGTTTAGGGTTTACTGTACTTTCACCTCCAATTCCTCATATTCTGTCTTGTGTATTTACTCTCACAGAGCTTCTTGAGCCTAATGCAATGCCATAACCACTTGAACAAGACACTCCTGACCCCCTAAGTTTCTCATAGCTCACTTCACTACTGCACCTGGTACCTTGTCAAATGCCTTCTCAGAATTGAGGAAATGTAAAAATATTGACCACCTTTAATAGGAGTTGAAGAGCACCTGTATTTGTTAGTAACAAGAAAAGATCAAAGCAAAGTCAGGTCAAACTTCAGTGACCTCAATGTTGGAAACCAGAAGTCATAGTGATCCAAATATTTTCCTTGTCTGATTTTTGGCTCATGCAAAGTACTGTAGTTTTAATCATCATTTAACTAGCTAAAAGATTAAATTTAAATCTTTCCTTAATTCATATACTGTACTACATATATACATAACTTCTTTTTCTTTTTTTCTCAGGAGGTCAGACGGAATATTTAGATGAGAGTGAGAACCAGGAGGTGCTGGATGAAGAAGAGAGACAAAATTTATCCTGATTAAAAAGTTTTGTTTTCAAGAAGTATTTAGACATTCCTACAGTGCCTGTAAACATTTCATGTCAGCCCTGTTAAAGTGTTTTGAAGTTTAGTTGTTTTCTGTGTCTCTCTTCCTTCCCAGTATACATTATTTTTGGATTAACTTTTACTTAGAATTTTTAAAAATGTTATTTTAATCAAGTATTTTAAAAAAGACAGGTTTATTTTCTGCACTATAGATCATTAGTTTTTATGATTCTTTATTGGAAATGAAAGGGATATTATTGTACATTAGTATGCTCAGGAGGATGAGTGTGCAGACATGATTATTGTACAGTTGTATGTGTGGGCATGGATGACTGCTGTGTTGTTCAAAAAATAATATTAATATTTAACACCATTGAAAATGGTTCAAGAACCTACCAATTTTTTCTTCTCAGTAATTGTTTCTTTCTCCACTATCTGAATGATGTTTATTTATGGCCTTAGACCCTGCACTAAGTGACTTGAATATTAACCTTTCTCAGTCCACAGGTTAAAGATCCCTTAGATTAACCCTTTGACTGTGGATGTACCATACATGGAAATTAGCCAAGAGAAAAGCAGTCACACTAGAGATACACTTGATATGTATATCAGCTGTAACAGGTTAAGAGGCTGCAACCAGTTCATTGGTTAGTTAAACCTCTCCTTTACAACCATATTCCTTAAAAATGGATAATTAGAAGTAGCATTTTACCAAAAGGACTGAAGAAAAGTGGGTCTTGACATCACACTGATATGCAAGCAGTTCACTTGACTTTTGTGTCATCCACATTGTAAAAATAGGCATCAATCCATTCAGTTGCTGCCAAACCCTGCTGCTGTACACACCTTGGCAACTATAATTCTTCATTTTGGAGCAAAGTTTTTGCACCTCAGCCTCATTGTTCTTTTTTAATTTTCAAATTGTCTTCACGCCTCTCATTGTTTTTATTAATACTAGGGTAAGTTTGATCCCCCATTACATTTTGTTTCAATGGTTTTTTCATTTATTTCAATTCAATTTTGGATCCAAAGCAGCTTGTTACTGTCATTGGGGCTGACAAATTCCAGGCCATGCTAAAGGGAGAACTCTATGTCATGGTAAGTAACTCAGCCTGCCTTACAGACAGTTTCCATTACTGTACCAGGTGTTAGGAATTGGTCTCAAGAACTGGAAAAGAATGACAGAAAATTTTATTTCAGCGATGGCTTGGGGGGATTGCGTATATTATGTCCTCATACAGTTGGGTCTTCATTTACGCGGTCAATTGAACCCGTGGGGTACCGCGTAAAACGAGAAACACGTAAATGAAATAACAGAACATATGGGATTAATTGAAGTAGAGACTGGGCCGACCCCCAAACTCCACTTTTTCTGACACAATACGTACTTTGTAGTAAAAATAGTATCTTATCTTTATGATGGTATGCACACACACATAATGTAGAAGAGAAATATCAACAAGAGAATACTAAACTGTACCAGGTAAAAGAAAAATCAAGGTTTAACACGTACGTTAGGTTAGGTTAGAAAAAAATCAAGGTTTAACACTTACGTTAGGTTAGGTTTAACACATACGTTAGTAGAAGAGATGGGTCGGCAGACGTTGACAGGGGCTGGTTCCGAGGCAGAGGGCAGATTACTGGCCCTCAGGTGAATCACCATCACTATCCACCATAGTTGTCAGGGCCTCCCTGACAAATCCCTCAAAGTCCATAGCATCACTGTCACTATCACTGGCTTGGGCTGGCTGTGGTGGGTTGCGGGCGAAGAAGTCCGTGATATTACGCTGATGGCTAGTGTTGATGTGGTCGTGATACATCTGGATGTACAGCTCCATAGTCTGCAACAGCTGGTTATTGAAGACTTCATAGCGGTGATGGTCAGGGTCGTTGGAAAAGACGAGCTTGACTTTCTCTGCAAACTCAAGGCATCCTTAACATTACCATGCGTTAACTTGTGTTTTTCTCGGAATGATGCACCACCTGCCTCTTCACTGACGTCATTGTCTTCTAAAATCTCGTCGGCAGTCACCTCAGGATCCCTTATCACCTCCATAATGTCATCGTTGGTGGTCTCGGAGAAGCCTGCAGCTGTAACACTGCGCAGCTTCTCTTGCAAGGTCCACTGCCACTGCAACAGACTGAACCTCACCAGTCACAGGTTGACTCTACCTCCCACCTGGGATACCTTGCAACACATGCCGCCATGCTTGACGAATTGTTGCCATAGACAGCTGCTCCCATGCCTCCACCAAGAAATCAACAGCTTTCTTTACGTTAAATTTCTTCCAAAACTGTTTGACGCGAACTTCTTGATCCGCCAACTCTTGTTCCTCGTCGTTGCTCTGGCTATCACTATCGGTGTCACCCAGGTTACGCAACTCATCCTTGGTGTTGGTACAGTCGTTCAGGAGCTTAAACTTCTTTGCAGAGAATGCAGCCTTAACGTTGCATATCAACTCCTGGTCCATGGGCTGGATTAACGACGTAGTGTTGGGAGGAAGGAAGACCAATTTTCCGTTGGGGTGATGATCCAACAGTAGGGGCGAGTGTCCTGGTGCAACAAAATGTTGAATGGAACATTCTGTTGCTCGCAGAATTTCTTGACGTCGGGAACGAAACAGTCGTCAAACCAGAAGAGGGACAGAGCAGTGAACATCCACGCCTTATGTGCGGTTAGCCAGTGGACATTGAGCTTGGTCATGTCCATGTTCTTGTAGATGTGCAGCTTGCGGGCTGTGTGGATCACCGATAACTTGAGCTTACAGGTACCGGAGGCATTGGTGGTAAACAGGACGGCGATGCGCTCCTTCTGCAACTTCCGGCCCCGACACTTGCTGACAGACTTGACAATGAAGGTCTTGGAAGGTAGCTTTTTCCAAAACAGACCAGATTCATCCATGTTGAACACCTGGTCGTCGATGTACTGTCCTTCCTCCATAACTTCTCGTAAGAATGGAGGAAAATCACAAGCCACAATACGGTCAGCACTCTCTCCTTCACCACCAATGTTAATGTTGGTGATCTTGTTCCTCTTCTTAAACCCTTGCAGCCACCCAGAAGAAGCATTGAAGGGTTTGGGATCTGCAATTTCCATCTTACGTGCCACTGCTACATACAGTTCACTTGCGTAGTCCTGAACTGACCGCGTGTCCACCGCCATGTTCCGTCTTGCCTGACGAATCAAGTAGCTCACAAGTAAATTCTCCATCTTGAGCAGCACCTTGTTCTGACAGTACTTCACCATTGAAGCACCTGCAGACTTTGTGATGTTCATGTGTTCTTTTATCTTGGCGACATCCTTCTTGATCGTCCTGATCGTCGATTTGTTCACGCCATGCTGGCCCGCCAAATCAACTTGTCTCGTTCCTTTTTCTAAATCTTGCACTTAACTTTGTAACTTAGGGAGCGTTGTATCTCCTTTGGCTTGGGGAGGCTGGGTCCAGGTAATGCAAAGTTTTCTGTGGTGTTGGGGGCTCAGTGGAAGCCATTCTTACAAGATTAGCGGGCACAATAGAACACAGTTTACACGGAGTGACTGGGAGGAGAGCGACTGACGCTGCTAGGTCAGCGGCTTCTTCCCTCCCGTGGCAGGGCACTTTATATTACATTGAACCAATCACAGCTTGCGGGGGAGGGAGGTAAGGATGCGTGGCCCAATCACAGTCCGATACGTCACATGACGTCACCGATAAGGCAACAGCGACATACTGCGCAACCTTACTCGCGCCGCTTACCCAAGCATGGCGGGAGGTTTGAATCCAAAAATGGCGCGGCCGGACCGCCAGCTGCTCTCCGCGTAAATGACCAAATTTACCACGTAATTAAAGCATTTCAATTCTGGCAAGGCACCGCGTAAATGACCAAACACGTAAACAAAAACCGCGAAAATCCAGACTCGACTGTATATCAAAAAGGAGGACTGTTAGCTGGTTTATGTAGGGTTGAATATTTAACTTGGGAATCTATCTGGCAACCTTTAAAAGTAAAGTTACAACACTCCACTTAGTGTAGACCCAATATAAGGAGAACAACATTAAGGGCACTTCCAGTGCCCTTAAAATTGGAAAGCACTTTGGAGGAAACACAGGATATTTTTCCCAGTGTGATTCAATTTGCTTTTCTAGTATGTTCCAACTCATAAGCCTTAGGGTTTCCCCAGCCTTTTTTGAATGATAAATCAATGAACAGTTTAAAGTAACATATTTGCCAGGATATTATTCAACCTTTGAAGCTCAACAAAATATCCCCAAAACTAAGTGTCTGTCATCTTATCTGCAAGGTACAAAATGTAAACCTTAAATTCCAGACAAATTTGGAGGTGAAAGACATCAAAGATGATGAAGACAAACAACCTCTGGTGTAAGCTGTCACCATTTGGAAACGTCTGTCCAGTAAACCCTCGATTACTCGCATTTGATAACTCGGAATTTCATATACTGTAACTGGTATGGATATGGTCTCGGGATGTATTAGTATAACTTGGGAAATGCCAAGATATAGAAAATTACCTGGGAAAATCTCCGCATATCTGGCCACTTGCATCACCTACCATGCATCTGTCACCTTCTATAATGCTTCATTCTTTGCCTGCAATGCTGGTAAGTGTTACCTTTTTACATTTAGTAATTACATGTACACATACAGTATATGGGTCGATAAGTTTTATTGTTGTATTTTTGTCGGCGGGGGGGGGGGGGGCTCAATAAGTCAGAATTTGGGATAGCTCGGCAATGCCAGAGCCCCATAAGTGCTGATTTATCGAGTGTTTACTGTATGAGTGTTTTACATTATATTGATACCATAGGTTACATACTTTGAACAAATGCTACAGTACAATATATAACTACATGTTGGCTTCCGATTTCACTCTTTTTGCTTGACAGTCAGTCTAGCAGTTAATATATATCAGGAGCCTGGCTCTCTGAAGGAGTGAGGAAGGCTGGAAGAAGCCTTTTAAATGGACTAGATGACAGTAGCCTGGCATCACAGCTGCCTCTGATTGGTACTGGGGAAAGGGAGAGTTCCTTAGGACCAGACCTGAGTCATGTAAAGTTACCAGTAGGTGGCCTGACTCAGATCATCTCAGATAGTTTGCATCACTATGCTGCATCCCATGTTATATTATTGTAATTATTTGTTACCAGTATATATTACAACATAGCTTCGGGGCAAATATAGTCATAAGCATTAGGTTTTGATCAAAGAATAGATGCCAACTTATGTGCCAGGTCAACTTGTATACCAGCAAGTAATGCACTAACTTAGCATCTGAATTAGATCTAAGAATCATATCTAAACTGTCAGCCCATGGTAGGAAATGAATCATAAACTTGTTTAATGCTAGTCTCCTAGCCAATTTAGAAAACTTACGTTTTAGATACCATACTATTTCCAAGGGTAGATCTCTAATGCAGTAGGAGGAGTTGGTTGGACTTTCAGCTTGCATCCAATATTGTTCTCGGGAAATCTGCTCCTTCCTATCCAAAGAGAAATTGTCTGCAACAATTCAGGGAAATACAGTACAGTGGTCCCTCGGTTAACGAGCACAATTCGTTCCAGAAGGTCGTTCGTTAACCGAAACCATTGTTTCAATGGGATTTTGGGTAATTGGTTCCAGCTCACCGAAAATTACATACAAATTAAAAATAAATGCAGTAAAGTACACTTACTTTGAGGTGTGTATGTAGAAGGCTCCTGGTTGATGATGATGATGATGATGGGAATTAGAAGTGGAGGTGGAGGAGAAGGGAGAAGAGAAGGAAGTGGGGGTGGAAGAGAAATCACCCCATGCTTCATGCCGTCATTTCACCCATAAAATTTTAAGTTCACTAGGTGTAATTCAAGATTATTTTCTTTAAATCAACACTGCACTGCACTATATATTGTCAATATGTAAAATAAATTTCAGAATGACCAATAATTGTACTGTAAAAACATAAAAATAGTTTATGTTCAAGAGAGTCTCAAGCAAGATGTTACCTCCACTGACCAGAGATACAAACTGACGCCATGCTGGGTGAGTCAAGTGGCTGTTTGGCACACTAAAAACTAATTTCCTGTACTTCAATTATGTTAAATAATTGTTAAAATGACTAACAAATTTAATATTAAACTTGGAAAATTATTGAATAGTACAGTACAACTTTCTTGATATTACTCAAATGGGAGTGGATTTAAGCCCTAGAACCGATTAGTGTATTGGCGGACTAATATTCCAGCTGGTGAGCAAGCGAAAACATGTTGAGAGGAATTTGTAAGGAATTCGTTAACCGAATTTTTTTCGTTAACCAAATAGAAGATTCTTACGGAAGGTAATTCGTTAACCGAAATTTCATTATCCGAGGCGTTCATTAACCGAGGGATCACTGTATTGGGAAGTGAGTCTTGGCAGTTCTCTTAGGAAACTAAGAGCTTTCTTTCTACAACTTGTGAGGAAGACATTGCAATTCTTTAGAGGAAGGTTATATAGGCAGATGCTTAGTGCAATGTCAAGCTCCATTCCTTTGTAAAAAAAACATAGGGCTCTTGACCCCCCTCTATGTTGAATTTGTATAACAGCTTGAGTAAGACAGAGGGCCCTATGCTGGCTGCTCCAAAATAGAAGTGATAAGTTTCAATGGAGGAAATTCCAGGCTTATTGATAACTGGTTGTTTCTGCAGAAACACAGTATCACATGGGTCATCCCTTAAAGAAAGTTAATGGATGTGTTCATCCTAGAATTAATGCTGTCCTGTGTAGTGGTTGCCAAGGTTGTTGTTGGGAGCTTAGCAGTATGGCATATGCCCTGTCTGGGAAGAGCATTGCCTTCCAAATGGAGATTAGTTCCAATTACTTTATCTCAGTTTTCTTCTGTGGTGTAGAGATGAGAGAGGGTTCTGCTTAACCATAGTCGTTTCCCAGGATTCATTTTGCCTATTCCACGGTAAGAGGTTAGTTGGGTGGGCATGTTCCATGGTGAGTGTTTTGGTTTTGTATTATCTTTCCTCTTTTATTATGTATAGGTGTCAAGTGATTTTGAATATCTGGCCATGAGAAGGGTCATTATGGAGTGGCTCCTTGCTGGTGACAGTGGGGTCACAACCTGATTTAACCTACCCCAAATAATTTTCATTTTTATATATGGTCTTGAGTCAGATATAAATTTACAGAGCACACTGGGTGACTGCTGTAACAACCCAAGCCAAATATAGGTTAATTGTCAAACCAATTAGGCAAATAGGTTGTGGAATTACAGTTTTAGAATTTTGAGGCTTTGCCTTCCCATGTTGATAACATTTAGACTTGGTCAGCCTGGTTGAATTCAGTGGACACAAGATCACAACAACTTTTTTTGCTCCGTGATTAGTTGTTACATTAGTTAGCATTTACAGTAGAACGTTGATTGAAAGCAATTCAATTTAAAATTATTGATTTAAAGTGACACCTACAATTTAGGTTTAATGTATTAATTTAAAGCAAATCTTTCCTATTTTACACGATTCAATCTGGCGCATCACATGGAAATACACACTATTTTAAATTTCGCGCCTAATGTTTTCCATCAGACGCGTCTCTGGGCACACTAAATGGCTGCCCGCTACCCTCAGGCACCCTTAGTTCTCTCACTGACGCTCTAGTGAACGGACATATTGTGTGACACTATCTCCTTCTACCACATGTATCAACCATCACCACTATGTTCAAGAGGCCAGCTATTACATCTTTAACTACCCCAAAGACCATGAAATCAAGGCAAGCAATTACAATGGAGCAGAAAATCAAGGTGGTGGAAGCACTGCAGCGAGGAAGGTGTTTCCCGTGTGTCAGATGTGTCCACAGCCACACCACTAGACAGTGATGTGGATGATGAGCTGGTCGAGTTGGGCTCCGCATCTTCAGAAGTTAATTGCCGAACAAAAGGTGATTGAAAATCTATTTTTGAAAGCATAAAGTAATTAAAAAATAAGTTGAGAGGAAAGTGAAAGTGCTGGGTGAGTCAGGCGGGTGGTGAGTGGCACCAGCATGACCACCCTCTCACATCAGCTGATCGCTAGTAAACAGACCATTTTGCATCCCTTAATTTTAGCTGTGTTGATTTATGAGTGTTTGTTTTAACATAATACTACAAAAAACAATGTTTTGTTTATTCTAGGAGATGGGCTGAGGTGCATCTGGGTAGACTCTTTTTTTGGGGTTGTTTTTCTCTCAAGTACCAAACTAAATTATTCCACAAACAACACTTCGATTTAGTACAAATTCGGTTTAAAGCGACCTCTCCTGGAACCTATCTCGTGTATATCGACGTTCTACTGTACTAGGTCAATACATCAGAGTATAGAGTTTGTTTCAACAGACTTTGATTAGTTTAGTAGGATAGCAACCATTATGGGTGCATGCTGGCCACACAGTATTAGTAAAGTACAATACAGTATATACCTAACTCCCTTTCTAGCTGGCACAAAGATGTAAGTGGAGAACTGATTCTGAAATCCCACTGTATAACTCAGTCAAGATCAAACAACTTACCATCCCCCCTCCTTTCTTTTGGTGGGAAGGGGGGGGGGGCTGAAGTGAGTTGGATCTGTTGTATTAATCTGATGGAAGATTTATAGAGCTGATGTTAACAAACAAATAAACAGAGAAGAGCCTCTGGTGACTTGCTCACCAGCTCTCAGACACCCCTTTCCAAGTGAGAGTATCCTTTGGGAGCTTATGATGTTAAACAATAATCTTATATTTATTTATATTTTAGTTTGGTTTTGGTCCAAATCTGCCAACTATATAGTTATTCAATCTTAACTCTGTTATATAACAGTATTTTGGGCCCAATCCTCCATTTAGGGCACAGTGACTGATATCCTCCCTCCTCCCATTGTGTAATGTAACATGACTATTAACTGCAACCGAGTGGATTGACACCTGAAATTTTTATGTGGCACACCCACATGACAGACTAAGGTGCTACAGTATGACATCACAATTCCTTACCCTTCAGTTTTTTTTTTTTTAGCCATCTTTCCTCTAATTTTCCTATTTTGATGGATGTGGTTGTGTCACGAAAGCATAACTGTTCAGTGAATTATTTCAAGCCAATAAAGTCAAGGAATAAACTGGGTCTTTAACCCATAGACTTAATGGGCACAAAATACAGGTCCCTTCTTACTGGACTCAGCCATAAAATAGGACTTTGAATCAATCTCCTAATATTTTTATTTGTAAACATGTATATGACTGACCAAATGTATGCTTGTTTCACCATAGATATGACTAACCAAATACTGTATGATTCAGTATGTACAGTACTGTATATATTTCTGGCTAAATGTTGTTTGTGTTTCAGCATATACACACCATGTACCTATGAAAGGCCAGTTGTATATATCAACATGTGACTGGAAGAATACTCATGGTGTCAACAGTTATGACACATCATAGATTTTTGATAGCCTACTTCTCATAAGTTGTTAATTCCTAAATGAAACTTGGAAAAATTTTTATTTACTATTTCTTCTTATCTAGAATTAATATACTGTACTGTACACTTTCTATTTATTAAAACAAAATGTTTTGTAAATTAGAGATTACCAGGTTAAATCATTTGGATAAATTTTTTACAAATTTATTTTAATAGAGGAAGTATGACTTGTAAACTATATTTTCCAAAAATAAATACCTGTATAGTATATGTACATCTTTTAGTATTTAATTTGTCCTTCATCTCAGGTATGTTAAAGGAATATGCTCACACATAGTACAGAAGACTGGAGTGTGGTCACTTGTATCACCATCTTCCTAGTCTATAGTATTGATCTTTATATATTTAATGCTGCTGAATGTCTCACGAAGCATTTATTTATAATGTTGAAACTCATATAGAAATTATGATGGATAGTTTTTATTTACAGTACTGTATATATAACTAGGACATTATATGTGTTATATGAAGCAATATTGGTAAACTAGAGGGATATCAGATGCCTTGATGTGGAAGGGGAACGACTTACCTGAACATTTGTCGCCATGAGGAGTTAATTCCATAGATCCAGTCCAGATATTAATGCCCTAAATACCTTGAGTACAAGGGGTCTCTCTGTGCTGAGTAAAATAATCAGGTGCTAGCCAAATAAAATGTCAAAAGTAACATCCTTTAGTGAAGGGGTTGATAGTAAAATGAGAGGGGAATTGCCGCTATATGGGGCAGCACTTTTCTCTCACCTAAGAACTATCTCTTGGATAATCACTGGGCTATGATAATTACCATTATTATTATAGATGTGCTTTTCATGCATAATTGGTGTGTGGACAAGTGGATACAGCTCTTGAATTTTATCCTAAGGTTTGTTGGTCTATCCCAAGTGACTCCCAATCCACCCAGTTGTAAGTGGGTACTGTACCTGACTTTACTGTTGGGAAAGTGAAGGCAGTAGAGAGTAGTGCAAATCACACTGCCTCTTAGTGTAACAGAGGCTTAGTATACAATTTGCTTTTTGTCCACACAGCCGTAAACGGAATGTCAGGCCTGTAGGACCCACTTTTCACTTTTCATAATTAGAAGCATTGGGGTAAAGGTTGTCTGCAGATGCTTATAAATATCAAGACTAACTTTGTGGTGGAGACTTATAGGAAAATGTTATCTTTTCCATTGTCAGATAAAGTACTGTTCAATAAAGAGAAGGGTTGTCACTGGACTGCTGGCTTCACTCCTGTTCTGTCGATAGATAATCAATCAATCAAAGTATCATCCTTATATTTGAGGGTTGGCGACCACAGTCCTCCACTCTAAATATTCTCAGGTTGGTTTTACCAATCCTCCAAGGTTTTGTATCTCTTTGGGGACCCAGTTTTTAATTTCAATCATCCATCCCAGGCATGCATCAACAACATCAGATGCTATGACTGGTTAGTAACACAGTGTAGATTTACAAACCCTTTATGAAACCATTTATATCATGATATTCTCAGGAATTAGTGCATACAAGACCCCAATTATTTTAACTAAACAGCAATCGCAACTAATTTGTTCCAGATTTTGACAGTGTAGCAGTGATGGAGTAGGGTCTCGTATTTTTACTTTTATAAACTGTATTACCACGAGGTCTGCAGTCATACCACCAATGTGCATGCTTATATCGCTATTCCAAAATTCCTGACAACAACCTTAGCTCTCGTCCCTTATCAATATTATACCTTTTAACGTCTGTACAACACAGGAATAATATACTTAAGATGGATACATATGGGATGAACTACCACAGGGCTCGTGCCAACGTGGATTCAAAACATTGACGTGGTTTCACACTCAGTGACATCTCAACTGGCTCACGCTTAGTGAAGCTGAGTCCTGACTCCAGATTCAATCGTGAACAGCCACACACTTAGGCCCACTTGATTCACTCCCTGGCGTGCCACCCACTCAAATCTTAATCCCAGATTACTCAATGCATCCTGCCTCAGACATCCTGCCAGCAGTTGGATACTGATTCTTGGCAGCCCCAAAAACACACACAGTCTTAGTATATGGAGAAGGGTGATCAGAATCATTGAAAGGCTATATACTAATGTCACACAATATATCTTGTGCAAGGAAAGGAATGAAGTACAGGTGTACCCTGATAACTGATGCATATACGGACCAGGAAAAGTAGTTGGATAGTGAATCAATGGTTATAGAAGCAATTACAGTACTGCAATCCCACAAGAACATAACTAATTCAGGGGGTCATCCTCAAAAAACTCCCATCTGCACTCGACATATCTGCAGGGGCAGATCCAGGGATGGCGGGGGGGGGGGGGGGGAGGCGAACATGGTGGGCAGAGCAAGCCCACCCAGTGGGGGGGTGCTTTGGATGAGTACTGTAAGCCCCCCAGATTGTTTTTGTTTTTTAATTTTAAATCTGACCAATATTATGGGCATCTGAGGCCATTTTGAAGCCATGTGCACTTGATATTAAGAGATATTCTGAAGTCCATAGTTATTACTTTTTTACTATATAAAAATGTTTGAGTACAATATTGCATTTAAGAAAAAGTATTGGAATTTTCTGATCAAAGGGGGGTCTGGACCCCCAGGAGTCCCCTGGATCCGCCCCTGCTCTGTTAGGCACATTGGCAAGCAAGAAACTATACCATACATATGAATCAATCATAAGAAACAATAACTACTGTGCAGTAAATGCTGTATTTCCTGTGTTGAACCGTTGGGACAGCATTCCTCCCCGAGGCTGGAGGAACATGTTGGCTGGGGTAAGGGTGCAGGGTCATTAGTGTCCTCAAACCCACTGAATGCAAGTGGAGAGACTGGCAGAGGATCTGACTGATGCTTTTTCTTCCTAAAAAGGGCACAGCTGGCAGAGGAAGCTGATGGTTGAGGCTCATTTGGCTGAGGAACAGGCTTGAAGAAATCTGTGACCTTAGCCTGCTTTGCCTGCCCCTTCTTCTGACGGTGAAGATCCTTGTAGCAGCTGCACAAATTCTCGAGGCCATTCCTAAAATTGAAGTTACGTTCACCATCCGGGTCCAGGTAAAAAATAAGATGGCTGCAGATCCGCATGCTTTCCAGAATTATTTCAAGCTTGGCCAAAGTTAAAGTAGGGAAGGTGCATGGTGACTCCTTTGCTTCCTGCTCCTCCTCCAGCTCCAACAGGTCCTCATTACTGAGTTCCTTCTCATGAGAGACAAGGAGCTCAATGATGTCCTTTTCTGTGACCTCATTGAAGCCAGTTTGCTGTGCCAGAGACAATTGTCTTTTTGAACCTCATGGACATCTGGTGTACAGTTGAAGCCCCTGAAGCTATGGGCAGCCTCAGGCCAAAGCCATCACCACACACCGTTCATCGTAGCAGGTGACAATTCCTCCCAGGACTGTGTGATGTTGTCAAAGACACTGGATGAGTTCCTCCAGTCTTTGAAGCTGCTTAATGCCAACTGTAACTACAAAACAAGTGTCCAGCACATGAAGTGACCTGTAACAAATGTGGTAAAAAGGGGCATTTTGCTAAAGTGTGCAGGTCATCTACAACAGCTGCTTCTTATTCCCCTACTCTAACAGCAGTACTGGCGAGATATCCAGAGCTTCAGTGCATATGTTAATGAATGGTAATAAGGTGGATGCTCTTTTGGATACTAGAAGTTCTGAGAGCATTTTGTGTGAAAAGCTGGCCGAGTGTCTATGGCCACCTCATCTCTCTCGACTAAGGTGGTAGGTTATTGTATTATAAACCTAGAATTGCAGGGTCATATTTACAAAGATGTCAATTTATCTGTTTTGTTTGATTTGTGTAGTGATGTTATATCAGGTCAGGATTTTATGCAACAACATGATTTTGTAAGTGTGAAATTTGGAGAGAAGAAACCTTTTTAACAGTAAGTGGTTGACCATTTTGTTAATTCCTCCTCCACCTCTTTTCTCTAATGTAATGTCTGATTGTAGGCCTATTGCTACCATGTCTAGACAGTACAGCACTGCTGACCAGAAATTCATAGAGTCTGAAGTGGACTTCTGTTAGAAGGTATTATTGAACCTAGCTCATCTTCTTGGCGGGCACTGGCTTTTGTTACTATTAATGAATGATATAAGAGAAAGATGGTCATAGACTATTCTCAGATAGTGAACCGTTTTACTCAACTTGATACGTACCCACTGTCTTGTACAGATGACTTAGTCAATAAGGTAACACAGTTCTGATTCTATACAACCATTGGTTTGAAGTCTGTCTATCATCAGATTTCTTTGCATGAGGATGATAGGCCTTATACTGCTTTTTAGGCAGGTGGAAAATTGTATTAGCTTTGCAGACTGCCTTTTCGTGTCACCAATGGTGTGGCTTGTTTTCAGCATATTATGGATGATTTCATAACTGGAAATTCTCTTGCTGATACCTCTCATTCAAGTCAACTCTTTCTCCTTGCCATGTGAAGCCAAAGATGCTTTTGAGACTGAAGAAGGAGATAGAAGATGCTGAGGTTTATTGTATTGATGAATCTATACCTTTTGTGGTTAAAACTGACGCTTCAGACTGTGCTTTTGGTGCAGTTTTAAATCAGGCTGTTGCATTTTATTCCAGGACCTTGAATGCCAGTGACCAGAAGCACTCATCAGTGGAAAAGAAGGCATATTCCATAGGGGAGGCCTTGCATAAATGGAGGCATTATCTGACTGGGCACCACTTTACATTGATGACAGATCAGAAATCAATTACTTTCATGTTTGATTCTTGGTCTGTGGGTAAAAAAATAAAAAATAAATAAAAAATCAGCGCTGGAGGATCGAACTGGCATGTGATGATTTTGACATTGTCTATAGACCTGAAAATAGAATGTAGCTGCTGATACCTTTCTAGGGCCTTTTGTGCATCCATAGGCTCTGACAGGCTGGCTGAAATGCACAATGAACGAGTTGTTGGTTCTGGGTAAACACAAGAAATACACTCTGCCACGTTCGTAGAGTAATACGGTTTACTGTACAGTAAGTCCTCACTTAATGTCGGGCCGCTTCACGTTGTTTTGGTACTACATTGCTAAACACTAGAGACCAAAAATTTGTTTAACATCCCGGTGACTCAGTACAACATCGATTGAGTCGTCACGGACTACGTTTTACATTTTTCACAATATGTACTATATAGGATGGTGAATGCATGTAAATGAGTAAAAATAATTGAAGAAAGTTACTATATCTACCGAAAAATAAGTTGAAAAAACATGTAGAGTACTTAAATGTACTCTAGGGACAAAATTTTTATCTCTTGTGCAGAATATATGTCTATACAGTGGTCCCTCGGTTAACGAGCGCCTCGGTTAACGAGTGCCTCGGTTAACGAGTTACCTCCCATAAGATTCTTAACTTCGGTTAACAAGCAACCCCTCGGTTAACGAGTTTCTTACAAGCCGACCTCAACAAGTTTTGGCTTGCACTTGGCGGTCAACCAGCTGTGGTATTAGTCCGCCAATACATTAATCGGCTCTAGGGCTTAAATTCCTTACTATTTTAGTAAATATCAAGAAGCTTATACTATTCAATAATTTTAAAAGTTTAATATTAAATTTTTTAGTAATTTTAACAATTATTGAACATAATTGAAGGTAAAGTGACTAGTTTAATGCGCGGCATCCAGCCTCTTAACACAGCAAACAAGCGTTAGTCTCTCTTTGTTTTCACTGGAGGTAACATCTTACTTGAGACTCAATTCAACTAAATGCTTTTTTCTGTGTTTCCAAGCAAATTATTGGTCTTTGGAAATTTATTTTACATATTGACAATACCGGTATATAGCGCAGTGCAGTGTTATTTTAAAGAAAATGTTCTTTATTTACAACAAGTTTAACTTTTAAAAACACGTGTTGACATTGTTTGAATCCAGCATGGGGCCTAAGAGATCAAAAAAAGCGATTTCAATTCACACCAAGCAGGAAATCATAAAAAAACATGAAAAAGGCATTAGAACAAATGCACTATGCAAAGAATATGGCATGTCGACATCAACTGTGTCGACAATTCTTGCACAGAAAGACAAATTTAAAGAAGTGAAAGTGAGAGACAAATCTACAAGAGTGTTTAAAAGTAGATCCCTAATTGCAGAAACTGAGAGGTTACTTATCATCTGGATTAGGGAAAAACAGATGAAAGGTGATTCAGTTTCTACTGAATTCATTTGTGAAAGAGCCAGGGAGATTTACGAACATTTAAAGACAGATCAACCTGGTTCTTCAGGCACAGAATTTGAAGATTTTCGGGCCAGCAAAGGCTAGTTCGAAAAATTCAAGAAAAGAAGTGACATTTTCAGTGTTGTTAGGCATGGTGAAGCTGCTAGTGCTGATAAGGAAGGGGCAGCAAAGTTTTTAGTTGAATTTAAAGAACTGATGGAAGAAGAAAATTATCTTCCACAGCAAGTGTTCAGTGTGGACGAAACTGGGCTGTTCTGGAAAAAGATGCCCAAAAGAACATTCATCACCAGAGATGAAGCCTCTTTACCTAGGCATAAACCCATGAAAGACCGTCTCTCTATTGCTTGGTGTCAGTGCTTCAGGGGATTTCCGACTGAAGCCTATGCTTGTCTACCACTGAAAACCCCAGGGTGTTCAAGCAACAGAAAGTGGTAAGAACAAAGCTTGGAGTTTATTGGAAGTCCAACCATAAGGCATGGGTGACAAGACAGCTCTTTAATGAATGGGCTGTTGATATGTTTTGCCCTTCTGTCAAGAGCTACCTAACCACCAATAAACTCCCTTTAAAGGCTCTTCTCCTCATGGATAATGCTCCTGGTCATGACCCTGACCTTGCCAGAAATTTGGAGTATCAATTTGACTTTGTGAAAGTGTTGTTTTTGCGTCCAAACACTACATCAATCATACAGCCAATGGACCAGAATGTGATCAGCAACTTCAAGAAGTTGTACATGAAGAAAATGTTTAGGAGGTGTCGTCAGGCAACTTCCAATGATCCTGAACTAACACTGAAACAGTTCTGGAAGACACAATTCAACATCCTGGAGGGTGTAAAATTGATTGTGTCATCATGGCAAGAAGTCTCCACTAGATCCCTCAATTCTTCATGGAAAGCACTGTGGCTATCAGTAGTCCATGATTTTGAGGGATTTGAGGAAGAAACAGAGTTGGACCAGGAGATTGTGTCCATTGGTCAGTCATTGGGCCTTGAAGTGGAGGAGGAGGATGTGGAAGAGCTTGTGATGTCTCATGAGGAGGAACTTACTCCTGATGACTTGAAGCAACTGGATGAGATGTTACAGGTAGCGGCTGACAGTGGTGAGGAGGAAATTGAAAGTGATGACCATCTGTCAGCTAAACAGTTGAAAGATGTGATTTACTACTGGAAGAAGTTCAGTGAACTGGCTTCAAAGCACCCAGAAGTGGAAAAAACTGAACTAACTTAGTGTCATGTTGAGGACTCAGTGGTCTCCTTCTTTAAACATAAGTTAATGGTGAGGAGGAGAGATGCCCCACAGACCACAGTTGACACTTTCTTCAGTAAAAGGCAGAGGGAACAAGATGCTATCCCTCAGCCTTCCACTTCAAGAAGGAGAGAGGATGATGCTAGCCCCCAGCCTTCCACTTCAAGAAGGAGAGAGGATGTTCATGGTGGAGAAAATGTCAGTCCAGAGGTTCCTGACATTTTCATGGAAGGTGACTCACCTTCCAAGAAGCAGTAAAATGCTTCTCCTCCACCTCCACTTCCTTCTCTTCTCCCTTCTCCTCCTCCACCTCCCACTTCAAATTCACATCATCATCATCATCCAGGAGCCTTCTACATACACACCTCAAGGTAAGTGTCCATTTCTAAAATTTTTGTTGAATTTAGGCAATTTTCAGTGAGCTGGAACCAATTACCCAAAAACCCATTGAAGCAATGGTTTCGGTTAACGAGATTTTCGGTTAATGAGCAACCTGCTGGAACGGATTGCGCTCGTTTGCCCCCCTTGCAAGGATTCCAGCAATGCAATTTATATTCTGCTAACTTTAGTCTGTGATATTTTATAAGATCAAAACTTTAAGTCTAAACCGCCTTCAATCTTGCCGGAAGTGGAGGGGGAGGTGATGTATTATGACAGTTGGCGCCAGCCTGCCGGCCAACCAAGATTACCTAGTGCTATTTACTTACCTGTCTTGTAGAGGAGTTTTGAGTTTTTCTCTTATAAAATCTCAATTAATGTAACTATAGTAATGCATAAAAGCACCTCACCAGGCATCACACAAGAAGCTTTGAATTTATGTATATATAATGCATTTCATGGGGAAAAGGGAGGCTCAGGAAGTAACTCCCGTATTTTATCCATTTCTTATGAGGAAAATTGATCCGCTTAATGTTTTTTTGTACAACGTCGCATTTTCAGGAATGTAACCCCGATTTTAAGCGAGGACTTACTGTATATAATTTGTGATAAAAGTTTAAAGTCCTGTTATACTTTTACTTTTTTTTCCTCTTCGCCACTGATCGCCTTGTTAGCCGCCCGGGCGATCAGTCACGTCCCTGTCACGCACTATTGGCAAATACTGGGCATGCACCGGCTCCTGAATGTACCTGAACCCGCTCCAGTGTTGGTCAAGTCTTGTCTTGAAAGAGCTCACACTCGGTGCCGTCACAACACTCTCTGGTAGATTGTTCCAAGAGTTTACAACTCTCACTCCGAAAAAGTTTGCCCTCACAGTTTTCTGGACTTGCGGCTTCTTCAATCTTGAGCTGTGACCCCTTGTGGGCGAGTGTCCGCCAGCTCCAAGTAAGGACACTCAACTGAGTAGTGCCCTCTGAGATGCTTATACACCTCAACTAGGTCCTCCCTTGCCTGTCTGTAGTATAAGCTAGGCAAGTTCAGGCTCTCCAATCTCTCAGGGTAGCTGAGGTGCCGAAGTGCAGGCACCAGTCTAGTGGCCCTCCTTTGAACATTTTCAACCAACTGGCAGTCCCTAGCACATCTCGGGGACCAGATGGGGTGACAGTACTCCAGATGGGGAAGCACTTCACTCCTGAAAATCGTTATGAGGGACGGACCGTCTAGATATCTGAATGACCTTCTGAAAAGACCCAATAATTTATTTGCCTGATTTACTTTCTTCTCGCAATGGCCTTAGAACTTCAGCTCATTGTCAACATACACACCTAGGTCCTTCTCACACACAGTCTCGACTAGTGCAGTTTCTTCATACCGTTGGGACATATGATACGCCTCCTTACCATTGATACGCCCCAGGTGCATCCTCTTACACTTCGTGACATTGAATCTCAGCCTCCATTCCTTCGACCATTCCTGGAGCCCACAGTCAGTTTGGTTCTTAATTTCCCGAAATAACTTAGCGTCATCGGCTAACATTTGTATGGAGGAGTGTACAATGTCAGGCATGTCATTTATGAAACAAAGAAACAACAGCGGGCCCAATACACTGCCCTGTGGTACCCCACTTATGGTACGGATGACGATTTCGTGCCATTAATCACCACACACTGCTTGCGGTCATGTAGAAAGTCTTCTATCCATGCTACGACATTTCCCTGAATTCCGTACCCTTCCAGTTTGATTTTCAGCCTTTCATGGGGTACACTGTCAAAAGCTTTGGGAAAATATAGGTAAATATTGTCGATATTACCACCCCGTTCCAGAATATGGGTCCAAATATCCAATACCTTGAGCAATTGTGTTAAGCAGGAGCGCTCTGGCATAAAACCGTGTTGGCAATCCTTTACAAGATTGCTTCATATTATATGTTCCATTGCGGCATCTCTGATAATACTCTCAAGTACTTTACATATTATGCTGGTCGGGCTCACCGGTCTATAGTTGTTCGTGGAGTGCCGATCGCCCTTCTGGAAGATAAGACTCGCATAAGCCACTTTCTATTCACTGGGGACCATTTGTTCATCCAGGCATTTACAAAACAGGATCTTCAGGGGCACGGCAAGCTCGTTGCACAACTCTTAGCACTCTAGGATGCACCATGTCAGGTCCGGGACTCTTATGGACCTTTAGCCTGGACAGTTTATTTCTAATACCCTCCTCTGTGAACACAATGTGGGTCAGTGCTGTGTCGAACCGTCTGTTCTCAAACGCAGGAAGGTTAATAGCATCCTTTCTTGTGAACACCGAGGAAAAGAAGCTGTTCAAAGCCTCAGCTTTATCCTGGTCATAATCTGCGTAACTACCATCCACCAGCCTCATGTCTGATACTCCTACTCGCGTTTTCAATTTCGACTTTGCATAGCGGTAAAACGCCTTTGGGTTTGACTTGACCTCGCTTGCAACCAGCCTCTGGAACTCCTTTTCAGCCCTCCTACACTCTATCTTTGCTTGGTTTCTGGCTCTTGCATACATCCTCCTGTCTTGCTCATCATTTGACCCAGACCACGTCTTGAATTCTGGGTTTTCTTCTTAATTTTTTCGACCGCCGCATGGTTCATGTGTATGGATCCCCTCGTATTCCTAGAAGCACTGGGTTTGGTCTTGGGTATATATTTATCGATCAAATGGGTCATTTAACTAGTTATGATATTCAGCGTAGTGTCTGCGTTCTTGTGCCTTAATGAGTCAGGCCAGTTGATACCCCTCATCTCTTCCCTTATCCCATTGTAATTTCCCTTGTAATATTTGCACCTCGGCCTGGCCTTATCCTGAACTAGGTAACAGTTAAATCTGAATGACAACACTTTATGGTGACTGGTGCCAATTGGGGCAAGGTGTTCCAGTTTGGCCACCGTACCCTCCTCGTTTGTTATGATGAGGTCAAGTGGCTTGGGTGTTTGCTCCCCTCTGTAATGTGTCGGGTCTCTCACATGTTGGAACAGAAAATTATCCCTCAGAGTTTCTACAAAAAGAGTAGCAGGGTTATTCAAGTCATATGGTAGTGAACTCGTTTCTCCAGTCGATGTCGCCATAGTTAACGTTCCCCATGATAAGGAGGTGGCTAGGGTTGAGCATCGCCGCATTGTTTATTAAGGCTCTTAAGTTCCTGTAATTTAGTGGGCCACAGTTTGGGGATCTGTAGATACACCCGACGATAAGTAAGTCCCCTCCCTTTAATTTAATTTTACACCACTTGGACTCTTCAAAAACATCCTCTCCCTGTACCCTCGCCTGGCTGGCTCTAAAGTCTTGCCTAGCGTAGATAACCACACCCCTCTTGCAAGTTTCTTGAGAAAGGTTCGTAAATGAGTCATATCCAGCAATACTGAACTCACATTCCTCTGGGTCGATTCTCCTGTTCTTGTACAACAGTTCTACAACACCTAACAATAGACCTATTCAAAGTAGTTGCTGGACACCTAGCTGTGACCGTCATTGTAACAGATCAGGCTAATTTTCTACGTCTATCTTTATGATCTAATCAGAGATTGAGTTTGTCAGGAAAGAGGTGAAATGGAGTTATATATGTATTCGCAACTCTACAGGCCTGACCGCAAACCACAGCCCAGGCCGAAACAGCCGTTAAGTCTTGGAGAATTTTGAGTTTGACAGGAAACATTCAGGAGATTAATGACTTTCTTAAATAGACAACTGACAATAACTAAACTATAAACATAAGATTCTCTGATGTCTGGGCGACAAAATAATATTTCTTCAGTAGCGATCAGAAACTCGTGGGTATCACCACGGACGACATAAAATATGCCACTATAGCTGGCAAACTCGACACTCACTTACTTGACAAGCTTTACTAACAATAAGGACAGTTAAAGCTTTCAACACCACTCACAATGAATCTTGAATGTTCCAACTGTAAATAGACATATCTAGGTTGCCTCACCAATTGCAACCACAGTTGCAATTTCAAATTCTGTCATTACTAAGGAATAATGAAGTCTCGGGTACATTCAAGATTGAAAGAAAACGGCAGACTCAGGCGTCCTGAAGCGCTGAGAAAACGGACTGTTCAGATGGGGAACTTCACTAAGAAAACATAGGTACATGTTTTGTGGGCTATTGAACGTAATATGAACCGTCTAATTTTACGTTAACTGACGTGTATGACCGTGGTCATTACAACCTAACCTAAGATGATCTTATGTAATCACTGTCCAATTTCTGCTGCTCAACAACGAAGGACCGAATGCTGAACACGCTTTGTTACAAAGACACAACACGACCTGACCCGCGCACCTAACGCCTTACCAGAAGGGAGCAGTCATTGAACTTAAGTTTAATTGTTGTGAGTGAAGGTTCAAAGTGTCACATTATCCAGATTTGATTTTAATAAATATTTATTCAATAGAATGTGTTTATCACCGCTCATTCCTTCTAAAAATTGCCATCCCTGAAAATATAACACTGTAACTCACGCGCCTACCCTCTCGTGTTTACCCTTTTAATGATAGCGTTTATTTTCAAAAGAAAAGCTTCTTTGGTGGTGGTTTACTATGTAAGTATAATAGTTATATTAATGTGTAATGTTAGACAGTAAGGTGGTTGTCCCAGGTTAATCTACAGAATAGAATACTGTACTGTATAACTAAGCACATGAAAATAAAAGTAAGTAGGAGGGAATACACCAATAAATAAAAATATTAAGTGAAATAAACATGTAGTGGTAGTCTCCCCTACAAGCTGCCACGCCACCACCTGTTACCGCCTTCCCTAGCAACCAAGCGTATCCGCATTCCATTGCCCGCCGTATCTTAGCAACGGAACTAGTCACCGGCTACTTCTCGGGTTTTCCCACCATGACTCATAGCCGCTGCTGGGTGTATATAAGCTCTGTCTCTCCATTGAGATTTATTCTGACCAATCTTCTTGAACAAGCAACATCTCCTCCAGCAAGCTCCACACTGTTAACATTTCATTCAACCAGGAGGCCAGCAACAGGCAACATCTTCTCTAACGGAGCTCCTGCACACATACCTCCTTCGACAAGCTACTCACCGCACGTCTCTACCAAGCAGCCCCTCACCACACAGCACCTCCAGCACCAGACTGTCTATCATATAACTTATATATTATACAAGAAAACCACATTAGAGTTTCCTTCCATCCTGAGTGCTAGACAACTTTAATATCTCGATACCCCTACAATGGTGACTCCCGGAGATAAGCACTCACACAGGATGGAGGACGGACGGATCTCTCTGCCGATTTTCAACCACAACGTCGAGGACTGGCTTGACCATGTGGAAGCAGCCCTCGCCGGCTCACGAGCGACCGACGAACAAAAGTATTGCGCCCTGCTTTGTGCCTTACCCACGGAAGTGGCCACGCGGGTCTCACAAACCATTTCCAACCCTCCAGATCACAACAAATTCGCTACCCTGCGGGCTGCCTTGAAGACGTGTTATCAACAGACCAGCCCCAATCTCCTGCAAGATCTATCCTCTACCTCCCTCAGGAACTCAACCCCGGGACTTCTCTGGGAGGAGATGTGTCGGCTGAACTCCCGTCACACAGACAGACTCCCCGACTCTATCCTGCGCCAGCTTCACGCACAAAAGCTACCCACGGAAGTACGCAACATCCTGTCCGCAGTAGATTACTCTACGACACCGGAACTATATGCAACCGCGGCAGATAGAATTTTTAACGAATGCGCTGCTGCACCCCTTGCCGCCACGGTCACACCAGTACCTACCATCGAACTTGTAAGCCGGGTCAACACCCCTCAGCCGAGCAATTCCTCACAAGACATCAAGGACCTGTTGCAAATTTTGAACCGCAGGATGGACACTGTTGAGCAGTTCTGCTCCTCCATACCCGCTGCTGCGCCGGTTCCTGACTCACACACTACGCCCTACAAGTTCCGACACACAGCAGCCAACCCCCAGCACAACAAATTTACCCTCTGCTGGTATCACCAGACTTTCGGCCGCTATGCTCGAAACTGTGAGCCCTATTGCACCTATTCGGGAAACGGCAACACCGGAGGCTGGTAGACGCCTCAGCCTCCGTCCCTCCAGGCGTCTCATTACTGCGCGCCACCGACCGCACCTCCGGCAAGAAGTTTCTCATCGACACCGGTTCATCGGTCAGCCTCATCCCTCCCTCACTACGAGACAAGTCAAAGCAACCCTCGTATGACCTGTTCGCTGCCAACGGTACCTCCATCGCCTCCTACGGCGTACGCACCCTCGCCTTAGACCTCGGTCTGCCCAAGACTCTGCGTTGGTTATTCGTGATAGCAGACGTGTCTCAACCCATCCTTGGTTTCGACTTCCTCACCTTCCACAAGCTCGGCGTCAAACCAAGTCATCTATGCCTCATTCATGAGCCTACAGCACGCAAGATCCAGGGTTCTCGTGCCAGACACACGGACGCTATCACCTGTCTTGCGCCTTCCAACGAGTTCTCCTCCCTGCTCGACGAATTCAAGGAGCTTTTCTCACCCCGAGTCTCCCTACCCCCACCACCTACGTCGGGAATATTCCACCACATCGAAACCAAAGGACCACCAGTCTTTTCACGCCCTCGCCGCCTGCGCCCTGAGCTCCTGTACACAGCCAAAGCAGAATTCAACAAACTACTGCAAGACGGCATCATTCGCCCTTCAAGGAGTCCCTGGGCATCGCCTCTTCACATGGTTCCTAAGCAAACACCCGGCGAGTGGAGGGTGTGTGGCGACTACAGAGCCCTGAATCTCGTCACCAAACCTGACAGGTACCCTATTCCGCATGTCCAGGACTTTCACCACAAACTTCATGGCAAGACTATCTTCTCGAAGATCGACTTGGAGCGTGCCTTCCACCAGATCCCAGTAGCACCGGCAGATACCCAGAAGACAGCCATCACCACTCCGTTCGGACTCTTCGAGTACACTTTCATGAGTTTTGGCTTACGCAATGCAGCACAGACTTTCCAGAGGTTCATGGACCATATGCTTCGCGACCTCGATTTTGTCACCGTCTACATTGACGACATCCTCGTCGCATCTTCGACGCCTGCCGAGCACCACCACCACCTACAACTCCTTCTCCAACGCCTGCAGAACAACAACATGAAAGTTCATCCTGCTAAGTGCGTCTTTGGAACCTCGGCCATCGATTTCCTCGGTCACAGAGTCTCGCCCAGTGGCATACAACCCCTACCACAGAAGATAACCGCGATTAGGGAGTTCCCCAAACCTGAAACGGCGAAGAAACTCCGGGAGTTCCTGGGTTTAGTCAACTACTACCACCGCTTCATTGACAAAGCTGCCACCGTCCTAGCCCCCCGACACGACCTTCTCAAGGGACGCCCAAAGAAGTCTCACAAGTCTCTCATGTGGACTCAAGAGGCTACTACGGCATTCACCACTATCAAACAGCACATCACACGCCTCACCCTCCTGGCCCACCCCGCACCTAACGCCCGGACCACTCTCACAACAGACGCTTCTTCTACTGCAGTGGGCGCCGTCTTACAGCAGGAGATCAACGGAACTTTCATGCCCGTTGCTTTCTTCTCACAACGGCTTCAACCACCACACCTCAAGTACAGCGCTTTTGATCGAGAACTCCTGGCCATATACTTGGCTGTCAGACATTTCCAACACTTCCTCGAGGCCCGTCAGTTCACCATCTTCACTGATCACAAGCCCCTCGTCCACGCTTTCGCTTCAGCTTCCCAGTCACATACACCTCGTGTCCTGCGCCACTTGGCTTACATCTCGGAGTTCTCCAGCGACGTCCAACACATTAAAGGCAGCCACAACGAGATCGCCGACGCCCTCTCTCGTTGTATATCCACCATTCTTCCCTCATCTCCACCCATTGATTATGGGCAGCTAGCCGCGGCTCAAGAGAAAGACGAAGACCTGGCAGCTTACAAGACATCCCCCTCAGGCCTCATACTCCAAGAACTCCCTGTTCCTGGCACAAAGATAAAATTGTGGTGCGACGTATCCTGTGGACAGCCTAGACCGTTCGTGCCTCACGTCCACCGCCGCGCTGTTTTCGACCGCATCCATGGTCTCAGCCACCCGGGTGTGCGGGCCTCCCAGCGCCTCCTCACGCAACGTGTCGTCTGGCCCGGCATCAAGTCTGATACTAAGAAATGGGCTGCCCAGTGCCTGGCCTGCCAGTCCTCCAAAATACATCGTCACATACGGGCCCCCTTACAAGCCTTTCCTATTCCCAAAGGACGTTTTCAAGTAGTACACCTCGACATCGTGGGACCTCTTCCATCATCCTACGGTAGCACCTACATCTTCACCTGCATCGACCGTTTCACCAGGTGGACAGAAGCAATTCCCATGCCCAACGCTACAGCAGAGACTACTGTCCGCGCCTTCATGTCCGGTTGGGTTTCCCGTTTTGGCCCCCCCGCTACCGTAATCACTGACCGAGGAGTACAGTTTGAGTCACAACTCTGGCAGCACCTCCTACAGTTCCTCGGCACGTCTAGACAACGCACTACAGCATACCACCCTCAAGCCAACGGCATGGTAGAACGTTTTCACCGGCAGCTGAAGGACGCACTCAAGGCACAGCACGACCCTTACAGCTGGACTGATGCGCTTCCCTTAGTGCTCCTCGGCATCCGTGCGTCACACAAGGAGGATATGGACTGTAGCCCAGCAGATCTGACACTAGGCGAGCCCCTTCGGCTACCCGGGGATTTCTCACTCCCTCCTGATCCCAATCAAGCCACTCCAGCCGTTCGTCACGACTTACTCCAAAAGCTACGACAAGCAGTTTCTGCATTCAGAGCTACTGCTCCACGCCAGCCTACTCGGCGCCCTGAACACATCCCTCCTGCACTACTCACAGCCGAGTATGTTTTCGTCAGGCATGATGCTCACCGCAACCCATTACAACGCCCCTACGATGGACCCTTCCAGGTGGTTACCCGTTCTGCAAAGTTCCTGACAATTATCCGGAATGGCAGACATGACACCGTCAGCATAGACAGAGTCAAACCGGCCGCCTTACCCGTCGGGCCCCCAGCCCAGCAGCACCATCAACAAACTACGCCTGCACCAGTCCACCCGCAGTTACCACCGGCAGCAACACCACGCCCACGACATTTCTGGGCACCCTCTTTTCACCCTCATGTACAACCTGCTCCTGTCATAGAACCTGAACCTGTAGTAAGCCTCCCTCCTATCATAGAACCTGCTCCTGTCATAGACCCTCCTCCTGTCATAGAACCTGAACCTGCTCCTGCCATGGACCCTCCTCCTGACGCAGCCCCTGCAGCAGCAGGAGCACAACAACCATTGCTTGTACAACCTCCTCTAATCCCAAACCCTCTTTCTCCTCCTAATTCTCCCACAGGTTTTGTGTCACTGGACGGAGTTGTTACACGTAGCGGTCGAGTCGTACATACACCTGCCCGGTATGTGTTATGTGTGGGACACAACCCGGACAACATCCAGCCTCCCGCCGCGCCGGGAGGGGAGGGGGAGTATTGTAGTGGACGTCTCCCCTACAAGCTGCCACGCACCACCTGTTACCGCCTTCCCTAGCAACCAAGCGTATCCGCATTCCATTGCCCGCCGTATCCTAGCAACGGAACTAGTCACCGGCTACTTCTCGGGTTTTTCCACCATGACTCATAGCCGCTGCTGGGTGTATATAAGCTCTGTCTCTCCATTGAGATGCATTCTGACCAATCTTCTTGAACAAGCAACATCTCCTCCAGCAAGCTCCACACTGTTAACATTTCATTCAACCAGGAGGCCAGCAACAGGCAACATCTTCTCTAACGGAGCTCCTGCACACATACCTCCTTCGACAAGCTACTCACCGCACGTCTCTACCAAGCAGCCCCTCACCACACAGCACCTCCAGCACCAGACTGTCTATCATATAACTTATATATTATACAAGAAAACCACATTAGAGTTTCCTTCCATCCTGAGTGCTAGACAACTTTAATATCTCGATACCCCTACAATGGTGACTCCCGGAGATAAGCACTCACACAGGATGGAGGACGGACGGATCTCTCTGCCGATTTTCAACCACAACGTCGAGGACTGGCTTGACCATGTGGAAGCAGCCCTCGCCGGCTCACGAGCGACCGACGAACAAAAGTATTGCGCCCTGCTTTGTGCCTTACCCACGGAAGTGGCCACGCGGGTCTCACAAACCATTTCCAACCCTCCAGATCACAACAAATTCGCTACCCTGCGGGCTGCCTTGAAGACGTGTTATCAACAGACCAGCCCCAATCTCCTGCAAGATCTATCCTCTACCTCCCTCGGGAACTCAACCCCGGGACTTCTCTGGGAGGAGATGTGTCGGCTGAACTCCCGTCACACAGACAGACTCCCCGACTCTATCCTGCGCCAGCTTCACGCACAAAAGCTACCCACAGAAGTACGCAACATCCTGTCCGCAGTAGATTACTCTACGACACCGGAACTATATGCAACCGCGGCAGATAGAATTTTTAACGAATGCGCTGCTGCACCCCTTGCCGCCACGGTCACACCAGTACCTACCATCGAACTTGTAAGCCGGGTCAACACCCCTCAGCCGAGCAATTCCTCACAAGACATCAAGGACCTGTTGCAAATTTTGAACCGCAGGATGGACACTGTTGAGCAGTTCTGCTCCTCCATACCCGCTGCTGCGCCGGTTCCTGACTCACACACTACGCCCTACAAGTTCCGACACACAGCAGCCAACCCCCAGCACAACAAATTTACCCTCTGCTGGTATCACCAGACTTTCGGCCGCTATGCTCGAAACTGTGAGCCCTATTGCACCTATTCGGGAAACGGCAACACCGGAGGCTGGTAGACGCCTCAGCCTCCGTCCCTCCAGGCGTCTCATTACTGCGCGCCACCGACCGCACCTCCGGCAAGAAGTTTCTCATCGACACCGGTTCATCGGTCAGCCTCATCCCTCCCTCACTACGAGACAAGTCAAAGCAACCCTCGTATGACCTGTTCGCTGCCAACGGTACCTCCATCGCCTCCTACGGCGTACGCACCCTCGCCTTAGACCTCGGTCTGCCCAAGACTCTGCGTTGGTTATTCGTGATAGCAGACGTGTCTCAACCCATCCTTGGTTTCGACTTCCTCACCTTCCACAAGCTCGGCGTCAAACCAAGTCATCTATGCCTCATTCATGAGCCTACAGCACGCAAGATCCAGGGTTCTCGTGCCAGACACACGGACGCTATCACCTGTCTTGCGCCTTCCAACGAGTTCTCCTCCCTGCTCGACGAATTCAAGGAGCTTTTCTCACCCCGAGTCTCCCTACCCCCACCACCTACGTCGGGAATATTCCACCACATCGAAACCAAAGGACCACCAGTCTTTTCACGCCCTCGCCGCCTGCGCCCTGAGCTCCTGTACACAGCCAAAGCAGAATTCAACAAACTACTGCAAGACGGCATCATTCGCCCTTCAAGGAGTCCCTGGGCATCGCCTCTTCACATGGTTCCTAAGCAAACACCCGGCGAGTGGAGGGTGTGTGGCGACTACAGAGCCCTGAATCTCGTCACCAAACCTGACAGGTACCCTATTCCGCATGTCCAGGACTTTCACCACAAACTTCATGGCAAGACTATCTTCTCGAAGATCGACTTGGAGCGTGCCTTCCACCAGATCCCAGTAGCACCGGCAGATACCCAGAAGACAGCCATCACCACTCCGTTCGGACTCTTCGAGTACACTTTCATGAGTTTTGGCTTACGCAATGCAGCACAGACTTTCCAGAGGTTCATGGACCATATGCTTCGCGACCTCGATTTTGTCACCGTCTACATTGACGACATCCTCGTCGCATCTTCGACGCCTGCCGAGCACCACCACCACCTACAACTCCTTCTCCAACGCCTGCAGAACAACAACATGAAAGTTCATCCTGCTAAGTGCGTCTTTGGAACCTCGGCCATCGATTTCCTCGGTCACAGAGTCTCGCCCAGTGGCATACAACCCCTACCACAGAAGATAACCGCGATTAGGGAGTTCCCCAAACCTGAAACGGCGAAGAAACTCCGGGAGTTCCTGGGTTTAGTCAACTACTACCACCGCTTCATTGACAAAGCTGCCACCGTCCTAGCCCCCCGACACGACCTTCTCAAGGGACGCCCAAAGAAGTCTCACAAGTCTCTCATGTGGACTCAAGAGGCTACTACGGCATTCACCACTATCAAACAGCACATCACACGCCTCACCCTCCTGGCCCACCCCGCACCTAACGCCCGGACCACTCTCACAACAGACGCTTCTTCTACTGCAGTGGGCGCCGTCTTACAGCAGGAGATCAACGGAACTTTCATGCCCGTTGCTTTCTTCTCACAACGGCTTCAACCACCACACCTCAAGTACAGCGCTTTTGATCGAGAACTCCTGGCCATATACTTGGCTGTCAGACATTTCCAACACTTCCTCGAGGCCCGTCAGTTCACCATCTTCACTGATCACAAGCCCCTCGTCCACGCTTTCGCTTCAGCTTCCCAGTCACATACACCTCGTGTCCTGCGCCACTTGGCTTACATCTCGGAGTTCTCCAGCGACGTCCAACACATTAAAGGCAGCCACAACGAGATCGCCGACGCCCTCTCTCGTTGTATATCCACCATTCTTCCCTCATCTCCACCCATTGATTATGGGCAGCTAGCCGCGGCTCAAGAGAAAGACGAAGACCTGGCAGCTTACAAGACATCCCCCTCAGGCCTCATACTCCAAGAACTCCCTGTTCCTGGCACAAAGATAAAATTGTGGTGCGACGTATCCTGTGGACAGCCTAGACCGTTCGTGCCTCACGTCCACCGCCGCGCTGTTTTCGACCGCATCCATGGTCTCAGCCACCCGGGTGTGCGGGCCTCCCAGCGCCTCCTCACGCAACGTGTCGTCTGGCCCGGCATCAAGTCTGATACTAAGAAATGGGCTGCCCAGTGCCTGGCCTGCCAGTCCTCCAAAATACATCGTCACATACGGGCCCCCTTACAAGCCTTTCCTATTCCCAAAGGACGTTTTCAAGTAGTACACCTCGACATCGTGGGACCTCTTCCATCATCCTACGGTAGCACCTACATCTTCACCTGCATCGACCGTTTCACCAGGTGGACAGAAGCAATTCCCATGCCCAACGCTACAGCAGAGACTACTGTCCGCGCCTTCATGTCCGGTTGGGTTTCCCGTTTTGGCCCCCCCGCTACCGTAATCACTGACCGAGGAGTACAGTTTGAGTCACAACTCTGGCAGCACCTCCTACAGTTCCTCGGCACGTCTAGACAACGCACTACAGCATACCACCCTCAAGCCAACGGCATGGTAGAACGTTTTCACCGGCAGCTAAAGGACGCACTCAAGGCACAGCACGACCCTTACAGCTGGACTGATGCGCTTCCCTTAGTGCTCCTCGGCATCCGTGCGTCACACAAGGAGGATATGGACTGTAGCCCAGCAGATCTGACACTAGGCGAGCCCCTTCGGCTACCCGGGGATTTCTCACTCCCTCCTGATCCCAATCAAGCCACTCCAGCCGTTCGTCACGACTTACTCCAAAAGCTACGACAAGCAGTTTCTGCATTCAGAGCTACTGCTCCACGCCAGCCTACTCGGCGCCCTGAACACATCCCTCCTGCACTACTCACAGCCGAGTATGTTTTCGTCAGGCATGATGCTCACCGCAACCCATTACAACGCCCCTACGATGGACCCTTCCAGGTGGTTACCCGTTCTGCAAAGTTCCTGACAATTATCCGGAATGGCAGACATGACACCGTCAGCATAGACAGAGTCAAACCGGCCGCCTTACCCGTCGGGCCCCCAGCCCAGCAGCACCATCAACAAACTACGCCTGCACCAGTCCACCCGCAGTTACCACCGGCAGCAACACCACGCCCACGACATTTCTGGGCACCCTCTTTTCACCCTCATGTACAACCTGCTCCTGTCATAGAACCTGAACCTGTAGTAAGCCTCCCTCCTATCATAGAACCTGCTCCTGTCATAGACCCTCCTCCTGTCATAGAACCTGAACCTGCTCCTGCCATGGACCCTCCTCCTGACGCAGCCCCTGCAGCAGCAGGAGCACAACAACCATTGCTTGTACAACCTCCTCTAATCCCAAACCCTCTTTCTCCTCCTAATTCTCCCACAGGTTTTGTGTCACTGGACGGAGTTGTTACACGTAGCGGTCGAGTCGTACATACACCTGCCCGGTATGTGTTATGTGTGGGACACAACCCGGACAACATCCAGCCTCCCGCCGCGCCGGGAGGGGGAGTATTGTAGTGGACGTCTCCCCTACAAGCTGCCACGCCACCACCTGTTACCGCCTTCCCTAGCAACCAAGCGTATCCGCATTCCATTGCCCGCCGTATCTTAGCAACGGAACTAGTCACCGGCTACTTCTCGGGTTTTTCCACCATGACTCATAGCCGCTGCTGGGTGTATATAAGCTCTGTCTCTCCATTGAGATGCATTCTGACCAATCTTCTTGAACAAGCAACATCTCCTCCAGCAAGCTCCACACTGTTAACATTTCATTCAACCAGGAGGCCAGCAACAGGCAACATCTTCTCTAACGGAGCTCCTGCACACATACCTCCTTCGACAAGCTACTCACCGCACGTCTCTACCAAGCAGCCCCTCACCACACAGCACCTCCAGCACCAGACTGTCTATCATATAACTTATATATTATACAAGAAAACCACATTAGAGTTTCCTTCCATCCTGAGTGCTAGACAACTTTAATATCTCGATACCCCTACAAACAATAAGTAAGAAAATAAAGATATAGAAAATAAATAAATAAGAACATTGAAAGAGAGACTTACAAAAAAAAATTAGAAAATATTGAAAGAACTACAATAAATGAAGAAAAGAAACTTAGAACTGAATTTGAAAGTAAATAAGAAAACGAGAGAAAAATAACCAAGAAATGGTTACTTTTACTTTATCATCTTCACCACTGATCGGCTCGTTAGCCGCCTGGGCGATCGGTCACGTCTCTGATTACTTTTCCTTTTCTTTTATCCTCTTCACCAAAAGATTGGCTCGTTAGCCGCTTGGGTGATCGGTCACGTCTCTGTTGCGCACTGTTGGCAAGTACTGGGCATGCACCGGCTGCTGAATGTACCTGAACCCGATCCAGTGTTGGTCAAGTCTTGTCTTGAAAGAGCTCACACTCGGTGCCGTCACAACACTTTCTGGTAGATTGTTCCAAGAGTTCATAACTCTCTCTCCGAAAAAGTTTGCCCTCACAGTTTTCTGGACTTACGGCTTCTTCAATCTTGAGCTGTGACCCCTTGTGGGGCAAGTGTCCGCCAGCTCCAAGTAAGGACACTCGACTGAGTAGTGCCCCTTGAGATGCTTATACACCCCAGTTAGGTCACCCCATGCCCGTCTGTAGTATAAGCTAGGCAGGTTCAAGCGCAATGATATCCAGTGTGACACTACCAAACATTGAAGGTTTCCACCAGGTACTGTCACCCCGTTGGTCCCCGAGATATGCTAGGGACTGTCAGTTGGTTGAAAATGTTCAAAGCAGGACCACCAGACTGGTGCCTGCACTTCGGCACCTCAGCTACCCTGGGAGATTGGAGCACCTGAACTTGCTTAGCTTATACTACAGACGGGCATGGGGTGACCTAACTGGGGTGTATAAGCATCTCAAGGGGCACTACTCAGTCGAGTGTCCTTACTTGGAGCTGGCGGACACTTGCCCCACAAGGGGTCACAGCTCAAGATTGAAGAAGCCGTAAGTCCAGAAAACTGTGAGGGCAAACTTTTTCGGAGAGAGAGTTATGAACTCTTGGAACAATCTACCAGAAAGTGTTGTGACGGCACCGAGTGTGAGCTCTTTCAAGACAAGACTTGACCAACAGTGGAGCAGGTTCAGGTACATTCAGGCAAGGTAAGTAGATACCTACCTACCTTCCTACCTTGCATTGAGGAGCCAGTGCATGCCCAATACTTGCCAATAGTGCGTAACAGAGACGTGACCGATCGCCCAAGTGGCTAACAAGCCGATCAGTGGTGAAGAGGATAAAAAAAGTAAAGGTACAGAAGTGTACTACAGTTTCTTCCTGTACGAACACTGGACAATAAAGGTCATAACAAAACTAACTTAAAACAGACAAACTGTCCGAACGGATAATTTTCTGATAAGTGGTAAAATAATATATATACAAATTAAGTCATCAAATAATGATAACCGATGGCAGAGAAAGTCAAATCAGTGTAAAATGTGGGTGTTACCGTTTAAAAAGTCACCGTTTTCTAGCACTCCAACGACAATTCTCTATTAGTTCTCGCTTGTCTAATAGATGGCAGCAGTGTCGGATTCCTAAAGGAAATAGACTGGAGCTAGCTAGTATTAAAACCTTCCTTGGGTCACCCCTGTCTTGGCTCAGCTGATCACATCACACGTAATTGACTCATACATACACGCACTTTCAAAACAAAGTAGACACTTCATCATCGCAATATCATTAAAAAGCAGTTATCTTATAAAAGGTGAGAGTACTGCATAATTGTAGCAAGTAAAATGCCAGCTTGTAATCACTGTTTAATTCATAATAGAATTCTGGTATGGTTGTTTAAGTATTGGACATTGATTATCAATTTGTGTATCTACCGTAGTTGGGTAATATTGCAATACACAACAACCACAGAATTCCTGAAATTCACTACACTCAATCGATAGAACTATTTTTTTCTGTGATAATTTTCATATATTACATTAGGTTAGGTAACATTTTTTTTTATCATTCTTTGGTTGCTGTAATCTGCAATTTTACCCATCGTTCTTAAAGTATACAGTAGTTTATATAGTTTTTGGGTGAATGGTTACGATTAAATTGTACAGTAAAATTTTGGTGAATTTATAGTATCACACTGGTTTTTATTTCTGTATTAAAAATGTGTATTTTGTACTGTGGTAAAGGTGTAGAAGAGGGTGACCACCAGAAGAAATTGTCCGAATTGGTTAAAAAATTCTCACACTGGTAAATAAAACACTTGGTTGCGGTCCGACTAATTACCCAAATGTACCCAAATGTAGTCGCAATGAAGTCAAATGATGGTCCTACAAGCGTAAATCGGGCTGTGAATCACTTCTCGATTATTATTTGGTGTCATAAAGTCACAAAAAAGTGGTAAACTTAATTTTATCTGAGTTGTGTTAGGTTAGGTTAGGTAAGGTAAGGTACACGCACTCGATCTATTAACTCAGATTAAATTAACTTTACCAATTTTGTGTGACTTCATGACAGCAAATACTAGTCGAGGTTAGGTTAGTTTAGGTACACGCACTCGATCTATTAACTCGGATTAAATTAAGTTTACCGATTTTTTGTGACTTCGTGACACCAAATACTAGTCGAGGTTAGGTTAGGTTAGGTACACGCACTTGATATATTAACTAACTGACTCACCATATGATTGAATCACCTATTTCTTAACTTATTGGCCTGGTTGCTGACGTTGATTCTCACTTAACGGGGGGTATAGGCGGACGAGTTATGACAACGCCACAAATGTTGTTCTTTGCGGTATTTACAATGTCTTGCACTTAAGACACTTTACTGAGGTTGAAAGAACACCATGCAATCGAAAAAATGCTGTAGTTTCTTCGTTTTTTCCCAAAAACTCGCAATCAGCTCCATATAATTGAAGTGACACCCATCGCAGACTTTCATGGTCGGAAATTAATTTGAATTTCGAAATATGATACCCAAAATAAAACTCGAATTTGATTGGGTCAAAATCATTTTAATTGGTTGGAAAAAAAAAACGCTTTTGATTGGCTGCATGACGTGTACGGGAATGCATGCGCGTGATGATTTATGAAGGAGACACGAAGTGTGGGAGGTGAAGTAGGCGATAATGGCGGAAGATTAATGGAAGAAAATAGAGAAAATTTTGGATACTCTTTCTCCGTTATTATAAATTTCCGCCTGTAATGTAATAGAGGAAAATTATCTTATAATTAGACATCTTATTCGAATATGATAATAGATTAGTGGTAGGAATGTGTGGTGTGTAAACACAATAATACCGTATTTTCCATAATGATATTTTAAAAATATCACACACACTAATATGATGCTAAACACAGAAATGGAAACGAAAATGTATAGAACCTAATAGAACCTGACAATCTCTTTATTTACCCAATCCCTCTTCACAATTCTCCTCCCGGCACCATTTTTGTTGTTTACTTCGCTGAATCCCTCTTCAAGAGACACTTCCTATTAATGATGGTGAACGCTTTTTTGTATTCCTTCTCGACATTGCTGATGTATATCAATCTCAATGTTAAGGTAAGTTGTTTAACACAAATTAACATGATAATGCATAGAACCTAATAGAACCTGATCTAACAAACCCCTAGGTTGGGTATGTTAAGTCAGGTTCTATGTATTGTCATTTCCATTTTTGTGTTTAATATGATTTTAGTGTGTAGAAAAATTTCAACCAATTCGAACACCTCCTTCTGGTGGTCACCCTCTTCTACACCTTTACCCGTTAAGTTTACACAATTCTAAGACATTTTTCTTCTATGATATTTCCGCCGGAAATTAAGGATAACCGAGACATTAATTTTTCAAGATTATTACTTTCGTTCAGTCACTAGTGTCGCCATGATTTGTTTACTTATGGCGCAGGTGGTCTGACCCCCCTGCTCACGCATCGCTCCAGGCCTCTGACGGGGGGGTTGGGTTAGGTTAGGTTTTCTTGGTTGGCTGGTAATATAGCTTATGTTATTTATTCTAAAAAAAATCCAAAATTTTCGTTATGATTGTTGGGTGGGGGGGATCTAAAAAAACATGTAATTTCTGGTGGAAATAAATATCAAATTCGTTTGAAACTCATCAAAATACATAGGAAATACCTATTATTAATATCGAAATAAAGACCGGTGTGATACTATAAATTGACCAAAATTTCACTTATTGGCACTATACGAAATCGAAGTTGAAACTGTTTTTCCTATGGTTTTTGATGTGTTATGAATGAATTTGATCTTTATTTTTGGCACAAATCAATAGTTTTTGAGATAATCCTCCCCTCACCTCCTATCTCAGAATCTACTGTAGATTTGCTATAAGAATCAATGTTAAAAGTGTTCAAAACACACAAAGGTGAATTTATAGTAATACACCGGTCTTTCTCTCGCTGTTTTTAATACAGTATGTATTTCATAATGTTTAGACAATTCTAAGTTGCCGTTCAAAAAGCTGAGGTTTCATCACAAAGGCACGAATGCAGTTATAAAACTGTCACCAATTTATTGCGTCCTTGCATCTTTGTATTCAAGTAATTTAAGTGTTCTGTAATATCCACCATGAAAGTTAGATCTTGAACCCATTCATTACCTTTCAGTTCATGCAAATCGCTTCCTTTCTGTTCCATAAACATCTGTATTTCACTGCGCAATTCATAAAATCGCTTCGGTACGACTCCCCGACTTAACCAGCAAACATCAGTGTGATATGGCAGTCCGTGTGTGTTCCTATTTTCCTCCAATAAGCAGTTGAACTGTCAGTGGTTCAGACATTGCGTGCATATGAAGTTCACTGTCTTTATAACAACATCCATGACATTATCCATCTTTTAATGTTTTACTACACAACACTTCTTTATGTATAATACAATGCACATTATAAATTTGATGGTTTGGGTTCACAGCTATTAGTTTTTCCTTAAATTTTGTTGCCACGCCAGCTTTTCTACCCACCATTTGCGGTGCTCCATCTGTAGCCAGACTCACAGTTTGTGCTCAGTCAACACCTAATTTATCCAGTGTTCCTACCAAACCCACAAAGATGTCATCACCTGTTGTTTCATTGGTCCCAGTTTCACAAATTCTTCTGTTACTTGCATATTTTCATCCACACCACGCATAAATACTGCAAGTTGTGCTACATCACTTACATCGGTACTTTCATTAATTGCTACTGAAAATGCAGTAAAGGACTTAACTTTGTGTCTTTGAGTTAATATTCTCTGATAATTCACCAATTCTTTCTGCAACTGTATTTCTTGAGAGGCTTATTATGTTTGCAATTGCTTGACGTTTTTCCGGGCAAATATCTTCTGAAGCCATCAGTGTACATTTCTTTATAAAGTTCCCCTCAGAAAACGGCTTCGATGACACAGCTATTTCATGGGCAATCCTGTAACTTGCCTGAACTGCAGCATCACTGACTTGATGAACACTCTTAAATACTGACCGCTGCTTTTTCAATGACTGCTCCAACTCCTTAACTTTGTCTTCATGTAACTTTCCACTATATTTATTGTACTTCATAGCATGGTTAGTTTCCTAATGCCTGCGAACGTTGTATTCTTTGGCCACAGCAACTTGTTGATTACAAATCAAACATGTCGGTTTAACATTCATTTCAACAAAAAAGTATAAGATTTTCCACTTATCCTGTTCCACCCGACGCTCTTCATTAACTGTTTATTTTCTTTGAAAACATAATTATGGGCCCAAAAGTAAAAACAATGATCACTGTAGATGGAATTCCAGACAGCAGCAAGATGACCAACTAACTGTTTACCTCAGATATATTGAAAATGACAGTCCTGTTGAAATATTTTTGACATTCATACGGTAAATAGTTGTGGGAAAACAGGAGAAAAAATGGTAATTGCATTGTTACAGTTTTTTGATTAAGTTGGACTGGATATTCAGAATTGTAGGGGTCAATCTCATGATAATACAGCGAGTATGAGTGGAAAATTCAGTGGTATGCATATTCATCTCACTAGGCAATGTGGTCTAGTTACATGTGACTTGGTCAGCTCATTTATTGAATTTGGTTGGGGAAACTGCAGTTCAGTGTTGTCAAGGTGTTATAATATTTTGTGATTATGTACAAAATATACACTTATTTCTGTGAATAAACAGGACGTTGACTGAAGCTGAAGAACATACAAATGTTGTCTGATACTACAGTAGACGGCCTGCCCATATTGATGCCACAAAGGCCATTCTGTCTAGTTATGATGTCATCAGTGAAATTTTGGAAAACATCATTGAAGATGATGAAGCAGTTGTCAATAAATGTACAGCTACTCGAATACTAAATACAATGTCCCAGCTTGTGACAGGCATGTTTATTAGTCTTTGGCACACCATCCTGGAATACTTCAATGCAACAAGCAAGAAACTCTAAGAAGAAAATGTTCAACCGAATACTGTCATCCGGCTTCTGAAATCATCAGTCAGTTTTGTACATTCATTGAGAGATTAATCTGATGATTGAGAAAATTGGTACTGAGACTTCTGGAAATAAGGAATATTCAAATGAGAGAATAATACTCTGTAAAACCCCTCCACTTTTCAAACGGTAAAAAAGAGAAATTGTCTCCAAGCAATATTTTCAGAAAGAAACACTTTATTCCAGAGATTGATTGTCTGTTGGTACAGCTAGAGAAACTAATTGAAGCATAATCTGAGTTGAATAATAAGTTTGTATTTCTGCAGGATTTAATTGAAATCACTGAATATGATCTCAGAGTGAAATGTGAATATCTTGATGTGTATTCATTAGATTTGGAGAGTATCCTTGGTACAGAGTTGCTACAATTTTGCCATATTCAAAATAACTTTTAATCAAAGACTGGAATCAACATTTCCAAACAGACATATTTCTACAGATTTATCTGAGTCTTGTGGTAACAAATTGCTCTGGAGAAACATTCTTTTCAAACCTGAAATACCGTGCATATGTGAAAAATCGTCTCCGATCAACTACAACTCAAATTTTATTTAGTTAATCTGGAACTTATGAGTATAGAATTTGATGTACAGGTGCTCCTCTACTTACGAACGAGTTACGTTCCTGAGGCTTGTTTGTATGTCCAACTTTACTCTTGTAGATACCAAACATATTATAAAAAATTGAAAGATTATGGATATTTAGTACAGGTATACTCTTTAATACAGCCTTAAAACCTGGCTCACTCTTCTCCGCTAAGGTAATGTTTGTTCTATCTGGAATTTTCTTCAAAATAATCCAGTCTCATCCACATTAGACACCTGTTCTGGCAAGTAACCCCCCTCAGTGATGATGTTTGTATCTCTGAAAGTTTGTATGTTGAACGTTCCTAAATAGAGGAGCACCTGTACTGGAGAACATTGATTTTGACAAGATGATTCAAACATTTTCTGGTAAAAAGGCAAGTTTGATATAAAAGTAATAAATAAAAAAATATAGTTTATGTTCATTTTGTTCATGTCTATTATTTATGTCCTATTTACTACATATAAATAAATTGTATAATTTATTATGATATATTTCGATTATCAATATAAAATATATATATATATATATATATATATATATATATATATATATATATATATATATATATATATATATATATATATATATATATATACTGTATGTATATATATATATATATATATATATTATATATATATATATATATATATATATATATATACGTGTGTGGTATATATATATATATATATATATATATATATATATATATATATATACTATATATATATATATATATATATATATAGATATATATATATATATATATATATATATATATATATATATATATATATATATATATATACACAGTAGTACCCTGATTTACGCGGTCAATTGAACCCACAGGGTACCGCGTAAAGTGAACAACAGAACATATGAGATTAATTCCAATAGAGACTGGCCCGACCCCCAAACTCCACTTTTTGACGACACACAACTATGTTGTAGTAAAAATATTATCTTAACTTTATGATGGTATGCACACACAATTAATAATTAAGAGAAATATCAATAATATTAGTTTTTTTAACACTTACATTAATAGAAAAGATGGCTGGGCACACGGGGATGGGGGGTTGGTTCCGAGGCAGAGGGCAGGTTATTGCCCCTCACCTGTATCACTTGTATCAATTGTATCACTATCCACCACAGAGGCTTGCAGGGCCTCTTTGTCAAACCCCTCAAAGTCCATATAAGTCCATATCCTCACTATAATTATCACTATCACTGACTTAGGCTGGCTGTGGTGGGTGGCGGGTGAAGAACTCGGTAATGTTTTGATGACTGGGCGACCTTGTGCGCATCCTGCCCGCGCCGCTTCCCGCGTATATGAGTAGATGCACCGCGGAAAGTGAAAGTTCGGTTCTGGTGAGGCACCGCGTAAATGAGAAATCGTGGAAAGTGAAACCGCGTAAAGCGGGGTAATACTGTAAATATATATATAAGTACTTGACAGTAGCTAGCAGGACCCCCTCACAAAGTTTTTATTTTTAGTGTATATACTGTACTATAAATACAAAAATACATAGTGTTGACAGCATGGGGGTACTGGTACTCCATACAGTATTTCTATCTAATGTACAAAAATATCCTTACAATTTTACACTTAAATATTTTAGTTAAATCTTTTATAAAATTCACTGTGTTTTATATTACAGACTTTACTAATCCTTGTGGACAGTCATGAATCGTCTGTTTGGTCGTGGTAAGCCCACAGAGCCACCCCCAAACCTACAAGATTGTATTGGAAATGTGGACAGTAGAGCAGAGTCTGTTGACAAGAAGATTGCCAGGTTGGATGCTGAGCTTGTGAAGTATAAGGATCAGATGAAAAAGGTAATACAGTGTACATTATTTTTAATGATGTAGCTTTTGTAAATACATTCTAAAGTGTTTTTTTAGGGGAAAACATGTATTTCATGCATGTAAATACAGTACAGTATATTACAGTGTACTCTTGATTTAACGGAATCTGATTTAATGAACTCTTGATTTAGCGGAAAACATTTCCGTTATTTTTCACTCTGTTTAGTGAACTAGTTCGCTAAATCGAGATTAATTACGTTAATATGCTCACACCTACGGAGACTCCTCAGACACATGATACAGTAGAACCTACTTCAGCCTAGGGTGAATGTACTAAATGTATAAAAACGATAAATAGCAATAGCACCTTGATCCATGGGTTGGTTGATAGAGGTAGTGTTAGGTGGAATGTAGACTACCTTAACATGAGGGTGCAGGTCGTCCAGGTGTGGTGGGTGTCCCGGAGCATTATCTAAAATTAATAAAATATTGAATGCAATCCCTTGTTGCAGACAATACTCCTTGGCTTGTGGAATGAAACAAGTCAGGAACCAATCCTCAAACAGTACTAGGGTCATCCATGCTTTCTTATTTTTGCGATAAAACACTGTCAGTGTAATAACAGTAATAATAATGATTAACGGTTTATTGAAAAAGTCGGCAGTCCGAAGGCTGAAAATATACATTGGACAAAAATGACTTATTACATACAAAGACATGGGGTGGGTGGGTCGTTTAACAAAAGCTTTCATTACTGAAAGGAGAAGGAACATGAACTGAACATACAAATTATTATAAGTTTATAGTTGATGGCCCCGGCCTGGACTGGTCATGGAGACACCAGGTGGTGTGGTAACTCGTCCTCGGGTGTTGACATGAAGAACCTCACGTGGTCATGGGGACACCGGGTGGTGTGGGGTGGTGTCATAGTACCCCACCCTAATGGGTGGTGTTGTGTTATTTCGAAGTCAGGTGTGAAGCCGACCCACTTTTGTTCCCAGGGTGGACTGATTAGCACCTCCTTGTCAGAAGGTGGCAGTCTGTTCCCAGGGGTGCTTAACTCACTGGTGGGTCATGGTTATCACTGGTACTGTTTAAAAGCCCTTGGGTTCTCTGAATGATATATTATGAAGGGCTATATCTTGAAGCCAGCTACATTACCCCCCCCCCCCCCAACAGAAGTGTGGTTCGGTCCTTGAATGCCTTGAATCCCAGCATGGTTTTCTCCTCTTTGTGGATGTATGTCCATTCTGGCATGCGCTTCCATGATAAGCCAGTTTCATCCACATTAAATATTTGTTCAGGCAAATAACTTCCCTCCTCGATGACACGATCTAGCTCCTCCTTAAATGCTTCAGCAGCACCCACATCAGCACTAGCTGCCTCTCCACTCACCTTTACACTATGCAAACTGTAACGAATGCAGGGCACAGAGGAATGACTTCTAGCTATTGCCATGTTTTATGATATATCAGATATATACTGTACAGAGGTCCCTCGGTTAACGAATTACCTCCCATAAGGATCTTCATTTCGGTTAATGAACAAAATTTTGATTAACGAAATCCTTACGAACAACACGTTTTGTTGTGAGCATCAGCTGATCAGCTGATGGGCTAGTCTGCCAACTCAGTAAGCTGTTCTATCTTTACATTCGTTTCCAGTGGAGTAAATATTAAGAAAGTTGTGCTCTTTAATATTTATGCATTTTTTATATTAAAATTATTAGTCATTTTAAAATTTAGTTAACATATTGATAATATATGCACTACAGGGAACTAGTTTTTTGTGCGGCCATCAGCCGCTTAACTCGGCTACCAGGCGTCAGTTTGGCTTTGTTGACAGTGGAGTGAGCATCGATTTTGTTGGTGTCTTGGAAATTTTTTGCATTTCTTTAAAATTATTGGTCATTCTTGTAGATATATGAGACGAATATGCTGTAATATGTAACTGTACTATTTACCATTATTGATTCAGGTCTCTGTATTATATATTATAATCATACCCTCTTTTGTCACTGAGTGTAGTTCAGACTTTGAGCACATGCGCGCTGTACGCGCATGCGCAGATAGAGATTCCAAGGCAGGACGCTGTTTACCCTGTCTTAACTCCTTTTGTGTGTTTGTCCCAGAAATAGAACTTACGAACTTGACACCAGTGTGTTTCCTTTATCCCTGACTGGAAGCATCATCTGAGTCTCCCACATGGCGCAGTGATTAGCTGGGACATCACATTATTCAGAATTGGAGTGGACGCAGAATCTCTCTCGGAGCCGCCATCTTGTCAACTCCTCCTGCCCAGTGAATATCGGCGCGTACCTCTCAAGATATTCCTGGATTTACAGCGCAGTGTTGTGAAGTGCTTTTTCAGTGTTGTGTGTGCCCTTTAGTGTCTTTAAAGTGTTTCCCCGTGTTCCTGCACTTTTTACAAAAGAGGGAAGCCCATTTAAGACCTAGGGGAGAGCTCAAGTTTTGACATCCTTCCCCGCTCATGACTCGGCTAAAACTGGCGTGAGGGAGCGAGAGGAATTGCTATACCCAGCCACCCGCTCTCTGGCCAGCCTACTCCGAGCACACGCACGAACGAACGCACACACACTCACTCACTCACTCACAGACGCTCGCAGATATCTTCCATTTAAAGACGATTGCTTTCTGCTCACTTATTAATTACAGTAATTGTGAGAGAAATAAACCAGGCCTTATGGAAGATCAAGAATTTATTGGGTTTTCTCCAGATACCCAACAAGCCCAACATCAGACTGATGTCGGTGCAGTAAGTGGACTCCAAGTGGAGCGGGAAGTGGATCAAGCGGCCCCACCCACCCTTAGCCCCCACTACACACGTCCGCAACCTGCCACAGGCGGCGACTTCCTTCGTTTAATTCAGTTTTTGGAAGAAAACCGACGACAAGACGACATCAGGAGGCAACAGGAAGAGGATCACAGGCGTCAACAAGAAAATGACAGATTCAGTGCCATGATCGAGTTGTTGACACCTGTGAACCTTCGAGCAGCTGCCACACCTGCCCCTTCGTCCACAGGCGCGCCCGAAGGGTCCTCTCCAACTTCTTTGCCCCCCCCCACAGAAAGCACTCGCTCAGAGTCCACCGCCACTCCAAGCTGATGCCTCGTTCCAGGTATTCCGTGAATGGCGTCGGAGATGGGACGATTATTCGATGATGGTCGACTTATCGAGGTTGCCTAGGGAGAAACAGCTGATCCAGATGAGGATGTGTCTCACCCTAGAGACGCAACGTATCCTGGAGCACACCCTGCAAATCCCCCACAACACAGACAAGACTGTGAAGGACGTCTTGGATGCTTTACAGACGCATATCAAGGGTCTCCGCAACGAAGCTCTGCGTAGGAGAGAGCTTCTCAGTTGTAAGCAGCTGGAGGGTGAGTCATTTGCAGATTTTTACGTACGACTCAGACGCATCGCTGAGGAGGTTGACGTTTGTCATGGGAACTCGTCGACTTGTGAGGAAACACAGCTGAAGATGATTATCCTCATGGGCGTGCGGGACGAAGAGCTTATTCAGAAGCTTATCTCCCTCAACACTGCCTCCTCTCTACAGGATGTTGTCACCACCTGCCGCTCTTACGAAGCCACCAGAAGTGCGACTTCTGCTATTCGTGCTCCACCTAACCAGCTGTGTGCCATCTCCGCATATAAGAAGAACATAGGACGTGACGGGACTTCAGCCTCACATCCGACTTCAGATTCGCATCAATCTTCAGCATCACTTCAGACTTCGACGCCAGGTAATTCATGCCAATATTGTGCTCGTTGGCATGGTTCTGAATGCCCTGCCGCTGACAGCACCTGCAATAACTGTGGCCGTAGTGGCCATTGGGCTAGGACACTGAAGTGCCCTGCCAACAACGTTCAGTGCCGCTCCTGTAGCCGCATTGGACATTTTGACAAATGCTGTCAGTCACGGAAGAAAAAGGATACTACTTGCAAATCTCAGGCGGCGAAGAACAAGATCTGTTGTCGCGTGGGATCCTCTTCTCCTGTCAGCAAGACACCTCAGCCCATCTGTGTTCACCTGTCATACGGCGACATTACTTCCCGTATCCAGATGCTTCCTGACACAGGTGCGGACGTCACAGTCATCGGCACAAGACACCTCGACATTCTGGGGATCCCTAGGAGCAGCTTGCAACCACCGTCAACTTCTACAACGCTCACTGCAGACGGTTCTACAATGGCACCTGCTCTGGGTACATTTCAGGCTACCCTCACCCTAGGTAAGCAGTCATGTTCTGCCAGGATTCAGGTCCACAAAGGTGTTCAGATGCCACTACTGTCTTATGGCCACTGTCAAGAGTTGGCCATAATAACTCCAGACTTCCCCAAGCCAATTCTGGAAATTAAAAATGTCAACAGGTGCAAGGAGCTGCCCCTCCCAACCAATACGTCACCTTCTGCAGCCAGGGAGTTCTTCCTACTGCAATCCAAGGACGTGCTGGTTCCCAAGGAGGACCTCAAGACGGCCCCACTCAGCAGTCAGCAGCAGGAACCCCTCATGAACAACAACAACCCTACAAGGCCCTTTGAGTCCGTCTCTGCGGATTTCTTCGTTGTGGCGGGAAAGTCCTTTCTCGTCATCGCCGACCGGCTCTCAGGTTGGCCTGTTGTCGTTCCCTGCGGAGGCAACACTACTGCCTCTCATACAGTACGTATGTTCTGCGGCTACTTCCGGGAGGTTGGTGTCCCTCTCCGCCTGAGGACTGACGGCGGGCCCCAGTTCACCAGCAACGACTTCCGGGACTTCATGGAGCGATGGGGAGTTCATCATGTGGTGTCCTCGCCACATTATCCCCAGTCCAATGGACATGCCGAGGCTGCCGTAAAGTCCGTCAAGCATCTGATTCTCAAGACGGCACCCTCAGGCAACATTGACTGTGAGAAGTTTGACCGGGGTTTATTGAAATTGCGGAATACCCCCAACTTCACAGGTCGCTCCCCAGCACAGATGTTATACGGCCACCCACTACGGTCATGTGTCCCTGCCCATCCTGAGTCCTTCTCGAGGGAGTGGCAGGCCAAGACCGAGGACTTCGACCGTTGTGCAGCCGCCCGTGCTGACCAGATAAAGGCACAGTACGATCAGCACGCCCGACCCCTTCCCAGGTTGAGTATCGGGCAAACAGTTCGGATTCAAGACCCGACGTCTCACTGCTGGGACAAGGTCGGGGTTGTAATGGGCTGCGGCAAGACCAGGGATTACGAGGTCCGTCTCCCTAGTGGTCGGGTATGGTGGTGGAATCGCCGCTTCCTTCGTTCAGTCCCGTCCCCTAGTGGTGAACCCCCTCCCCCACATCCCTGTGAACCCTTGCTTGGACGAGAAAAGTAAGTCCTCATTCAGTGACCCCCCAGTTTTCCCACGTCGCTCTCAAAGGCTCCTGGAAAAAGAGTCCGCTCGAGATTGCACTACGAGCGTGAGGGGGAGGGAGGTGTAGATATATGAGACGAATATGCTGTAATATGTAACTGTACTATTTACCATTATTGATTCAGGTCTCTGTATTATATATTATAATCATACCCTCTTTTGTCACTGAGTGTAGTTCAGACTTTGAGCACATGCGCGCTGTACGCGCATGCGCAGATAGAGATACCCAGAGAGATTCCAAGGCAGGACGCTGTTTACCCTGTCTTAGCTCCTTTTGTGTGTTTGTCCCAGAAATAGAACTTACGAACTTGACACCAGTGTGTTTCCTTTATCCCTGACTGGAAGCATCATCTGAGTCTCCCACAATTCTGAAATTTAGTTTACATATTGATAATATATAGCGCAGTGCAGTGTTGATTTAAATAAAATAATCTTGAATTACACCTAGTGAACTTAACAATTTTATTTATGAAATTACTGCATCAAGCATGGGTCCCCTGAAAGGGATTTTCTCCTCCATCCCCACTTCCTTCCTTCTCCTCCACCCCAACTTCTAATTCCCATCATCAACCAGGAACCTTCTACATACACACCTCAAAGTAAGTGTACATTACTGCATTTTTTTTTTTACTTTGTATGTACTTTTCTGTGAGCTGGAACCAATTACCCAATATCCCATTGAAACAATGGTTTCGGTTAACGAAATTTTCAGTTAGCGAACTACTCTGTGGAACGAAATGTGTTCGTTAACCGAGGGACTGCTGTATTATATTTAATGTACAGTAATTCCAAAATTCATCTTTGAGTTTGTGAGTTTGACCACCTCACATTTTGTGTGTTGGTGTCACTCACCACACAGCCAGTGAGTCAGATGTTCAGTCCACAACTACACCCATTTTAATGTACAGGTAATAGATTGCTTTTTATAGGCTGGCTTTGCAAATTAACATTATTCACCCCCAGATCATTTTTATCGGCTATTAAATTTTTAATTTTAAATCACTCTATTTTATTGAGTCATTTGGTAGATACACACAAATAAAATTAGAAATATGGTAACATAATTCACTTGATGACGGTAGCCAATCATGACGTAAACACCACCACTCCACAACCCTTACAGGCAGACATTTATTGAGTGATATGCTTGAAAGGTATTTTAGTTAGCCATTGAACAAGCAGGGATAGGTTGATAGTGGTGGTGATACATAACCTTTGCATATAGTTGTGTTAGAAGCTCTTTATATAACTTTTTTCTCATGGTTAGGGCAAATAAACTGCCCCTTAAGCATGGTAAAATAATCGTCTAATGTATATACAAATGTTGTTTGAAGTTAGCACAATTGTTGAGCAACATAATAAAGGCATGTGGTATGGTTTATGAATGCTGGGAAAGAAGGTACAGCGAGAGTATGCGAGTTTTCCTCTGTACTCTGTAAGCTGCCCCTAATGGGCTGTTTAGCCCGTGGAACTCGCTTTTCATTTTTCAGGACCTCAGCACTTGTTGTATGCCCTGTTCACCCTGCTTTTATATGATTTCATTCTTTTACATTGTTATGTCATTAATTTTTTTCTTAACCCTTAAGCCCCGGGTTAGGGTACTGCCCCACCCGGGGGTAAATCGAGAAAAAACAGATTTTCCAAAAATAATTTTTAACCTTTTAAAATGATAAAACAATAAAAATTAATTAAGAAAAACTATATATTGACCCTCGAGAAACTTCTCTGGCCACGCAGAGGGAAGGAGGAGGGGGAGAGATGAGGAGACGGTATTGGTTTGACAGCTGATGCTCGTGGTCCCTCGGCACTTAGCAGCTATTTTTAGCTCGCCTCTGTGTCCGAAGTGGCCAATAATGTATGTATTTAGTGAACTTAATACTTAATTGCTATAAATAATTCATTTAGAATATTTTATTTGCATAATTTTTCATAAAAAGTGCTTGGCAACAATCACCAGTCGGTCGCCAGGCTATCTGGCTGTCTTTGTGTTTGGTAGAGCAAGTAATGCATAAAATAATAATATTTCCACAAATAAATACATTTATAACATAATCATAGCATTGTTTTACAGTAACACTGCACTACAATACAACTACACAACTTTTAGCATTATTACTTTGATAAAACATTAAAATCGACAAACAATGAAAGTAAAACAAACAAAAGTAGGTAATTATGTTCAGGAAGCTTCCCAGTGGCCAAGGTGTGGCGTGACAGGCAAATAGTCACACGGGAACCTGATAACCCGCTCTGGGCATTTAAACAGTGGCGGGAATAGGCGCGCGTTCTGGAAAGTCACTCGGGGCGCGCTGGTCAGACGTTCTGGAACGTCACCCGAGGTTTAAGGGTTAAGTAAAAACAAGTAATGTGTGATTTTTATAAGGAAATTCTGAATTGATGTGCCCCACTAAATTGAACTGTAATTTACCTCAAAAACTTTAGCATGGAAATGTTTCATGGTTTCAAGAAAACCTGAAAATTCACAAATCCAACATGCTTTCAGTTCCAACATTGCTGCTGCTTTTTTTTTTTTTTTTTTTTTTTTTTTTTTTTTTTTTAAGGTTGTAATATACAGCATGAAAATATATCTGTAGCTGCGAGGAAACACCCATAAAGTGGTAGCCATCAGCATGACAAACAGATGAACAGACAGTCCCAAAGTAGTACATTACATTATGTTTCACAATGCCTTGTAGGACATAAAAAGACAAATATCGCTGTTGAATTAAAGTTAACAACTGTAGTGTTTTATTTTTTGTATATACTTTCAACAGATGAGAGAAGGTCCTGCAAAAAATGCGGTGAAACAGAAAGCATTGCGTGTCTTAAAACAGAAGAAAATGTACGAACAGCAGTCATCTAACTTGAGAAACCAGAGCTTCAACATGGAACAAGCTAACTATGCCACTCAAACCCTCAAGGATACTAAAACAACTGTTACTGCCATGAAGCTTGGAGTTAAAGAAATGAAAAAGGAATTTAAGAAAATTGACATTGATGAAATTGAGGATATTCAGGTAAGACGTGACAGTACAGAACATTTTGTAAGGCTCTTTATACTTATTTGCAAAGTTCATTTGATTTCTCATAAGATTCAGTTGTGTATATTTTACATGTTTGAGAATAGAAAAGAAGCTCTAGTAAATATTTTTATGTGAATGGTTATCAAAATATGAAGGACTGTAGGGATTGACATTAATTTCACAGAGAACACCTACATAGTCAGTTGATTGTTTTATTTCTCTTGCTAGATATTTTTTTCAATCGTCTGAATGTTATTTGGGGAGCAAAGTGATAACGATAGCTAAAAAAGAAACACAGTGACGATTGCAGTTTTTGTGCATGTTTGGCCAAAGAAATATTGATCTGTGAACATCAGATTACAGGTATCCCCAATTTACGATAGAGTTGTGTTCCCAGAATCCCTAACGTAAATTGGGTTAGCGTAAATCAGGAGTCTTTAGCATGAGTGGTGTGTGGTGGGTATAAGCAGTGGGTCCCAACCTTTTTTGACTGCGACCCTAAATTTCCCAACAATATGGTGTATTGACCCTCAGGCATATCCTATATTATATAGCTTGAATTTTAAACAAAAATTTTTTTGATTATGATAAGTACCTGTACTGTATTGTATTTCTATTTATGAAATACAGATTATTAATGAATTTATGCCAGTACTGTACTGTAGTATTCCAGTTATATAAAAAAATCTATACTTTTGGCATGCATTTAGTGTCATTTTGAATCAATGTTTTTGGGGTAAAAAATATTTTTTACAATTTTGTCAAAATTAATGAGTTTGGGTAAAAAATATTTAATTTTGAGCAGGTTTATGATTTTCAAGCCTTACAGACCCGACCTCAATCATGTCAAAGCCCATCCCAATAAGTTTGTCTTAACGGCTTAATCATACACACCATAAAATAACACATGAAAATTATTTCCAACAGGATGACATGTCTGACATGTTGGAGCAGGCAGATGAAGTTCAGGAGGCACTAGGTCGCAGCTACGGCATGCCTGAAATTGACGAAGATGATCTGGCGGCTGAACTGGATGCCCTTGGTGATGAGGTGATGTTCGATGAGGACACATCCTACCTAGATGATGCTATCAATATTCCCAATGCACCAGAAAAAGAACCAGGAGCAGAAACTGTGAAAGATGGCATGCCAGTGGATGAATTTGGCCTTCCACAGATGACAACTTAGTAATCAGGAAATAACTCAAGAAATGAGTAGAGAATGCCGGCACCTTTTGTATGATAAAATGGGTCACCATATAATCCATGATTGGTAATGGGTTAGTAATTATTTTATTTCTTGTAAGACTTACAGGATATACAGAGAAAAAATCACTATGATTCAGAATTACTGAGAGTGTAATTCATGGTCATTATCTTCTCTCTTAACTTTAAAAAGTGAAACAAAAACATGATTTTTAAATTCATGACCACTATGCACAATTAATATACGTATGGAAGACTTGTGAGCCTTGTGTGTCGGCTAGAAGTGGCAGTATTAATTGTAGCCTGTGGAACCGGTGTCAGTCATTTAGCAGTCCCCTGTCATCTTCGACTCTTCATAACTTGAAAATTTAAGTGTGTAATTTCTGTAATTATATAATATTTAGCCGAGTAAGTTGATTACAGATGGAGTTACTCAACAGAAATAGCCTTTTAACATTGTATTTTGTCAATTGAAAAAATTTCAAGGCTAGAAAAAATAATACACAATTACAGTAAGTCCTCGCTTAACGTCGGGGTTACGTTCCTGAAAATGCGACGTTATATGAAACAACGTTAAGCGAATCAATTTTCCCCATAAGAAATAGATAAAATATGGGAGTTGTGTTCCTGAGCCTCCCTTTGCCCATGAAATACATTACATATACAGAAAATCATTGCCAATTCTATAGAAAATAATGCATACATATACAACAACCAAGTTTGTATTGGTACTCACCGATGGGCGGAGGTGGTAGAGCGAGTGTGTGGTGGGTAGTGAAGCTGTGGAGGTGGATGGCGGGAGTGGAGGAGGAGGGTGGTGAGTCACTAAGACTGCGGCTGCCTCCTCCTTCTCCTCCTCCTGCGTTGACTGGGGTTCCTCCTCTGTTGATGTTTGCTCCTCCTCCGTTGATGTTTGCTCCTCTTCCATTGTTGTTTGCCCCTCCGTTGATGTTTGCTCCTCTTCCGTTGTTGTTTGCTCCTCTTACGTTGATGTTTGCTCCTCCATTTTTGCTTGCTCTTCTTCTGTTGATGTTTGCTCCTCTTCCGTTGTTGTTTGCTCCTCTTCCGTTGTTGTTTGCTCCTCTTACGTTGATGTTTGCTCCTCCATTTTTGCTTGCTCCTCTTCCGTTGATGTTTGCTCCTCTTCCGTTGATGTTTGCTCCTCTTCCGTTGTTGTTTGCTCCTCTTCCGTTGTTGTTTGCTCCTCTTCCGTTGTTGTTTGCTCCTCTTACGTTGATGTTTGCTCCTTCATTTTTGCTTGCTCCTCTTCCGTTGTTGTTTGCTCCTCTTCCGTTGATGTTTGCTCCTCTTCCGTTGATGTTTGCTCCTCTTCCATTGTTGTTTGCCCCTCCGTTGATGTTTGCTCCTCTTCCGTTGTTGTTTGCTCCTCTTCCGTTGTTGTTTGCTCCTCTTACGTTGATGTTTGCTCCTCCATTTTTGCTTGCTCCTCTTCCGTTGATGTTTGCTCCTCTTCCGTTGATGTTTGTTCCTCTTCCGTTGTTGTTTGCTCCTCCTCCGTTGATGTTTGCTCCTCCATTTTTGCTTGCTCCTCTTCCGTTGATGTTTGCTCCTCTTCTGTTGATGTTTGCTCCTCCGTTGATGTTTGCTCCTCCTCCGTTGATGTTTGCTCCTCTTCCGTTGATGTTTGCTCCTCTTCTGTTGATGTTTGCTCCTCTTCTGTTGATGTTTGCTCCTCCGTTGATGTTTGCTCCTCCTCCGTTGATGTTTGCTCCTCTTCTGTTGATGTTTGCTCCTCCGTTGATGTTTGCTCCTCCTCCGTTGATGTTTGCTCCTCTTCCGTTGTTGTTTGCTCCTCTTCCGTTGTTGTTTGCTCCTCCTCCGTTGATGTTTGCTCCTCCTCCGTTGATGTTTGCTCCTCCTCCGTTGATGTTTGCTCCTCCTCTGTTGATGTTTGCTCCTCCTCTGTTGATGTTTGCTCCTCTTCCGTTGATGTTTGCTCCTCTTCCGTTGATGTTTGCTCCTCTTCCGTTGATGTTTGCTCCTCTTCCGTTGATGTTTGCTCCTCCTCCGTTGTTGTTTGCTCCTCCTCCGTTGATGTTTGCTCCTCCTCCGTTGTTGTTTGCTCCTCTTCCGTTGATGTTTGCTCCTCTTCCGTTGATGTTTGCTCCTCTTCCGTTGTTGTTTGCTCCTCCTCCGTTGATGTTTGCTCCTCCTCCGTTGTTGTTTGCTCCTCTTCCTTTGTTGTTTGCTCCTCTTCCGTTGTTGTTTGCTCCTCTTCCTTTGTTGTTTGCTCCTCCTCAGGTGCTGTTTGCTCCTCCTCAGCTGCTGTTTGCTCCTCTTCTCCCTATACATCTCGGTGTAACAACCAAGACTTTCATCAATGCTGCATTGAATCTTTGAGCTACGTTCTCTGTTTGGGTCATCATCTATAAGGATTTGCAAACCTTGCTGGATCATGTTGAACAATTCTGCCATCCTCTTGGTAGTTAGCGTTCGTTGAGGTTCTTCGTCGTCTTCAACGGGACTGTGTTCTGTTAGTTGTTGCAAATCCTCATTGGTGATCTCTTTTGTATGGGATACCAGGACGTCCTCAATATCCTCTGATTACAGCTCATCAAAGCCTGCCTGTCTAACCAAGCAGAGGATATCCCTATTCACTGCTGGGACTAAGTCCATGAATCCCGTAAAACTGTTGACATACTCTGGCTACAATTTACCCCACACACCATTCAGGCAACTTTCTGAACCCTCTTCCCATGCCTTGCCAATGTTGTCAATTGCATAAAGAATGTTGAAGCCACGCCAATATTCTCGGATCATGGGTTTATTATCTCTGTCTGTAGCCTCGAGCAGCTGGGTCATGTTACGGTGTAAATAATACGCCCTGAATGCGGCAATGACGCCTTGGTCCAAGGGCTGCATCAGTGCTGTCGTGTTGGGAGGCAGGAATACAACTTTTACACTGTCATGCAAGTCGTTGAGATTGGGAGGACGAGCTGGAACATTGTCAAGGATCGGAAGAATTTTGAAGTCAAGGTTCTCCTTGGCCTAGTATTCCTTCATTACAGGGACGGCATACACGATTAACCACTGGCTAAATATGGCACCGGTTATCCATGCCTTGTTGTTTGCTTTGTAGATCACAGGAAGGTGATCCTTGGAGTAACCATTCAGGGCCCGTGAGTTAGCAGCGCAAGAAATCAGCATAGGCTTCAGCTTGAAGTCGCCGGCAGCGTTCGTGTCAAGCAGCAGCGTCAAGCGATATTTTGCTGCTTTAAAACCTGGCACTCTTTTCTCCTCCTTGGAGATATAGGTCCTTTCAGGCATCCTCTTCCAAAAGAGACCATTCTCATCCACATTGACGATTTGCTTTGATGAGTAGCCTCCTTCCTTTATAATCCGTTTGAATTCTGGTGGGAATGTCTTGGCAGCAACCGTATCTGAACTGGCAGCTTCACCAGTCATCTTAATATTGTGGAAGTTATAACGATGATTAAATCATTGAAACCATCCTCGGCTGGCCATAAAGGTCTCTTCCTTCGATCCTTCACAACTTCTTCTGCTTTTATGTCTTCAAACAAGGATCTGGCCTTATGCTGGATAACCAAAAGACTCACAGGGGCATTGCGTTGATTCTGGTCCTCCATCCACATTGCCAGCATCTTTTCCACCTTTTCTCTCGCAGTGCTTCTAGTACGAGTTGTCTTAGTAGCACTCAGAGAAGAACCACTTACAGCACTAACCTTAATCTTGTCAGCGTTAGTCTGGATAATACGCACCGTTGTGGGGGCTAGACCAAGCACAGCGGCTACGTCCACAGCACATTCCTCATTTTCAAATCGGGTTAATACAGTGGTCCCTCGGTTAATGAACACAATTCGTTCCAGAAGGTCGTTTGTTAACCGAAAATTTCATTAACCGAAACCATTGTTTCAATGGGATTTTGGGTAATTGGTTCCAGCTCACCGAAAATTACATACAAAGTAAAAATAAATCCAGTAAAGTACACTTTCTTTGAGGTGTTCATGTAGAATGTTCCTGGTTGATGATGATGATGATGATGGGAATTAGAAGTGGGGGTGGAGGAGAAGGGAGAAGAGAAGGAAGTGGGGGTGAAAGAGAAATCACCCCATGCTTCATGCCGTCTTTTCACCCATAAAATTTTAAGTTCACTTGGTGTAATTCAAGATTATTTTCTTTCAATCAACACTGCACTGCACTATATATTGTCAATATGTAAAATAAATTTCAGAATGACCAATAATTGTACTGTAAAAACATAAAAAAAAATTTTGTTCAAGAGAGCCACAAGCACGATGTTACCTCCACTGACCAAAGATACAAACTGACGCCTTTGTGGGTGAGTCAAGTGGCTGATTGGCGCACCAAAAACTAGTTTCCTGTACTGCAATTATGTTAAATAAGTGTTAAAATGACTAAAAATTTTAATATAAAACTTGGAAAATTATTGAATAGTACAACCTTCTTGATATTTACTCAAATGGGAACGAATTTAAGCCCTAGAACCGATTACTGTATTGGCGGACTAATATTCCAGCTGGTGAGCAAGCGAAAACATGTTGACATGATTTCGTAAGAATTTCGTTAACCGAATTTTTGTTCGTTATCTGAATTGAAGATTCTAATGGAAGGTAATTCGTTAACCGAGGGATCACTGTATATCCATTTTTATAGCAAGGGTAATGGTCTTGCATTGCTTGTTCACTACACTAACATCAGTAGCACTTGATGGGCACTTGGAAGCCATTTCAAATGGTTAGAGTACAGTTTTAAAGCAAAAGCACTTGAGCACACACGAATGATGTGGAGTCATAACAAAGACTGGCTTGGTGATGCTGTACCAAGCCGAGAGAGCTTCGCGTGGCCAGACAAGAGCGGGTGATGCGCCGTAGAAAGTAGTCCGTGACGATGCAAAATTACGTTGTATCGGATCAACGGGACGTTAAAAAAAATTTTGGCCTCTAAAGTTTAGCGACGTAATACCGAAACAACGTTAAGCGGGACGACGTTAAGCGAGGACTTGCTGTATATCCAGTAACAAAATTGCTGGTACATGTACTGTTGGGATTGAAGCATGTTACACATTTAAAATTTCTTCATAGCCAAATATTGCTCATTACAGTAATTTAAATACAGATGGTCTTGATATTGCTTTGCTACAATCCTTGAAACAAGATACAATACTATATTAAATTGCCTAGTGCTGTACTGACCTATATATATATATATATATATATATATATATATATATATATATATATATATATATATATATATATATATATATACAGTGGAGTCTGCATTTATGCGGTCAATTGAACCCGTGGAGGCTCGTGTAAAACGAGAAACACGTAAATGAAATAACAGAACATATGGGATTAATTGAAATAGAGACTGGGCCGACCCCCAAACTCCACTTTTTCCGACATAATACCTACGTTGTAGTAAAAATAACATCTTAATTTTATGGTGGTATGCACACACAATTAATATTTAAGAAAAATTCAGTCACATATTTTATATTACTTTTTTTTCATGTCGATCCACAATGAAAATGTGATAAGATAAATCTTGATAAAATCACACAGGAAAAGGGAAACAATGGAGCACCTTAGCTTTCGTCTTTATTCAAGACAGACATCTTCAGAGGCAGCTGAAGTACAAGGACCGAGAGAGGCTTAAATACACAGGGTGACCTTACTAAACATGAGGTCAGGTCATAAACATGACATCCACTAATCTGCACACCAACACCACCACATACACAAAGGAGCTTAAAAGAAAGGGCGACGTAACTAGTCATGTTAAGTCGGGTAAAAAATATGGGACCCACTAATCATATATCCTACATCTAACTCGAATGCTTTCAAAGCATTTTTTTCCTTGGGCCACTGACAAATAAATTTGTGTAACATAATATCAGTTTTGTACTGACCATCACTGAGGTTTATAGAATTTAATTCCCGAATCAAACTTGCTTCAACCAGAAGTCTTTCTGTGACACATGATGATTTATACACTTCTAAGTTGTTTCCCCAATCTATGGGATGATTATTGTTCCGAACATGAACGAATAGTGCACTGCTTTCAGATGCTGTTCTAATATTGTACTTGTGCTGTTTTATTCTGAGTTACCTCTGAAGATGTCTTGAATAAAGACGAAAGCTAAGGTGCTCCACTGTTTCCCTTTTCCTGTGTGATTTTGTTCATCTATGACATGTAAGAGGTAGAAAATTGTTTGTCCGTGGTCACAATTCACACACTAATTTTTATTTTATTTATTTTTTTAATAGTTTATTCCATATTATAGGAAACTGGATCCTATTGCTGTCACTAGGTACCCCTGTACAATATTACCAGAAGCATCTGGCAGGAGTCTCAAGTACATATATGTTAAATAATACAAAGGGGCCTTTAAAGCCTAAGGAAGGAAGGACATTACATACTTCAAAATAATATCAATATTATATATGAAATATCTGGCCAACATACAGATGATAGCACTAGTTCTTGGTTTGTTTTTATTGTTGTTTATTTTGCAATCTAGGTCATAAATTAATCATATTAGTACAGTCGTGTTGCATCTCATGCAGGGGCTACATTCCAAAAAAGTCTACGTATAGTCAAAATTTCCCTTGAAGATCCCTTAAATCACCCATAAAGTACATGGATATATATACGTGTACTGTATAGTGGTTTAGAAATACTGTAAAGAAAATATAATATGGGTGGTGTGTGTGTGGGAGGGGGAGGTGAGAGGAGATGGAAGAAAATGGGGAGAAAGAAGGTGAAATAGAGGAGGGGGGGGACAAAGAGATGGGAAAGAAGGGATAGATATATGGGAGTGAGAGGAAAAGTGGAGGAGGAATAGAAGGAAGAGGAGGATGAGCAAACAAGAAGAGAGGGAGGAGGAGGAAAGAGAAGAGTGGGGGGCGGTGAAACGGGAGGATGAGTAGAAAGAGGAGGATGGGGGGAAGAGTGAGAAGGGCACCCATGTCTTTACCATTCCCATCCTGCCTTAGGGAGGGAGTGAGAGAGATGGTAATTCATGTTGCCATTGTTACAGTGTAATGAAACTATAAAAGGTATGGAAAATCACTTCTATACTGAAATATGACTTGGAAATAAAGAAAATATAATATGAAACTATAAAATAAGAAATACTAGAGTTACAAACAGTGAGGGGAGCTGTTGACACAATGAACTACACATAAGCAAAGTTTAGGCTTGGAAACAGGAAGAACTTGGCCAGAATTGTATATTTCAATATTCTCTCTCTCTATTTATCTCCACATATTTAATTTAAAAAATAAAATAAATAAATCTTATTTTATTTCCAACTATACTGTACTGATTTCCTTAGAAATTTCCTTTTCATTACAAAGTTTCCTTAATTTTTTTCTTTAAAGCAAAGCACTTAAAGTTGAATGCTTGTGTTAAATGCACCAAAGATGCAATACGACTGTACGTACCATGGTATTTGAACACAGGTTATGTTTTCACAGTTTCTCTTTTAAATGTGTATAATTTCTTCCACATTTAGAAGTGCACTCTGAAGTTGCAGTTCCTATGTAAGAGAAGGCATTAGAGTGGATTCACTTTACTTGATTTTAATTAAACTAAACATAATCTTAATTTTATATCTACCAAGAGGTTTTTGCTGGAGTATAATGATCACTGAAATAAGGTAGAAGCTAAAGTCTAGTGGTCACTGAAATAGGTTGGTTACTGAACTTTGGTTGATGATGGAATAAAGTGGCTATTGAATTAAAATAGGTGGCGAATGGTAGTTTTTTCTATTGTGAAAATTGCATAAAATTCAGCTAATAATTAACTATAATATGTTGGTCTGACCAATTCATCCAAAAAATTTTGTTTTATAACTTGTTGGTGCCACTCAGCTATGAAATATATTTAGAGGCACTTAAAAGTAAACCTTACAAGAGACTCGATGAAATACAGTTCCATCAAATAAAAAACATTTATTAATTCCATATGCATGATAATACATTCCTGTAACTATACAAAAGTATGGGTTATGTATACGGTATTATACATCGATATTAGCATCTCCTAAGGTAATGACAAAGAAAATTAATTTGATGTTTAAAAATATTAGGCCTTTTGTATGTCCCAGTGCATAATGGTATATTCATATTGTTTACATTAACTCAGTTGAAGGAAGATAAAGGAGTCATCAAGATAAGAGTATGTTATTATCTAATCTTGTTGGTCTTATTTATCAGTGGACATAAAATGTTCTTCAGATCACAAAAGGTGATATTGCCTTATGACTTGACTGTGTTACTTGTGTTTATGTGTAGGCTTCTACTGTACTAGTGTTGTGATTTTTCTTATGGGAGTATACATTTGATTTGCACTTGTAATTCCTGCTTTAATGAAAACAATTATTTTATACAGAATGATAAATATATATTTACAATGTTAATTATATCTTGGTCAGTGCTTCTTCTTATGCCTGACCCCACACTACAGACTTACTTCATAAAAATTAACCTTGCTGATTGCTATATATATATGTACATATATATATATATATATATGTATATATATATATATATATATATATATATATATATATATATATATATATATATATATATATATATCAAGTACATAGTTCCACAATGAAAACGTGGATAAGATAAATCTTGATAAAATCACACGGGAAAAGGGAAACAACGGAGCACCTTAGCTTCCGTCTTTATTCAAGACGGAAGCTAAGGTGCTCCGTTGTTTCCCTTTTCCCGTGTGATTTTATCAATATATATATATATATATATATATATATATATATATATATATATATATATATATATATATATATATATATGCAAGTAAATCACTGTAGGTGCGCGTGATCTAGGTATATGCTGATAACCACAAGGAAAGAAGAAAACATGAAGTTCCCAAGCGCTTTCGTGTAATTCACATCTTCAGGGGTGAGTACAGACTAGAGAGAGTAATACAAATCAAGGTGAATATATACAGAGGAGGGTGAGACCAGGTCCACAATGGTCAGGTAATTAGGTAATGACCCTACTAATCTTTAAATAGCACACAACGGTGATCCCAAGCCCACCCATGACCATAAGAATATCTTAATATTACCATTTCACAAAAATTTCTCACATTCCGGCACAGCTAAAAACCTGGAACGTCAATGTGGCATTTAAAAACTCATGCACTGTTAAACAAATGTTAATCAAAAACTCCCCCAACAACACAATTGGTTACATTTATAAAGTCCCTTGCAAGGAATGTAATATGTTTTACTTAGGCCAGACAGGTAAAGATCTTGTAACTAGAATTAAACAACACAAATACAGTGTTAGGACAGGCCAGGAATCCAATGCTCTGTTTGTTCATTTGAGGGATAACAAGCATTGCATTGACTGGGATAATGCCTCCTCAATATTACCATGTAATTCAATTGATAGTAGGAACATTATAGAATCTAGTCTTATTAAACATACCGAAGCATTCAACATGAATTTGAGTAACGGCATGTACATTGTACAAGCTGGACAATTTTGTAATTAAGAAGATTTGTGATCAGGTGAGAGGGCGGGTCACTGGCCCATCTGACCTGACCACCAACCGTTGTGTGCTATTTAAAGATTAGTAGGGTCATTACCTAATTACCTGACCATTGTGGACCTGGTCTCACCCTCCTCTGTATATATTCACCTTGATTTGTATTACTCTCTCTAGTCTGTACTCACCCCTGAAGATGTGAATTACACGAAAGCGCTTGGGAACTTCGTGTTTTCTTCTATCCTTGTGGTTATCAGCATATATATATATATATATATATATATATAATATATATATATATATATATATATATATATATATATATATATATATATATATATATATATATATATATATATATAGAGTAAAGCCTCGAATAACGACGGTAATGTGTCCTCCAATATTGCTGTGTAAGGTGAATCATTAATTACCATTAAAATAAAGCAATAATAATGAAATGCGTTCCCAAGTGTGACCTGTTCATAACTTTTGTGTGGCTTTTTACCCTCTTTTCCCATAAAAAACAATACAATTAATGAAAAGTGCAAACTATATTCTTTAAGTAATGTTTCTGAATGCACCTGATACAGTATAAATCATTAAAAATAAGATCACACAAGAGGAGATGGGACGCTATTGTTGTTGCCGTGTTTACACCCATAATGTCAGTTATCCATATGAAACAAGAAAATATGACCATGGTTGTTGGTAAAGTAAAATTAATATAAAAAATATTAATTCCCATCACCACCACACTCCCATCACTAACCTACCACCACCACACTCCCATCACTAACCTACCACCACCACACTCCCATCACCACCCACCACCACACTCACATCACCATCCACCACCACACTCCTATCACCACATTCCCATCACTAACCCACCACCACACTCACATCATCACCCACCACCACACTCACATCATCACCCACCACCACACTCACATCATCACCCACCACCACACTCACATCACCACCCACCACCACACTCACATCACCACCCACCACCACACTCACATCACCACCACACTCACATCACCACCCACCACCACACTCCCATCACCATGAATCGGCTGCTTGTGCAATTAACCAGTCCGTTCACATATATTTATATTTGGGTTTTAAGTAACAAAACCTAAACAGTAGTTCCTTTGTTTTATTATAAAAGGTTGTATATATAATTCCTAAGTGTAGATCAACCGTAAGTCTCACTGTCTAGGAGTGAGTGAGAAGGGGACGGATTTTATGTATTATAAACGTTAGGTCACGTCCTTACGATATAAGTTGAGGTGAGCTACTGACTGTGACGACCTCGCAGTGCAGGTTTACAGAAATGCTGAGCTATGGGTCGCGCCCTCTTGGGAGAGTTGCCCGCTCTCGTGTCCGACTCATGTCTTACTCATAGACAGTGGAAAGTTACAGGGGGTGAATCTGAATATAATCTCAGATGTATTGACCCATTTATATAATATGTTCTGTTGATGAGACAGGGGCCTATTACAACCACCCACCACCGCACTCCCATCACCATCCACCACCACACTCCTATCACCACATTCCCATCACTGCCACACTCCCATCACTAATCTACCACCACCCCCATCACCACCCACCACCACACTCCCATCACTAATCTACCACACTCACATCACCATCCACCACCACCACACTCCTATCACCACATTCCCATCACTACCACACTCCCATCACTAATCTACCACCACCACACTCCCATCACTAATCTACCACCACCACACTCCCATCACTAATCTACCACCACCACACTCACATCACCACCCACCACCGCACTCGCATCACCACCCACCACCGCACTCGCATCACCACCCACCACCTCACTCGCATCACCACCCACCACCGCACTCGCATCACCACCCACCACCACACTCCAAACACCACCCATCACCACCCACCACCACACTCACATCACCACCCACCACCACACTCACTTTTACCACCCACCACCACACTCCCATCACCACCCACCACCACACTCCCATCACCACCCACCACCACACTCCCATCACTAATCTACCACCACCACACTTCCATCACTAATCTACCACCACCACACTTCCATCACCACATTCCCATCACCACCACACTCACATCACCACCCACCACCACACTCCCATCACCACATTCCCATCACCACCACACTCCCATCACTAATCTACCACCACCACCACCACATTCCCATCACCACCACACTCCCATCACCACCCACCACCACACTCCCATCACCTCCCACCACCACCACACTCCCATCACTAATCTACCACCACCACACTCCCATTACCACCCACCACCACACTCCCATCACCACCCACCACCACATTCCCATCACCACCACACTCCCATCACTAATCTACCACCACCACACTTCCATCACCACATTCCCATCACCACCACACTCCCATCACCACATTCCCATCACCACCACACTCCCATCACTAATCTACCACCACCACACTCCCATCACTAATCTACCACCACCACACTCCCCATCACCACCCACCACCACACTCCCCATCACCACCACACTCCCATCACTAATCTACCACCACCACACTTCCATCACCACATTCCCATCACCACCACACTCACATCACCACCCACCCCCTAACTCCCATCACCACATTCCCATCACCACCACACTCCCATCACTAATCTACCACCACCACACTTCCATCACCACATTCCCATCACCACCACACTCACATCACCACCCACCCCCACACTCCCATCACCACATTCCCATCACCACCACACTCCCATCACTAATCTACCACCACCACATTCCCACCACCACACTCCCATCACCACCCACCATCACCCACCATCACCCACCACCACACTCCCATCACCACCCACCACCACACTCCCATCACCACCCACCACCACTCCCATCACCACATTCCCATCACCACCACACTCCCATCACTAATCTACCACCACCACACTCCCATCACCACCCACCACCACACTCCCATCACCACCCACCACCACATTCCCATCACCACCACACTCCCATCACTAATCTACCACCACCACACTTCCATCACCACCCACCACACTCCCATCACCACACTCCCATCACCACATTCCCATCACCACCACACTCCCATCACTAATCTACCACCACCACACTCCCATCACCACCCACCACCACACTCCCATCACCACCCACCACCACACTCCTATCACCACATTGCCATCACCACCACACTCCCATCACCACATTGCCATCACCACCACACTCCCATCACTACATTGCCATCACCACCACACTCCCATCACTAATCTACCACCACCACACTCCCATCACCACCCACCACCACACTCCCATCACCACATTCCCATCACCACCACACTCCCATCACTATTCTACCACCACCACCACACTCCCATCACCACCGACCACCACACTCCCATCACCACATTCCCATCACCACCACACTCCCATCACCACCCACCATCACACTCCCATCACCACCCACCATCACACTCCCATCACCACCCACCACCACTCCCCCATCACCACCCACCACCACACTCCCATCACCACCCACCATCACATTCCCATCACCACCCACCACCACACTCCCATCACCACCCACCATCACATTCCCATCACCACCCACCACCACACTCCCATCACCACCCACCACCACACTCCCATCACCACCCACCACCACTCTCCCATCACCACCCACCACCACTCTCCCATAACCACACACCACCTCCACATTCCCATCACCACCACCTGCCGCCTCACTCCCAACACCACCCACCATCACACTCCCTTTGCAACACACTGTCATCACCCCCTACCACCACACTCCCATTACCACCCTCCCGTCGCCACCCAGCACCACCCTCCCTTCATCACCACCCACCACCACACTTGTATCACAACCACTACCACCACACTCCCATCACCACCCTCCTCCACACTCCCATCACCACTACCCATGCCATCCATCACCACCCATTTTATATCATTTATGGTGTTAGTATTGACTAGTATAGTTAATTAGGTCCATTACACAATTAAAATGCAAATATGCAATTATAAAAACTCGCCAGAATTATACCTGATTATTCTTACTACAACATTAAATGCACATACTATATTATATAACACAAAAACCTGAAAGAAATGGAAGCTCTGGTAGTATGTCTAGACTGCGATGACCAACCACAAAGAACCAGGAGTTACCACTGTAGTTCCTACCATCAAACAATCACACCACCACCAGCAGTAGTCCGTAATACAATCCTTTGTCCACACCCTGAGAGAAGAGGTACACTGCATGCTGCAGAGAAGAGACTGAGGTTACCAGGCAGACACGCTAAGTTACACTTGCCTTGATACCTCGGTCAGCAGCTGATCGATGCTCACTAGGGTTAAGTAGTTTCTTGAATCAATTTCTTTTGATATCAGGTTGGAGCAAGTGGTTGTTATGATGGTAGAGTGAGGAGGGGAGAGAGTCGTCACATCCCCCTCCCCCTGAAGATGAATCTTCTTGGGAAGATTGAGCTATGAAGATGTAGGTGTTCAGGTGAGTGATGATGAGCTGGTACTGGATAATACGTCAGCTAACAAGTTATCCTTCCCCTCAATGTTCCATATTGTGATGTTGTAGGGTTGCAGAAATGGGACCAATGGAGCAAATGCTAGTTTGAAAACTTGTTCTGATCCAAGAAAGTCAAGGGGTTGTGATCCTTATAAATCAGCAGGGATCGAGTGTCATGTAGGTAGTACTCTTATTTTTTTTATTGCAGAGATGATGCCCAGTAGTTCCTTTTCAATGGTACTGTATGCCAGTTGGTGTTTGTCGAATTTTTCAGAGTGATAAGCGACAGGATGCAGGACCTCTTGATTATCCTTCTGCAGTAGAAAGGATGAAGAAATAAAAGTTAGGGGACGATTCAGACTCGTGAACCCGAAGCAGTAGACACTGATACATTATTCTGTCCATAAATGCTTCGGATTCAAGAGTCTGAATCTTGGGGTTCATGGTTTGCGACAGGACTCTTTTTGGGTGACTACTTGATCACTGGCCAGGAACTGCTTCAGTTTCTCAAAGGAGTCCTGGCAGACAGTAGTCCAGTGGAAGGAGCCTTTCCCACTGATGGGATAGGTCAAAGGGGCGGCGGCGGCAGCAGCAAAGTTAGGGCAGTCGTGACATTAAACCCCCGCCATGTCCACGAAACACATGAGAGCCTTTTGAGTTGTGGGGGCAGAGTAGTCCAGGGTGGCTGTGACGTTGGATTTCTTTGGTCGGACAGGGCCGTGGCCGACCACGCTTCCTAGGTAGGTCACAGTAGCACTGCAGGCGGTGGTCTTGGCCAGCTTGATGGTTAAATGCGCGTCCTCCAACCTCTGCAGGACAGTCGACAGTTGTACTAGATGGTGGGACCAAGTCTCTGAAAGAACCAGAATGTCGTCCAAGTACACATGAACACCAAGGTCATGCAAGAGATAATTCATAAGTGTTTAGAAGGTGATTGGACTATTCATCATTCCAAAAGGCATAATTAGCTACTGATATAGGCCAAAAGGAGTTATGAATGACTGGGCTTTTTCAGTTAGTCTTACTTGATAGTAACCTTTAAGTAAGATTAGTTTTGAAATGAATTTAGATTGACCAACTGAATTGATTAGATTGTCTATTCTAGGTATGAGATAGGAATTTGGAACAGCCACCGAGTTAATTCTGCCATAGTCTGTGCATAGGCATAGTTGGTCACCTTCCTTGGACAAAAGAAGGCAATACTGAAGCCCAAGGGGAGCTGTTCGGAACTGCCAGGCCGTTCTTCAGCCAGTAGTCCACCTCATCTCTCATCTGCTTGCTGTTTCTCCGGATGGAGTCTGTAGGGTACCTGGCATATAGGAAGGGTTCCAAGTGTTAGTTCATCATCGTGTTTCATTATTGCATAGTGGCCAAGGGTGTCAGAGAATACTGTAGGGTTACTTTGAATTAGGGAGGCCACGTCTTTGATTTGGTTTGGGATCAGATGTCCCAAGTATGACGCAGGTTGTCGAGAATTTCTGAGTTTTTCATGCCATTCCACGGGGTCATTGGATTTTTAGTATCTACAGCATTTAGAATGTTACAGAGTAGTCTTGGGGAGTCCTTGACAGGTACTCTACTTAGGTAGGGTTCGAGTAAATTTATGTGGAATAGCTGGGTGGCCTTTCTAAGTTCTGGTGTTGAAATGCTAGTTAACTTTATTAATTTTCTTCTGCACTACATTTTTTTTACAGGGAATAGCCCACCCGGGCACAGGTCATCGACCCACAACGGGGCCTAGGGGGCGAAACAATAAGAGTAAAAAGAAATTAAAAATAGAAAAGATAAAGATTATATTAATCTACACCACGAAGATGCCGGAAAACCAGCTTTTTAAAGTGATAGATTATAAGAGTATGGAAACAGAAGAAAGCAGAGCATTCCACAGTTTGGCTGTGTGAGGAAAGAAGGGTGTGCTATAACGGGTTATTCTAATGTGACCGACATCCACACACAAACGGTGGGCACCATGGGCAAGACGAGTGTTACCAGCCCACGGCCTTGCCGGCTGGACACAGGATGCGAAATCCACCAAACATTGCCCGTTAAAGTACCTGTAACAGAGAGAGTGAAGCAACGAAGAGAAAGGGAAGAGAGATTATCAACTAAAGGAGGAGACTTAATAAGACAAAATGCCTTTGATTTCACCCTATATAACAGTTGGACAGAAGAAGAGCCACCCCAGATATGTGAGTAGTACTCCAAGTTAGGACGAATGAATCCCCTATAATCTTGAAGCATCTGCTCAGGAGTGAAGTAGTACCGGCATCTGGACAGCATTCCTAGCTTTCGGGAGGCAGCTTTAGCAATGTGTGGCTTCCATGACATATTAGAGGAAATGGTGAGACCTAGCATGTCTATTTTAGAACTTGGCAGAGTGAGTGCATCCTGAAATGTGATTGGTGCATGGTACCTTGCTGACGGGGGATAACCAGGAATAGGGAAGTAGGCTATGACCTTGTCCCCAACACTGAACTCTCTAATCTTGGCATATTTATCGTAGTGATGCTTCATCTTTGTCTGAGATGTTAGCAGGTTCTCTTGTGCAAGTTGGCCTACTCTACTTAAGGTAGTTTGAAGTCTTTTAGGGTAATCTGACATTGTGGTAGTAAGGTTAAGCCATCTTTCTTTGACTTGTTTCAAAGGTCCTCTAACCTTCCTACCAAACAGCATCTTAAAGGGTGGGTAGCCAAGAGAATCCTGAGAGGCTTCTCTTTATAGCAAACAAGACATAATCCAAACCTTCATCCCAGCATTCCTGGTATCCACAACAATACTTGCGGAGCATGGACTTTACAGTCTGATGCCACCGCTCAAGAGCTCCCTGTGACTCCGGGTGATGAGCGATAGACAGGGTCTGCTTAATGCCCAGCGCTTTGAGTACCTTTTTGAAGAGGTTGCTGGTGAAGTTGGGACTTCGATCACTCTGTACTTCCTGAGGAATGCCAAAAGTTGTAAACGTGTGCACTAAATGTTTAATAATAGTGTTAGCAGAGATGTTCTTTAGCAGGAAAGCCTCTGGATACCTGCTAGTGGGACACACGATTGTTAAGATATATTGGTTGCCTTTCTTAGTTTTTGGCAGTGGGCCCACACAGTCCATTATTATTTTCCGAGAAGGTTTTGGGGGAACCGAAATGGGTTGTAAGGGATAAGGGGGAATTGGCTGACAATGCATTCCTGTTATTTGGAAAATGTGGCAGAGTTTTTTTTAAATTTATTACATCCTTTTTCATTCCAGGCCAATAAAAATCCTGCAACAATTTGCGGTAGTTCTTATTAATGCCGAGGTGTCCTCCAAACTCTTCATGAGCGACCTTCATCACCGTCTACCCAAGTGACATTGGCAATACTACCTGATGGGTCTCAGCTCAAGTGTCTATAGAACCTTAGTGGAAGACCATCCTCGTAATAGAAGGAAGGGGTTTTCTCTGTCTCCTCTTCATCAACAGCTTCGTTATGAATTTTAGCCAAAGTTGGGTCAGTCTTTTGTGCTTCAATCAGTTTTTCGGGGTCATGAGTTGAGTGAGTAAATCACCATCCAGGTTCTGAGGTACAGTACTGCAGGCAGTGCAGGGTTACCCCCTAGGTCCCCAGAACTAGTCTGTGTAGCGGTAGGGATTTGTGGAGGATCATTTATCTCATTACTCATGTCTAGCCTGGCTTGAGACCAAGTGACATCACATATAGGAAACAAATCTGGTTGCTCTTTCTCAATTTATATATTACTGAACCTTTAATTTAGGAACAACCAAATTGCCAGTCAAGTCATTTCCCAGGAGGGCGTTGCATCAGGTACTGGCAATGCTGAATCTGTAACACCCACAATCACTGTACCTCGTACAAGATCACACTCTAGATAATTTTTTGCTAAACAGACAGGAATGGTGGATGTCAGCCCTTTTGAATGTACCTATCCCCCTGTGAAACTCTTATGAATGTGGAAAACCTTCCTCGCGATTACACTTTGTGTTGACGCAGTGTCTGACTACCTGAACTGGATGCTTCCTTGAATTCATGGTGCATGAAATTGTTCCCATTGATTTGAAAGCTTTGAAAATATCCTCCTGAGAATTACTGCTGGTCAAATTAGCTGAGACCACTGGTTTAGTAAGGCTTGCCTCCTTAGAAATTTTGCATTTAGGATCAGGAGAGCCCTTAATTAACATGACCCTCATTCTTGCAGAATCTACAAATTGGTAATTTTCTCCAAACACCTCGCTGACTCTCTCGACGGTCCGTCCTTCGTAACGATCTTCAAAAGTGAAGTGCTTCCCCATCTGGAGTACTGTTACCCCGTCTGGTCCCCGAGATATGCTAGGGACTCAGTTGGTTGAAAATGTTCAAAGGAGGGCTACCAGACTGGTGTCTGCACTTCGGCACTTCAACTACCTTGAGAGATTGGAGCGCCTGAACTTGCCTAGCTTATACTACAGACGGGCAAGGGGCGACCTAATTGAGGTATATAAGCATCTCAAGGGGCACTACTCAGTCAAGTGTCCTTACTTGGAGCTGGCGGACACTTGCCCCACAAGGGGTCACAGCTCAAGATTGAAGAAGCCGCAAGTCCAGAAAACTGTGAGGGAAAACTTTTTCGGAGTGAAAGCTGTGAACTCTTGGAACAATCTGCCAGAAAGTGTTGTGACGTCACCGAGTGTGAGTTCTTTCAAGACCAGACTTGACCAACACTAGAGCAGGTTGAGGTACATTCAGGAGCTTGCGATCATGTAGAAAATCTTCTATCCACGCAAGGACATATCCCCAAATTCCCTTACCCTTCCAGTTTGATTTTCAGCCTTTCGTGGGGTACACTGTCGAAAGCCTTGGCAAGATCTAGGTAAATATTGTCGATATTACCACCCCGTTCCAGAATATGGGTCCAAATATCCAATACCTTGAGCAATTGTGTTAAGCAGGAGCGCCCCGGCATAAAACCGTGTTGGCAATCCTTTACAAGGTTGTTTCGAAGTAGATGTTCCATCGTGGCATCTCTGATAATACTCTTAGGTACTTTACATATTATGCTGGTCAGGTGTTTCCCCGTCTGGTCCTCGAAATATGCTAGAGACTGTCAGTTTAAGTTCATTGAAAATGTTCAACGGAGGGCACGTCAGTTACCTAGAGATTAGAACGCCTGCAGCTGCCTCGCTCACACTATGCCTAATTGTATTTTATAAACATCACAGAGTGTGAGCTGCTTCAAGACCAGACTTGACCAAAACTGGAGGGGGTACAGATACATTCTGGAGGATGGACTAATGGAGCCAGTACATGCCAAGTATACTTGACAGCAGCGCGTAACAGAGACGTGACCGACCGCCCAAGCTGCTATTGAGCCGATCAGTATGGAAGAGGATAAAAATAAAAATAAAAGTAGAGGGCACAGTACCAAGTTAAAGACGCCACAATTTGATAATACGCTGTACTTGTGGGCCCCACAAGTACAGCGTATTATCAGAGCGAACTTCTTTGGAGTAAGAGTTGGGAACTCTTGGAATAACCTGCCAGGGATTGTTGTGACGGCCCCGAGTGTGAGTTTATTTAAGCAGGGCAGACTAGGCCAACCACTGGAACATGTTCTGGTACATTTTAAAGCCTGAACGAGTGACGACACGTGCCTAATATTTGCCAACAGCGAGTAACAGAGACATGACCATACCGCCCAAGCAGCTAACAGACCCATCAGTGGGGAAAAGTTTCCGATAGAGAGATATCCCTCCAATGACTGACCGGACCTAGATAGTGTTAGTGGTGGCCATCACTGTCCGGAGCCTCAGTTGCGCTTGGTGTGTGTCTCTGACCTCTCGGTTCTGACTTGCTGTTGTGTGTTTGCTTATTGTCAACAAATAAACATTCTCAGTTGGTCATTTCACATTTTTTATGACAATGGCCAGCTTAGAAAGTATAGAGAAGTACCTGAAATCGTTGAAGATTAATATAAACGCACTGAAAAACTACATTATGTAAGTATTCATATTATAACAGCAGGAATAACGCTACAGTATATGGGTATTGGAAGTGCTAATAGCTAAGTTTTAGTATGTAATGTACAAGTACTGTACTTACGACACTTGATACTTTTGTATATATGTTGCCTGTAAGAATTTGGTACAGTTAGATTCTTTTGTTGACAAACTTATAAGGAAATAAAGCTAATTGGTTAACTTTAATTTAAAATTGCAAGTCATTAGACGCTTGAGATATCCCTCCTATGACTGACCGGACCGAGATAATGTTAGTGGTGGCCATCACTGTCCGGAGCCTCAGTTGCGCTTGGTGTGTGTCTCTACTTCTCGGTGCTGACTTGCTGTTGCGTGGTTGCTTATTGTCAACAAATAAACATTCTCAGTTGGTCATTTCACATTTTTTATGACAATGGCCAGCTTAGAAAGTATGGAGAAGTACCTGAAATCGTTGAAGGTTAATATAAACGCTCTGAAAAGCTACATTATGTAAGTATTCATATTATAACAGCAGGGATAACGCTACAGTATATGGGTGGGGTTATTGGAAGTGCTAAGTTTTAGTATGTAATGTACAAGTACTGTACTTATGACATCTGATACTTTTGTATATATGTTGCCTTTAAGAATTTGGTACAGTTAGATTCTTTTGTTGACAAACTTATAAGGAAATAAAGCTAATTGGTTAACTTTAAAATTGCAAGTCATGAGGCGCTTGATCCTTTAATTATTGATACTGTATTTAGACATTGGGCAGACTGTTTCACATAAATAAATATCCTGTTTAATTGAAAGTTTTCACAAGGAAGAACTAGTTCAATTGGGTAGGAAATAGTTCTAAAGGTACAAGTTAAGTATAATACAGAATTAGGGACGCATGTCGGCCGTGATGTGTTTGACGGAGCAGTTCGTCCAAAGACGCTAATAATCGAACTTTTTACATCTAATTGACACATTACCATGAATCGCTGTTTAAACGTAATATACTACTCATATGTCATATAATAAAACCTGCTATAGATTATATAAGTTGAGGATGAGTCTTTTGTAGGTGTGTTAATAAGGCGAGCAGGCGGCATCAACACCAATCAGCAGACGACAACAACAATTGGTGCTCTGCTTAACTCATTTTTATTACCTTGGAACTATCAACAACTACAGAACATGGGAGTTGTAGGGATCGTCAGGTAAAACACTATTATTTGCGTTGGTGCTTGTCATTTTTAAATGTGTAGTAAATAGTAAATCAGGCTACAGTAAGCCTGGGACTATTGTATATATATATATATATATATATATATATATATATATATATATATATATATATATATATATATATATATATATATATATAGTACTGTGTATGTAATGATATAAAATTAGAATGTCAACATGTTAGATTTAAAAGACAAATTGTCAGTATGTGGAGGTAAAATAGAATAAGACAGGACACCCAGTCATTTAATTTTGTTATTTACCATACATATCCATAGGAAGTAGAACTGGACATTGGCCGGTAAGTTTTCACTTGTTACCACTATTTGAAATCGAAATTGTAACTATGTTTTTCCGCTGGATTTCTTTTTTATGAACGAATTTGACCTTCACTTCTGGCACAAACACATTGTTTCTGAGATAAGCCTTCTGGCACAAACACATTGTTTCTGAGATAAGCCTTCCTCCTCCAATCTCAAAATCTAGAGATATCCTATAAGAATCAAGGTAAAAAGTGAGTCAGTTTGATAGTAGCCAGGTTTCGATTTTTCCTCAGAAAAAAAAAAAACGATTTTCTTATGGTTCTTGTTGTGATTCGAACTAATCTGACATTCGTTTCGGGTCCTAACCTAACCTAACCTAACCTAACCAGTAAATTTTCACTTATTGCCACTATACGAAATATTAGTTGAAATTATGTGTTTCCGTTGGTTTTTGATTTGTAATGAACGAATTTGATCTTTATTTCTGGTGCAAATCAATAGTTTCTGGGTAAATTTGCATTGTCACACTGTTCACTTTTAGCAAGTAAAAAATATGTTTTTATTGTGTATTTGTGTGTGTTTAGACCGAATATGACCTTCATTTTTGGCGGAAATTAGCCGGGTTTTTTTGCGATTTTTTTTCTTTTGACGTTTTCCGAAAAAAAAGGTGGCTAAGCGACTAAAAAATACACAAAAAAAAAAACACTAGAAAAACCAAAACCTAACCTTTCCTAATCTAACCTAACTGACTCACCATATGATGGAATCACCTATTTCTTACCTTATTGGCCTGATTCTTGTTCGTCATTGCATTCTGGGATTCTTACCCAATACCACATATATTGGTCTTTGCGATATTTACATTCCGTCTTGCTCTTAGTACACTTTACTGAGGTTGGAAGAACACCATGTGATCGAAAAAATGCTATAGTTTTTTCCCAAAAACTCGCAATCAGCTCCATATACTTTAAGTGACATCCATCGCAGACTGATATGGTCGGAACAACTTGAATTTCAAAATATGAGAGACCCAAAATAAAACTCGATTTTGATTGGGCCAAATATACTCTGAATTAGCAAAAACGCTTTTGATTGGCCGCGTGCCGTGTACGGGTACGCATGCTCGTCATGATTTATGAAGGAGACGCGAGAGACACGCAGTGTTGGGTGAGAGGCAGACGATAATGGCGGGAAATAATGGAAGAAAATAGAAATTTATTTGGAAAAGCTATCTCCGTTATTATACATTTCTGCCGGTAATGTAATAGATGAAAATTATCTTATAGTTAGACATCTTATTCGAATATAGTAATAGATTAGTGGTAAGAATGAACGGTGTGTAAACGAAATAATACCAGTTTCTGAGATAAGCCACGTCTCATCTCAGAATCAAGATATTGGTTATAAAAATCAAGGTAAAAAGGGTAAATTTTTCTTGTCACACCGTTCACTTTTAGCAAGTGAAAAATATATTTTTCTAGTGTATTTGTGTGTGTTGAGACCGAATATGACCTTCCTTTTTGGCGGAAATTTGCCGTTTATTTTTTTAGCGATTTTTTTTCTTTTGACGTTTTCCGAGAAAAAAAAGTGGCTAAGCGACTAAAAAATACAAAAAAAAAAAAAAAACACTAGAAAAACAATAACCAAACCTAACCTAAACTTACTTAACTGACTCTTACCATATGATGGAATCGCCTATTTCTTACCTTATTGGCCTGATTCTTGTTCGTCGTTGCATTCTGGGATTCTTACACAACGCCACATATATATTGGTCTTTGCGATATTTACATTCAGTCTTGCTCTTAGTACACTTTGCTGAGGTTGGAAGAACACCATGTGATCGAAAAAATGCTGTAGTTTCTTCGTTTTTTTTTTCCAAAAACTCGCAATCAGCTCCATATACTTTTAAGTGACACCCGTCGCAGACTTCCATGGTCGGAACTGAACTTGAATTTCAAAATATGAGTGACCAAAAAGAATACTTGAATTTGATTGGGCCAAAAATACCGCGAATTAAACCCAAAAACATTTTAATTGGTTTCAAAATCAAAAAGGCTTTTGATTGGCCGCGTGACGTGTACAGCAACACATGCGCAGGATGATTTATGAAGGAGACGCAGGAGACACGCAGTGTTGGAGGAGAGGCAGACGATAATGGCGGGATGTTAATAGAAGAAAATAGAAAATATTTTGGAAAAGCTATTTCCGTTATACATTTCCGCTGGTAATGTAATAGACGAAAATTATCTTAAAATTAGACGTCTTATTCGAATATGACAATAGATTAGTGGTAGGAATGAACGGTGTGTCAAGAAAATAATACCGTAAAAAGTGTTCAAAATACATCGAAAACCATAACCCTAACCTAATTTGACCTAACTGAGGAGCTCCACAGTCGTAAGGTGGTTTGTTTGTGTGCCACCACATCGTTCGATGTTCTGAGTGGGTACCGCCACATACGAACATACATAATAAAATGTTAAATATCTCGGTTAATCATAATTTGCGCCAGAAATGCCATTGAAGAAAAGTCTTACAATTGTCAAAATTACTAATTGCAACTATAAAATTCCCAAGATTCGTTTAGTGGCAACGAGTGGAGTAATACCCATGGGCCTAGGTTCTAATATTGATAATTATTTGATATTTGCTCATTTCCTCGTATTGATATGAAAAATTTGTTTTTCTGGTGTATGTTGTTGTGTATTAGTCAAATATGATCTTCATTTCTTGTGCAAATGAACCTTTTTTTTATTTTGCTATAAAACCTACATAATCTTACCATTAAAAATTGCAGTTTCACTACCAAATGTTTTTTTTACCAGAAGTATAGGTTTACCTATGGCATTTGGTGTGATTCATTTGAATTTGACCTCCATTTCTGTTGAAAATCAGTTGTTTTGAGTTATCATTCCTCATAGGACCTGACCTAAGCAACCAAACACCTTTCTAACCTTACCTAACTTCCTAGTTGGGGGGGCTCCTCCCCTCCATACTTCCCATCATATTAATCAGAAATTACTTATTTTGATATCTGGTACTGATGAAAGCAACTTTGTTGAAGCATCATGGTGTTTTTTTTTTTTTTTTTTTGTGGATGTGAGAGTACACTCAGACTAAGTGGGTTAGTTGTAAACAAGCAGAGGACACGTTTTAACTGCAGATTTACGTGAATTTCCCATGTTCTAGGTCTTTTAACTGCTGATTCCATCTTGGTTAATGAGGCCGGAACATGTACAGTATATTATATAGGGTTTTAGTAGCGAAACCCAATTGTCTGTTATCCATATATTTAGGAACTATCTAGGATACAGTTCCGAGTATATATCACCGTAACATCACTGCAGCTATGAGTGTTAAGAGGAGGACTGAGGCTATGTTAAATAGCTCTGCTAAATCTGTCCGGTTGGTGTGAGGGGTTGAGTAATAATGCCAATGAGTAGGAACCCATCGAGGGAGAACGGAAATCTGTACGTCGTCCTCCCTCGAGAGAAGACAGAACCATCCACGATGGCTCTCAATAACGTCTTCTTGTGAGTGATAATGAACTACTGCCTGCATTAGGTGGCCAGAGAGCCGTCTTTTTAGTGCCTGAGCTCAGCACAATATGACTCGGGTTCCCGTGGACACACCTTATCACGTGCTCTGAACATGTTACTTCATAGCCAGTGGAAAGTTACAGGGGTTGATAGAGTATATAAATGAAATGTAATTAACCCATTTTTATAATACTTCTGCCTATAAGACAGTGGCTATTACATCGCTCGGTCACACCATCCAAGCTCACCGAGGACTAAGCTAAACTCGCAGATAAACATCCTATACATAAACCTAACCATGTTACAAACATATGTGTAGACACTAAGCTGGGTACTCTGGAACCGTAGGCTCAGCAACTACTGGGGTCCTAGACTTAAGTGTCTTACGGGCTAGTATCTTAAGTACAATGGCAAAATTGGATGTTTCTGACTTAGAAGACAAACATTACTGCCAATATCAACACAATAGTGGAAATTTATAACTTGGGTAAGCAAATCCCGTAATAACATGGCAGAGATAACCTTCGCCTACTTCGTGTTGTGAAGGGTTCTACACGGTATGGCTGAAAATTTACAGCATGTGATAATTTACTGGAGAACTGTCATATTTTTATTTTGAAAAGATGTGTCTATGACATCATTGAAATATGCAGTTTGAAAATTATGAATATTATTATCCTTCCTGGGATCAAAAGAAAATGTCCACATTTTCTATGTCTAAGGTTTGAAAAATTATTTAGATGCAAACCAAAGGAAAACCTTATCCATCCATTTACGGGAAATTGATATAAATTATGTTTAAAATAATTAAAGTCTCAATAGCTGAACAGGTGAAAAATATATATTGGAAATTAACATCAGTATATATTAAATAAGTAGGGCACTTGTAATAATTGATATGACCTACACGATGTCTATCAGTGTGAAGTTATGTTGTTGAATATGTTAATGTGGGTATATATAATGTATACCTAAATACCTATTTACGGAGGTGTTGGGCATCTTAGAAAACGGATGCCGCCAGACATTGCCGTCCATCCCACTGGCACAGCTGATACCAGGTGGGGGGGTGGGTGCTTCAATCGCCGCCGCGCTGTCTGTTGCTTATCTTCGCTGCGTAGCAACTGAATGATACTTCAAGATGGCGACGGGCGAGCTCTCTTCACGCTGGGGAGTCCACTATCCACCAAAATTGCTGACTGCTGGTCTTGAGATCGCTGCATACGTCCACCACTGACGAGATGCTGCTCCATCTGTGTGTCAAACCTTCGGAAGCCCTGTACAGTATATATAGGACTCGCTGGGGACACCCGGAGAGTGTACAATCCTCAGTCATGAACAGCCAAAACAGTCTGCTTAAACGATGGTGTAAGGACCATGTGTTGCAAAACCTCGAAGCTTGTAGGTATGTGGCAACACTGTAAGATCCGCGTACCGGATGCTGATTGCTTACCTAGGGAATTTTTCGCCGTCACGCCTTGTTGCCAGACAGGAGTGTTGCCAACTTTCCATGAGATAGAAAGTCATCAATAACTCAGAATCAGTTATTGGAAAAAAAATTCCATACCACTTTGGTTGACAAAATAAAGGTCACTCAACCTATAATGCCTCACTACGGGATACCCTAATACACTTGGAGGAAGATAACACGTCACTGTTTTTTGGTTTTCTGTTTTCGTAAAACACTTATGACTTATGTGGAATGTGTATCTAGACCGGAATGTCGTTATTCGTACCCACTTGCTGCCACTGTATTCTGTTTTCTTTTGTGTTGTAACAGTAGTATAACGGTTTCTTTGTAGATCCGCTGCCATGCCGTAGATAACAATTCTTCTTCTTGACCAGTATGCCACAGTAATGGGGAGAACATAATATCTCTACATTTCCCAACTGTGTATACGGTGAGATGACTGTTAGTGTGATATAACAGTTACTTGTGAAAGTGTCATATATGTAACAACCTTCCTGGGTTGTCACCACTTGTAACAATCACTTGAGAAGCTATTTCGGATGGCGTTCCACTGTGTATCACCGTAGGTTCATCACTGAAAAACATCTCAATGTAGCTATTGAGAAGTTACGAGGAGATGTAACATGAGATGGATGGAGGCTATGTTAAATAGCTCTGCTAAGTACGTCCTGTCGATACAATAATTGAGTGAGGGCGAGTAGTGACCCATCGAGGGAGAACGGAAATACATCCGTCGTCCTCCCTCGAGGGAAGACGGAACCATTCACAATGGCTCTCAGCAACGTCTTCCTCTTGTGAGTGATAATGAACTACTGCCCACATTAGGTGGCCAGAGAGCCGGCTACTTAGTGCCTTGGCTCGGCACAATATGACGCGGCTTCCCGTGGACACACCTTATCATGTGCTCTGAACATGCTACTTCATGGCCAGTGGAAAGTTACAGGGGGTGATAGAGTATATAAATCAAATGTAATTTACCCATTTATATAATACTTCTGCCTATAAGACAGGGGCTGTTACACCCACATGAATTTACCATCTTGGTTATTATCCACTTGCGACGGAAGTAGTATTGTATTAGAAAAAGTTGTTGCAAATAATGAGATATAACTTCTGGTGAGCCCAAAATTGCTCTTAACCCAATTGGGAGTGAAACTGCAATAATACTATCATACCGAAGTTCTAAGTTTGAGGGCTCTGCCTATTGGAACCCCCCCCCCCCCCCTCCCCCCATATTAAACAGAAAGTCCAAGTACGGTCAAGATTTGTTTTAGGTTGAGCATGGAATTTCATATTTCTATTTATGTAGGAAGAAAAAAAAAATAGGCTAATACAGCTAGACCCCGACTTAGGACGGGGTTAGGGACCCAAATCCAGGTCGTAAGTCCGAATGGTCGTAAGTCCGACATAGATATAATTTTTTTTTTTTTTTTTTTTTTTAAATAAAAAATCTACAATGAACTACAGTACAGTAAAAGTAATAAATAATGGGGAATGGATACAGTACAGTGAAAGTAATAAATAATGAGGAATGGATACAGTGTGACTGAGCACTTACGTTTAATGTAGTCAGTTGAATGCACATGGGGCCCCATAATTTTCTTATTATACATGGAGACTACATTAACTGGAAACGTTTCGGTATAAAAAATGCGTGAGTCATTTGGAAAAAAAAATTGAAGAAAAAAAAATGGTCACAACTGCTGCGGTCGTAAGTCGAAGCAGTCGTAAGTCGGGGTCTAGCTGTATTTGGATCTTGACTGTTACTAGTTTGGCAGACAATTTTGGTCTCATTTTGCTGAATGTTGGATGCCAAAAAAAGGCATTATTGCATAAATGGGCCCAACTCAATTCCTTGATTAAAAACACATTTTTCGTATAGTTGAGACTAGTCTAAGACACTTTTCTTCTATGGCATTGTAGGGGTATCGAGATATTAAAGTTGTCTAGCACTCAGGATGGAAGGAAACTCTAATGTGGTTTTCTTGTATAATATATAAGTTATATGATAGACAGTCTGGTGCTGGAGGTGCTGTGTGGTGAGGGGCTGCTTGGTAGAGACGTGCGGTGAGTAGCTTGTCTAAGGAGGTATGTGTGCAGGAGCTCCGTTAGAGAAGATGTTGCCTGTTGCTGGCCTCCTGGTTGAATGAAATGTTAACAGCGTGGAGCTTGCTGGAGGAGATGTTGCTTGTTCAAGAAGATTGGTCAGAATGCATCTCAATGGAGAGACAGAGCTTATATACACCCAGCAGCGGCTATGAGTCATGGTGGAAAAACCCGAGAAGTAGCCGGTGACTAGTTCCGTTGCTAGGATACGGCGGGCAATGGAATGCGGATACGCTTGGTTGCTAGGGAAGGCGGTAACAGGTGGTGCGTGCCAGCTTGTAGGGGAGAAGTCCACTACAATACTCCCCCTCCCCTCCCGGCGCGGCGGGAGGCTGGATGTTGTCCGGGTTGTGTCCCACACATAACACATACCGGGCAGGTGTATGTACGACTCGACCGCTACGTGTAACAACTCCGTCCAGTGACACAAAACCTGTGGGAGAATTAGGAGGAGAAAGAGGGTTTGGGATTAGAGGAGGTTGTACAAGCAATGGTTGTTGTGCTCCTGCTGCTGCAGGGGCTGCGTCAGGAGGAGGGTCCATGGCAGGAGCAGGTTCAGGTTCTATGACAGGAGGAGGGTCTATGACAGGAGCAGGTTCTATGATAGGAGGGAGGCTTACTACAGGTTCAGGTTCTATGACAGGAGCAGGTTGTACATGAGGGTGAAAAGAGGGTGCCCAGAAATGTCGTGGGCGTGGTGTTGCTGCCGGTGGTAACTGCGGGTGGACTGGTGCAGGCGTAGTTTGTTGATGGTGCTGCTGGGCTGGGGGCCCGACGGGTAAGGCGGCCGGTTTGACTCTGTCTATGCTGACGGTGTCATGTCTGCCATTCCGGATAATTGTCAGGAACTTTGCAGAACGGGTAACCACCTGGAAGGGTCCATCGTAGGGGCGTTGTAATGGGTTGCGGTGAGCATCATGCCTGACGAAAACATACTCGGCTGTGAGTAGTGCAGGAGGGATGTGTTCAGGGCGCCGAGTAGGCTGGCGTGGAGCAGTAGCTCTGAATGCAGAAACTGCTTGTCGTAGCTTTTGGAGTAAGTCGTGACGAACGGCTGGAGTGGCTTGATTGGGATCAGGAGGGAGTGAGAAATCCCCGGGTAGCCGAAGGGGCTCGCCTAGTGTCAGATCCGCTGGGCTACAGTCCATATCCTCCTTGTGTGACGCACGGATGCCGAGGAGCACTAAGGGAAGCGCATCAGTCCAGCTGTAAGGGTCGTGCTGTGCCTTGAGTGCGTCCTTTAGCTGCCGGTGAAAACGTTCTACCATGCCGTTGGCTTGAGGGTGGTATGCTGTAGTGCGTTGTCTAGACGTGCCGAGGAACTGTAGGAGGTGCTGCCAGAGTTGTGACTCAAACTGTACTCCTCGGTCAGTGATTACGGTAGCGGGGGGGCCAAAACGGGAAACCCAACCGGACATGAAGGCGCGGACAGTAGTCTCTGCTGTAGCGTTGGGCATGGGAATTGCTTCTGTCCACCTGGTGAAACGGTCGATGCAGGTGAAGATGTAGGTGCTACCGTAGGATGATGGAAGAGGTCCCACGATGTCGAGGTGTACTACTTGAAAACGTCCTTTGGGAATAGGAAAGGCTTGTAAGGGGGCCCGTATGTGACGATGTATTTTGGAGGACTGGCAGGCTAGGCACTGGGCAGCCCATTTCTTAGTATCAGACTTGATGCCGGGCCAGACGACACGTTGCGTGAGGAGGCGCTGGGAGGCCCGCACACCCGGGTGGCTGAGACCATGGATGCGGTCGAAAACAGCGCGGCGGTGGACGTGAGGCACGAACGGTCTAGGCTGTCCACAGGATACGTCGCACCACAATTTTATCTTTGTGCCAGGAACAGGGAGTTCTTGGAGTATGAGGCCTGAGGGGGATGTCTTGTAAGCTGCCAGGTCTTCGTCTTTCTCTTGAGCCGCGGCTAGCTGCCCATAATCAATGGGTGGAGATGAGGGAAGAATGGTGGATATACAACGAGAGAGGGCGTCGGCGATCTCGTTGTGGCTGCCTTTAATGTGTTGGACGTCGCTGGAGAACTCCGAGACGTAAGCCAAGTGGCGCAGGACACGAGGTGTATGTGACTGGGAAGCTGAAGCGAAAGCGTGGACGAGGGGCTTGTGATCAGTGAAGATGGTGAACTGACGGGCCTCGAGGAAGTGTTGGAAATGTCTGACAGCCAAGTATATGGCCAGGAGTTCTCGATCAAAAGCGCTGTACTTGAGGTGTGGTGGTTGAAGCCGTTGTGAGAAGAAAGCAACGGGCATGAAAGTTCCGTTGATCTCCTGCTGTAAGACGGCGCCCACTGCAGTAGAAGAAGCGTCTGTTGTGAGAGTGGTCCGGGCGTTAGGTGCGGGGTGGGCCAGGAGGGTGAGGCGTGTGATGTGCTGTTTGATAGTGGTGAATGCCGTAGTAGCCTCTTGAGTCCACATGAGAGACTTGTGAGACTTCTTTGGGCGTCCCTTGAGAAGGTCGTGTAGGGGGGCTAGGACGGTGGCAGCTTTGTCAATGAAGCGGTGGTAGTAGTTGACTAAACCCAGGAACTCCCGGAGTTTCTTCGCCGTTTCAGGTTTGGGGAACTCCCGAATCGCGGTTATCTTCTGTGGTAGGGGTTGTATGCCACTGGGCGAGACTCTGTGACCGAGGAAATCGATGGCCGAGGTTCCAAAGACGCACTTAGCAGGATGAACTTTCATGTTGTTGTTCTGCAGGCGTTGGAGAAGGAGTTGTAGGTGGTGGTGGTGCTCGGCAGGCGTCGAAGATGCGACGAGGATGTCGTCAATGTAGACGGTGACAAAATCGAGGTCGCGAAGCATATGGTCCATGAACCTCTGGAAAGTCTGTGCTGCATTGCGTAAGCCAAAACTCATGAAAGTGTACTCGAAGAGTCCGAACGGAGTGGTGATGGCTGTCTTCTGGGTATCTGCCGGTGCTACTGGGATCTGGTGGAAGGCACGCTCCAAGTCGATCTTCGAGAAGATAGTCTTGCCATGAAGTTTGTGGTGAAAGTCCTGGACATGCGGAATAGGGTACCTGTCAGGTTTGGTGACGAGATTCAGGGCTCTGTAGTCGCCACACACCCTCCACTCGCCGGGTGTTTGCTTAGGAACCATGTGAAGAGGCGATGCCCAGGGACTCCTTGAAGGGCGAATGATGCCGTCTTGCAGTAGTTTGTTGAATTCTGCTTTGGCTGTGTACAGGAGCTCAGGGCGCAGGCGGCGAGGGCGTGAAAAGACAGGTGGTCCTTTGGTTTCGATGTGGTGGAAAATTCCCGACGTAGGTGGTGGGGGTAGGGAGACTCGGGGTGAGAAAAGCTCCTTGAATTCGTCGAGCAGGGAGGAGAACTCGTTGGAAGGCGCAAGACAGGTGATAGCGTCCGTGTGTCTGGCACGAGAACCCTGGATCTTGCGTGCTGTAGGCTCATGAATGAGGCATAGATGACTTGGTTTGACGCCGAGCTTGTGGAAGGTGAGGAAGTCGAAACCAAGGATGGGTTGAGACACGTCTGCTATCACGAATAACCAACGCAGAGTCTTGGGCAGACCGAGGTCTAAGGCGAGGGTGCGTACGCCGTAGGAGGCGATGGAGGTACCGTTGGCAGCGAACAGGTCATACGAGGGTTGCTTTGACTTGTCTCGTAGTGAGGGAGGGATGAGGCTGACCGATGAACCGGTGTCGATGAGAAACTTCTTGCCGGAGGTGCGGTCGGTGACGCGCAGTAATGAGACGCCTGGAGGGACGGAGGCTGAGGCGTCTACCAGCCTCCGGTGTTGCCGTTTCCCGAATAGGTGCAATAGGGCTCACAGTTTCGAGCATAGCGGCCGAAAGTCTGGTGATACCAGCAGAGGGTAAATTTGTTGTGCTGGGGGTTGGCTGCTGTGTGTCGGAACTTGTAGGGCGTAGTGTGTGAGTCAGGAACCGGCGCAGCAGCGGGTATGGAGGAGCAGAACTGCTCAACAGTGTCCATCCTGCGGTTCAAAATTTGCAACAGGTCCTTGATGTCTTGTGAGGAATTGCTCGGCTGAGGGGTGTTGACCCGGCTTACAAGTTCGATGGTAGGTACTGGTGTGACCGTGGCGGCAAGGGGTGCAGCAGCGCATTCGTTAAAAATTCTATCTGCCGCGGTTGCATATAGTTCCGGTGTCGTAGAGTAATCTACTGCGGACAGGATGTTGCGTACTTCTGTGGGTAGCTTTTGTGCGTGAAGCTGGCGCAGGATAGAGTCGGGGAGTCTGTCTGTGTGACGGGAGTTCAGCCGACACATCTCCTCCCAGAGACGTCCCGGGGTTGAGTTCCCGAGGGAGGTAGAGGATAGATCTTGCAGGAGATTGGGGCTGGTCTGTTGATAACACGTCTTCAAGGCAGCCCGCAGGGTAGCGAATTTGTTGTGATCTGGAGGGTTGGAAATGGTTTGTGAGACCCGCGTGGCCACTTCCGTGGGTAAGGCACAAAGCAGGGCGCAATACTTTTGTTCGTCGGTCGCTCGTGAGCCGGCGAGGGCTGCTTCCACATGGTCAAGCCAGTCCTCGACGTTGTGGTTGAAAATCGGCAGAGAGATCCGTCCGTCCTCCATCCTGTGTGAGTGCTTATCTCCGGGAGTCACCATGTAGGGGTATCGAGATATTAAAGTTGTCTAGCACTCAGGATGGAAGGAAACTCTAATGTGGTTTTCTTGTATAATATATAAGTTATATGATAGACAGTCTGGTGCTGGAGGTGCTGTGTGGTGAGGGGCTGCTTGGTAGAGACGTGCGGTGAGTAGCTTGTCTAAGGAGGTATGTGTGCAGGAGCTCCGTTAGAGAAGATGTTGCCTGTTGCTGGCCTCCTGGTTGAATGAAATGTTAACAGCGTGGAGCTTGCTGGAGGAGATGTTGCTTGTTCAAGAAGATTGGTCAGAATGCATCTCAATGGAGAGACAGAGCTTATATACACCCAGCAGCGGCTATGAGTCATGGTGGAAAAACCCGAGAAGTAGCCGGTGACTAGTTCCGTTGCTAGGATACGGCGGGCAATGGAATGCGGATACGCTTGGTTGCTAGGGAAGGCGGTAACAGGTGGTGCGTGCCAGCTTGTAGGGGAGAAGTCCACTACAGCATTTCTGTCAGAAATGAACGATTACCAAAATGTTTGGCAATTTAGGTTCGAAAATCTTAAGAAAAAGTGATTTCCGATAGAAATGAACGTCAAAATCATTCAAAATGCATAAAAAACAATGAAATAACCTAACCTAACCTAGCTTCAGATGAGCAAGCTTCGGGTTCATCAACTTAAGGGGCTCATTGTCGAGGTCTTCGTGAGGGATGGCCGAAATACAGCACCGCAAAATCGTTATAAAAACACGCAAAAGAAGACCTATAATTCTCAAAGCAACCCTTGCACAGTGAAGCCTTTTTTGAACCGACTTGTAATTTCAAATCACCCACCAAGTACATGTATACTCGATTTTGAAAAAAAAATCATTATGATCGACTCCCTCAATCACGTGACAACCTGCTGAGCACTGCGTGAAAGGGGAAAAACATCCTCCACACATTGGGCGGGAGCCTACCGTAGGCAAGAGGGGAAACACACTTATGAACACACAGGAGCGACCTCCGTGACACATAACAACGCATTAAGAATTTTTTGGAAGAATTTCCTACTCAAATCTTGCAAAATTTCGGTAAGATGGAAATGCTATAGAAGAAAAGTGTCTTAGTATAGTCTGAACTTTATGAAAAACGTGTTTTCAATTACGGAATTGAGTTGTGCCCACTTATGCAATAATACCCTAAGAAATGTGGGGGGTTTTCAACCTACGGGTTGAAAAGTTTTTGTCAGCGAGGAAAGTTATCTATTGAAGATGGTATCGTCCCAGCCCCTTCTGAACTCTCCACCATTCTAAGCACTAGCCACTCTGTGACTTCACTGCGTGACTAAGGTTGCCCTGTAGATTAGGTTATGATTTGTTACTTTTCAATAGAAAACGGCCGTAGTAATGTAAAAAGAAGACAAAAACGCATTTTTTACTTCGTGATTCTCAACTTATAAGTTGAAAAAATAAGAAAAAAATTAGCATTTGCACAAAAAAAGGCAATTTCCATTGCATTAAGCATCAAATATTGCTCAAAATGAGACCAAAATTCTCCGTCAAACTAATACACTAACAGTCAAGATTCAAATAATTAACCCCCCAAAAAACTACTATGTTTCCGGCGCAAATTTATATTTTTCGAGTATTTTAACTGATAAGACCTTCCCAATTACCAACAATATTGGTTGTTCAAAGTTAAAAAGAGCATCAAACAAACCTTTGAAACCTTACCTAACCTTTCCTAACCTATAAAAAGGTTAAAAAAAAATTGCTTTTGAGTTCGTGGACCCCTTTCTCATCTGAACACCGAAAACTATACCATCACCAACTAAACACTGAAAACATGAATCGGGTAAAAATTTATAGTTTTAGGAATTTTATAGGTTATGTAAGTTAGGTAAGGTTTCAAAGGTTTGTTGGTTTTTTTTTTTTATTTATTTATTTATTTTATTTTTTTTTTTTTGCTTGCTATTTTACCACACACATTCCCTCTACTTACAGCCCTGCCCACTTTGAACAACTAATATTGTTGGTAAAGGTATCGGTTAAAATACTTGAAAAATATAAATTTGCCCCGGAAACGTAATAGATTTAAGTTTCTCTTTGTGCTCTTTCTCCCTATATAAATAGGGTATTATTGTAATTTCTTTCCCAGTTGGGTTTGAGCAATTTAGGTTTCACCAGACGTTATATCTCGTCAGGTGGAACAATGTTTTCTAATACCACTTCCCTCACAAAGGGCCATCAGAGTTTGGGTTATCTCTTCAAACTCTGAGACTGTGACTATGAGAGAGATCCAAACAGTTTTCCCAAGAGTTAAAATGTCACCATCAAAGATATCTGGTGGGCCTAAATGGACCAATCACAGAGCTTCATAGTTTAGGTTAGGCTAGGCTTTGGTTAGGTTGGGTTAGATTAGATTAGCTTCCTATTAGCTTTTGTTTTTATAAAAAGTTTTTCAACTGCATTTTTGGGTAGATTTACATAAATTTCTTCATTTATTTTCATCCATTTACATGCACACACCATACTAAAAGAAACATAAAAGAAATAAATGACCTTAGTGCAAAGCTGGAGTGCACATGTACTAATTTGATTACAGTACTAAAATTGTTTTGTCTAGTGCAAATTATAGCATGTTTATATTCAAATTAATCAGTATGTTACAAGAACCCCAGCAATGTTAATTATATTCACCCAGGTCATTTCACTGGCTTTTTATAAGAGAGAAGCTTAGTCACTTATGAACTGATAAATATACACGCGTTAGACCTGGGCCTGTGCCAACTGTTAAACGTACTACCTCCACGCCCCCTCGCACCCTCTCTCTCCCCCATCTGCCCGGCGTTGGTGGAATCCTTGTAAAAGTGAATACTTTTAATATAAACGTCATGTATTTTGCACAAGAGATAAAAATTTATCACCTGTATCACATTACAGTAGTGATTTAAGAGTAAAAGTGTATATGTACATATATAGTATTCCACATATACGTAAGTATAAATCCAAAGTTTATGTGATGATCGGACAACGTCCATTTCGGTTAACGTCACATTTCCAAGAACGTATCTAGGACGTTAACCGGCGCATGACTGTATAAAAATGGATGGAAATAACAAAATCTAATGGTGTAAAATAAATGCTGAGTGTGATACTGTATGTCTCCCAGCCTATTTAGAGATGGTGACAACATTGTATTCTCCAAGGACAACAATAAACCACTTGGAAAGGGAGCCGCTATACAGTAAGCCCCGGGCCATAATTCGGAAACACTGCAGTTCAGCCATCCTATTGTAGAAATTTCATTCTTGCCCACAAACACAACATCTATCCTAAAACCAATGGACCAAGGTATTTTGAAAACATTACAGTCTTATTACACACGAAATGTGTACAAACATGCAATCCAGTCCCTAGACACTAGTGCTTTCCCAGATTTAATGTCATTTTGGAAAGCTTATGTAGTTGGGTTGGGATATATCGCAAGATAGGGTCCAAGGATGTTCGCTATACACTAAATCGCGATATATAATTACATGTAATTAATGGGGAAATAGGGTTAGGTTCTAGAGGCCAATAAAAGTAACTAAACTTGACATCAAATGGTACTTTCTAAAGTTAGCAGAATATAAATTGCATTGCTGGAATCCTTGCAAGACAGTAAATAATTTAAATACAGTATAGACATCATATATTTTGTACGAGAGATACAAAATTTTCAACTCGTATTTTTGGGGCGCTTTAGGGTATTTTAGGAGTGTTTCGGACTTTATAACCCCCACATAAGTTATGAGTCTTCTGTAAATAAATTTATCGTTATATACATAGGAAAATGTCGATAATTTTGGTAGCCGCTATATAAAAAAAATTGTTTTATAAAGTCACTAAATATCCCGACCCCACTGTATAGTACAGTACAGTAAACCCTCGATAATTCGTCACACATGGGGCTCTGGCCTCACTGAGTTATCCCAAATTCTGACTTATCAAGGCTCTCCCCCCCTCCCCTTACAAAAATACAATAAAAAATTATCGACCCATATATGTGTACAGCACATGTAATTACTAAATGTAAAAAAGTAACTTACCAGCACTGCAGGTGAAGATTGAAGCAATATAGTAGGTGACACAGAGGCATGGTAGGTGACACAGAGGCATGGTAGGTGACACAGAGGCATGGTAGGTGACACAGAGGCATGGTAGGTGACACAGAGGCATGGTAGGTGACATATGTATGGTAGGTGACACAGATGCATGGTAGGTGACACAGGTGCATGGTAGGTGACACAGGCATGGTAGGTGACACAGAGGTATGGTAGGTGACACAGAGGTATGGTAGGTGACACAGAGGCAAGGTAGGTGACATAGAGGCATGGTAGGTGACAGGTGCATGGTAGGTGACAGAGGCATGGTAGGTGACACAGAGGCATGGTAGGTGACACAGAGGCATGGTAGGTGACACAAGTGCATGTAGGTGACATAGAAGCATGGTAGGTGACACAGGTGCATGGTAGGTGACACAGAGGCATGGTAGGTGACACAGGCATTATAGGTGACACAGGTGCATGGTAGGTGACACAGGTGCATGGTAGGATGACACAGGTGCATGGTAGGTGACACAGAGGCATGGTAGGTGACACAGAGGCATGGTAGGTGACACAGGTGCATGGCAGGTGACACAGAGGCATGGTAAGTGACACAGATGCATGGTAGGTGACACAGGTGCATGGTAGGTGACAGATACATGGTAAGTGACATAGAAGCATGGTAGGTGACACAGGTGCATGGTAGGTGACACAGGTGTATGGTAGGTGACACAGGTGTATGGTAGGTGACACAGGTGCATGGTAGGTGACACAGGTGCATGGTAAGTGATGCAGGTTGCCAGATATGCTGAGATTTTACCAGATAATTTTATATATTTCGGCATTTCCTGAGTTATACTAATACATACCGAGAGCATATTCATGCCAAGTTGTATGAAATTCTGAGGTAACAAATGCCATGTTATTGAGGGCTTACTGTAATGTTTTGTGTTAAATATTATGAGGACTAATTTTCTTTCTAATAATATGATTATAACACTATGTATAAATATTATGCGGAACTATGATATGTGTAAGTACATTTTCAATAAAAATATGCCGGTTACTGTATGTTCATTCAAGTAAACTGGACCATTACAGGATCCCTGGGCAAGAACTGGTTTTGTCCCAGTATCCAAAAAAATGAGAAACCGTAATACACATCTCTTTTTTTTTTTTTTTGAGACTAATATAAGTAGAATTATTTTGTATATTGTGGATATGAGTATGACTGTCAGAGCACAGACTTAAGATACTCCTACAATTTATCTTATAAAGGTAATTTTATGCCTGAAGACTGTACTGTATTATTCTTGAGGAGGAATGTCTGTGAGGTAGATTGCCAATCCTATGCATGCAAAATGAATAGAACCCCGTATGGTACAGGACATGATAAAATCAATGACCCCAGAAAGGAATGTCTTATACAAAGTGTTTCCTCAACAGGTATGCTCTCGGCTCTGTGATGATGATTGGCGCGGCGCCAGAATACCTCGGAGTGTGGCTGATGTGGCGGGGTGCAACTCTGGTGCTCCCTAACTGGGTGTACCAGTGGGGTGATGATAAACTGTACTCCCTGTACCAGCGTCTGGTGCTCTTCTTCTTTGAGACTTGTACTAGAACACAAGTAAGTGTTCAGAGGGAAGAAAAGATTATTTGTAGCATGGAATGAGAACAGTATACTATAGTTATAAAACCAACATAGGCTTAAAAATTTACATTAATACAATAGACTTTTAATGTATCATGGTTCAGTAAGTTGCTTTCCGTATTTTTCTGTAACATTTATTATTTACATTTATTTTTTTATTTCAATGTGAAACTCATTTTTTATTATGGTTAAAGTCCAGAAAAATAAGTTACAGGAAATGGACCATCACATTCATCAGTACTGTACAGGGTATTTTGTATTGTGACCAAATATATGTTGTTACGTGTCAAAGGGGTAAGGCTCGTTACAAACAAAAAGTGAAGGTACTTAAAGTGAATTACAATGTATGGTTCTTAAATTTGTATCGAGAACAACTCCAAGTACAGTGTAATGTACAGTAGGCTCTCACCAATAACGTTTAATAGGTGCCTGAAAACACCGTTATTAGCGAAAACGTTATTTGTGTGACATTAAAATACATGTAAAAGGGGTTTATTGGTGCTGCTGCCACAAGAATTTCACCCATTTTTTCCCCTTGAAGCCCTCCTAACACTTTTTGTTAGCTGAAATAAAAAGAATGCTATTCAGTCATCACAATAAAGAGTTTGAGTAATATAACACTTAGCTTGGGGGAGTTTTTGAGGTGCTTGGTGTGATGATTGTTCCGTATCTGAGGGCTGCTAACACTTGCACTGTCTTTCATTCTACAAGCTAACCATTTCACAAGAAAATGCTCTGTTATCACTAACAACCTGTTTCTATTGCCTTTATCATTCATAGCTCGCCTCGCATTTCCATCACGACCGAAATATTTTTAGCCAGCGCAATACTCTTCTTGGTCTCCTCTACGTTCCTCTTAATATTTTGCACTGTAGACTCAGGAGAGTTCAATTTCCTCACTTTAAAAGCAGTCATTCAGGTGGCAAATCACTCCCTCCACCACCTCCCCTAGCCCCCACAGGCAAAAATGCGGAAGCCATTATTGATCATCGACCCTAACAACCACTGGTTATAGAGGCGAAAATCTCACACGTGGGCGCAGCGCTGTATTCCACTGAGCGTGTGTGAGAGTGAGATGGAGCGGACAACTACGTCATCAACATGGCGGCAAACAAATGCTATCATTGATGCGTTCGGACGCTTCCCGCGAAATTTCCGTTATTCAAGAGAATCCAGACGTTATTATCTAAAATGGGTATCTATTGTAACTTACCGTTATTGTCGAAAACGCTATTGTGGAAGTCGTTATTGGTGAGAGCCTACTGTATGGATTGAATGTAACCCCTTTTAATAAATGAATACTTGATTGGAGTAAAGAAACTTAAATAAAATGTATAACTATATTTACAAATGCTTACCACTAATACCAAAGAAATTAAGCTAACCATATGAACATACTAGATCACTTTAAGGTTGCCAATATCACTGACAACTAAATCAATACAGGATTCTAGAAAAAAATACATAAAACACAAAATACAGCCGGCCAGCCTCAACGATTAATACCATAAGTACATCACCCGATCTTTTGAAGACAGAAGTCAACTGACAACACACGCCAGTCTAAAGGTCTGGAGGTTACCCAAGCTTGAGTCCTAATTCAAAGCCGCTCTGAAACCTTCGGCTTTTATGGGTTGCCGACTGACCCAAACATCGTACTTGACATAATGTCTCATTGTTAATGGTATTACAATGTTACTGACTTTAATAATATAAACTATTCACATACACAGAAACAAAACAATGTAATTATAGTCTGGAAAAATATAAAATCATACAATACCTGTATGTATATATCAAGAATACATATTCATTTACAGTACGTCTGGCAGGGGCATACAGCTCATTTAGTAATTGGTTGTTGAGGGTAGTTCTATCCTACGTTGCACGTAACAATGTTGCTTCTCAGCTGAATAATATCTTCTGGTGTTTGCCAAATGCAACAACAATACTTCTCAAGTCCAGCATGTAAGTGGATACAATAATTTAAGGTAAGAAATTGAGATATTATCACAATGTTCTTGCTGTATAACTGGCAGGAATCATGTAGGAGGCACAATTATGTTCGGTGTTGGGAAGAAACCATCGAATTAGGGTGAGAATATTGTGGAGCGTATCTCAGTCAGTCACACTGCTACCACACCATAATTACCATATGTTTAATGTTTTTAGTTGGGGTTATGTTCATAGGGGTTATTCTTAGGAAATTTTTCTCACATGTGTGGTACTTTACTTCTCATAACCTTTAACTTATAATTGATCTGGTTGTTGAAGGTTAAATATCAGCTGCTGGTCAGCAAAAAGTAAATTATATTTTTTTCGCTTAAAAGGTGCAGTTTGGTGTACAGTAGAACGTCGATATAACACGAGATACATTCCAAGAGAGGTCGCTTTAAACTGAATTCGCACTAAATCGAAGTGTTGTTTCAATGGAATAATTTAGTTTGGTACCTGAGAGAAACACAAAATACTAAAAAGACTGAGTCTACCCAGATGAACCTCAGCCCATCTCCTAGAATAATTATGTTAAAACAAACACTCATAAATCAACACAGCTAAAATTAAGGGATGCAAAATGGTCTGTTTACTAGCGATCAGCTGATGTGAGAGGGTGGTCATGCTGGTGCCACTCACCACCCGTCTGACTCACCCAGCACTTTCACTTTCCTCTCAACTTATTTTTTAATTACTTTATGCTATCAAAAATAGATTTTTACTCGACTTTACTTCGGCAATTAACCTCTGAAGATGCAGAGCCCAACTCAACCAGCTCATTATCCACATCACTGTCTAGTGGTGTGGCTGTGGAAACATCTGACACACGGGAAACACCTTCCTCGCTGCAGTGCTTCCACCACCTTGATTTTCTGCTCCAGTGTAATTGGTTGCCTTGATTTCTTGGCCTTTGGGGTAGTTAATGATGTAATAGCTGGCCTCTTGAACATAGTGGTGATGGTTGATACACGTGGTAGAAGGAGATAGTGTCACACAACATGTCTGTTCACTAGAGCATCAGTGAGAGAGGGTAGGAGGGTAGCGGGCAGCCATGCAGTGTGCCCAGAGACACATCTGGTGGGAAACATTAGGCGCGAATTTGACTCGCGCAAAATAGGAAAGATTCGCTTTAAATTAAAACATTGTCGTTAATTGTGGGTGTTCCTTTAAATCAATAATCTTTAATTGAATCGCCTTAAATCGACGTTCTACTGTATAAAACCTGAGAATAACATTAATTTTGGTTGCATAGTACTTGCCATTGTAAAGCTCCTGCCCCAGAAGGTTGGGGCAAGAGCCTGGCTGGTGGTGTAGTATACTGTACCGTGTTACTACATCGAGTCAGTTTCCTATTCCTTGACCTATATCTTCTGTTCCTCTCATGTTATTTTGATCACTTTTATCACTTTATCTAATGTGTTCATAACAGTGATAAGTGTATCAATTTTAAGTTTATTGCTTCACACTAACATTGTTTACATTGTGAACTGGCACAACAACATGTCTTACAACATATTAATACAGTAATATGGGTATCTCCGATAGCCAGATTCCCACAAACCCGGAAATCTCCGATAGCCAGAATTGAAATTTGCTCGGAAAATCATTCCCAAAGCTGTGTACATTCCTAAAGAGTGTACATACAGTATCGCGTGTCTGAGGTGTCTCCATAGGTGTGAGCATATTAACAGAGTTAATCTCTATTTTACGAACTAGTTCACTAAATAGAGCGAAAAATAATGGAAAAAAATCCTTCTGCTGAATCGAGAGTTCGTTATATTGGATTCCATTAAATCGAGTCTACTGTGCAAGCCTAGTAGGACAACTGAAGATAATTTTTGTGCAAGTATTGTGGAATTGTTGTGAGCAATATACAGGTTGCCAACCCTTTATCCGAAAACCGAAAACGCTAAAAACCGAAAGTATTTTTTGTGGGGCTTTTTTTTTTTTTTTTTTTTTTAAATATAATAACAGGGATTAGCCCACCCGGGCATAAATCACTGACCCACATTGGGGCCTAGTGGGCGAAAATGTAATAGTAATAATAATTATTATAATAATTATTCATAGTAAATAAAATTTTTAATTAAAATACTGTACACCAAAATAAAATAATAATAATAGTAATAATAAAATTAATAATAATAACAATAATGCTGTAATAAATTAATAATAATAATAATAATAATAATAATAATAAAGAAATACAAGAATGAAAAAAAGATCAAAGTGAGAAATGCGACCTAGACCTCTGAATAATTATTATTATTATTATTATTATTATTATTATTATTATTATTATTATTATTATTATTATTATTATTATTATATTTTTGCCCCCCAGGCCCTGATGTGGGTCAGTGATCTATGCCCGGGTGGGCTTATAGACAAAAAAAAAAAAAAAAAAAAAAAAAATTGAAAACCGAAAAATTCTGAAATGCCTATGGTCCCAAGGATTTCGGATAAGGAATTGTACACTGACTCTATATTCGAAGTGAGAAGTCCAGCTTTGAAGACATTACCCTGTGAACATTGTTGTGAACAATCAGTGCTTATTAAAGAAGACCACAGTGCACAAGTGCATTTCTGTGACCTGGTGGAAATCTACCTGCCTGTTTTTTGTCTGTACACTGATACCGATCATTGGGAAATTACCGGAGACTGTGATGTATCTACTGCTTCTGAATATATGACCTGGCCACTGGTAACCAGCAGTGGAAGCTGGGTACACGGTGAAAGGAGGGTCGTATCAGTATGATATTGCCATAACTACACTATGAGCAGGTAGCTTTGGAGAGTAGGGAAGCAATTATAGGGAGCTTCAGTAAACACGAGTGATCCGTGTCAGATACCTGGGTCAAGTGAGCGTAACCGGCTAGTATTTGATGACCTCTGCTGGACAGTGGTGCTCAAGTTCAATTGAAAGATATTAAGGGGAGATAACACCATGCCACTTGCATCAATATTTACTAGACAGTATTTGCTAAACACTTGCTCATAATTTTAATTACTGTGGGCAATGTAGTTATATAAAATTAAATACAGTATCTAACACATAGTTACACAAAGATTACTGTCTATTAGACAATCTTATTCCTCATAGGAGTTGGTAACTGGTGGGAAGTCAGCTTCAGAGTCGGTAACACTGTTCTTAGCATCAGCAGTTGTGGTTTTGGTCAATGCCAAGACACGTTCTGAATCTGGTGTTTTCCTACAAATTATATTTAAGATTTACCTTATATTTTTCATATTCTAGAGTTGAATTATACAAAAGATATATGAAAAACTTTTTTTTTACCCCCAAATCTGGTCGAACTATGTACAGTACATGAGATTGGTTTATACACGAGTATACAGTGGTCTCTCGATTAACGAACGGTTCAATTAACAAAAGTTCGGTTAACGAATTAGCTCCCATAAGGATTTTCAGTTCCATTAACGAACAAAACTTTGATTAACGACAGCCTTGCGAGAAACACGCTTTGTTGTGCGCATCAGCTGATCGGCTAGTCCACCAATACAGTAATTGGTTCTATGTTTACATTCGTTTACAGTGGAGTAAATATCAAGAAAGTTGTGCTCTTGAATATTTTTGCATTTTTTTATATTAAAATTATTGGTCATTCTGAAATTTAGTTAACATATTGATAATATATACAGTACAGGAACAGTTTTTGTGCACCCATCAGCTGATTGAATCACTCACCAACGCTTCTCACTTTAACTTTGTTTACAGTGGAGTTAACATTGAGTTTCTTGGTCTCTTGAATATTTTTGCATTTTAACATTAAAATTATTGGTTATTCTGTAATTTAGTTAACATTTTGATAATATATGGTGCAGAAATTATTATGAAACATGAAGAAGGCATTAGAACCAATGCACCCTGTAAAGAATATGGCATGTCATCACCGACTGCCTCTACAATCTGCTGTTTGATATGTAAACAAAGCTGCCGGGAATACGACATTCACACCTCAAAGCAAGTTAAAATACAGTTTTCTATTGTTTTTTATTTATTGTACAGTATACTGTACAGTACAGTACAGTACAGTACTGTCTTTAGTTTATATTTAATGCTTTGTTAATTCTATTACCGGTATACAGTACTTTGTATGTATACTTTTTCTGTGAGTTGGAACCAAGTACCCGATATCCCATTGAAATAATAGATTCAGATAACAAAATTTTCGGTTAACAACCGACTCTGGAACCAATTGTGTTAGTTAATCGCAACGATCATATGGCTACTCTCGGGGATTATGTGCATAGCATGTGTTTTCGCATAGCCAGAAGTAAGTTTGCTCCATCAAATATTCATTTAGATATATTTTACAATCCCCCAATTTTATTGTCATAATGGTCATGCAATATTTTCAAAGATCATCACGAAAGGTAATATACAGGAACACCCAGTTAATGAACAGGTTATGAACAATGTAATTATGGGGGATATGTTTTGAACCACCTCACAAAAACCCAATTTTGTTAACAGAGTACAGTAGACCCTTGTATTGTAAAACTGGAAGTCATCATGAAATAACAAATTGCCCTTCCCTGAATATCTGTCTATGTACAGTGCGTCCCCGCTTAATGTCAGGGTTACGTTCCTGAAAACGTGACGTTATAAGAAACAACGTTAAGCGAATCAATTTTCTCCATAAGAAATAGATAAAATACGGGAGTTACATTCCTGAGCCTCCCTTTGCCCCATGAAATTACATATACAAAAAATCAATGGCATTTTTATTGAAAATAGTATATACAGTACAGGTAGTCCCCGACTTACGACTGCTTGGACTTACGTCCATCGGTACTTACGACCGTCGTGACCAAAAATATTTTCAAATGACGCGCGCATTTTCTATACCAAAACGTTTCTGTCCCGGGTGAGAGTGTGGGTGCACTCACTCAGTAGAGCGCTTAGTTGGTGTTTGGCTATCGTATCCTATATACTGATCGCGCTGTGAACTTTCGTTATTATCGTATTTAATTGACTTTATAATGACTGGAAAGCGTAAAAGTGAGAGTGCTGGTGGTGTTCCAAGGAAAAGGAGACAGGTAATTACTTTTGAGATGAAAATGAAGATAACAACTCAGCATGAGAATGGAAAAACAGTAGCAACAATCTCACGTGACCTAGGTTTCTCACACTTGACTATATCCACTATTCTGAAGGACAAGGAACGTATTCGTGAAGTAGTGAAAGGAACAACACCTATAAAGGGAACTATAATTTCAAAGAAAAGACAAGGACCTATTCACGATATGGAAAAATTATTGGTGATATGGATAGAAGACCAGATACAGAAGCATGTACCCTTAAGCCTTCTAACCATACAGGCTAAAGCAAGAAGCCTGTTCCAAAGCCTGAAGGAGCAGGCAGGAGACGAATGTGATCAAACCTTTACAGGAAGTCATGGGTGGTTTGATAGATTTAAAAAACGCTACAGTCTACACAATGTTAAGGTGAGTGGAGAGGCAGCTAGTGCCGATGTTGGTGCTGCCGAAGCTTTTAAGGAGGAGTTAGATGAAGTGATTGTGGAAGGGAATTGTTTGCCTGAGCAAATATTCAATGTGGATGAGACTGGATTATTGTGGAAGCGCATGCCTGAGCGGACATACAGTTTCAAAGGAGTTAATGAAAATGAAGTTATTTCAGATATTAGTAACAAGATAGTGGAGTTAGGTAAACAGCTTGAGTTAGAAATTGATAATAAAGATGTTGAACACTTAGTTGAAAGTGTAGCAGAAGAGCTCAGTAACAAGGATCTTATTGAACTAGATGCATAGAAAATTGCAGAGGAAGAAGAGAGACAAAATGTAGAAGAAGAACCTGCACCCCCCAAAAAGTTTTCAGTGAAACATATGGCAGAGGTATTTGCTACAATTAATAAAGGAATGCAAATGTTTGATGGCATTGATCAAAATTATGAGCGTTATGCCAAAGTTGACAGAATGATCCAAGATGCACTTGCTTGCTACAGAGAAATTTGTAATGAAAAGAAAAAGCAAACTGTGCAGTCTAAATTGGATATCTATTTTAAGAAGTCCCCCAGTGCTGTCTCCTCACGCCCCACCAGTGCTGCCTCTTCACTCCCTCAAGATGATCCAATACCTTCAACCAGCAAGTTTCCATAGTTCATAAACCTGTCTGAAGAAAGTGACATTGATGACCCACCCAGCCCTGTCTCCTCCTCTGCTTCATCCAATTAATATAGTCTCCATGTATCCTGTAAATAGAAAATTATGGGGGCCCCGTGTGCATTCAGCTGACTACATTAAAGGTAAGTGCTCAGTCACACTATCCATTCCTCATTATTTATTACTCTTACTGTACTGTATTTCATTGTGTATATATATACATATATATATATATATATATATATATATATATATATATATATATATATATATATATATATATATATATATATATATATATATATATATATATATATATATACTGTATATATATATATATATATATATATATATACTGTATATATTTATATATATATATATATATATATATATATATAAATATAATGTATATATATATATATATATATATATATATATATATATATATATATATATATATATATATATATATATATATATATATGCAAGTAAATCACTGTAGGTGCGCGTGATCTAGGTATATGCTGATAACCACCAGGAAAGAAGAAAACACGAAGTTCCCAAGCGCTTTCGTGTAATTCACATCTTCAGGGGTGAGTACAGACTAGATAGAGTAATGCAGTATCTAGTCTGTACTCACCCCTGAAGATGTGAATTACACGAAAGCGCTTGGGAACTTCGTGTTTTCTTCTTTCCTGGTGGTTATCAGCATATATCTATATATATATATATATATATATATATATATATATATATATATATATACTATATATATATATATATATATATATATATATATATATATATATATATATATACACAGTGACCCCTCGTTTAACGAACGCCTCGGTTAACGAAATTTTGGTTAACGAACTGCCTTCCATATGGATCTTCAATTCGGTTAACGAACAAAAATTCGGTTAACGAATTTCTTACGAACCGGCCTCAACATGTTTTTGCTTGCACTGACCGGGCAGCCAGCTTTAGTATCAGTCCACCAAGACATTAATCAGTTCTAGGGCTTAAATTCCTTACTATTTTAGTAAATATGAAGAAGTTTATACTATTCAATAATTTTAAAAGTTTAATATTCAATTTTTTAGTCATTTTAACAATTATTGAATATAATTGAAGGTAAAGTGACTAGTTTAATGCACGACATCCAGCCTCTTAACACAGCAAACAGGCGTTAGTTTCTGTTTTCATTGGAGGTAACATCTTGGCGTTAGTCTCTGTTTTCACTGGAGGTAACATCTTGCTTGAGACTCTCTTCAACTAAATGCTTTTTTTCTGTGTTTCCAAGCAAATTATTGGTCATTTTGAAATATATTTTACATATTGACAATATACTATGCAGTGCAGTGTTGATTTAAAGAAAATAATCTTGAATTACACCAAGAAAACTAAAATTTTATGGGTGAAATGGTGCCATGGGGTGACTTCTCTTCCACCCCAATGCCTTCTATTCTTCCTTCTCCTCCACCCCCATTCTAATTCCCATCATCATCATCATCATCATCCAGGAGCCTTCTACATACACACCTCAAAGTAAGTGAACTTTTCTACCATTTTTGTTGAATTTAGGAAATTTTCGGTGAGCTGGAACCAATTACCCAAAAACCCATTGAAACAATGGTTTCGGTTAACGAACTTTTCGGTTAACGAATTACCTTCTGGAACGGATTGAGTTCGTTAACTAAGGGGTTACTGTATATATATATATTTTTCCTTTTAGTTTATTTTTTATCTATGTCGGACTTACGACCATGTTGGACTTACGACCTGAAATTGGGTCCCTAACCCCGTCGTAAGTCGGGGAGCACCTTTATATAAAACTAAATAATTTTGTATTGGTACTCACCGATGGGCGGAGGTGGTGGTGCGAGTGTGTGGTGGGTAGTGAAGCAGAGGAGGCAGATGGCGGGAGCGGAGGAGGTGGGGGGTGGTGAGTCACTGAGACTCAGCGGCTGCCTCCTCCTCCCGTGAGAGCGTTGCGCTGCAAGACGAGCGAGGGTGATGCGTAGTAAAAAGTAGTCCGTGAACCCGCAAAAATGGTGTTAAGTTGAGTGACCGGGACGTTATTCGAATTATTGGTATCTAAAGAGTAGCGATGTTGTACCAAAACAACGTTAATCCGGGCGAAGTTATACGAGGACTTACTGTATTTCAATAGGAAATGTCGGGGCAGGACTGGAGCCCCAAATACAGTAATACAGGCATCCCCTGGGTTACGGAAACTCTGGTTACGGAAATTCGCTCTTACTGATTTTGTAAATTATGACCAATAAATTCAGGATACGGACAAAAAAAAAATCGCCCTTACGGAAATTGGGTAATTTTTTTCAATACTATTAGAAAAAAAATCAAAGAAATGATAAAATTTATTTGTTGTGGATTTCTTGGTGGTTGGTACAATACTGTACAGGGCGAGGCAGGAGCCAGTGGTCTCCCTCCCAGTAACTCTGATTGCACTACCTTACCTCACCACCTCACCTAACGTAGTACTCAACATCGTTTGTGGTAAGTTAAATTCAGGTGTTTTGTATATTTATTTATTATATTATATCATAAAATAATCAATGTATGTGTTAAAAAATAAACAAAATCATTCATAAATGTGTTTGTATTATGTATTTTTGCCGAAAATATTTCCCTGGGAACGCATCTCCAATTATATAGTGAAAGTCAAAGGGAAAATTGGTTACGGACAAATTTTCAAGGACATACCTTCCATACCCGGGGATGCCTGTATAGTATATCAAAATATTCTTTTAAGACATGTACTGTATTTTACACAATCAGACCCACTGGTTAATGATGTGACTTGTACACCGGATGGCCATTCTTCCCTAAGAGCTGAAATGAAACATTTTAAAAATATTTAATAATGAGAAACATTAAGAAAAACATTTTTGATCAAAATTTGAATTGATTTTATGCTTCTCAAAGAAATTAAATATTAAATCATAAGTATTGATCTTACACTACATCAATTTTATTTAGTTACTGGACTCAATGATTTTTCTTTTAATTTATTCATGAACATTTAATCTTAAAATGCTTTAATACCTATGTTGAGTAACCTGGAGCAAATAGGAATGAAGAATGGAGTCATCTACTTTTGATCATCTGTAGGTGCAAGAGTGGCTGGCCTCCAGGTAAACATTTGCTTTTCCCTTAATGAATGTGATGGTCCATTTGAAAATATTTAATTCTGAAAATTATCCCTTTCCCAAGTGGTTGAATTTTTGTGCCGTGTTCCAGAATTAGTGGTGTTGATTTTTGAGTTTTGTAGGTAAGGAATTCTACATCCTGATTGGACAAAACACGGGGCTACTGCAGTTGATTGACCAGGAAAATTATTTAGTTTAAATGATAATACAGTGTGTACCTTTTTTCTGTCATGGAACATTTATTAATTACCTTGATTGAACAGGTGGTGGTTTATGGTGATGCAGATGCTTTAAAGAAGAAGGAGAGTGTGTTGTACCTGGCCAATCATCAGTCCACAGGTGAGAACAGTCTTCATATTATTAGAGGTAAAATCTTTGAAAATTGAGAACAAATGATAATATTGGCAGCTACACTGTTTCCTGGGTATGAAACTCCCATTCAGATTAATGATAAGAACTGCCATTGTCAGTGATAGAGTGTACCTTGTACATGAAAATTTTCCTTTAGCAATGCTTAGGTACAGTACATGATCAGTATCTTTAATAGTCTATTCCAACAGAACAGGAAACGCTTTGATTTAATGGCAAGCTTGGGACCAGAGCCTTGCTGAAATTGAAAAATAAATCACAGACATGCCATTAAACCAGTACAGGTGCATTTATTTTGCTAGTTAATCAAATTCAATATATTAAGAAATTAAAGCAACACTTACAAGCAACAAGTGGTTTATTCTGCTTCCAAAGTGATGAATTTTGATGTGTGTACAGGTGTTTGGGGTAGCTTAAGTTAGGTTGGTTAGGTAAGGTAAGGTTTGGGTGGTTAGGTTGGTTTGGTTAGGTAAGGTAAGGTTAGGCTGGTTAGGTTAGGTTATGTAAGGTTTGGTAAGGTTAGGTTACGTAAGGCCAGGTTATGTAAGGTCAGGTTATGTAAGGTAAAGTTAGGTTAGGTGTTTTACTGGCCATGTTCCTCTGTAGTAGGTGCTGGAGTAACATCGGTGTAACCATCCAAGTGGATATATTCACTCATGTTACAAATTAAGTTCCTTGTGAAATTTCTTGGTTTGCTGAATAATCATTCACACCTGAAAGTTTAAACACCATCGTTTTTATGCTGACAAAACCACTGCATCAGGCAATTCTCAAGATTCTCACCCTTTTCCTGTTTCATATGCTTATGTTTTGTCATTCATTTCTTAGTGTCACTGTCTGCATAATACTTCAGCAATATTTCCTTTTGCTTTTTAATGTCATACACAGTTGAGCTCCCAACACTGTATAGTTCACACAGTTTCATAACTGACATATTGACTGTACCTTGGTCTTCTTCCCCTTGTCACTAACTGGCAAGCTTACAGGCCGTGGTTCATGCGATATTCATCTTCAAAACATGTGGCAGCAGAGGCAGTCTACTGGGATAAACATAAACATGACTGCAACGCCTGTGAAAGTGAAGCAGTGCACAAAGAAGCTCATGGTCTCGCCTGCCAATTTTATTTTGCGGCATATGCCGGTAAATGCCAAAAATACCGTTAAATATATTTGTTAAAAATTTTGCCATTAAATGCGAGTTTCTGTAAAATGGATTGCTGTTAAATTGAAGCATAACCTTTAATTCTATTCGCAGTGAAATGCTTAGGTCATACCTGTATATGATTTTGTAGCTGTGGGCAGCTCAGAATGTTATATGATGATTACAGAGTTGTACAAACAAAAATTTCTGGCATGAATAGTTTCTGGACCAGCCTTCCTGCCACACTTGTTTATACCAGCCTTCCTGCCACACTTGTTTATACCAGCCTTCCTGCCAAGCTTGTTTATACCAGCCTTCCTGCCACACTTGTTTATACCAGCCTTCCTGCCACACTTGTTTATACCAGCCTTCCTGCCACACTTGTTTATACCAGCCTTGCTGCCACACTTGTTTATACCAGTCTTCCTGCCACACTTGTTTATACCAGTCTTCCTGCCACACTTGTTTATACAGGTAGTCGTCGACTTGCGACCTATGCGACTTACGTCTGTTCGACTTTACGACCGGCGGTACGACAGTTTTGGCCCCAGCCTCCTGGCGCTGCCGGGAGCTGGAGCCGCGCACATCCCCGCGCTCAATTACAAACACGCAGTGATTTACTTAAACCTGACGACTGTAACAATAATGAACAAAGAAAATGTTGATAAAATATGACTTAAAGATGATTATATTATCATTACACATTATAATATACGTAAGGTAATTATTGTAAATTGTACTGTAGTATGCAGTGATTTACTTAAACCTGACGACCGTAACAATAATGAACAGAGAAAATGTTGATAAAATATGACTTAAAGATGATTATATTATCATTACACATTATAATATACGTAAGGTAATTATAACATAGGCCGACTTACGACCAGATCAACTTACGACCGGGCGGCCATAACCAATCTAGGTCGTAAGTCGACGACTACCTGTATAGTAAAGCCTCGAATAACGACGGTAGTGTGTCCTCCAATATTGCAGTGTAAGGTGAATCGTCTTATCACGAATCATTAATTACTATTAAAATAAAGCAATAATAATGAGATGTTTTGCCAAGTGTGACCTTTTCATATTTTTTGTGTGGCTTCTTACCCTCTTTTCCCCCTAATTCCTCCTAAAACAATACAATTAATGAAAATTGCAAACTATATTCTTTAAATAATGTTTCTGAATGCACCTTATACAATATAAATTAATAATAATAGGGTCACACAAGAGGAGATGGGACGTCATTGTTTTCGTTTGTGTTTACAGCTGGGAGTCCGGGACGATAGTTCTACACGAGAAAATTAAGAAAATAAGACCCTGGTTGTAGCTGTAGTAAAATTAATGTAAAAAAAAATAATATATATGTTTTTAGTAACATTATTTAATGTTAATAAATGGAACAATAGAAGTAGCTAACCACTAATGGCAAAGAAAAAAAAAAGATGGATTGGGAACGCTAACATATACGTACGTGCACATTTAAGGATACCGCGTTATTTATCTTTTTAAGAATATGTACAAAAGATTCATTATTGTTTATTACTGAATATGTATTTGATTGAATTAATCTTTATATACCGGTATGCGAAATGAACAATACAATTCATTAATAATACGTAGAATATTAAAACACACAAGAGGATAAGAGACGGCATTGTTGTCAGTGTTTACACCCATAATGCCAGTTATCCATCTGAAACTGAAGAAAATAAGACCATGGTTGTTGTAGTATAGTAAAATTAATGTAAAAAATAAGTATGTTTTAATTAATGTTATGTAATGTACAGTAGAAGTAACCACTGATGTTAAAGAAAAGTGTGACTGATAGTGGAACTTCAGTGTATACAGTATGTGCGCACTGAAGGAAACAGTCATTTATCTTAAGAATATGTACAAAAGATTCATTATTGTTTATTACTGAATATGTATTTTATTGAATTAATGTTTATACTGTAGTATATGTGAAATGAACAATGCAATTCATTAATAATACGTAGAATATTAAAACACACGAGGAGACAAGACGGCATTGTTTTCGTGAGTGACGATGGTTCTACATAAGAAACTGAAGAAAATAAGACCCTGGATGTAGCTGTAGTGAACTTGATTTAAAAATATAGAATACCTGTATGTATGTTTTAAGTAATGTTATTAATGTTAATGAACACTAGAAGTAGCTAACCACTAATGGTGAAGAAATAAAGCGAGACGATTGGGAACGCCAACGTATGAACAGTAAGTGCGTACATGTGAAAACATATATTCATTTCTCTACATATGAATATGACAGCAACACTTATTTACTGTTCGTATATGTTTTAAATAATATTTACGAATGTAAAACAAAAATTCTACTCACCAATGATGATAAAGTCTAAAACATAAGGACAGCCAATGAATATTGTGCGAGTTTTTACTTATGTCAAAGTCATCAGGTTCAACTCTGCCTGAAGCTGTAGGTTCAACTCTGGCTGAAGCTGTAGCTTTCCCTAAAGCTGTTGCTAAAACTGTTACTGAACCTGAACTTGATGTTGAAGCTGCTTATGATGGTGTAGCTGAAGTTGATGGTTTAGGCCTTCGAATAATAAAGCTGTCTAAAGAACCTTGCACAGCTGCTTTCTTTTCTCATTATGCATATTTATGTAGAGGTCATTTGCATTTACTTAAATTTTAATGCTTTGTTTTGTTAATGGATCCACTTCAGAAAATATGTTCATTGCTTGCTCCATATAATATCCACAGACCTCCCACCTTTTTCATATTGTTTTAATACATCTAGTGTCTCGGCTAAGTTTATACACTTTCTATTAGCTTTTGAACCAACACTACCAATACTTGCTCTCTTGCTCATGTTGAATAGGGATGCAAAAATGCTGTAAGAAACTTGAGAAAGTTTTTCTCCCTTTTCCAGGTGCGTGAAAACAAAAGGGCCGCCGAGCTCCGACTGTTGTTTACCACTTATTAGCCAGGCAGCTTCTTTGCGCAAGGTGCACTTCATATTATATATATTACATATTGGGATTTAGTTATTATTGATCTGAAAATGTAATTTTATTAAATTTTTTATTATATTTTGGTCATAAATACGAATGAAATAAGGACGTAAATTTAATTGGGTCCTAAATTAATGAGGGTTTTATATAAGAAAAGTTGTTGGTCGAACCCTTGTTATCGGAGGCTTTACTGTACCAATCTTCCTGCCACACTTGTATATACCGGCCTTCCTGCCACTTGCTATACATTCGTGTCGCATCTTACGCACATTCAACTTTATGCCCTTGGCTCAGGAAAAATCACAGTGAGTGTATGGTTGGAGATACTGTACCGTATTTTGCGGCATTTAAGATGCACTGCCATTTCTGCAGGGAATGTTGAGGAAAAAAACTTTTAGTATGTATTTTCCTCCTGTAGCCATAGTTTTCTTAAAATAATATATACAGTACCAGTACATGTGAGGAATAAATAAAAGTAATACCAATAAATAAGGTACAACAAATACTGTAATACTGTATTGCCAAACCAGTAAATAAAAGTCAAATGAAACTTTAACACAATAGTTATTTGCATACACTCTGTGCTTCGCCATAGTAACAAAACTAGCTGGGATGCCGATTCCCTAGCAACGACCCCCCCCCCTCTTCCCCTCTACACTCTGTGCCCTTCTCCCATTCCTCACTGAGCCAGCAAAGAAATGTAATAATAATAATTATTTAACAGTTTAATGAAAAAGTTCAGCAGCCCGAAGGCTGAAAATATACATTGGACAAATATGACATTACATACAAAGATATGGGGGTGGGTGGGTCGTTTAACAAAAGCTATCATTACTGAAAGAAGAAGGAACATGAATTGAACATACAAATTATTATAGTTTACAGTTGATGGCCTGGACTAGTCATTGAGACACCGGGTGGTGTGGTGTTCACGTGGTGCAGTAACTCATCACCGGGTGTTGTTATGAGGGACCTCACATGGTCATGGAGACATCAGGTGATGTGGTGTTCACGTGGTGTAGTAACTCATCCTCGGGTGTTGACATGAAGGACCTCATGTGGTCATGGGGACACTGGGTGGTGTGGTGTTCACGTGGTGTAGTAACTCGTCCTCAGCTGTTGACATGAAGGACCTCACGTGGTCATGGGGACACCGGGTGGTGTGGGGTGGTGTCACAGTATCTCACTCTGCTGGGTGGTGTTGTGTTATCACGTAGTCAGGTGTAAAGCCAGCCCACTGTTGTTTCCAGGGTGGACGGATTAACACCGTCTGGTCAGAGGATGGTTCTCGGGGGTGCTTATCTCACTGGTGGGTTGCGGCTCTTACTGGTACTGTCTAGTGTTGAATTCACTGGCTTAACTCTTAAGCCCCGGGTTAGGGTGCTGTTGGCACTACCCACCATGCGGGGTTAAATCGAGAAAAAAATCAACATTTCAACAAGAAAAAAGGGGGGGGGGGAGGGGAATAGGCGGACATTCTGGAACGTCACCCGTGGCGCGCTAGGCGGATGTTCTGGAATGTCACCCGGGGCCTAAGGGTTAAACACTGTTCATCACTGCTCAACACTGAACCCACTTCTTTCCGATTCAAAATTGTCACTTTCAATTATGTTGATTTATTTTGATTATATTGCCTTTATGTGTTTACCTTTATGACAATTATTACTTTTGTGTTCTTTTCCACAATATTTATGTAGGATGGTGTGTGCATGTAGCTGAGTAAAAATAAATGAAGAAAGTTTCATATATCTAACTAAAAATATCATTTAAAAAATGCCTTAACACCATGCAACTTGGCCCAGTAGCCTGGTGATTCCAGTGGCGAGTCTAACTTGGCTACAATGCCACTAACGATGTTAACAGATGCATATGTGAAAAGAAAGTTACTGTGTTTGTAAATCTTCATTAGATCAGTTTCCAGATTTAAAAATATATGTTGCAGGTAGAGACATTAATAGATAGTAAGGCTTGTAAGAGTTCAGAAATGGTTACTGCTTAGTTCCGAAGAGTTGGGTGCCTGCTGTCTCAGGTTATCATCATCAGTACAATAGTTGTAAATCTAGCTTTTATATTTGCAATATGTAATTATTTTTTAATTACAGTAAGATCTTGTATTTTGCGAGTAATATAGACTGAAAAAATTGCTTCAAATTCGCCAAATGGAAGTCCATAAACTAATGGGAAAAATAACAATAGAGACTGGCCACTCTACATTAACCTCTGATTTTCCCATTTATAACCTCCAAATGATACAAATTCTGCCTTTATTGATGTGATTGTGCTTTCATTAAACTCGTTTTTAGGCCTTCCTCAAGTAACTTAATCACACGCTGCTTGTCCTGCATCGAGTACTTGGCGAACTTAACTCCCTTATGATAGTCCCGCTTCTCCTTTTCTTTATTTAGCCGCTTAGGTGAGTCTGTCCCACCCATACCACCACCAGTAGGACCCTTAGTAGAGGTAGAGGCTATTATCTTGACTTGACAGGTGGTAGCACCACCCAAAAAGCACACAATAACAGCCTGGGCGGTCGCTAGGATGGCGCGGGCTTGTAAACCTCTTTTATATTCACCACCGGCAATTCGATCACCAGAATGCTTCTTGGAAACATTCTTCTTACCTTGTCTTTCCGTATTCATCGCTAACACAACAAAATTGCAGAAAATAGCGAAAATTACGGAGTAGTTGACAGAAACCTCGAGATTCAACTGATCACGTGGTGTAAACAGAGAGCGCCGGTGTAAACCGTTATTAGTCCTCACCGCGAAACATTCTTTTTCCTTATTCCTTTCATACAGTATTGATGAGTAACAGCTAAAAAAAAAGATGGGTAACAGCTAAAAAAAAAAAAAAAAAAAAAAAAAAAAAAAAAAAAAAAAAATTTACAGAGTACCTCTCAAAAAACACTTCACAAACAAAAGACATGAATCAATTGAACATGTGATGTCGAACGTGAACTGTAAACATTGCATAACCCTGCTCCATGCTTAAGACGTTGAGGATGGATTCAAAACATTGAGGATGGAATCGTGCTATAGCCAACATAAGTATGCAAAAGTTCGCATTTTACAAACAGCGTTCCCCTATTCATCAATCGCGTTGCAACCAATTTGCTTTGACAAAACACGCGCTGTAGTAGAAATGACAGTAACTGGTATAAGGGCCAGCGTTCAGCTGGCTGGATCTCGCGTTCAGCTAGCTGGATCTCGCGAAATTCACAATATTTTACGCCAAATATACCCGTAAGACTTGGTTACATTAGGTAGTGCTTGTGAAATTAAAAAATGCGAGGTGAAATCGCGCGATATATGAGATCTTACTGTAATTAAAAATAAAAATATTGTGTTTAAGAAAGCAACATATTTTTAATTCTGGAGTTGGGTTAGGTATAATTAAGCCTACTAGAGACAGCAACTAGGGGATTCATTAGGAACTTCACATATAGGGCAAAGGCTGATGTTTTTAGCCATTTTTTCAGACAAAAAAATGCATCCTATGTGCTGTAAAATACTGTACGGTACTTCCACTTGCACCCCTCTCGGCCTCAGTTGCTGCATTTACAGAGGGGGTTTTGGTTGTGTGCCTCTGCTGACTGACCCTTAGCAACAGTTGCTATGGGTCAGTTGGCAGAGGCAGCACATCCCAGCTGAGTGTGATACAATGTGTGCACAATCTTGTAAAATTTTAGCTTTTTTATTCTTTCATTATTTTTCCAAAATATTCTCTGCTGAAATCAACTTGAGCATCAGTGACAAAGAGGATAGAGTAAACTTACAGCAGAGGTGGTGGTGTGGTGAGCATTTATACTAAAATAGGCCTAACCAGCCAAATTGTCAGATGCACTATTGACAAATTGCTTTCTGCTTCCATACTTATGATCACCTCCCGCACAGAATACACACCCATGTTCTTTGCATTTCTTATATTATAGTTTTATAATATATTTTATTTATTTCTAAGTCACATTAGAGTATTGATAGAATTTTTCCACAACCTTTATAGTTTTATTATGTGTAGCAATGGCAACTTGCATTACCATCTCTGGCAGGCCACAGCTGACTGGCATGTCATCCAGCTGACTCCCGGCGCATGCCTCAGAAAAAAAGGATCTCTTTAACAATTATTCTACTCTGTGTAACTGATTTGGCTTAGAAATAAAGAAACTAGAATATAAAATAAGAAAAATGAAGAGCATGGGTGCAGGGCCGGCGCTACCCACTAGGCGAACTAGGCGATCGCCTAGGGCGCCAACATCTGGGGGCGCCACAAATTCAGGGCAAACTTGGATAAAATTAAAAATGAAGGGAAAACTGTGGTGGACACTGTGGTGGAGCCGTGGAGGGTCGGAGCAGGATGTTAGAAGGGGGGGGGGGGGGTCGGAGGGAGGCGAGGGTAGGTAGACTGTAGCTGACTGTGTTTTCTTTTTTAATATTATTCGTTAACCCCCCGGAGGGACTAACCCGGGTCCTTATCTTTGGTGGCCTGGAGAACTGTCGAGCAGTGACCTGAAGGCTGACATCTGAGGAACCCTTCTCCCAACCCCACCATCCCCTCCCCTCCCTTACTGCCACTTACTGCCAGGGCGGCTGAGCCGCCCCTTCCCTGTCTTTGTCGGGATGAGGCAAGGTTACCTGACCTCTGAAGTTTACGTCAAGGATTTATTGACTTAATGTAATAACAATAATTGGTTATTTGCATGGGTGAAGTAATAAAGCCACAAGATGAAAACAATGTAGTAATGGGTTACTGTACCTACATTAGCTTATCAAATCTTTCAAGGGGGCGCACATCTAAAGGCTTGCCTAGGGCGCCAAATCATCTTGCACCGGCCCTGCATGGGTGTGTTTGTGTTAGAAGTGAACATGTATGGAGGCCCTTCTGGCCAAGGCCTTGGCTGTAAACTATGGGCCTGACTCGCCAGCCTATAAAAGTTTTAAAACAATTATTACAATACTCCAGTGATTTGGCTTAGAAATGAAGAAAATATAATATAAAAGTGTAAAATAAGAAATATTAAGAGAGAGGGAGTGCATGCGTGCATGCAAAAACCTGTAGATCGTCACAAGATGTGCAAATTTTTCAATTCCACTGAAACATTTTATGGGCCAATCACTCATGGCGCAGCCCCCCCTCTGCTCGTCTGATGGTAACTCCCTAATTAAAGACGATGAAGGTCTCCTTCAGTGCTGGAAAGAGCACTACCATTCGCTGCTTACGGTACCCAAAACACCAATGTGGATGTCATGACTACCCAGCAGGTTCCTCAGCATCCAGAGCTGTCCCACCTTGGTTATCCTCCATCCCTGGATGAGGTAGCTGCTGCCATCAAGCAGATGAAAAATAACAAAGCCCCAGGGCCTGATGGAATCCCAGCCAAGGTGCATAAAGTAGGAGGACCTCTGCTTACCAGCTGTCTCCACTCTCTCATGGAGAATATATGGAAAAAGGAGGAAATCCCCCAAGCTCTTAAAGATGCTTCCATTGTCAATATTTATAAGAACAAGAGAGACTGGTCAGACTGTGGTAACTACTGTGGGATCTTGCTGCTGTCTGTCGTTGGCAAGATTATTACCTGAGTCCTCCTAAACAGACTTTCTTGAGGTGGAAAACTTCCTCCCAGAATCTCAATGTGGCTTACCATCACGTGGCACCACTGACATGATCTTTGCTGCCCGTCAGATACAGGAAAAGTGCAGAGAACAGCGTCATGACCTGTACATGGCTTTCATCGACCTAACCAAGGCCTTCGACTCTGTCAACAGGGAAGCCCCCTGGTGGACCCTCAGCTGTTTTGGCTGCCCACCAAAATTCATTGCCATTGTGAGGCAACTCCATGATGGCATGAACCACAGTGTCCTACACAAGGGCACCCAGTTTGAGTTCTCCATCCAAATGGGGTTAAAGCAAGGATGTGTACTGGCACCAACTCTCTTTTCCATTTTCTTGGCTGTCTTCCTTACTCGTGAACGGGGTGAACATCGAGTACCGGATGAAGGGTCTCTTCAACATAAGACAACTCCAGGCAGGAACAATGGTGTCTGCAGCTTCCATTACTGAACTTCAGTTTGCAGACGACCTCACCCTTGTCTCTCTTACTGAACGTGACCTACGGGAGAACCTGAACACCTACACAAGTGCATATGCACACTTCGGCCTTGAGGTGAATGTTCGCGAGACTCAGATTCTCTTTTATCCTGCCCCTGGTTCATCCACACCACCACCACCCATCCAGCTTAACTGTATTACCCTCTCTAATGTTACCCACTTTCGGTATCTCGGCTCCCACCTGTCCACCACCATGGACATCGATGAAGAGATTCAACACCGGATCAGATGTGCATCTCAAGCCTTTGGCAGACTCCTTATCCTTGTCTTAAGCTGTAGGGAGCTGAAATTATCTACAAAGTTGCACCTGTATTGAGCAGTGGTCCTCCCCACCGTGCTATTTGGCAGCGAGACAAGGGTCATATACACGAGGCATCTCAAGGCACTTGAAAACTTTCACCAACGTAGTCTATGTTTCATCCTCAGAGTTCACTGGTAAGACGAGAACAAATGCCAGTATTCTCGCAGACACCAAATGTAGGAGCATCGAGGTTACCATTATCCATGAACAACTACGCTGGACTGGCCGTGTTACCTGCATGGACAACAGTAGACTGCCAAAGCAACATACTTTACAGTCACCTAACGAATAGTAAACGTAAAGCCGGCGGGCAACTGAAAAGGTATAAGGATAGTCTTAAGACACCTGAAAAAGTGCCAAATTGGCCTCCTCACCTGAGAGACGATTACTCCATGCTGTAACTCTTGGTGGAGCACCACACAAGAAGGTGTCGATACTTTAGAGTTAGCCCGACTGCATACCGAGGCAGACAAGCCCTAACACCGGAAAGATGCTGCCGCCGCCCCTCCTGCACTAGATTTAGCCCTCCAAATGTGCAACATCTGTGGACGACCCTGCCGGTGTAGCAGTTAAAAATGAAGTGTTTGCCCAACATATCGTGCGGCACTCCCGGCAGAGCGCTCTGAGATTCCGCGGTGAGCAGAGTTGGTGACTGATAATAGCATTATATGCGACTTCCATGCTTTTCAATGTATAATAAATCAATCAATTAATTGAGTTGGAAGTTAAAATGCAGTGAAGCCAGAAATATTATCAAATACAGTGGTCCCTCGATTAACGAACGGTTCAATTAACAAAATTTTGGTTAACGAATTAGCTCCCATAAGGATTTTAAGTTCCATTTAACGAACAAAACTTTGATTAATGACAGCCTTGCGAGAAACACACTTTGTTTTGCGCATCAGCTGATTGGCTAGTCCGCCAATACAGTACTTGTACTGTAATTGGTTCTATGTTTACATTCGTTTCCAGTGGAGTAAATATCAAGAAAGTTGTGCTCTAAAATATTTTTGCATTTTCTATATTAAAATTATTGGTCATTCTGAAATTTAGTTAACATATTGATAATATACAGTGCAGAAATTATTATGAAACATGAAGAAGGCATTAGAACCAATGCACTCTGTAAAGAATATGGCATGTCATCACCGACTGCCTCTACAATCAGCTGTTTGATCTGTAAACAAGGCTGCTGGTAATACGACAAACACACCTCAAAGTAAGTTAAGATATAGTAGCTGCTCCTTGACGTACGACGGGGGTTAGGGACCCAAATCCAGGCTGTAAGTCGAAAATGTGAAAATAATACAGTACAGGTAGTCGTCGACTTACGACCTATGCGACTTACGTCTGTTCGACTTTACGACCGGCGGTACGACAGTTTTGGCCCCAGCCCCAGTGTAAATAATAAACCAATTGTACTGTAGTATGCAGTGATTTACTTAAACCTGACGACCGTAACAATAATGAACAAAGAAAATGTTGATAAAATATGACTTAAAGATGATTATATTATCATTACACATTACAGTATAATATACGTAAGGTAATTATAACATAGGCCGACTTACGACCAGATCAACTTACGACCGGTCGGCCGTAACCAATCTAGGTCGTAAGTCGACGACTACCTGTAGTCCCTCGATTAACAAACACATTTGGTTCCAACTCACAGAAAAAGTACATACAAAGTAAAGCCAAAAAATGCATAAAGTCAGAAACACTTCAAAAAATCCCCGAAATTGGCCTTAAATCACTATACAGTGGGGTATGCTATAACGAATCTAATTGGTTCTAAAACCTTGTTCGTTATAGCATTCGTTCGTTATAGGAATAATCCGTTCCAGGCCCCCAAATACAACCACTTAACACTGAAAAATATAATATAAAATTGTAAAAATTGTCAAAAAGTGCATAAATATGCATCTAAACCCCTGAAATAAAAAATATTAATATTTGTAATAAATAAAAAAAAAAAAAAAATGTTCGTTGTAGGAGTTTCGTTCGTTATAGCATTCTCAATTTTATAGGTAAAACCTGCGTTAAGTGAAATCCGTGTTAAGTGAACAACAGAACATATGGGATTAATTCCAATAGAAACCAGCCCGACCCCCAAACTCCACTTTTTGAAGACACATAACTATGTTGTAGTAAAAATAACATCTTAATTTTATGATGGTACATGCACACAATTAATACTTAAGAGAAATAGAGAAATACAGTCGCCAAGTTAATGTCCATTCAAATAATGGACTCAACTCCCTCCCCCTCTTCTCACACTACACTGCTGGCTCTTGCCTCTCTGAGAAATTTTTGGGGGAAAACCACTAAATTTTAATAAATAATACCTCAAACTAAAGTTAGGATAATACATTTGACATTGCTGGATTCCTTGTAAGACCAGGAATATTTTGAATATAAATGTTATATATTTTGCACAAAAGATAACATATTTAATCAGAGAAAACATTTTATCTAAAATTTGTATGTCTAATGCAAAATATATGATGTTTATATTCAAAATGATCACCAAATTATAAGAATTCCAGCAATGTAAATTATATTCTGGCCAGGTAATTTGTATGAATTTTATGAGCTAAAACAAATATCTTCAGTTAATAAAAAAATAAAATATTCTTCACGACATTATCTGTCAATCAAAGTACCCCACCTTGCCTCCCCCCTCTTCCAACCGCGCGGTCAGTCCCAACCCTCCCCCCACCCCCCACCAATCCTCCCTTCAAGAGAAAGAGTGGGTGAAAAAAATAAATTTTATCATTTTGTATTAAATAATACCTCAGATTAAAGTTAGGATAATATAATTGACATTGCTGGATTCCTTGTAAGACCAGGAATATTTTGAATATAAATGTCATATATTTTGCACAAAAGATAACATATTTATTCAGAGTAAACATTACAGTATATCTAAAAATTTCATGTCTAATGCAAAATATATGATGTTTATATTCAAAATGATCATCAAATTGTAAGAATTCCAGCAATGTAAATTATATTCTGGCCGGGCATTTTGTATGAATTTTATGAGCTAAAATAAAAATTTTCAGTTAATAAAAAAAAAAAAAATATTCCTCACACGGTAACAGATGGTCGGTCGCCGGTCCCTCCCTCCCCCCCACCCCCCACCAACCGTCCCCACTAGATAAATGTGTGGGAATACCAGACTGTTTACCTTTTTAGTAATAAATAATAAATCAGACTAAAGTTAGGATAATATAATTGACATTGCTGGATTCCTTGTAAGACCTGGAATATTTTGAATATAAATGTCATATATTTTGCACAAAAGATAACATATTTACTCAGAGTAAACATTATATCTAAAATTTGTATGTCTAATGCAAAATTTATAATGTTTATATTCAAAATGATCACCAAATTATAAGAATTCCAGCAATGTAAATTATATTCTGGCCGGGTAATTTGTATGAATTTTATGAGCTAAATAAAAAAATTATACTTCACCCGTGTAAAGGGGTACACCCACCACGGAATGTGAGCATCCTGGGTTCTGGCAGGGCACCGTGTAAACGCGGAATGTGGGATCGCGTAAAGTGAGGGTTGACTGTGTGTATATATATATATATATATATATATATATATATATATATATATATATATATATATATATATATATATATATATATATATATATATATACTGATAACCACCAGGAAAGAAGAAAACACGAAGTTCCAAAAGCGCTTTCGTGTAATTCACGCGCACCTACAGTGATTTACTTGCATATATATATATATATATATATATATATATATATATATATATATATATATATATATATATATATATATATATATATATATATATATATACTAGAACTCTTAAATCACTACAGGTGATGAATTTTTATCTCTTGTGCAAAATAAATGACGTTTACTGTATATTCAAATTATTCACTGTCTTGCAAGGATTTCAGCAGTGCAAATTATATTATCCTAACTTTAGTCTGAGATATTATATAAGATAAAAACTGTAAGCCTAAAACCCTGGCTGGGCAGATGGGGGAGAGAGAGTTATAGTGTATCTGTACGTTTATATATAGTGAGTGATTTAAGGGCGATTTAGGGGAATTTTAGGAGTGTTTCTGACTTAATGCATTTTTTGGCTTTACTTTGTATGTACTTTTCTGTTAGCTGGAACCAATTGCCCAATATCCCATTGAAATAATGGATTCGGTTAATGAAATTTTTGGTTAACAAACAACTCTGTGGAATAAATTGTGTTCGTTAACCGAGGACCACTGTATAATGATTTTCATTACTACCAATTATTGCTGCGAATGAATTTATACAAACCGGGAACAGCGAGAAGTGTTCACAGGAGACATCTTACGCCGGCTTGGGGACAGCTGGGCGGTTGCGAGAACACTTTACTTCGGATGACATGTTTTGAAACCTGCCGACCCAGTGTACACATCAGTATTCGGGTAATGATAGAAGTGAATGGTTGGCATTGGCTTCGCTCTGCTCTTCTTTTCCTTCATTTGTTTGAGTGAACACTGGATATTTTGTGACACAGAAGAAAACGATTATACAGTCGACCCTCGCTAATTCGGACCCCTTTAATCCGGATTTCGGATAATTCGGACAAACTCTGAATGAACTTTTTTTTTTTTTTAAGAATATTACCTACGCGGACCTTAAGCTAAAATGCTGGTCCACCCACTGCTGGGACAAAACACCAGCATCTTTTTGGTTAAATGTAACATCTCCACCACGAGTGTGGGGAGGGGGGGGGGGGGGATGCAACTTTTAGCTAAAGACATAAAAATATTTACTGCCAGTAAACAATGGAAACGTAAAATATGTACCAATTAGTAATGAAAAGTTGTGCAGTTCCTTCAGCAAATGAAGCTCACCAACTTGCAATAGGCTAAATTACCTTACAACATGTTTTCAGTAGTCTATGTTGAAGTTCTTAGCATAGGCTAACTTATCATATCATATACGGTATCACAGTACTCATTGATCTACAATAAATACCGGTAATAAAAACCTTTTCGATATTTCACACGTAATATAATACCAGGTAATCTACTTCAACCTCCTATTGTTTACAACGACGCATGACGCACCACCTGCTGTTCAGTATCAATCAGCTAGAGTCTAGACGGTACACGTGTTTTTCGAATCGTTTTCAGTTAAAAAACTGTTACACCACACGTATATTTTACCTAAACTGTGCCTGAATGAATATTTAATCGGAAATAAATAGTAGTTTTGCTGAAACGTGATGTATTTTAATGTAAAATAGGCTAAAATACATGACGAAAACAAAAGATTTTACCTAACCTTCCGATGCTAAAGAGAAGTTACTTGATTTTTTAATAGTTTTTGGTTAAACTACTGTTATATTACAATGGTATTCTATTCATACTGCGCTTGATATAATGCATTCACGGAAATGTAATATTTTTGCTGAAATGACGTACGTATTACAGTGGAAAGTGGGATAAAATCGTGACGAAAACAATGACTTTCACTTTCTTTCGTTCAAAAGATGTTACCGTAATCGCTTTTCGATTGGTTTTCGGTTAAAAAACTGTTGTATTACAATAATATTCTACCCTAATTGACTTGAATAAATACTACGATACCATAATTCGGAATATTTTCATTAAAATCCATCCAAATCATTTTCCTTGTCATCGTCTGCAGCACCAAACATCTTCTCCCAGTCCTCTCCTTGAACAGGGCTAGAGGGTACGTGTTTTTCGAATCGTTTTCAGTTAAAAAACTGTTACATCACACGTATATTTTACCTAAACTGGGCCTGAATGAATATATTCTCGGAAATAAATAGTAGTTTTGCTGAAACGTGATGTATTTCAATGTAAAATAGGATAAAATACATGACGAAAACAAAAGACTTTACCTAAGCTTTCGATGTTCTTGAGATGTTATTCGTTTTTTTACTAGTTTTCTGTTAAAATACTGTTATATTACAATAATATTCTATTCATACTGTGCTTGATATAATACATTCACGGAAATGGAATATTTTTGCTGAAAATACGTACGTATTACAGTGGAAAGTGGGATAAAATCGTGACGAAAACAATGACTTTGAAGTATAATGCGATATTAACCCCTAAATCGGTTAATTCGGACAATCGGCTAAAACGGACCCCCTCCCCCCCCCCCACCCCATTAGTCCGAATTAACGAGGGTCGACTGTAAACTAATGATACGAATAATAAAATTCTTGAAATGTTTGACGATTAGAATACAATGTCATGTGGAATGTGGTTCAGTGATTATTTAATGGTAAAGTGATTTGTAAACTGCATTACTGTTTACTATGTTTTGACTTCGCATTAGTATTTGCATTGTATCTACCCATTTCAGCTTATCCAGAATGTCAGCTCAACCAGCAAAGAAACAAAAATTTTCAAATGAATGTAGCAGTAGCAGAGATTTTCGAGAATTGTGGCGTGAAAGATTTGGCATGATCAAAAAGGGTGATTAAGCATTATGCATTTTATGTTCCGAAACAATGGTGTGCAGGACTTCCTCCTTAAAGCGGCATTATGAAACTGTTCATAAATGGCTTTGTGATAAAAGTGAGCAAGAACAAAAAGAACACATTTCTTGAGAAATGAGGAACAAAAAAAATGCAGTCAAATGTTTTGATGAAATTTGTTTCAGATGGTTCCAACTTAGTTGCTGCTGGTTTTGAGATTTCAAAGATAATTGTTCAACATGGAAAACCACTCAGTGATGGGGAGTATATTAAAGAATCATGGCTAGAATGTGCTCCTTTCCTTTTAAACGGTTTTCCAGAAAAGCAAAAAAATTATTCAGCGCATTAAGGATTTGTCAGTGAGTAGAAACACAGTAAAAGATAGAATATTAAAGATGGAAACAAACATAGTAGAACAGCTAACAAAAGTTATTGGTTCATGTAAATTGCTTTCCATTTGTCTTGATGAGAGCATTGATGTTACATCATCAGCTAGGCTAGCCATTATTGCTCGATTTTGTAGAGCAATGAAATATGTGAAGAACTGGTTAACTTTACCTGAACATACCACAGGGGCTGAAATATGTAAGGAAGTACTAAATGAACTGTCTAATCGACAAGTTGATCTTTCAAAATTAGTTTTCGTGACAACTGATGGTGCAGGTTTTGTAAATTTGTTTGAAAAATATGTTGGATATCCACTGGTAGCCTTTCATTGTATTGTACACCAGGAGGCTTTGTGTGCAAAAGCTGGCCTTAAAGAAATGATGAGAATTGTAACCAAGGCAGTCAATTTTATTTCTGCGCGTGCTTTGAAAAAAAGACTTTCAGAATTTACTGAGCGAGGTGAATTCGGTGTACACAGGACTACTTATGTACAATGATGTTTGTTGGCTAAGTCGAGGTCCTGTCCTTAAACGATTTGTTGAGTATTTTGAAGAAGTTCGTCTGTTTTTGAAGAATGAAAAATTTTCTTGTTAACCCTTTAGGTGCGTAATTAAATTTCGCGCCGGTTCCTGAAAAGTGTCAATTATCCTGCCAAAAATGAATTTCTTATAATCACATTTTCTATATGTTTTTCCTAGAGAACTTTTAGTATATTTTCCAAATCTGGAACAAAAATTCACATATTTGTGCAAATTTTAGAGAAAAAATGACATTTATACCCAAAAATGCAGGAAATTGGTATAAATCAATGTTTGGTATATGGCAAATAAATTTAATCAATTTGGTTACTAAACAGCAAATTTAGATATGTATTACATATTCAGATAATATCAAACAAAATAGTACAAAAATAAGCTATATTGCATTCAGGAAATACTCCTATACCTCAATACATAATCATGCAAAACATGGCAAATGTCGTCTCATTTGGGGAAGTTTTTTCAAGGCCGTGGGATATCCCCGCTTGTCGCATTTAATTAATATAATATTTTGGGCGGGTTTACCCGCATGTCGCATCCAAAGGGTTAAGAATTATCTGACGTGTGGATTTGTAGATTGATGTTTTTTTTTTACAGATTTCTCCTCACATTTAAATGACTTGAACACCAAATTACAAGGATCTGGCAAAACACTTGATGTTATGTTTGATAACATAAAAGCCTTTGAAATCAAACTGAAAATTTTTAAACGTGATGTCGACAATGGCACTTTTAAATATTTCCCAAACCTAAAAAAACACATGACTGATCTTGAAATTCATAAGAAAACAGACATTCAGAGCCTTCAAATGCAATTTTCGAGCATCATTTATTCAACTACTGAACAATTTTCTTTTAAGATTTACTAAGTTCAGGTCATTTAAAGAAACTGCAAAATTCATAAACTGTGCAGACATTGTAACATTAGACAAATTGAATTTGGAAATGTTGCAGTGGATTGATTTGGATAATTTTGAGATGCAATTGATTGATTTACAAAACAGCTCAATTTTCTAGTTCAGCTCTTAAGCTGAACTAGAAAATATTGAAAGAGATCGGTTATTGACTGGATCAACGCCAAAAATTGCAGTAAGTGAGGTTCTGAAACTCTGGAATTCTATTCCTGAAACATTTGACTGTCTGAAAAATTTAGCAATGGCAGTATTAACAGTATTTTCATCAGCATATTCATGTGAGTCATTGTTTTCAGTGATGAACTTTGTCAAGTCTAATTATAGGAGTAGACTTACGGATGAAATTAGGGCTGCATGCATAGCTCTCAAAACAACCAAATACAAGTCTGATATAAAATACCTGTCATCATTGGTGCAGCAGCAAAAGTCTCTCTGAGAGTAAAATATGCTTATTTTCCTTTCCTTGATTTTTGTTGTGTTTTATAATATGAACCAAAGCTTATCATTTCGCTGTCACATTTCACATATTGGTTATAAGGTACAGTTCTATTTATAAATGATGTTATTTTTCAATTGTCTTTTTAAAAACATTGACATTAATAATTTTTTAACAGGCTTTTTCTAAAATGCTTTCATTTATTTCAATCTCTCTCTGTTATACTTTTGTTAATACAGGGTAGTAAAAAAAATGAATACATGTAAATAAGCAACAAGACTCCTCCTTTCTTCTCAAATGAAGGTCCATTATTGTTGTCATGGAATTCATTAATTTTTACCTCTTGTGAATTACTAGTTATAAATAGCATGTAATTCCTAAAGCTGTCCCATTTAAAACAATTCAGAAGAGTTACTGGTTGCCTAAACAGACTTCTCCAAGAATGCTTTCAAGCATTTTGTTCTCTCTATAAATTTTTTGTAAAATACCAATATTATAATAATAATAATAATAATAATAATAATAATAATAATAATAATAATCTGCTCAAAATTAACACTGGCACGCGAGATAATTTTTCAGAATATTATCGCCAATTTGGGCACATGCTCTCAACAAGGTTCGCCACCCCTGCCCAGGGGTTGTTTATCAATGATAACCTCTCAGACGAAGACTTAAGCTACGTAACAATTAATTAAATTCAATTGTGTCGCTATTATCCATTTCTGCCAGTTATATATGGGGGTTCAAAATGCTCAGAATAGGGAGACCTAAATGTTTATAACTTTCAGGTGTGCTATATCCTAAAGTAATATATATATATATATATATATATATATATATATATATATATATATATATATATATATATATATATATATATATATATATATATATCTTGATAAAATCACACGGGAAAAGGGAAACAATGGAGCACCTTAGCTTTCGTCTTTATTCAAGACATCTTCAGTTGCCTCTGAAGATGTCTTGAATAAAGACGAAAGCTAAGGTGCTCCGTTGTGTCCCTTTTCCCGTGTGATTTTATCAAGATTTATCTTATCAACGTTTTCATTGTGGATCTACATGAAATATATATATATATATATACATACACAATATATAAGGGTAACACTCACAACATCCTGACCTTAAGGTAACACTCACTAAACTGTATTAATATATCATCATCCACACAGCATTAAGCAATACCAAGCGTTTAAGCACGTACGTGTCGTCATAGGAATGTGTATCCATCTTCTAAACAGAACTGACGTCAACTGAGGCTGACTGCGGAGGAACGCCAACCAACCGCTGTCTGTCGCTGTCCAAATGAGTCGTACGTCTGGCACTTCATTTTTACCTAACACTTCACTTTTAACTGATACACCGGTCCTTCATTTTTACCTAACACTTCACTTTTAATTGCTACACCGGTCCTATATAGGCCTCTCTAGTCACCTCAGAACTCACCAACGAAGGTGACATCCTTAATATATATATATATATATATATATATATATATATATATATATATATATACGCTGATATCCACAAGGAAAGAAGAAAACACGAAGTTCCCAAGCGCTTTCGTGTAATTCACATCTTCAGGGGTGAGTACAGTCTGTACTCACCCCTGAAGATGTGAATTACACGAAAGCACTTGGGAACTTCGTGTTTTCTTCTTTCCTTGTGGTTATCAGCATATACCTAGATCACCCCTCTCTCTCTCTCTCTCTCTCTCTCTCTCAGTTGCTGAGCATTTCACCACTGCATTTGTGTCTGCTATAGCAGCTGGATCCTCAGAGTACAAGCGAGTGTGTACAGTAGAGGAGTCAGCTCCCTGGATTTTGGAGTGAGATGTGGTGAGACATACATCATGTTCTTAATGAAAGAAATGAAAACTGCCCTCTCACTCACCAGGGCCTGATGACATCCCATTTTCAATACAGTACTCCACCAGCTTGAAGTTGAGGCTCAGACCTTTCTATTGGAGCTATATAACAGGATTTGGTGAGAGGATGCTTTCCTGGCCTCATGGTGGAAGCCTACTGCCCTGCCTTTCAAGAAGACTGAAAAAGAGGATCTTCACCTGCTAGAATATTGTCCCATAGCTCTGTCCTCCTGTATCTGCAAGCTGTTTGAAAAGCTGGTCAACTCGCTATTAGTATATTACCTGGAGAAGAATGCCCTTCTTTCACCATATCAATCTGGCTTTTGGAAGATGCATTGAACAACAGATGCTCTTATTCATCTTGAGTCCTCGGTCTGTGAGGGTTTTGCTTGTCGCCAACATCTTGCCAGTTTTTTTTTTTCGACCTAGAGAAAGCATACGACACAGCTTAGAGATTTGACATCCTTAAGGAGCTTCACAATTTTGGATTGCAAGGAAATTTGCCATCAGTAATAGGTCAGTTCTTGAGACATCTCCTTTTTAGGGTCCGTGGAGCCATTGAAATGTCAACACCACATATTCAAGAGGACGGGGCTCCTCAGGGCAGTGTCGTGAGTGTGACCTTGTATACTGTACCATCGAAATAAATAGGGAAGAAGCATTGGTTCCAGGTGGTGTGTTGAGGGTTTAGCTGTTAATGCCCTCTGGTTCTTTTAAAGTTTACTGTCAGGCGAAACACTTTTGCTTTCAGCAAGGATATTGAACAAGGCTATGGATGATCGGCATGAAGACAGTACATAGCAACATAAGCATATGTGAGTGTGGAAGCGCCGAACCGCTGGTCAGAACAAATGTTGGGAGTGTAGACACTAGATGTGAAGCATGGGGTCTTGTATATCAACACAGCACAGGTGGTAAATTGGTGTCTTCTCCTCAACATAAGCACGGGAGAGCAAGTATCTTCCTCACCGACACAGTTACTTGATAATGGACCCGTGAGGAACAGCACAGAGGCTAGGGCTGACAGCGTCCAAGCTGGCGCGCTGACATACAAGGCTAGGAGTGTAGCAGTTCACACCAACGTGACCATGACTAAAAAGCTGCAACAATACAGTACATCTAGAATATTGTCTCACTAATTGAGTAGTAATGGTCAACATGCGATTAAATTTGCACAATTTATAGGCACTAAGTTGTACATACATAGTACTACATGTATCCTTGATAATCTCGGGGATTAGGTTCCAGAAAACTACCGTGATAAGCAAAACCGTACATATCAAAACATAACATATGGGAAAAAATTAGTTTGGTCCCACAACCCCAAAAGTTCATCCCCTAACTGACCAAAATATACCCCCAAAAATGTGTAGATACTATAACAAAAGGTTTTGTGTCTACGGTACTTACTTTACTCAGTCAGGGTGGTACTGTAGTTACCAAAGGGGGTCACTTGACTCGATGTACATTTTGGTATCCATCCATCTGTTACTGGGGGAACCCTTTGTTTTAGGTTAATGTATTAGTTAATGTAGTAGTTAGGAAAGAGACTTTTTCCATTTCAGTTTATTCAGCAAGGACGTGACATGAGGTCGCCTGTGTTCATCCTATTTCTAACTTGATACCGTGGGGGAAAATGGAGCTCACTATATACCCGCAAAACTAAAGAGAAAACATTAGGTACATATTACCGATCCTTCAGTATCGACTGTCGCTGGGCCACACACAGGAACCTCACACTCACACTTCAACAGCAAAACTGTCTGTCTTTTTCTTACACTCATATCCTGTTGCCGAGGAGGCCTTTTTCAGTCTCCAATCAAAGTAGGTTTTTTACAAGGGTCTTTATGTTCTGTTACTCTGATTGGTTAGCACACTGTATGAGCGGGGCTATCTCCATGGCACCCCATATAGGTTTACATGTTATTCTTTGAGGCTATAACTAATTGTGTCCATCCAGTCTGACAAGTGCCATAAACATTGTAACTGTCGTTCACATGGGTGTATGGGTGCCTGCCTGTGTGTGGGTGTTCCTGTTTATTACAGTATACACTAAAAGATATAATGCTAGTATATCTTTACTAATTAATGAATAAAAAATAACAAAGTAAAGTAAGATCTTGTATTTTGCAAGTACTATAGATTGGAAAAATTGCGCCATATTCAAATTTGCCAAATGCAAATACATAAACTATTGGGATAAATAACAATATACACTGGCCACTCAACATCAACCTCTGATTTTCCCATTTATAACCTCCAAATGATACAAATTCTGCAGATAATGATAAATCATTATTAAACAATGCATAAACAGTTAAAAATACAGTAGCACTTAACAGTTAGCCCAAACTTGATGAGCTTGGGTTATGTTGGATATCCGAGTCTGGGGATGGGCAGACTAGTTGGAGCCACCTCCCCGGCTCTCCTCTCCACCTGGCTCTCCTGGTTCAAATCCTAGGAAGTCCTCAGTGGTAATATCTGGCAAATCCTGTGTTTCCTCCTTCACCTCCTCTCCAACATCGCTGATCTGGAGTGCATCACTAATGTGTTGGCCTCGTGTGAGGTACTGTGTGACTAGTGACTGCTGGCGTTCATTTAGCTTTCGCCGGTATCTTGGCATAAATGTGTTCGTGTTGGCCTCCACTTTGCTCACCAGTGATGCACGCTCATTCTCATACTTGGACAACTCTTCAACCAGTTCTTGGAGGTTCGAACAAGTGCTGAGTATCAGAGACAACTTGCCGGTTGTGATCTTGCGTTCCGGTTCCTCTTCAGCATCGCCTTCACCTGCCTCGTCAGGTGACTCATCAGCCACATCATCCAGCATTTCTTCATCATTCTCCTTAAACATCTCGTTGATCCGTTCTGCATCCACCTCACGGAAACCAGGTGCTGGGACACTCCTTGCACTTTATACTGCAGCTTCTAATAAATCTGCCTGATACTGCACAGCCGACCTTGCATTACTCAGGTGTGGGAAGAGGGGTTTCCAAGCATGTTTAATGGTTGTCAATGTAATTTTGTTCCATGTGGCTACCATGTGGTCCACAGCATGTCGGATATGAAATTGCTTCCAGAATTGCTTGACAGAGAGCACATTCTGTTGAGTGATGTCACTACGGGAGTTGCTAGCAGGGTCTTGCGGCAAGGTGGGGGAGTTGCCAGAGGTGCCGACTGAAGCAAGGTCGCCTTCCACATCACTATCATAAATGCTGTTGATTTCGTTCACTTCATCTTGAGAGTCTGTGGCTTTCCTCATTCTGTCGTGAACTGCCTTATAGTAAAGCAACTTAACATTGGCAATTATTTCTTGATCAAGTGGTTGCAGTATGGAGGTTGTATTGGGGGGGGGCAGGAACACCACCTGAACATTTGGATGTCTGCCAACCAGATACTGGGCATGGCCAGGAGCATTGTCCATAAGTAGAAGCACTTTAATATACAAATAAAAGTTCCGGCAGTTACGTCGTGAGTCGGGCACAAAACCCTCGTCAAACCACTTGTGGGAAATATTTTGCATCATGTAACCCTTGTGATTTTGTTTCCAATACACATTCAAGTTATTCATGTCAAAATTGCGGTGGGCATGAGACTTCTTTGATTGGTAGATAACTAAGGGCTTCATCTTATGCTGACCTGATGCATTTGTGGTTCGTAAAGCTGTGACTCGGTCTTTAGCCATCTTTACCCCACATGCCTGTTTGTCATCCTTTGATATAAAAGTAGCACGTGGAGGTTGTTTCTAGTAGAAACCCATTTCATCACGATTATAAATTTGATCCAATGAGTATCAACCTTCTTCTACAAATTGCTTTGCTATCTCTGGAAATGAACTTATGGCCACCTCGTCTGCTGACGAAACTTCTCCACGGTACCGTGCATATTTCACACCACAACGTCTCTTAAAGTTTGCCAGCCAGCCAGCCAACAAAAACACCAAATTGAGGGGGATTATTTATGTTTTTCTTGCGACATATTGCAGCATAAAAGATCGGAGCTTGGTCTCGAATTTGTGATCCATCAACACTTGCATTTTCTGTCACACGGTGGGCAAGCCACTCGCTCAAAAAATTTTCTGTCAGTTATCAGCCTGGTTTTCTCAGAGGATTCATACTCAACTCTATTTGACTCACCAACATTTCCACCAAAGAACTTCTTTGCCACTCCTAAAAGACTTCTTTGTCTCCTCTTTCTTTGCCTTTATTGACCTGATTGTGCTTTCCGGAAAACCAGTAATCTTTCTTATCTCACTAGTTTTTAGGCCTTCCTCAAGTAATTTGATCACATGCTGCTTATCCTGCATCGAGTACTTGGCAAACTTAATTCCCTTACTATAGTCCCGCTTCTTCTTTTCCTTATTTGGCCGCTTAGGTGGGTCTGTCCCACCCCCATCATCACTAGTAGGACCCCCAGTAGAGGTAGAGGCCATTATCTTGACTCGACAGGTGGTAGCACAACAAAAAACTCGCACAATAACAGCCCGGGCGGTCGGTCGGATGGCTCGGGAATAACTGGTATGACGGTTGTGACGTCATTCAAGACGGTGGCCAGCATTCAGCTGGCTGGATCTCGCAAACTTCACAATATTTTACGCCAAATATATGACTTGGTTACATTAGGTAGTGCTCGTGAATTTAAAAAATGCGAAATGAAATATCGCAAAATATGAGGTCTTACTGTACAGTACTGTACAATATTGTATAATGAATGACTGTCATAGTTGATTGAAGGGCAGAGTGTCAGTGAGACACAGTGGATGGGTGGGAGGGAGGAAGGTGGGAAGTGGACATCGTGCTAATCTTCTCCGGCTAAAGCAAATCCATCACTGAAATGATGATTTAGGTGGTGATAATGGAGGTAGTGGTGGTGATGGTGGTGATCATGGAGCTGGTGGTGGTGGAGGAGATTGTGGTAAGTGGTGAGATGATGCATCAGTCAGATTGTTTGGTAACACTAGCTGCAGCATTGCCAGACACAACTGAACAGTTGATGTCTACCCACAAGATTAAGTGTGAATATAAATGAACAATGCCGTATTCCTTCCACATTATGTTCTGGGAACATCGGAACATTCAACATCTCCGTTGTTTGGCTGGATCAGGAACCTTATCACTCTTCTTGTTCACAGGTATCATGGTGTAGGTTAAGTATACGTACAAAAATTGCTCCATAAACTAGCACGGAGCAAGAAACCGTCTTCAAACACCAACTAAAACAGCACAGGGAAACGAATGCTATTGCTGGAAACTGGCGCCACGAGCTGTGCTGCCATCTCTTGGCAGTCGCTGCTACCGCAGGCTCTTGCAGACCCATTGGTGTTACATGATAATGCCACGATAACTCAGATCAATCTGTGATAAGCGTAACTGTGGATAACATGATCAGCCAGATCAGATTATCAGGTCCCATGATTATCGAGGATACGGTACATGTAATTAATAAACATTACACAAGGTATCCTTAAAACACAAATAACACCATAGGAACCATAAACCAAAAATGATAATAAATAATCTGGAATACTCACAGGTAGCAGATGACCAACTGTGTCAGAGGAAAGGAGCCAAGTGACCAGCCATACGGTTACAACCAGCACTATGACTCGATTTGAACTACACATGAGCAACACCTGCATCTGACACAGAAAACAAACCCAACACTGAACAACACAGTTCCACCAATCATTGGACTGGAATATAAACCCCTTACAGGGTGTATCAATCTCATTGTATGTAGACGACCTTGCCATTTGGTATACAGCTTACTGCATGTCAGTGGCTGAATGTTGCATGCAACTTGCACTAGACAAGGTTTCACATTGGACCACAGAACATGGTTTCAGATTTTCTCCCTTGAAGATCGTTGCCATGCATTTCTGCAGCCTTCGAGGTGTTCACCCAGATCCCGATCTACAACTCTATAGTCGTCGTGTGCAGTGTGTCACAGAGACCTGTTTCCTGGGTATTATCTTCGACAACCGGGTAATGTGACAGCCACATATTCATTACCTCATAGTGTTGCCAACTTGCTCTCAAGTTATTGATAGTCTTGGGGCACAAATCGTGGGGTGCTGACCGAGGAACTCTGCTACACCTTTACCACATGCTAGTTAGACCCAAACTGGATTATGGGTGTGAGGTGTACTCCTCAGCCACTGAAGTTAGACTCGATACACTAGACTCCATTCATCATGCTGGGGTGATCCTGGCGACCTGTGCCTTCAGGTTTTCACCAATCCCAAGTCTACTGATGGATGTTGATGAGCCACCCCCTTGATCTTCAATGTCAGTATCTACTGGTCCAGTGTTAGTTTTGCCTCCACCACCTTCTGCAGTCTGTAACCAAAACTTGTGTAGTTAACGAGACTTTGTCCCCACACTACACTCAGCAGCCAAGCCTCCCACGACCTTTTGGCTACAGGGTAAGGGAAGTTGTGAATATTCTTTGTCTTCCTCCTGTTCAGATGATTCCCCTTGCGGGGTGGGTTTTGAGGTAGTCTTTCCCAAATTCTGTTGGCATCTATTTTTACTGTACTGCTTCCGGGTATTTTACTTGTTCTCGAGATTAGTTTTACCCAACCTCATGGTGATTTTACAATTTTTAGTGATTCTCATAGTGCTCTCCAGGTCTTAGCTAGTGTCTCATTGCCCCATCCCTTAGTTATAGATATGTTATTATGGCTATTTCTCATCTAACGTCAGTGCCCGAAAGTCATGTTTTGGGAGGGGTTCTGACCCTTGTGGGGGAGAAAGGAAATTAGCATGCTGATACTGTGGCAAAAGCAACTGTTTCTTGCCCTGTGGCACATTATTCCCTTCTACCTGCCTCTGATATGAAGCCAGTAATAAGAGCTGCTATCCACTAGAGTTGGCAATGCAGGTGGTATGCTGTCAGAGCAAACAAGCTCCATGACATCCATCCTGAATTGGGTGCCTGAGGATATCAGGAACTGTCGTGCCACTGGGAGACTTCTTTGGCCCTCCTCATTGGCCACACACAGCTGACTCATGGTTTATTAATGGAGAGAGCATCCCCTCCCCAGTGTGATGACTGTCTGGGGGGAATGGGTCTTACCGTCTCTCCTTGGTGCTGGGGGCGGCGTGGGATGGACGTCCGCTTCTTCATGGAGGAAGCCGGCCTTCTATACAAGCTTAGATTTTTTTTATTAATGTTGTAAAGGTTTTAATGAAAGTAATATGTTATTTATAATGTTTTTTACCTTGCATTATTTTATTTTTAGTCTTTTAAGCCTTAATTTTAATTCGGCTCCATGTGACCTAAGCTGTTGCGTTGCCAGGGATGTAATTACCATAGTCAATCATTCAGTCAGTCAGTCAATGAACCAATCATCTCACAGGCCAACATATCCAAGTTTTCCCCTTTCCAGTGAAGAAGCTAACACTAAACCAAATTTTTACTTAATACTAAGAGAGAAGGGCACTAAATTTTTACTTTATACTAAGAGAGAAGGGCACTAAATTTTTACTTTATACTAAGAGAGAAGGGCACTAAATTTTTACTTAATAATAAGAGAGAAGGGCACTAAATTTTTACTTAGTACTAAGAGAGAAGGGCACAAAATTTTTACTCAATACTAAGAGAGAAGGGCACAAAAATTTACTTAATACTAAGAGAGAAGGGCACTAAATTTTACTTAATACTAAGAGAGAAGGGCACTAAATTTTTACTTAATACTATGAGAGAAGGGCACTAAATTTTTTAAATCGCCAAACCATATTAACGTTAAGTGAATTGACACTAAACTAGGGAACCCTGTTTTGGAGTAGCTTCGTGGCCAGTGGTTACCAGTTATAGGTCTGTTACTGGCCACTGGTTACAGTACAGTACAGTACTTTTCTCTACATTTGGTAGAGTGAAAGGCAGTTCTGGCCATGATTTCTTCTTGTGTGTGAATAAGTTTGGGCTTATGTAAATTGTGCTGTATCCACACTGCCATTTATGGGTTGACAGGCTTCACTATACATCAACTTAGTGTATTATATATGTGAAGTTTTGGTAAATCAGAAAATGGTGATGATTTATCCAAAAAATTGGTTAACTAATAAAGTCAAATTATCAAACATACAGTATTAGAAGTGATACAATAACAGATTATTTCCCTCAGTTGATTGGCTGGTGGCTGACATGGTGTCCATCCGAGGAGGTTCCCTGGGCCATCTTCGCTACGTGATGAAGGACACACTTCAGCTGATCCCATTGTACGGACATTATTTTTATACGCATGGCTGTATCTATGTCAAACGTGGAAATTTCAATCAGGACAAAATGATTCGTTCCCTGGACTATCTCAGGGACCCAAAGATAACAGTTAGTATTTTTTCTGAGTTTTAGCTTTCATATATCCTTGTTGGACATGTGTGCTAGCAAGTTAGACCTTCATTTTACTTAGTTATACTATATCATTTAACCACTGTTTTGTAATTACTATGAGGCTCTCGGTGGAACATTGACCTATGCACAAAAATCACATTTTGAGATAATGAGTCATGTTTTTATCATGACTCCATAACCAACCATACAATTTTAAAAATTCTGGTGTTGAAAGGCAGAGAATTTAATGTAGTTTTAAATTGTGTAAAAAAATCTATGAAGCTAAAGTTGGAATAGTTCTTAGGTCAAGTTTATTTTAGACAGTCTGTACTAATCATTTATACAAATGTTAATTACAGTATAATAAACACAAGCCTAGAACAGGTGTACAGGTGTGTATGCGTTTGAGAAGCACTAATTAGGCTGAAAATAATGGAGAATCATTCATGTGGCATCTGATAATAGCGAGTTCTAACAGAAGCTATAGTTCCCCCTCCCAAGGCTGCACCCTCTTATCCTGGGCCTCTCATTGGCTGAGTGAGTAACGTGACAGCTCCATGCTTCTTTGATTGGTCACCCTCTGTGGTGAATATGTTAGTGTTCCACTGGAGCTGTGACCTACACATAGAGACTGAGTAAAAGGTCAAAATTTCTGTGTTTTATAACAAGATTTATTTTTATTTGCAAGTAAATCACTGTAGGTGCGCATGATCTAGGTATATGCTGATAACCACAAGGAAAGAAGAAAACACGAAGTTCCCAAGCGCTTTCGTGTAATTCACATCTTCAGGGGTGAGTACAGACTAAAGAGAAATACAAACCAAGGTGTATATATACAGAGGAGGGTGAGACCAGGTCCATAATGGTCAGGTATTGGGTAATGACCCTACTAATCTTTAAATAGCACACAATGGTTGGTGGTCAGGTCAGAGGGTAAGGTGACCCAACTTTCTCACCTGGTTACAAATCTTCTTAATTACAAAATTGTCCAGTTTGTACAGGCCATTACTCAAATTCATGTTGAATGCTTCAGTATGTTTAATAAGACTAGATTCTATGATGTTCCTACTATCAATTGAATTATAAGGTAATATTGAGGAGGCATTATCCAAGTCAATGCAATGCTTGTTATCCCTCTAATGAACAAACAGAGCATTGGATTCCTGGCATTTAAAAACTCAAGCACTGTTAAACAAATGTTAATCAAGAACTCCCCCAACAACACAATTGGTTGCATTTATAAAGTTTCTTGCAAGGAATGTAATATGTTTTACTTAGGCCAGACAGGTAAAGATATTTTAACAAGACTTAAACAACACAAATACAGTGTTAGGACAGGCCAGGAATCCAATGCTCTGTTTGTTCAATTGAGGGATAACAAGCATTGCATGACTGGGATAATGCCTCCTCAATATTACCATGTAATTCAATTGATAGTAGGAACATCATAGAATCTAGTCTTATTAAACATACTGAAGCATTCAACATGAATTTGAGTAATGGCCTGTACAAACTGGACAATTTTGTAATTAAGAAGATTTGTAACCAGGTGAGAAAGTTGGGTCACCTTACCCTCTGACCTGACCACCAACCATTGTGTGCTATTTAAAGATTAGTAGGGTCATTACCCAATACCTGACCATTATGGACCTGGTCTCACCCTCCTCTGTATATATACATCTTGGTTTGTATTTCTCTTTAGTCTGTACTCACCCCTGAAGATGTGAATTACACGAAAGCGCTTGGGAACTAAATGTTTTCTTCTTTCCTTGTGGTTATCAGCATATATATATATATATATATATATATATATATTTTTTTTTTTTTTTTTTTACTTTCTTCAAAGGCATATCTCCCTTCCTAGCCCAGCTATCACTACAGAGATTCACCTAGGCAACACATTTGGTCAGGAATCTTATTTCTCCATGGTAGGTTGATACATCAGTGCTACACCAAGTGCCTCATATATTTCATTTTTACATTCAAGTGTGTTATTATGTATTCTTTTTTATTTTTTTATTTTTATTAACCAAACTAAAGTCGTATCTCAGGTTCATATAGATTAACTTTTACTGTAATTTTCCCTTATTCAAGAGGTCAGCACATGTATACACACTCATGTAGCTACACTTTACCACTCCCACACATACACTCCTCCTTTCTGGCTTTTACCTCCATATTCAAGTATCATATTCCAAGTCAAAAGTGATTGTGTTAGAAGATATACAGTGGAGTTGTTTCTTATAAACTTTTATGTGAATGAATCTGACAGCTCAACTTAGTATGTATTGTGATTTTGTGTTAATTAATATAATAAATGTGGAACAAATGACTCACTATGTATGCAAGTATATAGTGTTGCTTCTTGCTAGAGATCTTATCTTTCATTTGTGATCATTCTGCCCCTTTTTTGGAGGTGTTTGTGTGAAAGGAGGTTTTGGAACAATCTATACATAATCTAGTTACTTCTTATACAGACACAGTTATATTTCTGTTGTCTATTTGCTACAATTCTATCAAGAAATTTGTAAGCCTTAAGATCATGAGTTGTCCCAAGTTAACTAGTTAAATTATGCAGTGATGAAACTCAGCTATAAGTCATGGTCACACACTGTATACTATCAGCTGTAAGTCATGATCACACACTGTATACCATCAGCTGTAAGTCATGGTCACACACTGTATACTATCAGCTGTAAGTCATGATCACACACTGTATACCATCAGCTGTAAGTCATGATCACACACTGTATACTATCAGCTGTAAGTCATGATCACACACTGTATACTATCAGCTGTAAGTCATGGTCACACACTGTATACTATCAGCTGTAAGTCATGGTCACACACTGTATACTATCAGCTGTAAGTCATGGTCACACACTGTATACTATCAGCTGTAAGTCATGATCACACACTGTATACCATCAGCTGTAAGTCATGATCACACACTGTATACTATCAGCTGTAAGTCATGATCACACACTGTATACAATCAGCTGTAAGTCATGGTCACACACTGTATACTATCAGCTGTAAGTCATGGTCACACACTGTATACCATCAGATGTAACTCATGATCACACACTGTATACTATCAGCTGTAAGTCATGATCACACACTGTATACAATCAGCTGTAAGTCATGGTCACACACTGTATACCATCAGCTGTAAGTCATGATCACACACTGTATACTATCAGCTGTAAGTCATGATCACACACTGTATACCATCAGCTGTAAGTCATGATCACACACTGTATACCATCAGCTGTAAGTCATGATCACACACACTTCATACTGTCTGCACTTCGGCACCTCAGCTACCCTGAGAGATTGGAGCGCCTGAATTTTCCTAGCTTATACTACAGACGGGCAAGGGGCGACCTAATTGAGGTGTATAAGCATCTCAAGGGGCACTACTCAGTCGAGTGTCCTTACTTGGAGCTGGCAGACACTCGCCCCACAAAGGGTCACAGCTCAAGATTGAAGAAGCCGCAAGTCCAGAAAACTGTGAGGGCAAACTTTTTCATAATGAGAATTGTGACCTCTTGGAACAATCTGCCAGAAAGTGTTATGATGTCACTGAGTGTGAGCTCTTTCAAGACCAGTCTTGACCAACACTGGAGCAGGTTCAGGTACAGTAAGTCCTCGCTTTACGTCGGGGTTACGTTCTTAAAAATGCGTCATTATACGAAGCAACGTTAAGCGGATCAATTTTTCCCATAAGAAATATATAAAATATGGGAGTTTCTTTCCTGAGCCTCGCCTTTGCCCCATGACATACATTACATATACAAAAAATAATTTCCATTTCTATAGAAAATAGTGCATACATTACATATACAACTACTGTACTAAGTGTGTGGTGGGTAGTGAAGCTGAGGAGGATGGCAGGAGTGGAGGAGGGCTGAGTCACTGAGACTGTGCCAAGCTGAGAGCGTAGCGCAGCCAGATAAGAACGGGTGATGCGCCGTAGGAAGTAGTCCGTGACAATGCAAAACGATGTAGTATTGGATCCCCAGGACGTTAAACAAATTTTTGGTCCCTAAAGTTTAGCGACGTGGTACCGAAAAAACATTAAGCGGGACGACATTAAGCACAGACTTACTGTACACTCAGGAGCCAGTGCATGCCCAGTACATGCCAACAGTGCATAATAGAGACGTGACCGATCGCCCAAGCGGCTAACAAGCCGATCAGTGGTAAAGAGGATAAAAGTAAAAGTAATCAGCTGTAAATCATGACATGATCACACACTGGATACTATTTTATGGGTAATTAAAAATGTGTGACACAAGAATTTACAATTACAGTTTTAGACTGATCAGTTAAAAAATTAAGGTTTGAAGGTCTCCATCATTTGAGGCGAGAGTTACATCAGAAAATATTTCCAAATCAGATAATCCTTCTTAATCCCAGCCTCAGGCCCCAGAGTTGTGAAGCATCATATACCAGGTAAGGGTGAAAGTGGGTATTCTAACTGCTGCACTAATGCGTACACAATAATCATCATATTTTGGTTACAGTTCTACAGTCCGTGTTCCCTCACTACTGTATATGTTCTTATTGCCATTTACCGGTACTGTCTAAAGGCCGGATAGAAAATATAGAGTGTTCCAGTAAAACTTTGCACTTGCCTGTCTCTCTGGTTTGGACTCGGTCTAGTTGTATTGAAATAGTTTAATCATATTGGTAATGACATTATGAGTGTTTACGTGTCCAAACAAGCCAGTTTAGGATTAGCCATTATGTCAGTGATGCAGCTACCTCACAGCCTGGCAGTATGCCTGCCCACATACATGTACAGGGGGCCCCCCAAATTCGCGGGGGTCAGGTCTCAAAATGGCTACGAATCGCCAAATCCGTGAATAACTTTGCTGACGGTGTTGGGGGGGGGGGGGTGTACATATTTACTTGTGTACAAAGAAATGTATATTCCCTTTATGTTTGTCCTTAGGACAATTCTTACTTTTGCCTGTAATAGTAGTAGTAGTAGTAGTAGTAGTGTGTGTGTGTGTGTGTGTGTGTGCGTGTGTGCGTGCGTAAAACACGTACAAATAAATAATAATGGGAAAATACTCTTACAAATAATCAGAAACAAATTTATTAAAAATGTGACAGTCTACCCTCTAGCCCGTGCTCTATTAATAAAGTACTGTATTTGAGAACGGACTTGAGGGTAGACTCACATTTTTAATAAATTTCTTTCTGATTATTTGTGAGAGTATTTTCCCATTATTATTTATTTGTATGTGTTTTGTGTGTGTGTCTACACACACACACACACACACACACAGTATACAATACAGGCAAAGGAAATAATTGTCCTAAGGGCAAACACATGAAGGGAATATACTGTACATTTCTTTGTACACAAGTAAGAATGTACCCCCCTTCCCCAGTCCGTAAATGTTATTCGCGGATTAGGCAATTCGCCGCTATTTTTGAGAGAAATTGGGGATCCCCTGCACATGTAAATATTACTGGTATTTTTTATTTATTTATTTATTTATTTATTTTTTCATTTATTTACAATGTCATGTACAATCATAAACAAAAGTCGTGTCGCGGTTTTGTCCAAAGATTAAATATAACTCGTAAAACATTATGAGAACCCCCTACCACAAGGCAGAACGCACCAAAAGTTTGGCCCTTCGGCACATGTTTTCACCAAATTTCACGACACTACTTTTGTCTTTCATTGTACTCAAAATCATTTATACAGAATTTGCCAAAAATTAAATAAAACAAATAAAAATAATCATTGGTCAAAAACATAAACGGATCAAAATTCATGTGTGTGTGTGTGGGTGCTTCTTCCACATGCAATCCATCCTCAGGGCGATGTGACACGCTCAACTGCTTTGCCTGGCAATCACCAGGGATGGGCAGAACCTTCCACGCATCCTGTGTGGGTTGCACAATGCACATGTTATGCCATTCTTAGATTTTGTCATCATAACTAGGAATATTGCGCATTATTGCACATCACTTTTTCATAGCAGTGACAGTGTAGGAAAAGCATTCAGGTAACGACCATTGTTAAACTGATCTTAGCCATCAAGTAGTGGTAAATGGTGTTAATTTTTTACATTGTCAAACTGATCAATCACATATTGATCCATTGTATAACAGTCATTACCAGAACAGTAAATACTTTTGAGTATCCAGCCCCATTACATGAAAAGGAACTTAATGCATATTGGTTTTCTTACATGCATCCTTGAGCTAACACATCAGATTTTAAACCTGTTAGATATGTTTTTAATGTTAAATTGTAAAAAAAATCTGCTCCTAGTGGCGATCTATGTGTTATGCAAGCCTGACTTCAATTTTGCTTAATTTGATATTGTTTTTTTGTTCCAATATATCTTGTTGTATGAATGAGTGACATTTAATTATTTTTAGCAGAATTTCTTAACCTATGATGAAATAATGCCTTGTATATCGCAATGTATGTAGTTTATACTTACATATTTTATGAAACTTAAATGTTACTTTAACTTGCAGACGTGGTTGGTAATCTTCCCAGAAGGTACTCGTTACTACCCTGCCACTCCAAAGGTTATTGAGAAGTCTGAAAAATTTGCAAGGGACAATAATCTAAAGGTATGTATGGCAATCTGTTAAAAGAGTTTGCCTGTATATCATATTTACCTAACATATGATGTATTAACAGTTGGAACATAAATAAGCTAATAAAGGGTCCAGGATATGAGTTACAGTGTAGTATATCTTGTAATTCTATTCAAAATTTATGAGAAGCTACTAAATAATCTCCATAATCAAAGGTGTTCAGTTTAAACCACAGTTTTTAGCACAGTTGGTCCCCCATGGGTGTTCAAAGTTTTGTTTGAAACAGGGTTGTAATTTAGGCAGAACTAAACATGAGTGGAGGTAACTTCTCAAAGGGAAATACAGCTAGACCCCGACTTACGACGGGGTTAGGGACCCAAATCCAGGTCGTAAGTCTGAATGGCCGTAAGTCCGACATAGATAAAAAAAAAAAAAAATAATAAAAAATCTACAATGAAATACAGTGCAGTAAAAGTAATAAGTAATGAGGAATGGATACAGTACAGTGAAAGTAATAAATAATGAGGAATGGTTACAGTGTGACTGAGCACTTACCTTTAATGTAGTCAGCTGAATGCACATGGGGCCCCCATAATTTTCTAATTATACATGGAGACTACATTAACTGGAAACGTTTCAGTATAGAAAATGCGTGTGTCATTTGGAGAAAAAAAAAATGGTTACAACTGCGGCGGTCGTAAGTCCCGACTGTCGTAAGTCGAAGCAGTCGTAAGTCGGGGTCTAGCTATAATAGCTTAGGTTTGGGCACCTCAAAAACGTTTATCCACCCGTAATATGAGCTTTTAAGCATTTTATTTTATCTTAAAGGTGCAGTATATACTGTAAACATTTTACAGTACAGTAAGTCCTCGCTTAACGTCGTGATTCTGTTCCTGAAAACTGCGGCATTAACGGAATAAATTTTCCGTTTGCCCCATGAAATACATTACAGTATTACCCCCGCTTAACGCGGTTTCGCTTAGCGTGTTTTACCGTATACACGGTGCCTCGCCAGAGCCGAACTTTCACTTAACGCGGGTTTTTTCCACGTATACGCGGTGAGTGTCCGGCTCGAGAGCTATTTTTAGATTCGCCACGCTACCCTGCCTGACTGCCTGTTTTAGCTCATAAAATTCATACAAATTACCCGGCCAGAATATAATTTACATTGCTGGAATTCTTACAATATGATGATCATTTTGAATATAAACATCATAGATTTTGCATTAGACATACAAATTTTAGATGTAATGTTTACTCTGAATAAATATGTTATCTTTTGTGCAAAATATATAACATTTATATTCAAAATATTCCTGGTCTTACAAGGAATCCAGCAATGTCACTTATATTATCCTAACTTTAATCTGAGGTATTATTTAATACTAAATGTTAAAATTTAGTTTTTTCACCCAACATCTCTTGAAGGGAGGATTGGTAGGGGGTGGGGGGGAGGGTTGGGACTGACCGCGGTTGGAAGAGGGGGGGAGGCAAGGTGGGGTACTTTGATTGACGGATAGTGTTGTGAAGAATATTTTTTTTTTTATAAACTGAAGATATTTGTTTTAGCTCAAAATTCATACAAATTACCCGGCCAGAACATAATTTACATTGCTGGAATTCTTACAATTTGGTGATCATTTTGAATATAAACATCATAGATTTTGCATTAGACATACAAATTTTAGATATAATGTTTACTCTGAGTAAATATGTTATCTTTTGTGCAAAATATATGACATTTATATTCAAAATATTCCTGGTCTTACAAGGAATCCAGCAATGTCAATTGTATTATCCTAACTTTAGTTTGAGGTATTATTTATTAAAATTTAGTGGTTTCCCCCCAAAAATTTCTCAAGAGAGGGAAGAGCCAGCAGTGTAGTGTGAGAAGAGGGGGAGGGAGTTGAGTCCATTATTTGAATGGACATTAACTTGGCGACTGTATTTCTCTGTTTCTCTTAAGTATTAATTGTGTGCATGTACCATCATAAAATTAATATGTTATTTTTACTAGAACATAGGTATTGTGTCGGAGAAAGTGGAGTTTGGGGATCGGGCCAGTTTCTATTGGAATTAATCCCATATGTTCTGTTGTTCACTTAGCGAGGTTTTCACTTAACACAGTACCCTGTGGGTTTTATTGACCGCGTTAAGCGGGGTACTGCTGCACATATACATAAATTCAATGGAATTTGTATAGAAAATAGTATACAGTGTACCTGTATATTATACTCCCAAAAAATATATAAACTAAATCATTTTGTATTGTACTCACTGATGGACGGAGGTGGAGCGAGTGTGTGGTGGATAGTGGAGAGGAGGAGGGTGGGAGAGGGTGTGGGCGGGAGAGGGTGTGGGCGGGAGAGGGTGAGGGTGAGAGAGGGTGAGGGTGAGAGAGGTTGAGGGTGAGAGAGGGTGAAGGCGGGAGAGGGTGTGGGTGGGAGAGGAGGAAGGTGGCGAGTCACTGAGACCCGGAGAGTGGCTCCTCCTCCCGCTCTGATTGGGTGAGAGAGGGTGATGTGCTATACACAGAAGTCCGTGACGACGTTATACCAAATCGGCGGGACGTTGTCCGAATCATGGGTATCTAAAGGGTAGCAACGTTATAAAGGAACAACGTTATCGGGGGCAACGTTAAACGAGGACTTACTGTATAAAATAATACAGATACTCCTCAACTTACGACCACCCGGACATACTACCGCCGCAATCGTATAAAATATTTTTCAAATTACGTATTTTCGTGTTCGAACGTTAGTGATCGCCCTGTGTACTGACAAAATTTTGGTTAGTAATTCCTTTTAAAATGGCTGGCGAGGGTAAAAGTGAGAGTTCTTGTGGTGCTGAGAAGAAAAAGAGACACCCATTTTAGATTTTCTGTGTATTATTCTTGCCTTTTCAGGGTAACGAGACGACTCTCTCAAAGCCAAAAAATATCCCTCATACCTGGAATTTTCCGGGTCACGGAAAAATGTTCTCGGAAGCTCCAGAAATTGCCCATTACATCATCTTACGTACCAGGAAAAATATCCCCATCCCTGTAATTTTCCAGAATTTTGCGGGTAACCCTGCTTTACGCGGTTTCACTTTACACGTTTACGCGGTACCCTGCCGAAACCAGAATGCTCACTGTCCGCAGTGTGTGTACCCTTTTACGCGGAAAGTGGCGCGAGCAGGGTGCGCACAAGGTCACCCAGTCATCAAAACATTACCGAGTTCGCCACCCACCACAGCCAGCCCAAGTCAGTGATAGTGATAATGATAGTGAGGATATGGACTTATATGGACTTTGAGGGGTTTGACAAAGAGGCCCCACAAGCCTCTGTGGTGGATAGTGATACAAGTGATACAGGTGAAGGCCAATAATCTGCCCTCTGCCTCGTAACCAACCCCCCATCCCCGTGTGCCCAGCCATCTTTTCTACTAATGTAAGTGTTAAAAAACCTAATATTATTGATATTTCTCTTAATTATTAATTGTGTGTGCATACCATCATAAAATTAAGAAGTTATTTTTACTACAACGTAGGTATTGTGTGTGAAAAAGTGGAGTGTGGGGGTCGGTTCGGTCTCTATTTCAATTAATCCCATATGTTATGTTGTTCACTTTACGCGTTTCTCACTTTATGCGGGCTGCTGTGGGTTCAATTGACCGTGTAAAGTGAGGGTTCACTGTATATCGTATTTTGCGGTGTATAAGTCGACCCCCCCCCCCCCCCCCCCCCAACTCCAGCAGCTGTCAAGTGTTGTGAAGGACCAAGTCAACCATCAAAACACATACATAAGCAGGTAAACAGTCAAACAAGCCATTCTATACATGACGTCACACACCAATGTATGTAATAAGTCATTTATGTCCAATGTATATTTTCAGCCTTCAGGCTGCAGATTTTTTCAATAAACCGTTAATTATTATTATTATTATTATTAACATCATTAGTGACTGACCCAACAATCACAACAACACTTCCTGCTCATTCCACCACAGTCCACACACAGCCATCAATAACAAAAGGTGTTTAAATAAAACTACTGAGAAAAAAATTATTTCATCCAAAATAGAAATAGAGCAATTATATTAAAGGTAAATATGAAGGTTGTAATACAAAATACTCTCATGATTTTAGAGGTCATCATTTTATACCCATTGTATAAGTCGACTCCCTAACTTTGGACACTAAAAATTTGGCTTCAAAGGTCGACTTATACGCCGCCATATATACGGTATATGGTGCTCTGTACTGGCCTGTAGTGTTGATTCCTCTTGATCCCTGGCACAGCCTCAGATTTATTTTACTTATTTTCCATTGCAATCCGTGAATTTCCAAGGGAAACAAGCTTTAAAGGCCACGAGCTTTATGGGAATACTGTACTAGCATCACTAGCACTAGGCAGTCTTTTAGGGGCCATTTGCACAGAAAACACTAAAGTTTTGAGCACAACACGAGAGATGCTGCATTGTGGACGATGGTTAAGCGCAAACAAGAGAGAAGAGACGCAGTGAGCACGTGGGAGTGACTTGCACTGCTCCCGCGGAGGCTGGTTACTGTGAATAGTCAAAACTGCAAATAACTAGGGTTTACTGTATTTGAGTCACTCAACTCCAACTCAAGTCATAAAGTAGGATTTCAGGATCAGTCCTCCATTAGTATCTTTTTAGGTCAGCAAAAGTAGTTATACTAGACATGGTTAAATCCAGTAAAAATTGTTGTCATTGAATCATAGTTTGTTAGTTAATATTAGAACAGTGAAATATCTTTTGTCCTTTCCATTTCTTGGTTTTTATTCTAAGTGCCATAGAATATTTATTTTATAGGGAACCTCAGTGGAGACAGCTGTGCAGAATGGTCATGATGGCCCGGGTAGGGAGAGAAAGAATAAAACAGTAAGGAATACTGAATTTACCATTACTGCTTGTAATTGAGGGTTGTCCTTATTCAGTACAGTACAGTACTGGGTTTTTGGTGTCTTCCAGCTCTTTTTAGTGTCGTCTCCATTGTTCCTTGTCTCTAAAGAAACGCTTCATGTTCTTTACAGTACAGTATCTTAATATGGGAGTTTATTGATGGTGCTTTTTTTTTTGTTAATAATTGTGACTTTATATTTTGAATTAAATTAATTTTTGTTTGGGTCTCTGTGAGTAGCTATGGGATTCCTCTAAAAATTACTTTGTCTCTCCATTTCAAAAGTTTGTCACTTGTATATTTCTTATATACAGTACTCATATCCAGGCTAACTCTCCAAACACCCATTATGTATTATTAGAATGTTATGTGGAAGCCAAATTTGTGGTAAATGTGGTTTCTAAAAGTTGTGCCATCTCATCTCAAAGTTGCTAGAGAAAGCAGCAGTATTTCACTAAAATACTGATAACCATATACAGTAGTCCCTCGGTTAACGAACGGTTTAATTAACGAAATATCGGTTAACGAATTAGGTCCCATAAGGATCTTTAATTCAGTTAACAAACAAAACTTCGAATAACGAAATCCTTACGACAAACACGTTTTGTTGTGAGCATCAGCTGAGCAGCTGATGGGCTAGTCTGCCAATTCAGTAATCTGTTCTATGTTTACATTTGTTTCCAGTGGAGTAAATATCAAGAAAGTTGTGTTATTTAATAGTTATGCATTTTTTTATATTAAAATTATTAGTCATTTTAAAGTTTAGTTAACATATTGATAAAATATGCAGTACAGGGAACTAGTTTTTTTGTGCACCCATTCAGCTGCTTGACTCACCCACCAAGTGTCAGTTTGACTTTGTTTACAGTGGAGTGAACATCGATTTTGTTGGTGTCTTGAATATTTTTGCATTTTTACATTAAAATTATTGGTCATTCTGAAATTTAGTTAACATATTGATAATATATAGAGCAGTGCAGTGTTGATTTAAATAAAATAATCTTGAATTACACCTAGTGAACTTAAAATTTTATTGGTGAAATTACTGCATCAAGCATGGGTCCCCTGAAAGGTGATTTCTCCTCCATCCCCCACTTCCTTCTCTTCTCCCTTCTCCTCTACCCCCACTTCTAATTCCCATCATCATCATCAACAACCAGGAACCTTCTACATACACACCTCAGAGTAAGTGTACTTTACTGCATTTTTTTTCTTTGTATTTACTTTTCGGTGAACTGGAACCAATTACCCAATATCCCATTGAAACAATGGATTCTGTTAACGAAATTTTCGGTTAACGAACGACCTTCTGGAACGAACTGTGTTCGTTAACTGAGGGATCACTGAACTGGATGTTGCCAAGCACTCCTCAGCAGTTGATCTCCAACTCACCACCACAAATTGTGCTTCAGTTAACCACACACAATTTAATGTCATACAATAAGAGCAACGCTTAATATAACAACTTTGTGGCTGTCATGGCTGAAGCTTTTATCTTGTTTACATTCTTAATAATGGTTTTAGCAGTTGATGTAGCCAAGTTGAAAGCAACCCCAACATCCACCTGACACTCACCAGCTTCCAACCACCTCAACACTTGTAATTTTACAGCCAAGGAGTTACTTTTCCATGACACTTTAGACTTATTAGTATAAATTAAAACTTGCAGGCTGTTTTCCAGACATGATGAGTGAAAAGTACTGCAGTCACTAATCTAAAAAAAATTGGTGAGGCAACAAAAATGTGTTCACAATGTAAGCGCAACAAATTTGTACTGTACTGTAAACAGAGCGCTTGGTGCTGATTGGCCAAGTATGTAAAAACAAGAGAGCTGTTCATTGCGTGTTGTGAGTGTTCGGACTCGTGACTTTTGACTTCAGTATGTTAATGTTTGCCTTTTCCCTAGAGCTCCAAGATGCAAGCAAGCAAGAGCGCTATGACGAAACAGCGCTCTATGGGATAGCGCTAACTGGGGTATTACTGTACACTCCTATACTACTGTAGGCTCAGGCAATCCTGACAATTGAGGTTTCAACAATAGTGTTAATGATAGTAATGCAGATGGTAAACTTTATTTTATGAATAAATAGAGTAATTTTGTTGTAACAACATCCATAAGTACAGTATTAACAAATACTCACCAGTGCATTTTACTCCTCCTACATAGCAGCAGTGGGAGATGAGGACCTACTGCCAGGAAGGTGGGCCAGGCTGTGGCTCATCCTCCTGTGAAACTCTAGGCAACATTTTAAAGAAGGTATTCAGGGTTGACTACCTTGCCCAGAAATTTCGCTGTAGGAGGAGATTCCGTCAAGCACAATTCTCTTCACTGTGCTGCCATACTTCCAATCCAGGTATTTGTCAGAGAAGAGCTCCAGGACTTCTGTGATCTTAGTGATGCCTCAGTCAAAAATTTCTGTGGTGAAATTTTTTTGAGGTGGAACCTCATCTGCAGCAGTGTCTACAGCCTCCTCAGCAGCATGCTGTTGTTCCAGCTCCTGCAATTTCTCATTGGTAAGGCTCTCCCCATGAACCTACAGTAGCTCCTCTGCATCGTTGAAGTTAACTTCATCCACTCCTACTTGGTTGACCAGCTGGATAGTGTCACTGGCAATTGCTAGCTCCACCACCTTGAACCCCACAAAACAGTTACATGCCTCTGGCCCTACCTTCTGCCAGTCACTGTTCCTACAAGTGCTGGTGACTCCCTCCCAGGATGCACTAATGTTTCTGATGCCTTTATGATGTAGTAGGACTTACAGTTTTCATCATTGACTGCTTATCTTGACTGTCTATTGCCTCAACAAACTGCTAGATGATGTATCAAAGGTAGCAAGCATTGGAATTGACTATGATACCTCAGATCCATAGGCTGAAGAAGGGAAGTCATGCTCAGCAGAAGTTACACCACTTCCACAGGTAGTGAACTCTGGAGGCTATCACGGTCCTCTGGATAGCCTGGGGCATTGTCAAGCTATATAATGCTCTGGGTTCAGGTTTCTTCACGACTCAGTAATACATCACTGCTGGGCAAAATCTTGAGACACCACTGTTGGCAAATATTGATTGGTCATCCTGGCTCACTTGGGGTGTTCCTGGATGATTTTTTATGACAAATGCTGCACGCTCTTACTTGTAATACCTAAACAGGAATTTGATTTTTTTTGTAAAGAAGATCCAGAGCAATAAGCACTAACTAATCAGTGTTTTAAGGAGTAAATCTAAGTGAGATATGAGTGTATTTGGTAACTTACCATGTTTGTGATCATTATAATTTTGACATAAATCTGTATACAGGAATACCTCGCTGTTCGCAATCCTGCTTATCTGCAATTCATATTTTAACATCCCAATTCGATATTCACAAAGCTTACCTCGTTTATTTGCAAATTAAAAATTATGATACCCTACAGTAATATTTCAAACCAGGAGGGTTAGCTGCAGTTTTCATATTCCTTGGTAAGGCCCAATTCACACACTAGCATTTTTGTTTCTTTTTCGTATGGACTAACACTGTTTAGAAATTAGTGAAGTTCAATGGGACACAAAACATGTAGTAAAATTCACGTGTGGGAGAAACTCACTCCATGTCTGTACCTGTACTTTCAAACTGCAGCGTGAAAAAATGCGCCGAGCGTTCTAGAATTCTTCATATGATGATCATGTTTTTCTCGCGCATTAGTTGTGGTGCCTCTATGGTAGGGGCTGGAAGTGCCTGTGATTATATTTGCCAGATGCAGGCGACCTGAAGCATGAAAGACACACCTGTGTAAACACATGCCTTCTTATGGGGGGCAAAAACTCTCATGTGAAGTAGGCCTAAGTAAAACCTGACATGTGTGTGTGGACTTAGACAGGTCACCAACTATCTTCCCTACATCACCTTACCTCTCCCCCTACTGAGCCAACCTTTGATTGCATTACAGTCTACCCTCACTTTACTCGGTCCCACATTCCGCGTTTCCACGTTTACGCGGTACCATGCCGGAACCCGGGATGCTCATATTCCGCGGAGAGTGTCCGGCTCGACGCTATTTTTAGATTCGCCCCTCCCGCCTGCTCCCACCTCCGCCTCCGCAAGCCGCTCGGTAAGGTTGCGCAGTGCATGTCTGTTGCGTTATCAGTGACGTCATATGACGTATTGGACTGTGATTGGCCATGCATCCCTACCTCCCTCCACTGCTAGCTGTAATTGGTTTAAAGTAATATGACGTGTCCACCAGTGGGAGGGAGGAAAGACGACGCTTGACCTAGCCATGGCAGTTTCATCCCTCCAGGCCACACCGTGTAATCGTGCATCCATTGTTCTGTAAAATGGCTTCTGCCGGACCACCGCCCCCAGAGAGAAACCTTTCCTTGCCTGGACCCAGCTGTCCTAAGCCAAAGAAGACACGACGTTCCTTAAGCTACGAGGTGAAGTACAAGATCATCCAAGAGTTGGAGAAGGAACAAGACAGGTTGATTTGGCGCGCCAGCATGGTGTGAACGAATCTACGATCTGGACGATAAAGAAGGATGCAGCCAAGATAAAGGAGCACATGAAGATCACAAAGTCTACAGGTGTTTCAATGATCAAGTATTTCCACAACCAGGTGCTTCTCAAGACGGAAAAATTACTTGTGAGCTACTTGGTGCGTCAGGCGCGACGGAACATGGCAGTGGGCACGCGTTCTGTTAAGGAGTACGCACGTGAACTGTATGCTGCAGTGTCACGAAAGATGGGAATTACAGAGCCCAAACCCTTTAATGCTTCCTCTGGGTGGTTACAGAGGTTTAAGATGAGGAATAAGATCACCAATATCAACATTGGTGGTGAAGAAGCTAGTGCTGACCATGTTGCGGCTAGGGAATTTCCTCCGTTTTTACGTGAGATTATGGAGGAAGGACAGTACACCGACGACCAGGTGTTTAACATGGACGAATCTGGTCTTTTTTGGAAAAGCTACCTTCCAAGACCTTCGTTGTGAAGAATGCCAGCAAGATTCGGGGCCGGAAGTTGCAGAAGGAGCGCATCACCGTCCTGTTTACCACCAATGCCTCCGGTACCTGTAAGCTCAAGTTATCGGTGATCCACATAGCCCGCAAGCCGCACGCCTACAAGAGCATGGACATGACCAAGCTAAATGTCCACTGGCTGACCGCAAGTAAGGCGTGGATGTTCTCTACACTGTCCCTCTCCTGGTTTAATGACTGTTTCGTTCCCGATGTAAAGAAATTCTGTGAGCAACAGAATGTGCCATTCAAGATTTTGTTGCTGCTGGACAACGCACCAGGACACTCGCCCCTACTGTTAGATCATCACCCCAACGTAAAAGTGGTCTTCCTTCCTCCCAACACTACGTCTATGTTACAGCCCATGGACCAAGAGTTAATCTGTAATGTAAAAGCTGCATTCTCAACTAAAAAATTTAAGCTCCTGAACGACTACACCAACACCAGGGAAGAGTTGCGTAACCTGAGTGACACCACCACCGATAGCAAGAGCGAAGACGATGACGATCAACAGTTGGCAGAGCAAAAAATACTTTTCAAACATTTCTGAAGAATATTCAACATCAAGAAAGCTGTGGACTTCTTGGTGGAGGCATGGGATCAGCTGTCTGTAGCAACTGTTCGTCACGTATGGAGACATGTGTTGCAAGGCATTCCAGCTGTTAGGCAGAGTCAATATGTGACTGGTGAGGTTCAGACTGTTGCAGTAGCAGTGGACCTTGCCAGAGAAGCTGCGCAGTGTTACAACTGCAGGCTTCTCCGAGACCACCAACGACGACATCCTGGAGGTGATAAGGGATCCTGATGTGACTACTGACGAGATGGTAGATGATGATGACGTCAGTGAAGAGGCAGGTGGTGCGTCATCCCAAGAAGAACACCGTTTATCCCATAGTAATGTTAGGGGTGCCATCAAGTGTATCGAGAAAGTCAAGCTCCTCCTTTCCGACGACCCTGACGCAAACAGGTATGAAATCTTCACTACCCAGCTGTTGCAGACTATGGAGCTCTACTTCAAGGTTTATCACGACAACATAAACACCAGCCGTCAGCAAAGCATAACAGAGTTCTTCGCCCGCAACCCACCACAGCCAGCCCAAGCCAGTGATAGTGACAGAGGTAGAGACAGTGAAGATGACTTTGAGGGATTTGTCAGGGAGGCCCTGACAAGTGTGGATGACAGTGATGGTGACTCACCTGAGGGCCAGTAGCCTGCCCTCTGCCTCGGAACCTTTATTTTTCCTAACCTAACCTCTTCTATATTAATTGTGTGTGCATACCATCATAAAGTTAAGATAAAATTTTTACTACAACATAGTTGTGTGTCGTCAAAAAGTGGAGTTTGGGGGTCGGCCCGGTCTCTATTTCAATTAATCCCATATGTTATGTTGTTCACTTTACGCGTTTCTCACTTTCTGCGGTACCCTGTGGGTTGTATTAACCGCTTAAAGTGAGGATTGACTGTATTGTTATTTTTCAACTCGTAATTTCGAGTAGATATAATTATTTTTATTCAATTTCTCTTTCTGTGTTACATGCACACACAATTGTTCATACAGAAATGAAAACAAAACAAAACAGTAGTTAGTGTACAATCATGGGAAGGGAACGAGGCAACGGAAGGGTGGGTGTGGGGGAGCGAAAGGATGGATGCTTGGTAGGGGGGTGGTAGGTGTGGGTGGTGTAAGGTTGTGATGGTCATTGTAGGGGGGAACGGGAGGGGATTGCAGGTGGTGTTAGGCACAAGTGTACCCCAATAATCAACACGTATTGGGACTGGAAGAAGTCGCTGGTTAGTGAATCAACAGTTATCGACGTAATTAATCCCATAAGAACATAACAAATTCAGGGGTTTAGGGACTGGCCACCCTCCAAAACCTCCCATTTACCCTTGATATATCTTTTTCGTGCACACTGTCAAGCAAGAAGATAATGCAAACATATAGATTGAGACTGTTATGTACCTGTGTTGAGGATGGTAGAGATGGTCTAGGGTGGCAAGTTCAAGTTTCTACCAATCATTGCTGGTCCATCACCACTCTTATTATGCCTTATTACACTTTAATTACTTCACCTCAAATTGCCCAACACAAGAGGAACTATCACGGGCATTTTGGCATGATTGAGTATCACACTAAAGGAGGCAACACACTGGGCACTTTTTCTCACAACGTGTTTGGCAAACATGGTCTAACCAGCAAAACAAAGAGACTTTTGCATCACTCTGATATGTTTTGTTGGCACGTCTCATGACTGCAGATGAAACATTGTAGAATTGTGATATAGTGTAGTTCTTCAGTTGTTGAAGCAAGTAAGGCGTCTGCAAAAGCCAAAGAAAAAACACTGGGTGCGTCTTGAAGTTTCTTTAAATGGGACAGCGGCTGGCTCGTCAAATAAGACCCTGAATAATGATTTAATAAAACTAAAGAAGTTTTTGAAGTGACAAATAAATAAAAGCATATTGCAGTTTTGTGTGTGCTATATTTTAAATTATTATTGTTTTGTGATTTATTTCAAATTTTACTTGAATATTCAGCACCTAATATGAAGCTCATTTGAGCACTAACTCGGCCAGCAAAGCTCACCACCAAATCATTGTCCATATCTTGCAACGGCTGAAATTCTGCTGCTTGCTGGGCTGTCAGGCCAGCAGCCAGCAAAATGTGTAACATGTTTGTTTGGAGGAAAGTGCCCAGTGTGCCGCTGCCTTAAGTAAAAAAAAAACATGAAGTCAGAGACACATAGTAAGTGTAAACAAGAGCAAAGATGGCGGGAATGAGTCGGGGCATTGCACAGAGCCCTTCGATGGCAAGAATTTGCACCATGCCACCACCTACCAAATCCAAAACAGCTCTACTAATTGTCAGATTTCTGGGTTATTAAAGAAACCTCTGGTTTATTTCCCCTGTATGTAATTGACCGTCAGAATTTTTTCGTAAGATGGCAGGTTAATGGGTAAAAAAATGCTTTAATTCACTATGGTAATTATATTTTTAAATACATTAGGCCAAAAAGTGGAAAAATTAAGGGTTAAAGTTGCTAAAAAGTCACTTGACTGAAAAGCTCTGTGATTGGTTGTGACGTCACTGGTTCCCTTGAGCTGCAGAGAAGGAGAGACAGCCAGCTGTGGTGTATATCCATTAGTACAGTGGTCCCTCGGTTAACGAACACAATTTGTTCCAGAAGGTCGTTCATTAACCGAAAATTTCGTTAACCAAAGCCATTGTTTCAATGGGATATTGGGTAATTGGTTCCAGCTCACAGAAAAGTACATACAAAGTAAAGCCAAAAATGCATAAAGTCAGAAACACTCCTAAAATTCCCCTAAATCGCCCTTAAATCACTATATATATAGTACATACACACTAGAACTCTTAAATCACTACTGTAATGTGATACAGGGGATTAATTTTATCTCTTGTGCAAAATATATGATGTTTGTATTCAAATTATTCCCTGTCTTGCAAGGATTTCAGCAATACAAATTATATTATCCTAACTTTAGTCTGAGATATTATATAAAATAAACATCTTAAAGCCTAAACAAAGCATGAATCTTTTGTCTGGGAAGGCAAGGAGGGAGGTAGCCAGTGAGCGTGAAGTATAATTTGTTTATTTATTTGAGATTTTTGTTTTTAGCTCATAAAATTCATAGAAATTACCCAGCCAGAATATAATTAGCATTGCTGGAATTCTTATAAGATAGTGATTAATTTTAATATAAACAAGCTAAAATTTGCATTATACATACACATTTTAGATCTAATTTAAGAATTTTATTAGGGAGAGCAAAAATTTTATCTTTTGTGCAAAATATATGACGTTTATATTCAAATCATTCCCTGTCTTGCAAGGATTCCAGCAATGTAAATTATATTATCCTAACTTTAGTGTGAGGTATTATTTATTTTTAAACCTTTAAACCTAGTCTTTTTCCCCAAACATTTCTCAGGAAGGTGGGGGTAGGGAGAGAGGGGTGACAGTGACATGTTTGACAGCTGGTGCCTGTGGTGTGAAGAATTTAATTGTAAATTTATGTCCTTTAGATTGAGTTTTTGTTTTTTGCTTATAAAATTTAATAGAAGTGACTGGGGGTGAATTTAATTTACATTGCTGGAATTCTTATAAGATAGTGATTGATTTGAATGTAAACATAGAAGAGATCACTGAATTGGCCGAGCACCTCCTCAGCTTATCAGCTGATGTTCAAAACAAAATGTGATTTTTGTAAGGATTTCGTTAATCAAAGTTTTTTTTCGTTAACCGAATTGAAGATTCTTATGGAAGGTAATTCGTTAACCGAAATTTTGTTAACCGAGGCGTTCGTTAACTGAGGGATCACTGTATGTGTAGTTTACCAGCAAAATTATAGGACTTGTGGCCATATACAATGATGATATAAACAGGCATACCTTATTTTTAGGTTAAAATAAATTACTGCTCAAGTATTCATCGTGTGTATTTACTTGCTGGGTGCCAAAATGATGCAAAATACCGATAAAGACATCTAATTTTGGTAAATTTCTTTCATCTGCCTTGATGAACCCTGGAAGTAGTTGTCCAACTTTCTCAGCTGATCGGCTCTACATAAATATTATTAGATAATTAATTAAATGTGCTTTACTGTGCAACACAGTAGGTGTATTATTGAATTATTATTACCTGACCTCGGTTGATCCGGTAAAACGGATAATCCGGCAAGGCTTTGGAACCAAGGGTGCCGGAAAATCGGTGGTGTACTTGTATATAATTTGACATTAAAATAAAAAAGACACTACCCCTACCCCCGACCACCATCAAGGCCAGCTTTGGACCTGACTACCACCGATTCATTATTTTTATTTTCTACTATGATCAACCACTCATGACATACAATTCATCATAAATAATATAAAATCATTACAGTTCGTCCCCGAATTACGTACATCCGAATTACGTACAAACGGCCGATACGTACATCGTTTCTGAAGTCTTTAATTGCAAAAATATTGTCTTAAAAGGGCGAGCAATTTTTAAATTTGGCGGGCGAGCCAGCCGCACCGCGCCGCCACTATCACTGACCATGCAGACGACACGCTAGACGCACCAAAACAACAAGTGTGGTCATTGTGCATACAGTACTTCTCCTGTGAATTTCTGCCCTATTTTGTACACTTTACTCTGTGTGCAATGACTGGTGTAAAGCGTAAGAGTGGTGAAGCCAGTGGGAGTGCTACGAAACGTCAAGCAATCTCACTAGAGGTAAAAATGGACATAATAAAACTGCTTGAAAGTGGTGAAAAGTTGACCAATGTTGCCCGCAAATTTAACCTGAGTCGGTCAACTGTTAATACAATTGATAAGGGCAAAGAAAAGATCAAGGAACATGTGAAATCTGCAGTGCCAATGCAATCTACGATTATAACTAAAAGAAGAGGGAAGGTTCTGGAAGAAATGGAAAAATATCTTGCGCTGTGGATCGAGGACTGCACACAAAAACGTAAGCCTCTGTGTCTCAGTATGATTCAGGAGAAAGCCCTAAGTCTTTTCAACGACCTAAAGAAAGATCACCCTGATGATACTGTGACATTCAATGCTAGCAATGGGTGGTTTAACCGATTCAAGGTGCGAAATAAGCTGCATAATGTTCGAGTGACTGGTGAGGCGGCGAGTGCTGATTGGAAAACAGCACAGGATTTTCCAAAGAAACTCGCGGAAATTATCGAGTTACGTACATTTCGAGTTAAGTACAACCTTTTGGTCCCCATTATGTACGTAACTTGGGGACTTACTGTAATTACAAAATTTATACAATAACACATAATTTGTAGTTTGACTGGAGAATAAAAGGATACTGTATGTTGTATCGGAGGTGGCGTCTCTCCCTCCCACAACCTAACAAAAATCATTATGAGAGAAGCCATTTATTATGATGATAAATACGATAAAACAAGGTATCAAGATCAGGTTATTTACTCTATCATTTCTATGATAAAATACTGTACTGGAGACTGAGACTTGATAGAGCTTGACAGTGTGCAAGACAGAGAAATATCAAGGGTAAGTGGGAGTTTTTGGATCGTCCTTAATCTCCCAAATATGTAATATTCTTGTGGGATTTATTGCTTCAAATACTGTTCATTGACTTTATGCAGTCCGCATATGCATCAGTTATCAATGTATGGCTGTACATATACAGTGAGATTTTCATGCATTTGCTATTAGATATTAATATTTAATAAGAATTCATATTACACAATCTGTTTTGTTTGTGTATTTTTACCATTAACAAGATAGTCATGTCATAACTACTCTGCACATTATAATAATTCTACCTTGTTGGCAGGTTCTCAGGCACCACCTCGTCCCTAAGGTTAAAGGCACGTGGCTCGTTGCTCAGCATCTACATGATAAGTTTGATGCTGTTTACGATGTGTCTGTTTTCTACGAAGGATGTGTCAGCCCAGATGGCGTCAGAGGAAATGCACCACAGTTAATAGGTAAAATTTCTTTATTTATGTAAGTACCGGTACAGTAAACTCTCGAAGATCCGGACCTGGTAAATCTTTATTTCGGAAGATTCGGACAAAATATTTGGGGGTTCTGGGCTCAGAAGCCTCCCAAAGAAAGTAACGGTAGGTGTTTCTCCAAACCCCCTAGCTAAAAAAATAAATAATAATAATCTTAAGACCCAATCACATCCCTGTAATTTTTATGGGAAAAATCACCCCATTATTAATAGTTTCATTAATCACAGTGACTGAGGTATTCCTGTAAAATATTTTTAAGTGGGTACAGTACAGGTTGGGTAAATATATTTTAGTAAAATGTTATGCAGAAGTTAATTTTTTTTTGTATACTGTATAGCTTAATGTACTTGGGAACCATTTTTACTACCTAGACATTTGTATTATCTGGGCTGGGCATTTTTATTATCTGCAGGTCCCAAGGTGTTTGGTGCTGATAACAGTACTATACTATTATTATTTTGAGTGTTGATAATTTGCAGTTCACACTGTAGGTAAGAAAATGTAGTGACAGCGTTCAAAACCCATCTTACCATACAGTGTTCATATCTTGACACAAGTATTGTATCAGTATTTAATTAGTATTATATTTATATCTCAGGTGAATGTACAAGTACAGTACAAAAATAGTTGAGTTTTTATTCATATGACCAACATTTACTCATTCTTTAAGAATATTAAAAATGAAATATTATTTAAAACTACTTTGCACCATTGTTCAGTACAGTTGGTCCTCATATTACGCGGTCCCGCATTCCGCGTTTCACCGTTAACGCGGTGCCTTGCCAGAACCTAACATTCTTACATTCCGCGGTCGCGAACGCCATTACGCGGAGAGTGTCCGGCGCGACGCTATTTTTAGATTTTCCCCACGCGCCACCCGCCCGCCCACCTGCCTGCCTCTCCCTCCTCCTCCCTCCGCTTGGGCAAGCGGCGCGGTAAGGTTGCGCAGTGTGTGTCTTTGTTGCGTTATCACTGACGTCATATGACGTATCAGACCTGTGATTGGCCATGCATCCCTACCCTCCTCTGCTGCTAGCTGTAATTGGCTTAAAGTATTATGACGTGTCCACCCGGGGGAGGGAGGGAGGGAGGAAAGACGACGCTTGACCTAGCCGCGGCAGTTTCATCCCTCAAGGCCACTCCGTGTAAACGCGCATCCATTGTTCCGTAAAATGGCTTCCGCCGGACCACCACCCCCAGAGAAAAACCTTTCCTTACCTGGACCCAGCGGCACTAAACCAAAGAAGACACGACGTTCATTAAGCTACGAGGTGAAGTATACCATCATCCAAGAGTTGGAGAAAGGAACAAGGCAGGTTGATTTGGCGCGCCAGCATGGTGTGAACGAATCTACGATCCGGACTATAAAGAAGGATTCAGCCAAGATAAAGGAGCACATGAAGATCACAAAGTCTACAGGTGCTTCTATGATCAAGTATTTTCACAACCAGGTGCTTCTCAAGACAGAAAAATTACTTGTGAGGTACTTGGTGCGTCAGGCGCGACGGAACATGGCGGTCGACACGCGCTCTGTGAAGGACTACGCACGTGAACTGTACATGGCAGTGGCATGAAAGATGGGAATTACAGAGCCCAAACCCTTTAGTGCTTCCTCTGGGTGGTTACAGAGGTTTAAGATCCGGAACAAGATCACCAATATAAACATTGGTGGTGAAGAAGCGAGTGCTGATCGTGCTGCGGCTCGGGAATTTCCTCCGTTTTTACGTGAGATTATGGAGGAAGGACAGTACAGTGACGACCAGGTGTTTAACATGGACGAATCTGGTCTTTTCTGGAGAAAACTACCTTCCAAGTCCTACATTGTGAAGAATGCCAGCAGGATTCGGGGCCGAAAAATGCAGAAGGAACGCATCACCGTCCTGTTTACCACCAATGCCTCCGGTACCTGTAAGCTCAAGTTATCAGTGATCCACACAGCCCGCAAGCCGCACGCCTACAAGAGCATGGACATGACCAAGCTAAATGTCCACTGGCTGACAGCACGTAAGGCATGGATGTTCTCTACACTGTCCCTCTCCTGGTTTGACGACTGTTTTGTTCCCGATGTAAAGAAATTCTGTGAGCAACAGAATGTCCCATTTAATATTTTGTTGCTGCTGGACAACGCACCAGGACACTCGCCCTTACTGTTAGATCGTCACCCCAACGTAAAAGTGGTCTTCCTTCCTCCCAACACTACGTCTTTAATCCAGCCCATGGTCCAGGAGTTGATTTGCAATGTGAAAGCTGCATTCTCAACAAAAAAATTCCAGCTCCTGAACGACTACACCAACACCAGGGAAGAGTTGCGTGACCTGAGTGACACCACCACCGATAGCAAGAGCGACGAAGATGAGGAACAACGGTTAGAACAGCAAAAAATACTCTTCAAACAATTCTGGAGAGTATTTAACATCAAGAAAGCTGTGGACATCTTGGTGGAGTCATGGGATCAGCTGTCTATTGCTACAATTCGTCACGCATGGAGACATGTGTTGCATGGAATACCAGGTGAGAGGAGGAGTCAATATGTGACTGGTGAGGTTCAGACTGTTGCAGTAGCAGTGGACCTTGCCAGAGAAGCTGCGCAGACTGTTACAGTTCCAGGCTTCTCCGAGACTACCAACGACGACATCCTGGAGGTGATCAGAAATCCTGAAGTGACTGCCGACGAGATGTTGGAAGAAGAACACGCCAGTGAAGAGGAGGAAGAAGGTGCGGCAGTCTCCGAAGAACACAATTTAAGTCATAGTGTTATTAAGGGTGCCATGGAGTGTGCAGAGAAGATGAAGTCCTTCCTTTCCCGCGACAATGACGATGACCGCTATGAAGTCTTCCATAACCGGCTGGTGCAGGCTATGGAGCCGTACATCAAGGTGTATCACGACAACATCAACGCCAGCCGTCAGCAAAGCATAACAGATTTCTTCACCCGCAACCCACCACAGCCAGCCCAAGCCAGTGATAGTGACAGTGAAGTTGACTTTGAGGGATTTGTCAGGGAAGCCCTGACAACTGTAAGTGACAGTGATGATGATTCACCTAGTAATGGTGATTCACCTGAGGGCCAGTAATCTGCCCTCTGCCTCGGAACCAGCCTCCATCCCCGTATGCCGACCCATCTCTTCTACTACCGTAAGTGTTACACAAAATTTTTAGTTTTCTAACCTAACCTTTATTTTTCCTATGTTAACCTTTATCTTTCCGAACCTAACCTCTTCTATATTACTTGTTTTTTCATACCATCATAAAGTTAAGATAAAATTTTTACTACAACATAGTTGTGTGTCGTCAAAAAGTGGAGTTTGGGGATCGGCCTGGACTCCATTTCAATTAATCCCATATGTTATGTTGTTCACTTTACGCGTTCCTCACTTTCCGCGGGACCCTCCGGGTTACATTAACCGCGTAATATGAGGACCAACTGTATTTATGATCCATCTCGTAGATCAGGTTTCATTTATCACTTTGTTTATGAATTAGTTTTTTAGGTTTGTCCTCTAACCTGTTTTTTCTTTCTTTCTTTCCAGAATTTCTTTTGGGAAAGTGTAAAAAGGTTCATATTCACATTCGTCGTATCCCCATGACAGAGATTCCTAAGGAGGAGGAGGCACTCAAAGTCTGGTTACATGATTTATACATAGAGAAAGATGAGTAAGTAATTTTGTTTAGCATATTATTATGATGATTAAAAATGGTTTTAGTTATAAAGAAATAACACTCATGTGGTCCGCTTGGTGGAAGGTTTGGTATTTGTTACATACTGTATGTACTGTACAGGAGTGGTGCTCATAGGTATGTCATAGTTAGATGGACAGCATAGCTCGGTACATTTAATGAAACTGTGAAGTCACCCTTGGCTTCCTATGAATTTGTTATTCACCCTGTGGAATGGTGTTAGAAAGGACATTTAGCTATAAAACTGTGATTCAATGTGCTTGATGGCACCTGGTTCACCAGAGCTGTACCTATTCTTTGGTCTCTTACTGCATCTTCAGGGCTGGTGTCCTTGGTTTCTTGTGATGAGTGAGGGGTGATATTCCATTCTGGTTTTAATCAATAGTTGCCATCAGTTATATGGCTAACTCATGCAAGCGTGGAAATGCTGTAAAACAGTAATGATAATGATGATAAGCTAGTTTGCCATCTCTCATGCATAACCAAGATTGAGTTTCCATTTCCTCCTGCTGAATCATTTGTCCACTCAGTGCAGCTTATCTCATTCTAAACTTGCTATCCAAATCTTCAAAGCATCCTCCAATTCTTTACACATTGGTGGCCTAATATGCTGGCTTCCCTCGGATATGGTTGACTGTGCATACGAGTATGCTCCCATAATTGACACACTTCAAAGTTAATATTCTCTTCAAAATTAAACATCTTTCTTTACTGTTTCTGACTTGAACATCTTGATAAGTGATGCATGTGGTAAATTCAATGAGAATTGTGGGAGTAAGAGGAAGCATCCTTTGAGTAAGCACTAGCTGAAGAAAATCAGGGAATGGTTGCCGATTATCCAGATTAAGGATCAGAACCAACATAGAGTGGCACTCAACACCCACGTAATTCAGGAGAAAATGAGATAATTATTTGAGGACATGAAGTCATTCTTCATATCCCCAAATGATGATCTTGCAAGGAGAAGACTTGCAGATAAACACTCTTTGTGCTAGCAGGGAGTAGTTTGAGAGGTTCAAGAAACAATGTGGACTGCACAATGTCAAGAGAAGTGGGGAAACCATAAGTACAGTAACCCCTTTGCATTCATCAGGGTTATGTAGTTATAGTACCTAGATTATTGAGAAAGGGTTGAGTGGTAGGTACTTGAGATCAGACTGAACATGGGATGGAAGAGCACACATCCTCTCTCTGCAGCTGCTGAGGTGCAACTGTAGGCAATCTACCACCACACAGTTGCCACATTTTGTGCTAAGACATAACAAAGTAATGTTGCAGAATAAGTAAATTGGTTAGTTTTAGATTATGTGAGATGCAATGTTACCAAATAAATAGGATGTGTTGCTGTACATTAAACAAAATTATGTATTAAGTAAGATGTGTTTCTCCTGATTAAGTAAAGTATATTGTTGCAGACCAAGTAATACAGTAATCTCCCTGTTTGCTGGAATCAATGGTCCCCAGAACTCTCTAATAGCTGGAATTGAAATCAGCCTGGAATTTTTACAGAAAAAAATTTCTCAATTCTGGGTCTGTGAAAAATGAGACACCACATGTCAGTCGCACGGGTGGGAAAACCACATGGATAACTTGGGACGTAAGCTCACATGCTGCAAATGACTAATACTATACTGTTATGTGACAGTATGTGATAGGCTGATGCATCTCCCAGATTATCCCCTCTAAGCCTAGCAACTAGCATCATGACACTCTTAAGTCATAGTCCTCTGCCATTGTACAAGGTTGATCCCTCACTCGTTGCTGTTTTTGCATAAATATACTTTGTGCAGTACTGGACTGTACATTACAATACCAGGTCATGATCAACCATGAATACAGTGTTAAAGCAGTGTTAAGATGTAAAAATTGATTTCAGTTACGAATACTGTACTGTACATTCAATAAGTGTGAAAGTACCATATGGCCAGGAAAGGGGAAAAAATAAGAGCACCTTAGCTTTCGTCTTTATTCAAGACATCATTCTTCTGGTCATGAGACCCACTAATTCTCCACCCTGACAATGGGTGGCATAACAATGCATCAGAAAAATTGTAACGAGACCACTAATCCCCCACCCCACCTTTACCGTAAATGAGAGAAGAGTTTATGTACAATGGGTGGCCTAACATTGCATCAGAAGATCAGTAACATAAGACCACTAATCTCCTAACACACCTCCATTACAACAATACTCACCACCTCCAACAACACTAACCACCACCAACACAACTCACCACCTCCAACAACACCCACCACCACGAAAAATTACCCTAACCACCACCAACGACAATGCTAACCACCACCAACAACAACACTAACAACCACCACCACCACCAACAACACTAACCACCTCCACCAACAACACTAACCACCCACCAACAACAACAACACTAACCATGACCACCAACAACACTAACCACCACCACCACCAACAACAACACTAACCACCACCATCACCAACAACACTAACCACCACCATCACCAACAACACTAACCACCACCAACAACAACACTAACAACCACCACCACCAACAACAACACTAACAACCACCACCACCAACAACAACACTAACAACCACCACCACCAACAACACTAACCACCAACAACACTAACCACCACCACCACTAACCACCACCACCACCAACAACAACACTAACCACCACCACCACCAACAACACTAACCACCTCCACCAACAACAACACTAACCACCAACAACACTAACCACCACCACCACTAACCACCACCACCACCAACAACAACACTAACAACCACCACCACCACCAACAACACTAACCACCACCACCACCAACAACAACACTAACAACCACCACCACCAACAACAACACTAACAACCACCACCACCAACAACACTAACCACCAACAACACTAACCACCACCACCACTAACCACCACCACCACCAACAACAACACTAACAACCACCACCACCACCAACAACACTAACCACCTCCACCAACAACACTAACCACCCACCAACAACAACAACACTAACCACCACCACCAACAACACTCACCACCACCACCACCACCAACAACACTAACAACCACCACCACCAACAACACTAACCACCTCCACCAACAACACTAACCACCCACCAACAACAACACTAACAACCACCACCACCAACAACACTAACCACCTCCACCAACAACACTAACCACCCACCAACAACAACAACACTAACCATGACCACCAACAACACTAACCACCACCACCACCACCAACGACAACACTAACAACCACCACCACCAACAACAACACTAACAACCACCACCACCAACAACACTAACCACCTCCACCAACAACACTAACCACCCACCAACAACATCAACACTAACCATGACCACCAACAACACTAACCACCACCACCACCACCAACGACAACACTAACCACCACCACCAACTACACTAACCACCACCAACAACAACAGCACTGACCACCAACACCACCAACACCAACGACAACACTAACCACCACCACCAACTACACTAACCACCACCAACAACAACAGCACTGACCACCAACGACAACACTAACCACCAACAGCAACAACACTGACCACCACCAACAGCACTGACCACCACCAACACTGACCACCACCAACACTGACCACCACCACCAACACCAACACTGACCACCACCACCAACACTGACCACCACCACCAACACTGACCACCACCAACACTGACCACCACCACCAACACTGACCACCACCACCAACGCCAACACTGACCTGACCACCACCACCACCAACACTGACCACCACCACCAACACTGACCACCACCACCAACACTGACCAACACTGACCACCACCACCACCAACAACAACACTAACCACTACCAACAACAACACTGACCACCACCACCAACAACAACACTAACCACCACCACCAACACTAACCACCACCACCAACACTAACCACCACCACCAACAACACTGACCACCACCACCAACAACACTAACCACCACCAACAACAACACTGACCACCACCACCAACAACACTGACCACCACCACCACCAACAGCACTGACCACCACCAACAACAACACTGACCACCACCACCAACAGCACTGACCACCACCAACAACAACACTGACCACCACCACCAACAACACTAACCACCACCAACAACAACACTGACCACCACCACCAACAACACTAACCACCACCACCACCAACAACAACACTAACCACCACCACCACCAACAACAACACTAACCACCACCACCAACAACAACACTGACCACCACCAACAACAACACTGACCACCACCACCAACAACACTGACCACCACCACCAACAACACTGACCACCAACAACAACACTGACCACCACCACCAACAACACTGACCACCACCAACAACACTAACCACCACCAACAACAACACTGACCACCACCAACAACACTAACCACCACCACCAACAACAACACTAACCACCACCACCACCAACAACAACACTAACCACCACCACCAACAACAACACTGACCACCACCAACAACAACACTGACCACCACCACCAACAACACTGACCACCACCACCAACAACACTGACCACCAACAACAACACTGACCACCACCACCAACAACACTGACCACCACCAACAACACTAACCACCACCAACAACAACACTGACCACCACCACCAACAACACTGACCACCACCACCAACAGCACTGACCACCACCAACAACAACACTGACCACCACCAACAACACTGACCACCACCAACAACAACACTGACCACCACCAACAACACTAACCACCACCACCAACAACAACAACCACCACCACCACCAACAACACTAACCACCACCACCAACAACAACACTGACCACCACCAACAACAACACTGACCACCACCACCAACAACACTGACCACCACCACCAACAACACTGACCACCAACAACAACACTGACCACCACCACCACAACACTGACCACCACACAACCACCACCAACAACAACACTGACCACCACCAACAACACTAACCACCACCACCACCAACAACAACACTAACCACCACCACCACCAACAACAACACTAACCACCACCACCAACAACAACACTGACCACCACCAACAACAACACTGACCACCACCACCAACAACACTGACCACCACCACCAACAACACTGACCACCAACAACAACACTGACCACCACCACCAACAACACTGACCACCACCAACAACACTAACCACCACCAACAACAACACTGACCACCACCAACAACACTAACCACCACCACCAACAGCACTGACCACCACCAACAACAACACTGACCACCACCAACAACACTAACCACCACCAACAACAACACTGACCACCACCAACAACACTAACCACCACCAACAACAACACTGACCACCACCACCAACAACAGCACTGACCACCACCAACAACAACACTGACCACCAACAACAACACTGACCACCAACAACAACACTGACCACCACCACCAACAACACTGACCACCACCAACAACACTAACCACCACCAACAACAACACTGACCACCACCACCAACAACACTGACCACCACCACCACCAACAGCACTGACCACCACCAACAACAACACTAACCACCACCACCAACAACAACACTAACCACCACCAACAACAACACTGACCACCACCACCAACAACACTGACCACCACCAACAACAACACTAACTACCACCACCACCAACAAAACTGACCACCACCACCACCACCAACAACACTGACCACCACCAACAACACTGACCACCACCACCAACAACACTGACCACCACCACCAACAACACTAACCACCACCACCAACAACAACACTAACCACCACCAACAACAACACTGACCACCACCACCAACAACACTGACCACCACCACCAACAACACTAACCACCACCACCACCAACAACACTGACCACCACCACCACCAACAGCACTGACCACCACCAACAACAACAACACTAACCACCACCACCAACACTAACCACCACCACCAACAACACTGACCACCACCACCACCAACAGCACTGACCACCACCAACAACAACACTGACCACCACCACCAACAACACTAACCACCACCACCAACAACAACACTAACCACCACCAACAACAACAACACTAACCAACACTGACCACCAACAACACTAACCTCCACCACCAACACTAACCACCACCACCAACAACACTGACCACCACCACCACCAACAACACTAACCACCACCACCAACAACACTGACCACCACCACCAACACTGACCAACACTGACCACCACCACCACCAACAACAACACTGACCACTACCAACAACAACACTAACCACCACCACCAACAACAACACTAACCACCACCAACAACAACAACACTAACCACCACCACCAACAACACTGACCACCACCACCAACAACACTGACCACCACCACCAACAACAACAACACTAACCACCACCACCAACAACAACACTGACCACCACCACCAACGACACTAACCACCACCACCAACAACAACAACAACACTGACCACCACCACCACCAACAACAACACTAACCACCACCAACAACAACACTGACCACCACCACCAACAACAACACTAACCACCACCAACAACACTAACCACCACCAACAACAACACTAACCACCACCAACAACAACACTAACCATGACCACCAACAACACTAACCACCACCAACAACAACACTGACCACCACCAACAACAACACTGACCACCACCACCAACAACACTGACCACCACCACCAACAACACTGACCACCACCACCAACAACAACACTGACCACCACCACCAACAACAACACTGACCACCACCACCAACAACACTGACTACCACTACCAACAACACTGACCACCACTACCAACAACACTGACCACCACTACCACCAACAACACTGACCACCACCACCAACAACACTGACCACCACCACCAACAACACTGACCACCACCACCAACAACACTGACCACCACCAACAACAACACTGAACAACACTGACCACCACCACCACCAACAACAACACTGACCACCACTACCAACAACACTGACCACCACCACCAACAACACTGACCACCACCAACAACAACACTGACCACCAACAACAACACTGACCACCACCACCAACAACAACACTAACCACCAACACCAACAACAACACTGACCACCACCACCAACGACACTAACCACCACCACCAACAACACTAACCACCACCAACAACACTAACCACCAACAACACTAACCACCACCACCACCAACAACACTAACCACCACCACCAACAACAACACTAACCACCACCAACAACAACACTGACCACCACCACCACCACCACCAACAACAACACTGACCACCACCAACAACAACACTGACCACCACCACCAACAACACTGACCACCACCACCACCAACAACAACACTAACCACCACCAACAACAACACTAACCACCACCACCACCACCAACAACACTGACCACCACCACCAACAACACTGACCACCACCACCAACAACACTGACCACCACCACCAACAACACTGACCACCACCACTAACAACACTGACCACCACCACCAACAACAACACTGACCACCACCACCAACAACACTAACCACCACCACCAACAACACTAACCACCACCAACAACACTAACCACCACCACCACCAACAACAACACTAACCACCACCAACAACAACACTGACCACCACCACCAACAACACTGACCACCACCACCAACAACACTGACCACCACCACCAACAACACTGACCACCACCACCAACAACACTGACCACCACCACCAACAACACTAACCACCACCAACAACACTAACCACCACCAACAACAACAGCACTGACCACCAACGACAACACTAACCACCAACAGCAACAACACTGACCACCACCAACAGCACTGACCACCACCAACACTGACCACCACCAACACTGACCACCACCAACACTGACCACCACCAACACCAACACTGACCACCACCACCAACACTGACCACCACCACCAACACTGACCACCACCAACACTGACCACCACCACCAACACTGACCACCACCACCAACGCCAACACTGACCACCAACAACACTGACCACCACCACCACCAACACTGACCACCACCACCAACACTGACCACCACCACCACCACCACCAACAACAACACTAACCACTACCAACAACAACACTGACCACCACCACCAACAACAACACTAACCACCACCACCAACACTAACCACCACCACCAACACTAACCACCACCACCAACAACACTGACCACCAACAACACTAACCACCACCAACAACAACACTGACCACCACCACCAACAACACTGACCACCACCACCACCAACAGCACTGACCACCACCAACAACAACACTGACCACCACCACCAACAGCACTGACCACCACCAACAACAACACTGACCACCACCACCAACAACACTAACCACCACCAACAACAACACTGACCACCACCACCAACAACACTAACCACCACCACCACCAACAACAACACTAACCACCACCACCAACATCAACACTGACCACCACCAACAACAACACTGACCACCACCACCAACAACACTGACCACCAACAACAACACTGACCACCACCACCAACAACACTGACCACCACCAACAACACTAACCACCACCAACAACAACACTGACCACCACCAACAACACTAACCACCACCAACAACAACACTGACCACCACCAACAACAACACTGACCACCACCACCACCAACAGCACTGACCACCACCAACAACAACACTGACCACCACCAACAACACTAACCACCACCAACAACACTAACCACCACCAACAACAACACTGACCACCACCAACAACACTAACCACCACCAACAACAACACTGACCACCACCAACAACAACACTGACCACCACCAACAACAACACTGACCACCAACAACAACACTGACCACCACCACCAACAACACTGACCACCACCAACAACACTAACCACCACCAACAACAACACTGACCACCACCACCAACAACACTGACCACCACCACCACCAACAGCACTGACCACCACCAACAACAACACTAACCACCACCACCAACAACAACACTAACCACCACCAACAACAACACTGACCACCACCACCAACAACACTGACCACCACCAACAACAACACTAACTACCACCACCACCAACAAAACTGACCACCACCACCACCACCAACAACACTGACCACCACCACCAACAACACTGACCACCACCACCAACAACAACACTAACCACCACCAACAACAACACTGACCACCACCACCAACAACACTGACCACCACCACCAACAACACTAACCACCACCACCACCAACAACACTGACCACCACCACCACCAACAGCACTGACCACCACCAACAACAACAACACTAACCACCACCACCAACACTAACCACCACCACCAACAACACTGACCACCACCAACAGCACTGACCACCACCAACAACAACACTGACCACCACCACCAACAACACTAACCACCACCACCAACAACAACACTAACCACCACCAACAACAACAACACTAACCAACACTGACCACCAACAACACTAACCTCCACCACCAACACTAACCACCACCACCAACAACACTGACCACCACCACCACCAACAACACTAACCACCACCACCAACAACACTGACCACCACCACCAACACTGACCAACACTGACCACCACCACCACCAACAACAACACTGACCACTACCAACAACAACGCTAACCACCACCACCAACAACAACACTAACCACCACCAACAACAACAACACTAACCACCACCACCAACAACACTGACCACCACCACCAACAACACTGACCACCACCACCAACAACAACAACACTAACCACCACCACCAACAACAACACTGACCACCACCACCAACGACACTAACCACCACCACCAACAACAACAACAACACTGACCACCACCACCAACAACAACACTAACCACCACCAACAACAACACTGACCACCACCACCAACAACAACACTAACCACCACCAACAACAACACTAACCACCACCAACAACAACAACACTAACCATGACCACCAACAACACTAACCACCACCAACAACAACACTGACCACCACCACCAACAACACTGACCACCACCACCAACAACACTGACCACCACCACCAACAACACTGACCACCACCACCAACAACAACACTGACCACCACCACCACCAACAACACTGACCACCACCACCACCAACAACACTGACCACCACCACCAACAACACTGACTACCACTACCAACAACACTGACCACCACTACCAACAACACTGACCACCACTACCACCAACAACACTGACCACCACCACCAACAACACTGACCACCACCACCAACAACACTGACCACCACCACCAACAACACTGACCACCACCAACAACAACACTGAACAACACTGACCACCACCACCACCAACAACAACACTGACCACCACTACCAAGAACACTGACCACCACCACCAACAACACTGACCACCACCAACAACAACACTGACCACCAACAACAACACTGACCACCACCACCAACAACAACACTAACCACCAACACCAACAACAACACTGACCACCACCACCAACGACACTAACCACCACCACCAACAACACTAACCACCACCAACAACACTAACCACCAACAACACTAACCACCACCACCACCAACAACACTAACCACCACCACCAACAACAACACTAACCACCACCAACAACAACACTGACCACCACCACCACCACCAACAACAACACTGACCACCACCACCAACAACACTGACCACCACCACCACCAACAACAACACTAACCACCACCAACAACAACACTACCCACCACCACCACCAACAACAACACTGACCACCACCACCAACAACACTGACCACCACCACCAACAACACTGACCACCACCACCAACAACACTGACCACCACCACTAACAACACTGACCACCACCACCACCACCAACAACAACACTGACCACCACCACCAACAACACTAACCACCACCACCAACAACACTAACCACCACCAACAACACTAACCACCACCACCAACAACAACACTAACCACCACCAACAACAACACTGACCACCACCACCAACAACACTGACCACCACCACCAACAACACTGACCACCACCACCAACAACACTGACCACCACCACCAACAACACTGACCACCACCACCAACAACACTAACCACCACCAACAACACTAACCACCACCACCAACAACAACACTAACCACCACCAACAACAACACTGACCACCACCACCAACAACACTGATCACCACCACCAACAACACTGACCACCACCACCAACAACACTAACCACCACCACCAACAACAACACTAACCACCACCACCACCACCAACAACACTGACCACCACCACCACCAACAACACTGACCACCACCACCAACAACAACACTAACCACCACCAACAACAACACTAACCACCACCACCAACAACACTGACCACCACCACCAACAACAACACTAACCACCACCAACAACAACACTGACCACCACCACCACCACCAACAACACTAACCACCACCACCACCAACAACACTAACCACCACCACCAACAACACTAACCACCACCACCAACAACAACACTAACCACCACCAACAACAACACTGACCACCACCACCAACAACACTGACCACCACCACCAACAACAACACTAACCAACACCAACAACAACACTGACCACCACCACCAACAACACTAACCACCACCACCAACAACACTAACCACCACCAACAACAACACTGACCACCACCAACAACAACACTAACCACTACCAACAACAACACTAACCACCACCATCACCAACAACACTAACCACCACCACCAACAACACTAACCACCACCATCACCAACAACACTAACCACCACCACCAACAACACTAACCACCACCAACAACACTGACCACCACCACCACCAACAACACTGACCACCACCACCAACAACACTAACCACCACTACCAACAACAACACTGACCACCACCACCAACAACAACACTGACCACCACCACCAACAACACTAACCACCACCATCACCAACAACACTAACCACCACCACCAACAACACTAACCACCACTACCAACAACAACACTGACCACCACACCAACAACAACACTGACCACCACCACCAACAACACTGACCACCACCAACAAGACTGACCACCACCACCAACAACACTAACCACCACCACCAACAACACTAACCACCACCACCAACAACAACACTAACCACTACCAACAACAACACTGACCACAACCACCAACGACACTAACCACCACCACCAACAACACTGACCACCACCACCAACAACACTGACCACCACCACCACCAACAACACTGACCACCACCAACAACACTGACCACCACCAACAACACTAACCACCACCACCAACAACACTGACCACCACCAACAACACTGACCACCACCAACAACAACACTGACGACCACCAACAACACTGACCACCACCACCAACAACACTAACCACCACCACCAACAACAACAACACTAACCACCACCACCACCAACAACACTGACCACCACCACCAACAACACTGACCACCACCAACAACACTGACCACCACCACCAACAACACTAACCACCACCACCAACAACAACACTAACCACTACCAACAAAAACACTGACCACCACCACCAACAACACTGACCACCACCACCAACAACACTGACCACCACCAACAACACTGACCACCACCAACAACACTGACCACCACCAACAACACTAACCACCACCACCAACAACAACACTAACCACCACCAACAACAACAACACTAACCAACACTGACCACCAACAACACTAACCTCCACCACCAACACTAACCACCACCACCAACAACACTGACCACCACCACCACCAACAACACTAACCACCACCACCAACAACACTGACCACCACCACCAACACTGACCAACACTGACCACCACCAACAACAACACTGACCACTACCAACAACAACGCTAACCACCACCACCAACAACAACACTAACCACCACCAACAACAACAACACTAACCACCACCACCAACAACACTGACCACCACCACCAACAACACTGACCACCACCACCAACAACAACAACACTAACCACCACCACCAACAACAACACTGACCACCACCACCAACGACACTAACCACCACCACCAACAACAACAACAACACTGACCACCACCACCAACAACAACACTAACCACCACCAACAACAACACTGACCACCACCACCAACAACAACACTAACCACCACCAACAACAACACTAACCACCACCAACAACAACAACACTAACCATGACCACCAACAACACTAACCACCACCAACAACAACACTGACCACCACCACCAACAACACTGACCACCACCACCAACAACACTGACCACCACCACCAACAACACTGACCACCACCACCAACAACAACACTGACCACCACCACCACCAACAACACTGACCACCACCACCACCAACAACACTGACCACCACCACCAACAACACTGACTACCACTACCAACAACACTGACCACCACTACCAACAACACTGACCACCACTACCACCAACAACACTGACCACCACCACCAACAACACTGACCACCACCACCAACAACACTGACCACCACCACCAACAACACTGACCACCACCAACAACAACACTGAACAACACTGACCACCACCACCACCAACAACAACACTGACCACCACTACCAACAACACTGACCACCACCACCAACAACACTGACCACCACCAACAACAACACTGACCACCAACAACAACACTGACCACCACCACCAACAACAACACTAACCACCAACACCAACAACAACACTGACCACCACCACCAACGACACTAACCACCACCACCAACAACACTAACCACCACCAACAACACTAACCACCAACAACACTAACCACCACCACCACCAACAACACTAACCACCACCACCAACAACAACACTAACCACCACCAACAACAACACTGACCACCACCACCACCACCAACAACAACACTGACCACCACCACCAACAACACTGACCACCACCACCACCAACAACAACACTAACCACCACCAACAACAACACTGACCACCACCACCACCAACAACACTGACCACCACCACCAACAACACTGACCACCACCACCAACAACACTGACCACCACCACTAACAACACTGACCACCACCACCACCACCAACAACAACACTGACCACCACCACCAACAACACTAACCACCACCACCAACAACACTAACCACCACCAACAACACTAACCACCACCACCAACAACAACACTAACCACCACCAACAACAACACTGACCACCACCACCAACAACACTGACCACCACCACCAACAACACTGACCACCACCACCAACAACACTGACCACCACCACCAACAACACTGACCACCACCACCAACAACACTAACCACCACCAACAACACTAACCACCACCACCAACAACAACACTAACCACCACCAACAACAACACTGACCACCACCACCAACAACACTGACCACCACCACCAACAACACTGACCACCACCACCAACAACACTAACCACCACCACCAACAACAACACTAACCACCACCACCACCACCAACAACACTGACCACCACCACCACCAACAACACTGACCACCACCACCAACAACAACACTAACCACCACCAACAACAACACTAACCACCACCACCAACAACACTGACCACCACCACCAACAACAACACTAACCACCACCAACAACAACACTGACCACCACCACCACCACCAACAACACTAACCACCACCACCACCAACAACACTAACCACCACCACCAACAACACTAACCACCACCACCAACAACAACACTAACCACCACCAACAACAACACTGACCACCACCAACAACAACACTGACCACCACCACCAACAACACTGACCACCACCACCAACAACAACACTAACCAACACCAACAACAACACTGACCACCACCACCAACAACACTAACCACCACCACCAACAACACTAACCACCACCAACAACAACACTGACCACCACCAACAACAACACTAACCACTACCAACAACAACACTAACCACCACCATCACCAACAACACTAACCACCACCACCAACAACACTAACCACCACCATCACCAACAACACTAACCACCACCACCAACAACACTAACCACCACCAACAACACTGACCACCACCACCACCAACAACACTGACCACCACCACCAACAACACTAACCACCACTACCAACAACAACACTGACCACCACCACCAACAACAACACTGACCACCACCACCAACAACACTAACCACCACCATCACCAACAACACTAACCACCACCACCAACAACACTAACCACCACTACCAACAACAACACTGACCACCACACCAACAACAACACTGACCACCACCACCAACAACACTGACCACCACCAACAAGACTGACCACCACCACCAACAACACTAACCACCACCACCAACAACACTAACCACCACCACCAACAACAACACTAACCACTACCAACAACAACACTGACCACAACCACCAACGACACTAACCACCACCAACAACAACACTGACCACCACCACCAACAACACTGACCACCACCACCACCAACAACACTGACCACCACCAACAACACTGACCACCACCAACAACACTAACCACCACCACCAACAACACTGACCACCACCAACAACACTGACCACCACCAACAACAACACTGACGACCACCAACAACACTGACCACCACCACCACCAACAACACTAACCACCACCACCAACAACAACAACACTAACCACCACCACCACCAACAACACTGACCACCACCACCAACAACACTGACCACCACCAACAACACTGACCACCACCAACAACACTGACCACCACCACCAACAACACTAACCACCACCACCAACAACAACACTAACCACTACCAACAAAAACACTGACCACCACCACCAACAACACTGACCACCACCACCAACAACACTGACCACCACCAACAACACTGACCACCACCAACAACACTGACCACCACCAACAACACTAACCACCACCACCAACAACACTGACCACCACCAACAACACTGACCACCACCAACAACAACATTGACCACCACCAACAACACTGACCAACAACACTGACCACCACCACCAACAACACTGACCACCACCACCAACAACAACACTGACCACCACCAACAACACTGACCACCACCAACAACAACACTGACCACCACCAACAACACTGACCACCACCAACAACAACACTAACCACCACCACCACCAACAACACTGACCACCACCACCAACAACACTGACCACCACCACCAACAACACTGACCACCACCAACAACAACACTGACCACCACCAACACTGACCACCACCACCAACACTGACCACCACCAACAACAACACTGACCACCACCAACAACAACACTGACCACCACCACCAACAACACTGACCACCACCAACAACAACACTGACCACCACCACCAACAACACTGACCACCACCAACAACAACACTGACCACCACCACCAACAACACTGACCACCACCACCAACAACACTGACCACCACCAACAACAACACTGACCACCACCACCACCAACAACACTGACCACCACCAACAGCAACACTGACCACCACCAACAGCACTGACCACCACCACCAACGACACTGACCACCACCAACAACAGCACTAACCACCACCACCACCAACAACACTGACCACCACCACCAACAACACTAACCACCACCACCATCAACAACACTGACCACCACCACCAACAGCACTGACCACCACCACCAACAACACTGACCACCAACAACAACACTGACCACCACCAACAACAACACTGACCACCACCACCAACGACACTAACCACCACCACCAACAACACTGACCACCACCACCAACAACACTGACCACCACCACCACCAACACTAACCACCACCACCACCAACAACACTGACCACCACCACCACCAACACTGACCACCACCACCAACAACACTGACCACCACCACCAACAACACTGACCACCACCAACAACAACACTGACCACCACCACCAACAACACTGACCACCACCAACAACACTGACCACCACCAACAACAATGACCCCCACCAACAACACTGACCACCACCAACAACACTGACCACCACCACCAACAACACTGACCACCACCACCACCAACAACACTAACCACCACCACCAACAACACTGACCACCACCACCACCAACAACACTGACCACCACCAACAACACTGACCACCACCACCAACAACACTAACCACCACCACCACCAACAACACTGACCACCACCACCAACAACACTGACCACCACCAACAACACTGACCACCACCACCAACAACACTGACCACCACCAACAACACTGACCACCACCACCAACAACACTAACCACCACCAACAACAACACTGACCACCACCACCACCAACAGCACTGACCACCACCACCAACGACAGCACTGACCACCACCACCACCAACACTGACCACCACCACCAACGACAGCACTGACCACCACCACCAACACTGACCACCACCACCAACGACAGCACTGACCACCACCACCAACAACAACACTGACCACCACCAACAGCACTGACCACCACCACCAACGACACTAACCACCACCACCAACAACAACACTGACCACCACCACCAACGACACTAACCACCACCACCAACAACAACACTGACCACCACCACCACCAACAACACTGACCACCACCACCAACAACACTGACCACCACCACCAACAACACTGACCACCACCAACAACACTGACCACCACCACCACCAACAACACTGACCACCACCAACAACACTAACCACCACCACCAACAACACTGACCACCACCACCACCAACAACACTGACCACCACCACCAACAACACTAACCACCACCACCAACAACAACACTAACCACCACCAACAACAATACTGACCACCACCACCAACGACACTGACCACCACCAACAACACTGACCACCACCACCAACAACACTGACCACCACCACCAACAACACTGACCACCACCAACAACACTGACCACCACCACCACCAACAACACTGACCACCACCAACAACACTGACCACCACCACCAACAACACTGACCACCACCACCAACAACACTGACCACCACCAACAACAACAGTGACCACCACCACCAACAACATTGACCACCACCAACAACACTGACCACCACCACCACCAACAACATTGACCACCACCAACAACACTGACCACCACCACCAACAACACTGACCACCACCAACAACACTGACCACCACCACCAACAACACTGACCACCACCACCAACAACACTGACCACCACCACCACCAACAACACTGACCACCACCACCAACAACACTGACCACCACCACCACCAACAACACTGACCACCACCAACAACAACACTGACCACCACCAACAACAACGACAACACTAACCACCACCACCAACACTGACCACCACCAACACTGACCACCACCACCACCAACAACACTGGCCATCACCACCACCAACAACACTGACCACCACCACCAACGACAACACTGACCACCACCACCACCACCAACAACACTAACCACCACCACCACCAACAACACTAACCACCTCCACCAACAACACTAACCACCACCAACAACACTAACCACCACCACCAACAACACTAACCACCACCACCAACAACACTAACCACCACCACCAACAACACTAACCACCACCACCAACAACACTAACCACCACCACCAACAACACTAACCACCACCACCAACAACACTAACCACCACCACCAACAACACTACCACCACCACCACCAACAACACTAACCACCACCACCACCAACAACACTAACCACCACCACCAACAACACTAACCACCTCCACCAACAACACTGACCACCACCACCAACACTAAACACCACCACCAACAACACTAACCACCACCACCAACAACACTAACCACCACCACCAACAACACTGACCACCACCACCAACAACACTAACCACCACCACCACCACCAACACTGACCACCACCACCAACACTAAACACCACCACCAACAACACTAACCACCACCACCACCAACAACACTAACCACCACCACCACCAACACTAACCACCACCACCAACAACACTGACCACCACCACCAACAACAACACTAACCACCACCACCAACAACAACACTAACCACCACCAACAACAACACTAACCACCACCACCAACAATAACCACCACCACCAACAACAACAATTACCACCACCACCATCAACAATAACCACCACCACCAAGAACACTAACCACCACCACGAACAACACTGACCACCACCACGAACAACACTGACCACCACCACCACCAACAACACTAACCACCACCACCAACAACAATAACCACCATCACCAACAACACCCACCACCAACAACACTGACCACCACCAACAACAACACTGACCACCACCACCAACAACAACACTAACCACCACCACCACCACCACCAACAACACTGACCACCACCACCAACAACAATAACCACCACCAACAACAACAATAACCACCACCACGAACAACACTGACCACCACCAACAACAACACTAACCACCACCACCAACAACAACACTAACCACCACCACCAACAACACTAACCACCACCACCAACAACACTAACCACCACCACCACCAACAACAACACTGACCACCACCACCAACAATACTAACCACCACCACCACCAACAACACTGACCACCACCACCAACAACACTAACCACCACCACCACCACCAACAATACTAACCACCACCACCACCAACAACAACACTGACCACCACCACCAACAATGCTAACCACCACCACCACCAACAACACTGACCACCACCACCAACGACAACACTAACCACCACCAACAACAATACTAACCACCACCACCAACAACAACAACACTGACCACCACCACCACCAACAACACTAACCACCACCAACAACAGTGACCACCACCACCAAAGACAACACTAACCACTACCACCAACAACACTAACCACTACCACCAACAACAACACTAACCACCAACAACAACAACACTGACCACCACCACCAACAACACTGACCACCACCACCACCAACACTGACCACCACCACCACCAACAACACTAACCACCACCACCACCCACACTGACCACCACCACCAACAACAACACTGACCACCACCACCAACAATACTAACCACCAACAACAACAACACTGACCACCACCACCAACAACACTGACCACCACCACCACCACCACCACCACCAACACTGACCACCACCACCAACAACACTGACCACCACCAACAACAACACTGACCACCACCACCAACATCAACACTGACCACCACCACCAACAACAACACTAACCACCACCACCACCCACACTGACCACCACCACCACCAACAACAACACTGACCACCACCACCACCACTGACCACCACCACCAACAACAACACTAGCCGCCACCACCACCCACACTGACCACCACCAACACTGACCACCACCACCAACAACACTGACCACCACCACCACCAACAACACTGACCACCACCACCACCACCAAACAACACTGACCACCTCCACCAACAACACTGACCACCACCACCAACAACACTGACCACCACCACCAACAACACTGACCACCACTACCAACAACACTGACCACCACCACCAACAACACTGACCACCACCACCAACAACACTGACCACCACCACCAACAACACTAACCACCGACCACCACCAACACTGACCACCACCACCAACAACACTGACCACCTCCACCAACAACACTGACCACCACCACCAACAACACTGACCACCTCCACCAACAACACTGACCACCTCCACCAACAACGCTGACCACCACCACCAACAACACTGACCACCACCACCAACAACACTGACCACCACCACCAACAACACTGACCACCACCACCAACACTGACCACCACCACCAACAACACTGACCACCACCACCAACAACACTAACCACCACCACCGACCACCACCAACACTGACCACCACCACCAACAACACTAACCACCACCAACACTAACCACCACCACCAACAACACTAACCACCACCAACAACAACACTAACCACCACCACCGACCACCACCGACCACCACCAACACTGACCACCACCACCAACAACACTAACCACCAACAACACTAACCACCAACAACACTAACCACCACCACCAACAACACTAACCACCACCAACAACACTGACCACCACCACCAACAACACTAAACAACCACCACCAACAACACTGACCACCACCACCACCAACAACACTGACCACCACCACCACCAACGACACTGACCACCACCACCAAGAACACTAACCACCACCACCAGCAACACTGACCACCACCAACACCAACGACACTGACCACCTCCACCAACAACACTAACCACCACCACCACTAACCACCACCACCACCACCAACACCAACACTAACCACCACCACCACCACCACCACCAACACTAACCACCACCAACATTAACCACCACCAACATTAACCACCACCACCAACACTAACCACCACCAACACTAGCCACCACCACTAACACTAACCACCACCACCAATCACCACCAACACTAACCACCACCACCAACACTAACCACCAACACTAACCACCAACACCAACCACCACCAACGCTAACCACCACCACCAACGCTAACCACCACCACCAACGCTAACCACCACCACCAACGCTAACCACCACCAACGCTAACCAACACCAACGCTAACCAACACTAACCACCACCAACGCTAACCAACACTAACCACCACCAACGCTACCCACCACCAACGCTACCCACCACCAACGCTACCCACCACCAACACCAATGCAAGCCACCAACACCAATGCAAACCACCACCACCTACACTAACCACCACCACCACCACCTACACTAACCACCACCACCACCACCACCACCAACACTAACCACCACCAACATTAACCACCACCAACATTAACCACCACCACCAACACTAACCACCACCAACACTAGCCACCACCACTAACACTAACCACCACCACCAATCACCACCAACACTAACCACCACCACCAACACTAACCACCACCAACCACCACCACCAACACTAACCACCAACACCAACCACCACCAACGCTAACCTCCACCACCAACGCTAACCACCACCACCAACGCTAACCACCACCACCAACGCTAACCACCACCACCAACGCTAACCAACACCAACGCTAACCAACACTAACCACCACCAACGCTAACCAACACTAACCACCACCAACGCTACCCACCACCAACGCTACCCACCACCAACGCTACCCACCACCAACGCTACCCACCACCAACACCAATGCAAGCCACCAACACCAATGCAAACCACCACCACCTACACTAACCACCACCACCACCACCTACACTAACCACCACCACCACCTACACTAACCACCACCACCACCACCTACACTAACCACCACCACCACCTACACTAGCCACCACCACCACCTACACTAACCACCGCCACTAACCACCACCACCACCTCCATTCACCACCGCCACTAACCACCACCACCACCTCCACTCACCACCACCTCAGCTCTCACAATGGTAACTGATACAAAATTAATATAAAGGTGATATCCCCATTAACCGGAACAATTGGTGCCGTGCACTTCCGGGAATGAGAGATTTCTGGGTAACAAGACGACTCTCAAAGCCAGAAAAAAATCCCTCATTCCCGGAATTTTGCTGGTAACGGAAAATTTTCTTGGAAGTTCCAGAAATTGCCTATTATAATTTAGCATCTCTCGAACCCATAAAAATATCCCTCATCCCCGGAATTTTTCGGGTAACGGAAAATGTTCTTAGAATTTTCTGGAAAATCGTTCCCAAAGCCGAAATTTTCCGGAAAATTACGGCTATCAAAGTTGATAGAGTTCCGGGTCTGAGGGATTCCGGCTAACGGAGATATTACTGTACAGTATACACCTTAATGATGTATTATGTAAATACAATGACATATACTGTACTGTATAACGACTTTTTTGCTGCCTGTAAATACCTTTGCTTGTGCTCGTGGTCTAAATGTAAGGCGAAAATGTTTATGTGACATGAGACGATGGAATGTTTTGTCTAGACTCATGGAAATTTTTCCCTTTACCCAGGAAAATTTCGGGGATGTGGGATTTTTTCCGGGTTTGAGGGAGTGTTCTGGTTACCCAGAACTCTCTCATCCAGAAATAGGTCTGCACCAATTGTTCTGGCGAACAGTGAGTTTACTGTATATGAGATTACTGATTAGCTAAGTAAGATGTGTTGCTGCAGATTCAGAAAATTGTATTGCTGTAAGTTAAGGGTAATGCATTGTTTCTAAATATGATAAAGTATTATTGGTGATTAAATAAGATGCCACAGATCAAGTAATTCAAAATTTGTTGACAGATTGGCTGAAAACTTTTTTACCAAAGATAGTGAGAAGAGAGCATCAGTCCAGAAGAGGCTTGGTGGATGTGTGTCTCATCTCAGCCCGTGGTCTACACTCTGTTCGTTCCTCTTCTTTTCGGCCGTCACCATGCCTATAATCTGCACAAGCATCGGCCGGCAGGTCTACCTGTACCTACTAATATATGGTACACTCGGCTCGTATGGCTGGTTAGCAATACGGTCTGTTTGTTAGGGTTTAAGGAGTATCACACAAATCACGCAGGAAGACCAACAGTAAGTTGTAGCTAAATAGTGGAAGTTATTTGTTTGTGAACAAAGGAGATTAATAAAAGTAAATGTGTTACTGAAATTTTTGGGGAGTATATAGTATGTACTCTTTTGGTGATGTCTGCCGAAACTAGATTTGTCAAAATCTAAAGTCGATGTCAGTAATAGGAGTTTAACTTAAATATAAATATATTTTTATGGAGTTATCATTATGGATTATTATTATTATTATGACATATTAATGATGCTAGTGTTTTGTGACCTAATTACCCAGTAGAGGATATTCAGTTACTGCAAGTTGCAATATATTTTTTATACAGGTATACCTCGATAACTGATGCATATGCGGACTGCATAAAGTCAATGAACAGTTTTTGAAGCAATAAATCCCACAAGAATATTACATATTTAGGAGATTAAGGACGATCCAAAAACTCCCACTTACCCTTGATATTTCTCTGTCTTGCACACTGTCAAGCTCTATCAAGTCTCAGTCTCCAGTACAGTATTTTATCATAGAAATGATAGAGTAAATAACTTGATCTTGATACCTTGTTTTATTGTATTTATCATCATAATAAATGGCTTCTCTCATAATGATTTTTGTTCGGTTGTGGGAGGGAGAGACGCCACCTCCGATACAACATACAGTGTCCTTTTATTCTCCAGTCAAACTACAAATTATGTGTTATTGTATATATTTTGTAATTAATGATTTTATATTATTTATGGTGAATTGTATGTCATGAGAGGTTGATCATAGTAGAAAATAATAATAATGAATCAGTGGTAGTCAGGTCCAAAGCTAGGGGGAAGTGGTCAGGGTAGAAATAACCTGATACAGCGTGTCCTTTTATTTTAATGTCAAATTCCATATTATAGTAGAAAGTCGATTTAAAGTGTTTCAATTTAAGATTATTGATTTGAAGCGACACCCACAATTAAGGACACCAGATGTGTCTCTGGGCACACTACATGGCTGCCCGCTACCCTCCTACATTCTCGGTTCTCTCACTGATGCTCTAGTGAACAGACATGTTGTGTGACACTATCTCCTTCTACCACGTGTATCAACCATCACCACTATGTCCAAGAGGCCAGCTATTACATCATTAACTACCCCAAAGGCCAAGAAATCAAGGCAACCAATTACACTGGAGCAGAAAATCAAGGTGGTGGAAGCACTGCAGCGAGGAAAGTGTTTCCCGTGTGTCAGATGTGTCCACAGCCACACCACTAGACAGTGATGTGGATAATGAGCTGGTTGAGTTGGGCTCTGCATCTTCAGAGGATAATTGCCTTACTAAAGTTGAGTGAAAATCTATTTTTGATAGCATAAAGTAATTAAAAAATAAGTTGAGAGGAAAGTGAAAGTGCTGGGTGAGTCAGACGGGTGGTGAGTGGCACCAGCATGACCACCCTCTCACATCAGCTGATCGGTAGTAAACAGACCATTTTGCATCCCTTAATTTTAGTGCGCATTCGGTTTAATGCAACCTCTCTTGGAATGTATCTCGTGTTATATCGACATTCTACTGTATTGTATACTGTATATCATTTTTTTTTTTTTTTTTAATGTTATATTATTTATGATCAAACATACATCATAAGAGGATGATCTTATAGAAGTACAATAATGAATAAATAAAAACAATCTGACAAATGCAGCACGGCCACTCCCATTGCGCCCTTACCCTCCCCCCTCCCCCTCTTACCGCGGGAGGGGGTGAGTGGTCAGGAAGGTTTAGTTTGTTTTTATTTTGAAGTCAATTTATATGCTGTACTGTATTGTATTTTGTTCTGTTATTTAAAACTATATATTATTTATGATGAAGCATAGACCATAATAGACTGAACGTATGAGAATATAATAATGGATACTGGAAATAAAAATAAATTGGTGAGTTGGCAACCTCCAGCATGTTGACACATGAACATCTCTTGTAGCTATTAGCTCTTGTTAGGCCTATATCATATATGATTACACTACTGTAACTATCCCCATTGAAGACAATATGTACTATACTTAGAATGCTAGCCATCACTTATGGGATAAGAGGAAGTATCAATGGGGCATTTAGGCATGACTACATAACACACAGAGTAGTCAGCAAAACTTGCGGGCTGTTTCCCTAATATTAAATCATCAGTTAATGGGACTTCAGTTCATGGGGGTATACCTGTACAGACCATCATGTGAATAGGAATTTGTTAGTTCCAGAATAGATATTTACACAAGTTTCATGTAAAATTTTAGAAGTGAGTATATCTGATCTTGTCTCTGACTGAATGCAGAGATAATATGTTCAAGGAACAAAGTTATATTTACAGCCTAACCCCTGGTTTGGGCAGCTCACAGATTTACAGCCAAAGCCTAAGGGTTGCAAAGCCAGGAACACACTACAGTGGTGGCTGGAACTAATTCAGTAACTACTTCATACCTTTCCATTATGATTATGTCTTATTAAAAGGTAATATTCAAAGAAACAGATGTCTTTTAAAGTTAAGGAATAATGAGTATTAACAACACATTACCATGTGCATTCCAGAACCCTCATTTGTCTGTGCTACAAACTCTCTTTTCTCAAATTAGCCTTCAGTTCCAATCACCTTTTCAGACCAAGTACAGTAGTTACAACCTACCTGCTCTTTGATGTCTCATAATAGAAGCTCAGTGCAACCTCTTATCTGTAATTCACTCCATACATAATGTTTTGCTGTAGCCAGCCATACAGTCCTAAATGTTAGTAGTTCTAGTGAAGAGCATTGTTGTTGTACTGTCGCTCCAAAAAGAATCTTTATAATTTTGTATGAGACAATATGACACAAAGGACGAAGGATTTTGACAACCCTACCAAAACAACATGAGTCGCAGTGCATATTCTGAAATTTATCAGACTCTTCCGTAAATATACTTTTTGGAGCGAATGTACAGCCCCAGTTCTGTCTCTAGGTTCTGCATAAAGTGCATGTGAGTGATGGTATTCAGTGTTAGTTCTATTTGCTTTCTTTTTTGCTTGTTCAAGCAATATTTCAGACACTTGTTAAACTAGAAAGGTAAAATTTTGACATAACAAGTGATCAACAGTCTTTTTTATAATTATTATTAGTGTCACTTGTACTGTATATTGTTTATATTATGGCATATAGATGGTGTACACTCAAAGACAAAAGTTTTGTCGCGGTTTTGTCCGAAGATTATCCCGGTAAATATAACTCATAAAACATTATGAGAGCCCCCCTGCCACAACGCAGAGCGCACCAAAAGTTTATCCCTTCGGCATATGTTTTCACCAAATTTCACGACACAATTTTTGTCTTTCATTGTACATTGAATGTACCACTACTTGTCTGCTATTCTCACATTGCAATAATTTTTTTAAATGCCGAACACAGTAGAATCCCAGTTATCCGTTACCAAAATAAAATAATAACAATAAATATAAAAGTTCCTTCAAAATCAGTTAAAATTATAAGTTTGAATACCACGTGCAGTGGAGATGAGTTGCCATATTTATTGCTATGATAATCATTAAAATTTATTCATAGCATATCATAAAATACATTAGCACATACACGTATTTTATGTACAGTAGCTAAAACAACTATCTGTGCATACTTTGTGGGAAACAATACGAGACCGAGGACGATAAAGTTTGGTATATGAGGGCTATCACTAGTCGCATGTAAAATTCTGGACCATATCGACCCCCACCTGCACAGATAGTTGTTTTAGCTACTGTACAAAAAATAGCTCTTTCCACACTCAAACCATCCTCTGGGCAACACAACCCACTTCAACCAGGCAGTCAACCAGCTGACTCTCAGATGTGTGGCTACTGCACTGTGTGTATGCTGTGACATCACATCGGGAGGGGGCACAGCTTCGCAGTTATGAGCCACCACCTCCATTCACGTACACACCTACACCCTTCATTTTTCATATTTTTATAGTTTTATATTGTTTTCTTTATTTCTAAGCCACATTAGAGGACTGTATTGTAATAATTTTTCCATGACTTGTATAATTTCATTATATGTAACAATATGTAACAAGTTATTGTAGCTAATTACTAGCAGGTTATTTGAGGTAAACACTTTTTGGCCTTTTCTGTTTTTATTGTTGATACACACTAAAAACACTGACTAAATCTGAGAGGATATTATGTGAATCCTCTCCAGTTCGTGGCAAGCTTGATATATATATATATATATATATATATATATATATATATATATATATATATATATATATATATATATATATATGCTGATAACCACCAGGAAAGAAGAAAACACGAAGTTCCCAAGCGCTTTCGTGTAATTCACATCTTCAGGGGTGAGTACAGACTAGTCTGTACTCACCCCTGAAGATGTGAATTACACGAAAGCGCTTGGGAACTTCGTGTTTTCTTCTTTCCTGGTGGTTATCAGCATATACCTAGATCACGCGCACCTACAGTGATTTACTTGCATATATATATATATATATATATATATATATACACACAATATATATATATATATATATATATATATACACAATATATATATATATATATATATATATATATATATATATATATATATATATATATATATGTGTGTGTGTGTGCAATAAAATCACTGAGGTGCACGTGATCCAGGTATATGCTGATAACCACAAGGAAAATGTGAATTACACGAAAGCGCTTGGGAATTTCATGTTTTCTTTTTCCTTGTGGTTATCAGCATATATATATATATATATAACCCCAAAATTCGCAGGAGTTAGGTTTAGGTTCTCAAAATGGCAGCGAATCGCCAAATCTTATTTGCGGACGGGAGGGGGGGGGGGTTACAGTTTTACCTGTGTACAAAGAAATGTATATTCCCGTTATGTGTTTACCCTTAGGACAATTATATATTTTACCTGTAGTAGTGTATGTGTGTCTAAATATACACACACACAAATAATAATTGGAAAATTCTCTCACAAATAATAATAAAAAAAATTTAAAATGTGAGTCTACCCTCAAGTCCGTTCTCTATTAATAAAGCACTGTAATAGAGAGCGGACATGAGGGGAGACTGTCACATTTTTAATAAATTTGTTTCTGATTATTTGTGAGAGGATTTTTCCATTATTATTTATTTGTATGTGTTTTGTGTGTGTGCGTATCTATACACACGCACACATATTTACAATACAAGTAAAGGAAATTACTGTCTCGAGAACGAATGGCTCCTTGTCCCAGCCGCAAAAATGCTGGCAACGTCAAAACTATCCACAGGCATTCTTGAGTACATCCATGGTGTCATCCACGAATAACCGAGAACCGCGAGGTAGAACTTCGCGAACTTGGGGGGGGCATACTGTATATATAATGTGTGTGTGTGTATCTTGTGGTGCAATTTTATATAATACTGGGGTGCTAATACACCGCTCGGCCACCATCAACCGAGTCCTTGCGGTTTGAATCTTAGGTGTACCTAACCTTGTTCTAATAAAGTGTGCTTTTGCTAGGCATTTGTTTTTTCCATGTTCTTTTTCAATGCCTTGAAGAGAGTTCTCTTGGATACTATTGTGTACCTAGAGGACATTTTTTTTAGCATATGAACATAACAGTCAGGTAAGACTATTCAAGAAGATAAATAGAAAAGCAGAGAATCTTGTACTGGAGAAATTTATGTTTCATTAATGTATAAAAGAAGCTGAAACTTATCAGAGATAATAAGAATGGGACTGAAGTTGACATTCAACAAAAGTGGGATAGGTACCAGTTCAGACAGAGTTGTAAAAAGTACCAGACTGTGTTACTTAAGTTAAAGTATTGGTACACTGGTAAAATGTTACTCGAGTAGAAATAAAAGTATCCAAAGTTCAATGTACTTAAGTAGAAGTAAAAAAGTATCTCATTCTTAAAGTAGTGAAGTACTGAAAGGAAAACGTAAAAAAAAATATGATTTGTCTCAAATAAAAAAAAAAATTGTTAACTAAAGATAAAAATAAAAGACACAGCATTACACATGTTTATTTGCAAATTTTTCTGTCATCGATTATCTTTTAGGCTTAAATGTAGTCCAGCATAACCTAGCGAAAGAGCAGGTGTTCAGCTGCTCTTCTCTATAAAATCCATTGCAGGGATAGTGAACAGGCTGAAAATATATCCATCCAACACTATGATCACTTTCTTCCTTATCCACACAAGTATCATCGACGTGGATTTATGGTCCTCAGATGTAATGTTGTCTCTGTTTGCATTAAGTTTGGATACTTACCCGCACTTTTCTTACTGTCCTAATGTTAACACCCTTCAACACTACTGTCAGGTACAGTTGCGGAAATGTGTTACTCCACCCACTGTGGTAACCCGGGTCTTCAAATGGCCAACCTATATGACCTATAGCAAACCTATCCACCAATCACATCCGTCATTACATTCATAAATAGGGATGCTACTACTGCGACTTGCCGTTTGGAAACATGGGTTACCACAGGGGGGTGTAACAACACATTTCCACGACGGTACCTCCTACCACAGGGAGTTTCCGACCACTATATGTCACCACCCACTTAGTCATAATAAATTAAATTGAATTCTTGTATGCTACCCACACTTTGGTGGGTGATAACTCCTATTGTCCTTTAATCATATCATTATTGTCTCCATATCACGTCATAGCGTGTCCTGCGAGACATGAGTACCAATGTATTAGTGTCTGACTGCATGGTCTGGTGACTAGGCTTGTCACCTCCTGGGGTGTAATAAATTCAATAAATAATAAGCCCAGCATGACTAAACAGACACTCACAAGCAGCAGATAAAGGTAGTGGGGTGTTAAGCTTGAGAGGTAAGTCATATAATGTCGGGAAAAAACTAGTAGCTCCATTCCATCCCCTGGGCATGCCAAGTAGCTATCAAGCTCCATCAGTTGAGGAGTTTGTGGATGAATGTTGCCTCCATAGCACCGAACAAGGAAATGGCAGAAAGGGATGTCTTGGACGCTTTAACTCCGTGTTCGTCTCTTGGGTACATAGATGAAACGATATGAGAAAATGCACATGACATGGTACACATGTAAAGAAATGCTTATGATTATGTTAGCTTTCAAGTTTGTCCTGTGTTTCAATATTTAAAACAAGAGTTTGGGGCATGTAATGAGTAATGATTTTTGTTTTCAATTGTATTGGAATAAAAGTATTAGAAAATCATACTTAAGCAAAAGTAAAATGTACTGAAAATTTTGAGTACTTTTAAAAAGTAAATACCAAAAAATGTTATTTGAGTACAGTACTCAAATAAATTTACTTAGCTTACAATTCTTGAATTCAAAAGTAATATTTGACACAAAAGCAAGACGATGGTGAGTTGGCAAGGTCATGATTACATTACTGCTGAGTGCACTAAAATCTGGTGCTGTGTGATAACCTTCTACAAGTAAATACTTACTCTCATCTTGGCAAATGAGTATGAAACTGGTCTGCTTTGGGAAGTAAAAAATATTGAACGTTATTGACATGTGCATCAAACACTAATCTGTGTGGTATTGGAATGTACAGTGTCTGTATTCACATCATTGCAGCTAAAGTAAAAGCATGAATTTGCATAATGGCTAGTTCACAGTTAGCTTCTACAGCAAGTGTGAAAGTAAAGGCATGAGCAGAACATACATGCAAGTGTGAAATAAGTTTTCTAACGGTACAATGATCTAGTATGTCATGCTTAGTCTCTATAGCTAATATTAGTCATGGCTGTCTGTTAAGGATCAGAAAATTGTCATTCTCCTTTATTGGAAAGGGTTCCAAGTTCCATGCATTAAATTTCTTCACTGATTTTAAAGGAATGTGTACAGGTTGACAATCCCTTATCCGAAATCCTTGGGGCCAGAGGCATTTCGGATTTCAGAATTTTTTGTTTTTCAGAATGGTGATTTTTTTTAATGTGTATTAGCCCACCCGAGCATAGATCACAAACCCACATCAGGGCCAGGGGGGCAAAAATATAATAAAAATAATAGTAATAATAATAATTCATAGGTCTAGGTCGTGTTTCTCACTTGATCTTTTTTTCATTCTTGTATTTCTTTATTATTATTATTATTATTATTTTTATTTTATTATTACAGTACTCCTGTATTATTGTTATTTTTATTAATTTTATTAATAAATTTTATTATTATTATTAATGTTATCATATTATTTTATTTTGGTGTATTTTTATTAACATTTTTATTTACTATGAATAATTGTTATTATTATAATTATTACATTTTCGCCACCCCCCCCCCCCCCCCCAGGCTCTGATGTGGGTCAGTAATCTATGCCCGGGTGGGCTAATCCCTGTTTAAAAAAAAATAAAAATCTCCCACAAAAAAAACTTTAGGTTTTCAGAGCTTTTCGGTTTTCGGAATTTCGGGTAAAGGGTTGTCAACCTGTATTTGTATTTCCTCATATGTTAAGGATGCTTCTAACAAGGGGTAATAAAATTCTACCTTATGCTCTTGAAAGATGGGTGTTAAATGATAGTCGGTCTCAGCTATGTTTGAAGCATCATGGAGTTGGCCTGTTGTTAAAGCTGTGAGTCTATGCAGCCCAAATCTTCATTTACTAAGTCAGCTATGATCATATCATTTGTTACTGTAAGAGCCTGAATAAAGGTTTCAGCTGCATGCAAATATTCTGTAAAGCACACGAGTCAATCTAGTGTAAGCAGTGATTGTGTTAGTTGATTAATCTTATCAATAATAGCATTCAGCTTAGAGTTCAGAGACTGTATTGCCCAGCAAGATAGTGCAATAGCCCTATTCTGTTTCATGACTGCTTGTGAAACTGCCTCATAAGTTTCCTCAGTTTTCTAACATATTCTGCATTGGCTGTCCCAAACAGTGTGTTACTGAAGAGACCCACAAAGTTGAAAAGGCCTCTCTTTAGACACCATTAAGCTCCTACTGTCTTTCCAATGTCTCCTGGAGACATTGGAGAGCATGATGCTTTTGAGAAAACTCATCATATGGACATTTTGCAGAAAGATGGCCTTAAGGATGTCAAATCTCCAAGCTGTGTCGTATGCTTTCTCTAGGTTGAAAAAAAACACAGACAGGATGTATGCGACATACAAATGCCTCACAGACCGAGGACTCAAGATGAATAAGAGCATCTGTTGTTCAATGCATCTTCTGGAAGCCAGATTGATATGGTGAAAGAAGGGCATTCTTCTCCAGGTAATATACTAATAGCGAGTTGACCAGCTTTTCAAACAGCTTGCAGATACAGGAGGTCAGAGCTATGGGACAATATTCTAGCAGGTGAAGATCCTCTTTTTCAGTCTTCTTGAAAGGCAGGGCAGTAGGCTTCCACCATGAGGCCAGGAAGGCATCCTCTCACCAAATCCTGTTATATAGCTCCAATAGAAAGGTCTGAGCCTCAACTTCAAGCTGGTGGAGTACTGTATTGAAAATGGGATGTCATCAGGCCCTGGTGAGTGAGAGGGCAGTTTTCTTTCATTAAGAACATGATGTATGTCTCACCACATCTCACTCCAAAATCCAGGGGGCTGACTTCTCTACTGTACACACTCGCTTGTACTTGAGGATCCAGCTGCTATAGCAGACACACTTGCAAATGCAGTGGCGAAAAGCTCAGCAACTGAGGTGCCATCATTAATCCTGAGAATGGGTTATTTACTAAGTGCTTAAGACAGATGTGGTAAGCACCAAGCCTCTTGAGCAGTGACAACAACGGTGCTTGATAGATGGTGAGAGCAGGTCAGTGGGACTGATCACTTGTTACCGCTCTGTAAACAAGTTTATTAATATGCAATCAATGGGGAAAGATATTGTATTAATCATATAACTGCCAGGCTCACCTTCTGGGCTTATTGCAGACTCAGAACTTACTCAACATACTCGTAAATAATTAAACTAGCATATACAGGGGTCCACTACCCAACATGGGATAATTATTTCCATCTAATTATCCCTAACATACATGTCACAACCCTCTCTGTGGACATACACTTCCAAGGAGCAACCCAGGGTAGAACACTAGGTCTCACGACTGTTGTTGTTGTGGGGTAGCCAGACACATGGCGAGTCTGGGGTCTGGCCCAATGAAGCCGTGGGGCGCATTAATCAGGCCGCATCAGTGCCATCGTTTCGTATATGATCCCTGTTGGTCATCTACTACATCCGAGGCCGTTGTTGAATGGTTGCAAGAATCACAATGGGATCTGGAGAAACATTGGAGCAGCGTCAAGGAGCATGACAACACAAACAACTCTCTTGTCTAGACGACAGACGTATTTACGTTATATTACTTCTACACTGGGTGAATGACAATTCAACTGTTAAATCATGAGCACTGGTGAACACTGATATTCACTACAATTGACTGAATTAACTGAAGGGCTACACAAAAACATACCTGGAGAAACATCGGAGCAGCGTCAAGGAGCACTTTCCCTGGCTCATCTTGGGGTATATATACCCCTGAGTTGCCAGTGATTGCTACTCATGCAATGACAGTAATCACAAACAAACTAACTGTTACTCATTCAAAGATGACCCTCAGTTGACAAAGGTCTGGCGAATTACTTGAGTTGATTTACACAGACTAATTCAAGATTGAGCTTCCCAGGAGAAAGTGGAATAACAACGCATTGATAACTGTCTTCACAAAGGCGGGACTCTGGGAGGGAACACAGTGTAGTGTCTATGGGGAAAAAACACGTCTTCTCAGGGGTCGCTAACTCACTCATGTTTTGCGGGCGTGGAGTTTAATAAGAATCATTAGTTAAATAGATCAGCAGTCAACGTGACCATGACACCTGATATCCGCTATCTTCGAGACATATACTTTCGGAATCTTGCTCCCCTCTCTACCATGTGCAGGGGTTCCCTTGGTGCCACCTTCCCTGTACTTCTCACCATGTACAAGTCCTTTGTCCGTTCCTGTGTCGACTATGCCGCCCCTGTCCTCGTGAACATTAGTCGGACTGCTGTCAACCATCTTAAAGTTATCCAGAGGAAAACTGCTTGTATCATCCTTGAGGCTCCTCAGTGGACACACTCTACTTCTCTATATACCGAACTTGGTCTTTCCCCCTTACAGGATCGTGTCCAGGAGTTTTACCTAAAAACTACTGTTTCTATTCTACGGGATCCTCGGGGCAACTGTGTTCAAGCCAACTCGACTCCTGCTGTCCGAGGCCGACCTCCATCTAAAAGACAGTGGCGAGGGTCACTCATCCGAGCCCTTCAGGAACACGACCTCCTGCCTGATATTGTTGTCACCCCTGCTGTTGGTTCGTCTCCTCCTTGGCTGGATTTTCAACCTGAAGTGATTGCCCTTGGTGGATCACTCCCGAAATCCCACATGAACTGTTATTCTCTGTAAATACCACTTCTCCAGGATCGCCCACTGGTCCCCAGGTAGGGTCGTCCTCTTCACTGATGGCTCTGTTGACCCCGCTACAGGTAGGGCCGGGACTGGTGTATACAGCTCTCGTCCTGATTCCCCTAAGCCTATCAATCTTTCTCTCAGAGTTTCTAACGGGGCATCCTCCACTCAGGCTGAACTGATAGCCCTCCTTGCTGCCCTTCTCGCTGAGGAAGAAGCCGATGGTTTCTGCTCCTTGCTTGTCTGCTGCAATTCCAGCATACTGTACTGCCCGATTCTGGGGTCACTAATTCTAAGGGGGTAACTTAACTCTATTCTAAATTTTAAGGTCGCTGCCACTAGACCCCCCCTGGACAATATGTAGCTCGTTAGGTAGCGGGCAGAGTGGGCTAGGCATTGGGTTGGGTTTTTCATTGACCAAATCGAGAGTGGGAAGAAGGGTGAAACATCAAGCATGACTTAATTAATTTATTCCTTAGAAAACATATTGCATCCAGTCACAATACAAAGGAGTTGGCCTCCATCAGGAGGACCACTATTATGTTCATTCCACTTGCCTACAAAAAGTACGTCCTACATAAAAATAACTACTACTCTCATCTTCATTCTTCATACCAATCCATGACCTCCTTACCTCGGTCATTCTTTCTTACCATTACACCCAACACATCCGACTGTACAACCTGTTAGAGTATAGCAACACATGTTACATCATAGCACCTCGGGTACTCTTAGGTACACATACCATGTACCTCGTTCACACCCTACTCTTGCAGAGTAGATGGGATACTTCCCAGGCAATCATACCAGTACTGATTCCACGTCTGGTATTCTCAGGTCGCTCCACGTAGCGACCGCGAATCTTCTCTAACATACACTTATTTCCTCCTATCGTGGGTGGTGATATGTAGGGTATCCACAGGTTCACAGTAGAGGGGCATAATGGCAGTAAGCAGTCACACCACACATGGCGAGTCCCTCACAGTGTGGTAGTGGCCGACGCTCTGAACGCGTGGTACCTATTTTGATGAGGACGGTGTTGTTACTGAGAGTAATGCCTGATGGGCTTTTATCACCACACACTAGTACAACTATTACTTCACTTTATAACATCAGGCAAGGTTTTGAGATGTAAAAACTGTTAGATAAGTCTTTTTAGGGCTGAATGGAGCACGATGGAAATCACTGACCTGTTTTGATGAGAGACCTTCCTATTTATTGTGACCTTATGCCTTATAATTATATATCTTAATCCTAAATTACATACTAAAGTAAGGGTCTGGTTTGCTAGTTCCTGGGGAAATTCATTGGGTGATAACAACACGGCAGCACCGTAGTCCGGGGCGGCCTAGGCGCCACTCGAACAAAAGGCCTAGCGTCGTATTTTCATGCCGTGGCCGTGGGTATACAAGATATTCTCTTTGAAGCATAGTTTCTGGATCACTTCCAACACTTCACATAAATCAGATACATTTATTCTTTTCCCAGATCATTGTTCTCATGTATTTTCATCTCGTACCTGCGGTAGCTATGTTCACTAATTGTTCACAGACGTAAATAGTATGACCTTCAAACACGATCTACCCTTATCCCTTATAGTACACTAGTCCGTATCAATTGGACCTTCCCAATCATCCTATAGATACCTTGAGTTCTCCTTGCTACTATGGGTACATACACTTAATATTATATGACCGTACCTTGGTACAATTCGTATAAAACATACATTATACGAGTTATCCTTTACCAACGTTTCCCGTTTTCTGAGACTACAAGCGCGGTGGATTTGAATGTTATGTAGCGTAATATGAATAAAAGAGTTGTAAAGGGTGACAATGATGTGCGCAGTACAACAGGTCTGCGCTCGACGGGATCGCATTTGGATCAGGGGAAAATAAGGACCTCATCCTCCGAATACGAGGGTTAACATCAACACTTCAGGATGCAGGCCGTCTTGTGACATTCCTATGGATACCCAGTCATGTCGGTATCGTGGGGAATGAGGCAGCATATGGCCTGTAACAAGGCCACACCTGACTACATTGCTCCTTGAACACTTTTACAGTTTAGGTCCCAAATTCGCTGCAAACAGAGAGAAGTTCGGGAAGCAGCCACCCCCCTGGACACCCCGCCCACCTGGTACGATGTCCTCCATAAACTTCTTGACCTCTCGTATGTCTATGGGAAAGGGTTGTGGGGTATGAGATGTTTGGTGTTCACACTCAGGATGGAATGGAGAAAGGAAATTCACAATGTGCTCTCTATATACATGTTGTATTGAATGTACATTGCAGCTTGGTGCTGGGAAGGCAGCGTGGTTACAAGCGTGATGTAGAGAGAGCTGGTTGGTGAGGATGCTCACAGGAGGACAGCTTGTGGGTCGCCATGCTCGCCAGCGGGAGAGAGGACCGCCAGGCAGGCGGAGGGGCGAGGCCCGCCGGGCAGCGGCGGTGGAGGTGGTGTTGCTGGCTGTGGCTGTATGTAGAGAGTGCGCGAGAGAGCGAGAGCAGATCACCGCGAGGTCAGGTCTTAAATAGCGGGGGTAGGCGTGGCTTAGTAGTTGACCCCCGCTCCGTGGTGTATGGCGGCGCTGGTTGACCTAGGTCACGAGGCATACACTGGGGAATAGGTGGGGTCGGCTAGGTAGCGACAAACAGCGTTTGTAGGGGAGAATTCCACTACAGTACTCCCCCTTCCCTCCAGGCTGTGTAGGAGACTTGTTGTCTGCAGAGTTGCATAGCACATGTGAGGCAGAACGGGCGGTGCGTGCCTCATGTGAGACAACGGCGATGGCGTGGATGAGCCGGTCGCTGGCGACAACTGTCTAGATACACAATATCTGTGGGAGTAGAGAGGGAGAATAAGTGTGTGTGGAGGCGATGAATGTTGTGCTTCCCTCACGGCAGGTACAGAGTCGCCAGATGCGCCTGCTGGGGTGTGTGGACCTGGGTCAGTAGCAAGGGCTGTGTCAGCAGCAGCGGATGAGGGCTCGTGACAGCAGCTGGGTCCACGACAGCAGCAGGGTGCAGGACACTAGCAGGGAGTACCTGAGGGAGAAAAGAGGGGTGTGTGGGTCCGCACTCAGGAACAGAGGCCGCACCAGGGGCGGCAGGGGTTACTGCTGGGCCGGGGTCGGCGTCTGATGCAGGACGGGTGTGCTGGGGTCGGTAGGACGTGGTGCTTGGGGCAGGAAGAGGAGCTGGTGTCTGCTTAGAGTAGCAGAGCTGCTCTAGGGTGTCTGACCTGCGGTGTAGAAACTGTAGTTGGAGAGTCGATGACAGCTGCTTCTGGGTGGATAAGCCAGTCTTCCATGTTGCTTGAAGACTGGGAGTGTGATCAGTTTCTCCTTCATCCTGTGTCAGTGCGAATCTCCGGGAGTCACCATTTGTGGGGTTCAGGATTGTTTGTTCGCACTCAGGATGGGATGGAGAAAGGAAACTCACAATGTGCTCTCTATATACATGTTGTATTGAATGTACATTGCAGCTTGGTGCTGGGAAGGCAGCGTGGTTACAAGCGTGATGTAGAGAGAGCTGGTTGGTGAGGATGCTCACAGGAGGACAGCTTGTGGGTCGCCATGCTCGCCAGCGGGAGAGAGGACCGCCAGGCAGGCGGAGGGGCGAGGCCCGCCGGGCAGCGGCGGTGGAGGTGGTGTTGCTGGCTGTGGCTGTATGTAGAGAGTGCGCGAGAGAGCGAGAGCGAGAGCAGATCACCGCGAGGTCAGGTCTTAAATAGCGGGGGTAGGCGTGGCTTAGTAGTTGACCCCCGCTCCGTGGTGTATGGCGGCGCTGGTTGACCTAGGTCACGAGGCATACACTGGGGAATAGGTGGGGTCGGCTAGGTAGCGACAAACAGCGTTTGTAGGGGAGAATTCCACTACAGGGTCGCGGAAAAGGGACGTGATTGCTGCCCGTATCACCATTGGATATGACTTTGCTTGGGAGATTGGTATCCCCACATCCCTTGAGCAACGCTCTTGTGCATTATGCAGAAGACCCAACAGTCGCACCCTTGTCCATTACCTCCTAAGATGTCCACACACACAACGCATCCGTGACGCCTGCTGGACCACCACTCCACGATCCCCTGACGGAGACACGATGATCCTCCCCATACTGGCCAGATATTATGTAAATAATACTGATGATGTGTTGAAGGAATATCCTTCCTTCCTTAGGCTTTACTAAGCCCCTTTATAATATTTATATATACTAGTGACACTTGCCAGATGCTTCTGGTGTTTTTGTACAGGGGTGCCAAGTGACAGCACTAGGATCTCGCTTCCTCTATCAAGGAATAAATATTTAAATATTGAAATTGAATTGAATTTGCTCTCGGTAACGCCTTCGCTCCTCGTAGACTCCGGCCCCCCTCCATTCTCAGAAGCCGCAGCATTTGCGAAGTACAGTACACTGTATTTTGGGTGTGTAGTGGATTTCTCCCCTACAAACGCTGTTTGTCGCTGAGTAGCCGACCCCGCGAATTCCCCAGTGTATACCTCGTGGTCTAGGTCAACCAGCTCCGCCCACGGAGCGGAGGTCAACTATTAAGCCACGCCTACCTCCGCTATAAAAGACCTGACCTCGTGGTGACCACCCTCTTTTCTACCTACACCAACCAGCAAGCAACACCTCCTCCTCCTCCGCCGCTGCCTGGCGGCCCTCGATCCCGCCGGCGAGCATGGCGACCCACAAGCTGTTGTGGGGTTCAAGATTGTTTGGTTCACACTCAGGATGGAATGGAGAAAGGAAACTCACAATGTGCTCTCTATATTCATGTTGTATTGGATGTACAATGCAGCTTGGTGCTGGGAAGGCAGCATGGTTACAAGCGTGATGTAGAGAGAGCTGGTTGGTGAGGACGCTCAGAGACGGACAGCTTGTGGGTCGCCATGCTCGCCAGAGGGAGAGAGGACCGCCAGGCAGGCGGAGGTGGAGGAGGTGTTGCTGGCTGTGGCTGTTGGTAGAGAGCGAGAGACAGATCACCGCGAGGTCAGGTCTTAAATAGCGGGGGTAGGCGTGGCTTAGTAGTTGACCCCCGCTCCGTGGTGTATGGCGGCGCTGGTTGACCTAGGTCACGAGGCATACACTGGGGAATAGGTGGGGTCGGCTAGGTAGCGACAAACAGCGTTTGTAGGGGAGAATTCCACTACAACAGCTTGTGGGTCGCCATGCTCGCCAGCGGGAGAGAGGACCGTCAGGCAGGCGGAGGAGCGAGGGCCGCCAGGCAGCGGCAGAGGAGGAGGTGTTGCTGGCTGCGGCTGTAGGTAGAAAGAGAGAGATCACCACGAGGTCAGGTCTTAAATAGCGGGGGTAGGCGTGGTTTAGCAGTTGACCCCCGCTCCGTGGTGTATGGCGGCGCTGGTTGACCTAGACCACGAGGCATACACTGGGGAATTGATGGGGTCGGCTAGGCAGCGACAAACAGCATTTGTAGGGGAGAATTCCACTACACTGTCCTTCTCTGAGCATCCTCACCAACCAGCTCTCTCTACATCACGCATGTAACCACGCTGCCACTTCCCAGCACCAAGCTGCATTGTACATCCAATACAACATGTGAGTTTCCTTTCTCCATCCCATCCTGAGTGTGAACCCATACAACGTGTTCCCCACAGGTGAACGGTAATAAAGTCACAGGGAAAAATTCAGAAAAAAGTCACAATTTTGGCTAGGAAAAAAAAGTCACATTTAAGATAAAACTAATAATATTTTAAAACAGTTATTACTGACAATACATGACTTTTACATATTGACAACACAATTTATATATGATGCACGTAGATTTGGTTAGGTTAGGTTATGTTAAGTTAAGTTGGGTTGGGTTAGGTGACTTTTTTTCTGTGACTTTGATGCAGGGGTTAGGTTAGGTTAGGTGACTTTTTTACCTGGATTCGTATTTTGCAGGGTGTGGTTAGAAATGTCATCGTTTACATGGCGTATTCTGGTTTGAGCAGTCACTCCAGAGCAGGTGTGTTGAATAAAATGATGTAGAATGAAAAACGAGGTGGTCTTTATGCTTTATTCAACACAAAACATCTAATAGGATCTGCAACAAAAGAGAGAAAAATATTAATTAACAACAATCACAATGATCGTAATAGTAATCACAATTATGTCACACTGTATATGCTTCCCCCTTCTCTTAAGATGTCCTTCATAATAGATAAAATGTTAATTCTGACGAAAATAAGAAATGGGAAATTTCTGTTCCATTTGGGGAATTTTGCCTGTCAGATATGGAGAAATTTGAATCAGTGTCTGGTACCACTGAGCCAGTGTTTACGGCGAGGCATCTGGCAACACTGACTGCGCGTTACTTTCAAGTTTCAACAGTGAACGGTTGGTAGTGGTGCGGCAGAGACGGATTAACAAGTGAGTTATTAATCTGTAATTATGTGTGTGATGGTAGCGGTGTGTTGTGTTGTCAAAGTTAACATATGTTCACTTATTCAATATAATGGACATGTTACTTTAGGGCAGTGTAGGCTTACAAACAAGTAAATGATTGAACAACCGTACGGTCTTGAGTTAACACCCAAATAGACTGGATATTAATTTGCCCCAGATAATGTTCATTCCTCGCCCTAGTCAGGCATTTATTGTCCTGGTCATGAGTTTGTTAGTACACAAGAAAACTGCAGTATGTACATATGTTCTCTACTCGGGTAACAGTGCTCATTTGTTGCTCACAACTAACTAACACATTGCTCTACACTGTACAAGTTTATTTTGCAGTTATTTTGATTTAAATTAAGAATTATCAGTGGATATTTTGCCGTGACCGGCTATGTTCCTATTAATGTTAGGTATTATTTTACTTTCGGACAAAACACCCCTGACAGTTATAAACTACTGAAACATTTAGAGCTTTCTATTCTGGGCATTTTGAACCCCATATATACATGACGGAAATAGGTAATAGCGACACAATTGAATTGAATTGATTTTAAATAGTTTTCAGTCCATCTGTGAGGAGATGTTATCTGCGCATCACGCATGGGCAATGTTGACTGATGTCATCCAGTCGTGACCAATGAGGTATCGCTATCATCACACAAATTTTTTTCGACCATTCACATATGTTTTTTCTCAAAGGAAGCATCCTGGGTATGATTTTAATTTCATTGACCAGTTTCACAATGGCCGTGTGGAGGTTGGTGTCGTTTGTGTTCCTACGATTATTTTAAGTTTATCGTTGAGTTTTACAAGAAAGACGATTATTCTATCCAATTATTACGTATCCCTGGTCCTTCCACTTCTAGCTAATGTATTGTACTTTCGGACATGGCGCGCCCCAAATATGGTATTATTGCATTTCCGCACACAACATTCCTACCCCTAATCTATTATCATATTCGAATAAGACGTCTAATTATAAGATAATTTTCTTCTATTACATTACCGTTACAAATGTATAATAACGGAGGTAGCGTATCCAAAATTTTATCTATTTTCTTCCATTAATCTTACGCCATTATCGCCTACCTTACCTCCCACACTGCGTATCTCCTTAATAAATCAAAACGCGCATGTGTTCCCGTACATGTCACGCGGCCAAACAAAAGCGTGTTTTTCGTTTTTTTTTTGCTACCAATTAAAATTATTTGTGGTTTAATTTGCAGTATTTTTGGCCCAATCAAATTTTATTTTTATTTTGGGGTCATATTTCAAAATTAAAATTCATTTCCGACCATGGAAGTCTGCGATGGGTGTCACTTCAATTATATGGAGCTGATTGCATTTATTCGATCTCGTGGTGTTCTCCCGACCTTGGTAAAGTGTCCTAAGTGCAAGCTGCCCGCCTATACCCCCCCCCCCCCCCCCCAAGTTAAGCAAGAATCAGCGTGAGCAACCTGTACTAATCTCAGAATCCAATGACGAACCAGAACCAGGCCAATAAGGTAAGAAATAAGTGATTTCATCATATGGTGAGAGTCAGTGAGGTTAGGTCAGTGTTTTTTGTGTATTTTGTATTCACTTAAGTCATAATTTTTGTTGGAAAACGCCCCACCAAAAAAAATAAAATAAAATAAAAAACCTTGCCAATTTCTGACGGAAATGAAGGTCATGATTTAGTAGTAGTCTAATGTGCTTATCCTTTCGATATTGGTCACCTATCTATAGCTCTTATGCGAGGAAGTACTGTTTAGAAGTGCACCTGTTATCAAAGTTTTTCTACAATATTGATAAGTCATAAAATGTAAGCTGGTCTGAAGGAGAGATTAATTTTGAGGATATATTCGGTTTTGCAAATGTATTATAATGCAAAATAAAGTTGAGTGCTTGATTTATATAGATTTATACTGTAGTAACATATAGAGCTTACTATAACTTCATGTGTGAAGTGTGGTCTGGTGGAGTGGATCAAGAGGAATACACTAAGGTGGTATGGACATGTGTCGAGGATGCATGAAGACAGGCTGACAAAAATAGTTTATGATAGCAAGAGAGAGGGGAATGTTGGGAGGGGTAGACCAATTGCCTCCTGGGAGAAAAGAGTTAGAGAGTTTCTTGAAGAGAGAGTGGGAAGGGGAGGAAGAGTGTTTGAGAGAGCAAGCTTTGTGTGCAAGGATAAAATGGCCTGGAGACATTTCTGCCATGGCCAACCCCTGTTGGGGAGTTCCCGGGAGGGAACAAGGCGTTGGCGATATTGATTGATTGATTGGTCAAACCAGAGGTGCTAGAGCGGCGCTCAGGTGAGCTCCGGCAGCACTGTACCCCTGGCGGTTACCCAGTCAGGTTGGTGCTTTAGGTAGGCTATGTTTAGGGCACTTCTTTTCTCGCCCCTCGTACAGACAGGACCGGATTGCACTGCTGTCTAGATCCCAATGCATAAATGACCATCTTATCTGTGCCTCCCATGTGCAGAGTTCTGACTAAAAACTCCTGGCATACACACACACACACACAGAGTAGTTTGTTTACAGCTATTATTTGGCTTTTTCAGGAGTATGTTGGTGACCCCTGGAACCCCACAGGCCTGTACTGGATTAGCCAGAAATGCATCTGTAAAGGTGTATGTTCGGACACGTCCAATGCTGGGAGGAGAAGAACATCAAGGTGCGACAAATATATTGGCTGTCTCTTCCCAATATAAAAAGGTATACAAATCTTAGTATAAAATGCTCTTTCCCCAAGAGCAAACACACACAGTTTGTTATTCTTGCCCTGAGTATGTGACTCTTGAAATTTACTTGATTAGAGGATTTTTTTTGGAGGAAAACTAAATGGCTTTTTTTTTTTTTTTTTTTTTTTTTTTTTTTTTTTTTTTTTTTGAAAGGTTAAATAAGCATTTCAAAACATTTCAAGTTTATAGTGTGTATCAACTCACAGATCGCTAGTGTCCATCTAAATGTCTTTTACCCCAACCCTTCTCCATCCAGTGATGTTTGAAGACCCTGGTCAAATTTCTTTGCTTTTTATTCCAAAATAAAAGATCTTCAACCAATCACATTTCAGGGCCCTACCATTTTGCCAAGTTCAAAAATAGATATGCTAGGCCTCACCATTTTCTCTAATATGTCATGGAATCCACTCATCCACAGCATTGTTAAAGCTGCCTCCCGAAAGCTGGGAATGCAGTACAGATGCCGTAGCTACTTCACTCCTCAGCAGTTGCTTCAAGTTTATAAGGGATTCATTTGTCCTAACTTGGAGTACTGCTCTCATATCTGGGGTGGCTCTTCTTCTGTCCAACCGTTAGATAGGGTGGAATCAAAGGCATTTTGTCTTATTAACTCTCCTTTACTTGATAATCTCTCTTCCCTTTCTCTTAGCCGCAATGTTGCTTCACTCTCTCTTTTACAGGTACCGTTATAGCACATCCTTCTTTGCATGAGAGTTATCTGGCTCAGAGTGGAGTGGGAGGAGGGTGCAGAGGGTAAGGGGGAGAACACTGCTAAGGAGATGGCAGAGGTAGTGTCCCTGCTGGTCTGCATTACTATGACAAAGCAGGAAGTGTACACAAATGGGAATTGTGTTAAAACTTTCATTTGTCTTTAATTTACTGGATTTAGTTGCATTTTTTTTAATATTATATAAATTTTGTTTGAAGTAACATAATTGTTAAATAACATAAGTAAGGAAGATACGGTTTATGAATGCTGGTAAAGGAAGTACAGGGAGTTGAGAGTTTGTTTCAGCCCATTGACTTACCATGTAGGCCGTTACTTTACAGCAGTGATAAAATTCCTTGCCTTTTAATTTTACGTATTTTTCAGTATTTTATATTAGTTTTACATTTTTGTGATAGTAACACAAGACTTGTCACAATAGTCACATCTCCTTAGCCTTTCCCTACCACTCCAGGCCAAGCTGTGAACTGTTGTGGTTATTTTTCAACACCTAATTTTGGGTAGATACTTTTTTTTATGCTCTCTCACTCTTACATACAGAATGTGTAAAAGAAATAAGATTCTTAAATAATCAAGTCAAAAACATAAAAGGAATAAACTTTGTATATGTTAAGAGCAGGGAGGAGTGAAGGATATCAGACGTTCTGAGCCATCACGTGTGTAGTGAAACGAGAGTACAGTGCAGTATTGACAAATTTCGTTGCCAGCATCCAATTGTAAATATCTGTACATTTTTTTTTATTATTATTTATTGGTATTATTTTATATTTATTCCTCACATTTACTGATACTATATACCTGTATGTTATTTTAAGACATCTATAGCTACAGGAGGAAAAGCATTTTTTTTTTATAAAAAAAACTTTTTGTGATAAAGTCCAGAATAAGACATCTAGCTTTGTACCTGCATATGTATATGCCTTGCATTAACTCGCCAGGCCAACATACAGGCAATTAAAACCTCTAATAATTATTAACTCCGCAGGTATTAGTTACTATATTAAAAGACAAAGACAATGACAATATTTTTTTTTATTAAAAAAATTTAAATGCTTTTAGGTAAACAATAATATTTTTAATTCTGGAGATGTGCTAGGTAGAATTGAGCCTATGGGAGATAACAATGGGTGAACGCAATGTCATATATGAGATGTCAAGTGCAACAAGGTACCAAATGCCACCCCCCCCCCTTCTCCAAATTGAATTTTAGTATTATCTGTACTCCCCAACCTTTTTTCTATGTGCTGAAGCACAAACTGTACTGGTAGCACAATATTTGTAAGGCTGAGAGCCATACTGTGTTAATGAAGGTCGGTAAAAGTGCCTCGAGGCGGACTGAGGGGGAGAAGGGGACAAGTGCCAGTGGCCTCCAATCGTAGCTTCTCTCGCTCATAGCGACTCATTATTTTAGAGTTTATTCGCTAATGGGAGTCCATGTTTCTACAAAAATGTCCTAGGAATGCTATGTAATAACAATTGAAGCTTTTTTTTTATTTTCCAACTGGCAGAAAGGAGGGAGTGAGGGCCATTGAGAGAAAAATAAGTGAAATAGAGAGAAGGGAGGGCAAGGAGGATGGGGGTGAGGGTTGGTGGCACTTGGTGTGTCAAGTTCCGGCCTGTTCAAGTGACGAGTCTTATCACATCAATGGTGGGAAATAGAGTGAGGAGGAGGTTGCTGGGAGCGAGGGTGGGTGGTAATATTGGTAATACAAGTCATTGTTTACTGTAATTTTTCTAATAATAACTAAGACTTAAGTCTACCTTCATTTTTTTATTATACTTTTTTGGTGCTTGGCCCCCGGTCAAAATATTGATAATACACCATGCTCTTCAAATTTGCGAATTTTTAATTCACGGACCTCGATAATTCTCGTGACACCCTGGATGTACCCAAGAATGTCTGAGGGTAGTTTTAAAGTTGCTGGCATTTTTGTGGCCGGGACAGGGAGCCATTCATTCTAGAGACAGTAATTTCCTTTACCTGTATTGTATATGTGTGTCATGATCGTGATAACGGCTAACCTGAAAACCTTAAGGATTTATATTACGCTCAAACGTCCACAAAACCTTCCGAGTCCCCCGTTTTCTCTGTTCCTGGGTGACGTCATCGATAGGCCGTCTTTGTTTTAAGGGAACTTTGAACATAATCCACGGATTTCGCAGCAGACGCTGGATGTTGGGACCAGTTGCCATCCAACCTTTTGTAATCAAATTAATTTTGCTTTTGATAGCTGAGTCAGAGCATTGTTAGTGAGGATAATAGTAGGGAATGAAACTGAGTTCATAGTCTCAGTTTCAACGTCAGAGTGTACAGTAAATTAATTCATCGAAATAGAAGTAGGTGGACTCCCTGGCCTATTTTGAGTGAAGGTGCCGCGGGCATTTCTACGGTTAGTAAGTGCCCGTCCCTTCACCCATACAGGTAGGCCATTCCACTCTGTGTTGTAATTCGCCCTTCTTTAAGTGATTTGACCCAATTAATAGTTGATGGTGCAAGTGTTACAGTAACGTAGTTGATATGCTCTGAGTGAAGTCATATTTACGTCTTTAACGTCCCCTGAAATGTGATGTCGTTGTCACTGTTAGTAAGTGCCCGTCCCTTCACCCATACAGGTCCCTAACGCAGCCGTGTCTGTAGGGTGGATGTTGTATCCACTATGTCTGGGGAGATGTCCGAGGTCCAGTAGGATCAGTTACCTTCGTGAGACCCGGCCGTCAGACACTTCAGACTACCTATGGCCCCATAGCTGGCTCGTCTGGCCCTAACGCTCGGCCTGCGAGGTGACCTCGGATCACCAAGCCACACACCACTACCAGCCCCCATCATTGGTGGATGAGTGTCTAACTCAGTAGGGCTATTTGTGTGGTGGGATAAATCCACTGGGATCTTCAGAGCTCGTCGGAAAGTACCCCATGGTGGCTGGACCCCATGGCTGTTGCTCGAGTATCACTCCTGACGACTGAGTGTTGTAGTGGCAGTTGCCCTGGTCTTTATGGTGCTAAGTGACTATAAGAGTTATGTGTTATTGAGTATGTCCACCCAGTAGGGATGGGAGTGTTATTGAGTATGTCCACCCAGTAGGGTTGAGAGTGTTATTGAGTATGTCCACCCAGTAGTGGTGTGAGTATGTTGAGCCTGAGGGCCTAGTACTAGATTTCGTCTGTTGATACATATAAATTCTTTCTCCTAATTTCATATTAATGTTTAAATAAATTTTGTGTTTGTATATTGTGTCTATTATTTACCTACAGTATTTACCGTTATTTCTTCCCTATTACTTGTTACTATCATTGCATCTACCCATGAGCCTCCTCTCGTCACGCTACCAATGGTAATAAGTATGAGAGTAAAAGGAATTGTTACTGACACACAGGCCCTTATAAAATGGTGGCAGCTCAGGCCCTCATATATGTGTGTGTGTGTAGACACACACAAAACACATACAAATAAATAACAATGGGAAAATGCTCTCACAGATAATCAGAAACAAATGTACATTGTACAGGTATTAAAAATGTTGAGTTTACCCTCTAGTGCACTCCGTGCTTTGTTATTAATAACTCGTGGAGTGTACTTGAGGGTAGACTCAACATTTTTAATTCATTTGTTTCTGATTATCTGTGAGAGCATTTTCCCGTTGTTATGGTAGGTGACACAGGCATGGTAGGTGACACAGATACATGGTAGGTGATGCAAGGGAATAGTTGGTGATGCAGGGGAATGGTAGGTGACTCAGGGGAATGATAGGTGACTCAGGGGAATGGTAGGTGATGCAGGGGAATGGTGGATGACTCAGGAATGGTAGATGAATCTGGAGAATGATAAGTGATGCATGGGATTGGTAGATGACTCAGGGGAATGGTAGATGACTCGGGAATGGTAGATGACTCAGGGGAATGGTAGATGACTCAGGGGAATGGTAGATGACTCAGGGGAATGGTAGGTGATGCAGGGGAATGGTAGATGACTCAGGGGAATGGTAGGTGGCACAGCAGAATGGTAGATGACTCAGGGGAATGGTAGATGACTCAGGGGAATGGTAGGTGACTAGGGAATGGTAGATGACTCAGGGGAATGGTAGGTGACTAGGGAATGGTAGATGACTCGGGGGAATGGTAGGTGACGCAGAGGAATGGTAGGTGACGCAGGTGGAGGGGAAACACTACATAAACAGTAAACTGTGCGGCACTTATGTTGTAATAGTACCATTTGTGTTGTATAAATATTCACCCAAATGTATGATACTTAAATGTATAATACCTAATTATTCACTAAGTTACTCAACAATGACTCGGTAGTTATTCACTAAGTTATTCAACATTTACTCAGTAGTTATTCACTAAGTTATTCAACAATGACTCAGTAGTTGTTCATGTCATACATGGTGAGGTCTGTAACTTCATCAGAGGTTGAGCGAGGTGAAGCTGATTTTGCAAATAACTTGCCCGCTCCTCCTTGCCTCTCACACCTGAGCAGGAGAGAGCGGACAGACTCATATCACTTGTTACCCAGTGAACACCTCACTTAAGTGTTCTCCTATAAGTGCACCAAGGCACTTCCCTTAGCAGAGAAGGTACAATGTATTTTCAACTGAACTCAGTACCTGTGAAACTATATTTTTCGACAATAAAGCAAAACCAGCAAAGTGTTTACTTCAGCCCAGCCACTTACTAGTTGCACAACTAATATATATATTTGTGTGTGAAACATAACTATAAAAAGGGGCCAACACAATGTATACTACTGTAATTTGGTCACTTAGCCAAAAGAAAGAGTAAATATTAAAAAAAATATTTGTTTTCTCTACATATAATTCAAGTACGAGTATGTAAATAAACGTGTAACTTATATCACTAAGGATATTACAGTCCACCCTAGTAAAACCGTTTTCTTTATTACAGAGTAAAAGAATAAAAATTATAATAATCTAATGTAGCTTAGAAATAAGGAAAATGTACTATAAAACTATAGAATAAGAAAATGAAGAGCATGTGCGTACGTGCATGCATGCATACTTGTGTGTGTGTGTCTGTGCATGCATGCGCACTTGCCTGTGTGTGTGTTTGCTTGTGTGTGTGTGAACTGAATACATATGAAGGCCACTCAGTGAGCTTTATTATGTGGTTGACCTCCCTCCCTCCCATGTGACATCACAGCGCACACACGTTTTAGTCAGCAGATTGACTTCTTGGTTGAACTGTGGTGTCACTTAGATGATGGATTGACTGTGGAAGGAGATATTTTTTTTAGATAAAATATGTGCTATTGTATTTTATGATATACTTTGTATCAATTTTATTGTTCATTACAGGATTTTTTTTTTATTAAAAAGTGGTTATAGCGCTATAGGTGTCAAGCACGTAAATAAATAACTTCAGTTGCTTTCAGATTGTTGGACTAAATTAGACTTTTTACCAATGGGAACAAAGTTGGGTTACCTGGAAGATTAAGATTGATGGATTTCAGATTAAATGAATTGCTCTGTAAAATAAATAAAATCTATGACTTTGGATATGTTACTGTAATAGTCTGTGCTTATTAATACCTGCACCCTTCTACAATACAGTACTATGTACTGTATATACCTCATAGGTAAAAAAAGAATGTCATCAGAAATGCATTTCCATATGTGCAATGGTACAAAATTCATTTCTCTTAACACTATCAGAGCAGGTGTTGTGAATGAAAGTTTATACACTTTTTTGCTAGCAGCCTCGTTCTCAAAAATACCGTAGCTTTCATCTTTATTCAAGACATATTAAGGTCATAAGACCCACTAATCCCCCACCCAGCAATGGGTGACCTGACATTGCATCAGGTCAGGTTAGCAACATGACCCAATAATCTCCCACCCAACCTCCAACACAAGTGTTAAGACATTATTACCGTTATGTATTACGGTCAGCTGAGTGAACAGTGTCTGCTGGTGAGTACAGTATAGTAGTACAGTAGTGTACATTATTTTGTATACAGTATGAGCAAGATTGTGTGTGTCCAGTGGTACAGTATTTGCGTAGATAAATACAGATCCTGCAAGATGTGTCCTTTAGACTTGGAAAATACTATACTTGTCTTTCCTATGACACACAGCTCCATTCACGCCTTATCATATAGATCTTTTGTTTTTTTAAATATATTGTAGTACAAGTACCAGTAATTGTGAGGAGTAAATAAAAATGTTAATACTGTGTTGTCATTTGCCATTTGTTTCACTCCACACGGGACATGAGACAGCAAACAGCTGAGATTCCCCCACACTGTCCACCCTCCCCACTGTGTGGGCTAACAACTGCGCATTTAAGAAATGTTTAATCCCTTTATGTTTTTAACCTTATAATGATTATTTTAATTTGTATTTTTTATTTTATGAACATTCTGTATGAACAATTGTGTATGCATGTAACAGAGAGGAAAAAGAGAGAAGAAAATTGCTTATATCTGCCTGAAATTATGAGTTGAACAATATCATAGCTCACAGCTCAGACTCACCCACTCTTAAGTGCTACTGGGTGGCGACTGGCGAGTCGTCTATACATTCACATGCTATCTCCAATGATATTATTCCTCATTATCCCTCCTATAGTAATCATTAACAATGGGCTTTTCAGCAACGTACCCTCATCATTTATCGGGGGATGCTTATACATACAGTACTTGGTAATAATGATTTAATTCTTTTCAGGTTGTGGTTGAGGATGGTACTGAGAAATCATTCACATTTGATGATGTTTTCGAAGAACATTGTTCCCAGGATGAAGTGTATATGAGGGCTGTGGAACCTTTGGTGACCAAGGTGGAGGAAAATGAAAATGCTACCGTATTTGCCTATGGTCAGACAGGATCAGGAAAAACCTTTACCATGGGCACAAGCCCTTGCTTTGCACAGGTCAGTTTTATGTTCTTGTGGCCGACATCCTCCCTAAGAAATAATAAAAAAAAAATTCACGTTATACACATAGATATTTATCCACATTGTTTGACCTTTTTTGAAAAGTTTAATACAGTACAGATGCTTGTCTACTTACGAACGAGATATTTTCCTCAGGCTTGTTTGTAAGTCCAACTTGAAAAGATTATGGATATTTAGTACAGCTATACCCTTTAACACAGCCTTAAAACCTGGCTCACTCTTCTCTTCTTAGGTAATGTTTGTTCTGTCTGGAATTTTCTTTAAAATAATCCAGTCTCATCCACATTAAACACCTGTTCTGGCAGGTAAACCCCCTCATTGATGATGTTTTTATCTCTGAAAGTTTTTAAGTTGAACGTTCTTAAGTACAGGAGCACCTGTATTGTGATTGTTTCAATAGATAAATGTGCAAGTGGCTATTTTTTTTTTTTACCATCCACTGTCATCACTTCAATAATTTTTTTTTTTTTTTGTAATTCATTCAGGTCTAAGCTACATTTGATTTAGCCAAGTTGAAATTGCCATTGACATACATATAAGGGATCCCCGGGTTACGAAAGGGTTCCGTTCCTGAGGACATTCTTAAGTTGGATTTGTACATAAGTCAAAACACATGTTATGTGCATATATTTAAAATCCTACTTCCGGTATATCATAGCTTAGGTCCTTATATACATCTAGAATCACTTAATTTAAGAGAAAAGAAATAGGATGACAAATACAGTAAATGAAAGTAACAAATTAAATACTGTAAATTTCAAGGTTAACCCTGTTCATAAGTTGGGGACCGCCTGTATATACTGTATTATGCTTACAGGAGGATGAAGGCATTTTACAGCGAGCAATTCACTCCCTTCTTGGTAAGGACAAGAACCCAAGTGCAACTCAAGGTGACCTCACTAATACTGCACGGAGCCTAACAATCTCCATAATGGAGGTGTATAATGAGACTGTGTATGACCTCTTGGCTCCATCTAGAATACCACTGAAGACTAAAGCTGGACCCGGGGGAGGTAAGAAATACAATTTTGTTAGTGAACAAATTTTAGCCTTTATAGGTCACCACATAGGTTTGGGATGGTTCACCCTTTGGCTCCTGGAAGTATCCCTAAGCTGAATAAATTGGTCGGTGGATTGTGAGAATGAAATCATAAAGTGAGATAATCAGTGTGAAAGGATTAAACTTCTGATTAAAATGAGAGGCCAACTCTTCAGGGGGAGCACTTAGGGATAAACCTCAGGTGATTCATAAAGGTAGGATTAAGGAGAATTTCTTGAATGTCAGTCCTGATTTCCTTGTACTGTACGGTATCTGTTTCAGCTGTGTCAGTGGTTGGGGTGCAGGAAGAGATTGTGAACAGTGTTGAAGAAGGTCTTCTACTCTTGAAGAAGGGCAGCCACCTACGTAGTGTTGGAGCCACAGCAGGGAATCAACATTCATCTCGTTCCCATGCTATTATATATCTCATATTAAAGGTAAGTCTCCTTTTTTATGGGCTAATTGAAATCTACAGTTTATTTTGAATAATCGTCGCATCAGTTGCAAGTATTTAATGTGCTCCATGTGCAGTAAAGGTATCCCTCATTAAACAATGGGCTTGCATTCCTGAAAACCCTAATGTTAAGCGTACAGGGGCCCCCCAATTTTGCGGATTTTTATTTCGCAGTTCTCGGTTATTCGCGGGTGACACCCTGGATGTACCCAAGAATGTCGGTGGGTAGTTTTAAAGTTGCCAGCATTTTCGTGGCCGGGACAGGGAAATTCGTTCTAGAGACAGTAATTTCCATTACCTGTATTTAAAATATGTTCATTAATCGAGGGACCACTGTATATATAATTTTCATTCATTCTTTTATTTATTTCATTCCATTCATTCACTCTTTTATTTTATTTATTTATTTATTTATTTATTTGTTTTTTTACCGGATTAGCCCACCCGGACACACACCAATGACCCACATCAGGGCCTGGGGGAGAAAATATAATAATACAGTGGTACCTCAGTTAACGAGATTTCTGTTAACGAGTTACCTTCCATAAGATTCTTAACTTCGGTTAACGAGCAATCCCTCGATTAACGAGTTTCTTACGAGCCGACCTCAACATGTTTTCGCTTGCATTTGGCGGTCCACCAGCTGTAGTATTAGTCCGCCAATACAGTAATCGGTTCTAGGGCTTATATTCCTTACCATTTTAGTAAATATCAAGAAGTTTATACTATTCAATAATTTTAAAAGTTTAATATTAAAATTTTTTAGTCATTTTAAGAATTATTGAACATAATTGAAGGTAAAGTCACTAGTTTTATGCGCGCCATCCAGCCTGTTAACACACCAAACAGGCATCAGTCTCTGTGTCTTTTCAGTGGAGGTAGCATCTTGCTTGAGACTCTCTTCAACTGAATGCTTTTTTCTGTGTTTGCAAGCAAATTATTGGTCAATTTGAAATTTATTTTACATATTGACAATATATAATGCAGTGCAGTGTGGATTTAAAGAAAATAATCTTGAATTACACCAAGTGAACTAAAATTTTATGGGTGAAATGGCACCATGGGGTGACTTCTCTTCCACCCCAATGCCTTCTCTTCTCCCTTCTCCACCCCCATTCTAATTCCCATCATCATCATCCAGGAGCCTTCTAAATACACACCTCAAAGTAAGTGTACTTTTCTACCTTTTTTGTTGAATTTAGGCAATTTTTGGTGAGCCAATTACCCAAAAACCCATTGAAACAATGGTTTCGGTTAACGAGTTTTTCGGTTAACGAGCAACCTTCTAGAACGGATTGTGCTCGTTAACCAAGGGACCACTGTAATTATAATAACAATAATAATAAAATTAAAATATAAAAAATACAATACAATATAATATAATGTAATGTAATACAGGGTAATAATAAAGGACCATAAATAAAAGAAAAAGAAATCAATAGTGAGAAATGATATATATATGTTGTGTTGTCAAAGTAAGAGAAACAATTGAGACCCTGCAATTGTGTGTAAATGAGGCAGAAAGACAGATCAGCAACCTGGGACTTGGTCACAATTTTTGTGATGCCATATGGCAGCAGGGTCTGCCATTAGACGATACATTATACTTCCAATATCTTCCCAGGCGGTAGTAATTTAATTTCAGTAAAAATTCCTCGTAGAGCATTGTTACGATTTCTTGTTGATTTTGTCATATTGTATGACCCTAAGAGTGTTGGAGAAATTTTTGTGGCGAGTTTACCTGTACTACAGTAAAACCCCAATTTACGTGGTCAATTGAATCCGCAGAGTAGTGCGTAAAACGAGAAACACGTAAATGGAATAACAGAACATATGGGATTAATTGAAATAGAGACTGGGCCGACTCCCAAACTCCACTTTTTCCGACACAATACCGACATAATACCTACGTTGTAGTAAAAATAATAGCTTAATTTTATGATGGTATGCACGCACATATTAATATTTAAGAGAAATACAGTCGCCAGGTTAATGTCCATTCAAATAATGGACTCCACTCCTCCCCCCTCCCACCCCCCCCTCTTCCCATGCTCGCTGGCTCCTCCCTCTCCGAGAAATGTTTGGGTGAGAACACTAGATTTTAAGGTATAGTAATAAATAATACCTCAGACTAAAGTTAGGATAATATAATTGACATTGCTGGATTCCTTGCAAGGCCAGGAATATTTTGAATTTAAACGTCATATATTTTGCACAAAAGATAAAATTTTGGCTTTGTAATGATAATTCTTAAATTAGACCTAAAATATGTATGTCTAATGCAAATTCCATGATGTTTATATTTAAAATAATAAAAATCTTATGCGAATTCCAGCGATGTAAATTATATTCTGGCCGGGTAATTTGTATGAATTTTATGAGCTAAAACAAATATCTTAAGTAAATAAACAAATTATTATTCACCCAGACACTATCTGTCAATCAAAATACCCCACCTCCACCCCTCTTCCCACGCTTGCTGGGTCCCTCCCTCCCTCCCTACCCACTCCTACCCCCCACCTTCCCTCCCTACCAGAGAAATGTTTGGGAGAAAACAGTATATTTACATTTTTAGTAATAAATAATGCCTCAGACTAAAGTTAGGATAATATAATTGACATTTATGGATTCCTTGCAGGTCAGGAAATATTTTGAATGTAAACGTCATATATTTTGCACAAAAGATAAAATATTTGTTTATTTTCATCATCTCCTTAAATTACATCTAAAATTTGTATGTCTAATGCAAATGTTAAGATGTTTATATTTAAAATGATCACCATTTTGTAAGGATTCCAGCAATGTAAATTATATATTTTATGAGCTAAAAACATATATATCTTCAGTAAATAAACAAATTATATTTCACTCGCGTAAATGAGTAAATTCACCGCGTAAATCGGGCATCCCGGTTTTGGCAAGGTACCGCGTAAATGACCAAACGCGTAAATGAGAACCGCGTAAATTGAAGTTCAACTATATACTGTACTGTATAGTAATTGATATACTAATTTATTTATTACAGAAAGGCTATCACCATTCGTGCTTAAAGCTGGTCGATCTGGCTGGAGCGGAGGGTGTCGGTCGAACACAGATGTCTGGCCGGCAGTTTACTGAGGGGGTCAACATTAATAAAGGTCTCCTGGCACTCAGCAAGGTTTTGGCTGCTCTCAGTAACCCTACAGCTGGTTATGTTCCTTACAGGTCCGTAAAATAAAATTAATGAATTAAAATTTGGCCATTTGTTAATACTGTACAGTATTATTAACAATGATCAAACACATCATACAAAAAAATTGACAAGATAGGATGATATGTAGAGGTTGCTACCATAGTGTAGAGCTTAAACAAATTTAATCACTTTCATGCTTGTAGATTTAGGGATATACAGGTACAACGCTTTAGATAATTTTCATTAACAAACACACAGTTTGGCTTTATTTATTTTTTTTGAAGCACAAGATTTAGTTGGCAATATTACTCAAATTTTAGTTCAGGCTATTGCTGCTGTTGATCTGATACTACATGCAATAGTTATTGCTTTTGTTCTTCATTGTTGGTATGTAGTTGTTGTGTTCATTTATCAGTGCCACTCATCATTATGTGTTGTCACTGACTACTTAATAGTTTCAGTGTTCATTGTTGGTGATGACTTAATAGTTTGTGTTCATTGTTAGTGATGACTTAATAGTTTGTGTTCATTATTGTTGATGACTTAATAGTTTGTGTTCATTGTTAGTGATGACTTAATAGTTTGTGTTCATTGTTGGTGATGACTTTATAGTTTGTGTTCATTATTGTTGATGACTTAATAGGTTCAGTGTTCATTGTTGGTGATGACTTAATAGTTTGTGTTCATTGTTGGTGATGACTTTATAGTTTGTGTTCATTATTGTTGATGACTTAATAGTTTGTGTTCATTGTTAGTGATGACTTAATAGTTTGTGTTCATTATTGTTGATGACTTAATAGGTTCAGTGTTCATTGTTGGTGATGACTTAATAGTTTGTGTTCATTGTTGGTGATGACTAAATAGTTTGTGTTCATTGTTGGTGATGACTTAATAGTTTGTGTTCATTGTTAGTGATGACTTAATAGTTTCAGTGTTCATTGTTGGTGAAGACTAAATAGTTTGTGTTCATTGTTGGTGATGACTTAATAGTTTGTGTTCATTGTTAGTGATGACTAAATAGTTTCAGTGTTCATTGTTGGTGATGACGTAATAGTTTCAGTGTTCATTGTTGGTGATGACTAAATAGTTTCAGTGTTCATTGTTGGTGATGACCTAATAGTTTCAGTGTTCATTTTTGGTGATGACTAAATAGTTTCAGTGTTCATTGTTGGTGATGACTGAATAGTTTCAGTGTTCATTGTTGGTGATGACTAAATAGATTGTGTTCATTGTTGGTGATGACTTAATAGTTAAGGTTTTCATTGTTGATGATGACTTAATAGTTGTTTGTGTTCATTGTTGGTGATGACTTTGTAGCGTACTGTATGTGGCCAGTTGTCAATTCTCTTTGTATGGGCACACAAACGTACGTACATGTAGATATCTTCACTCAGGAATGAGGTTGGATAGAAACTCACGATGCGCTTTCTGTGTATATATTGTTGTACAGCGCAGTGCTTAGGAGTGACTAGGTGAGGAGCTGAGAGAGATGTTGCTGGTCCAGTAGCTGAGTGTAGAATGTCCTCCCTGGGCAGGCATGGCCGTATTTATACAATTTACCAGGATCAGGATCTGGGGTGCGCGTAGCGAGAGGACCAATCACAGAGGCTCAAGCGTAAGGTGTGAAACGCTCTGATCCTGAACTGGAGGTTGATGGTCGAGACTAGGTCGGCGATCGTACCCCTACGTCCTCTGCATAGACCTAGTCTCTCGGCGTAGCTGGCTGCACGCTGATTGGCTGGTCGGAGTGCGGCCGGAGCTCAGTTGGAAGTTGTAGGGGAGAGTAGCCACTACAACTTAGTAGTTTCAGTGTTCATTGTTGGTGATGACTTAATAGTTTGTGTTCATTGTTGGTGATGACTTTATAGTTTGTGTTCATTATTGTTGATGACTTAATAGTTTGTGTTCATTGTTGGTGATGACTTAATAGTTTGTGTTCATTATTGTTGATGACTTAATAGTTTGTGTTCATTGTTGGTGATGACTTAATAGTTTGTGTTCATTGTTGGTGATGACTTAATAGTTTGTGTTCAGTGTTGGTGATGACTTAATAGTTTGTGTTCATTGTTGGTGATGACTTAATAGTTTGTGTTCATCATTGTTGATGACTTAATAGTTTGTGTTCATTGTTGGTGATGACTTAATAGTTTGTGTTCATTGTTGGTGATGACTTAATAGTTTGTGTTCATCATTGTTGATGACTTAATAGTTTGTGTTCATCATTGTTGATGACTTAATAGTTTGTGTTCATTGTCACATGACAATATTTTCAGTGTTTATTTTGGTATGGGATAAAAGTGTTGGTCTCTGACTTGGAGATCCTGGTTTACAATAATGTTTTTACTTATATACAGTAGACTCCCAGTTATCCTGTATCTGGCCAACTGGTAGATTCAACTAACTGGCACCAAAATGAAATAATAATAAAAATAAAAATTCCAAAATCAGCTAGAAACATAAGTTTGATTACCGTGCACAATGGGAATGAACTGCCATATTTATTGCTATGATAAAAAATAAAATCGATACATATCATAAAATACAATATGACATATTTTGTCCAAAAAATAGTTCCTTCCACTCTCAAACCATTATCTGGGTGGCACGACCCACTTCAGCCAAACAATCAACCAGATGACTCATAGACGTGTGGCTGCCGCTCTCCGCTGTGTGTGTGTGTGCCGTGACGTCACATTGGGAGGAGCACGGCCACATAATTATTGCTCACTGCGTCCACATGCATACACACCCATGCTCTTCATTTCTCGTATTTTATGATTTTATATTATAATGTATTTTCATTATTTCTAAGACACATTAGTGTATTGTAATTTCTTCCACAGCTTTTATAGTTTCATTACAAGCAACAATATATGAGGCTGGCGAGACAGTAATGTATTTATAGCCAAGGCCTTGGCTGTAACTGTCTCCACACATGCTTATTTCTCACACATACACACCCATGCTCTTCATTCTCATGTTTTATTTTATTTTTTCTGTATTTCAAAGCCACATTAGAGAACAGTAGGGTCGGGATATATTGCGACTTTATATAACGATTTTTTTATATCGCAGCTTCCAAGATTATCAAAATTTTCCCATATGTAGCGATAAATTTTTTATTTCGCTTGGGAAATTGGGTAGGAAATATTTCAAATGTACCGGCTACCGCCATGACAAAAAAATGCGTTATTTGCTCACCAGAGGCACCAACGTGGCTGCTCACTCACGTATTCATGCTCGCCCGCTCAGTCTTTCTGAATGAGTGATGAGATAGCAGCCGACTCTGCTGCAGATTATGACTTTTAAGGTGAGTGTATTTGAGTCGCTAGTGACGTGAAAAGTGAAGTGAAGATAGTGGAAAGCTTAATGGAAAAGATTTAACACTGTAACTAATATTTTAAGGTTTGTTCGTTTATGATTGTTAAGTGAGGGTGGCAGTGTGTCGTCTGTTGTTCTCGGGATGACGCATCAGCTGCCGAGTCTGATGCAGATTCCAATTTCTAAAGCGAGTGTAAATGGGTTGTTAGCGACGTGAAAAGTGAAGTGAAGATCAGGGCTGGATTCAGGAGTGGGCAAAGTGGGCAGCTGCCCAGGGGCCTCCACATATTACAATATGTTCTAATTTCCTCAATATATCTGCATATGGCTTCAAAATTCTCCAAGGAAGTATTCAAATTTCAAAATTTTCCCGGGGGCTTACAGCTTCCCCCGGAACTCCCAGATGTTTAGGCTCGCTTCACTCACCACCCCACCCTCTTGGGTAGTTATAATGAGGGGAGGCCTCCACAAAGAGGCTGCCCATGTGCCTCCACAGGTCTAAATCCGGCACTGGTGAAGATAATGGAAAAGATTTAATATTGTAACTAATATTTTTGGTGTTCGTTTATGTAGGTGTTGGATTGTCAAGTGAGAGTGGCAATGTGGCTTCTGCTGCCAAGTTTGGTGTTCCCAGGATGGTGTGTCAGCTGCCAAGTCTGGTGTTCCTTGATATTGAAACAGCCTGTTGTTCCCGAGTCCAGTGTTCATTGGTGCTTTAGTTAGTTAGCCAAAGCTTCACTCCCGCCATCCCACCTCTCTGTCTTCAGTTGCCGCGTGGGTGTTGTCAGAGTAACACCTGCCTCTCGTGAGTGTCAATTTAGTGCGCTTAAAACTCTCATACTTGTTCATAATGCCCAAACACAAGCCAACTCTGTACTGTACATACGGTATATATATATATATATATATATATATATATATATATATATATATATATATATATATATATATATATATATATATATATATATACACACTGTATATAAATTTTTCTTTGTCCCAATTATACACTTGCAAGTATGAATACCATGATATATGTGGCCATCTCTCCCTCTTCGCATGTTTGTTCACGAAACTTTTCGGGCTTCCTCCCTGGGTTTTATAATTACTCTCAGCATGAAGGCCAGAGTTAAATTTTTCTCTTCATAACTCTAATTTATTCATGTCCTCAGTAGCGGGTTCAGCCTTTCCAGGCGAACTTTAGCAAGGCTGCTAGTCTTAGTGATCTTCCGGACGCTGACCTTCCGGTCTTACAAGCAATCTAGAGTTATGTTGGGAAGGACCTTGTATCCTCAATATGGGTTATATGAGAACCATTCAGGGTGGAATTCTCAACCCAATACATCTTGCTAGAGTAATAGTGAATGATGTTAGCCAATGGAGTGCTATGGTAGCATCTCAGCACTGTCGACCCTTCTGGGTGACTTGATGCTCACTCAGGCATTTTCGCTCAAGTATTATTAGTTGAAGCGGTGATGTCTGTGCATCCTGATTGGCAACAAATAGAGAACTTGGTGATCCCTCAAAATATGAGTGCTCTAAAATGAAATTAGCCTGTTTAAGCTAAAAACCAGTTTTTGTGATATACAGCTGCTCCCCAACTTACAACGGGGTTAGGGACCCAAATCCAGGTTGTAAGTCGAAAATGCTTAAATATTACATAGAAAATCTAAAATGGGTGTCTTTTTTTTCTTCTCAGCACCACAAAACTCTCACTTTTAAGCTTGCCAACCATTTTAAGGTGAATTACAAACGAAAATTTTGTCAGTACTCGGCGCAATCACTGACGTTGGGACTCAAAAATATGTAATTTAGCAAAATTTTGGTACGACTGAGGCGGTCGTATGTCCAGGTGGTCGTAAGTCAGGGAGTAGCTGTAGTCCAGAATCCAACGTCGACATCCCATCCATCTCCACCCCTCGAGAGTTGACATTTGTTTACTGCTCGCTCTAGGGCAAGAGATGACGGTAGCAATGCGTGTGATGGAGGGTGCGAGAGGGGATTTTGAGAATTGCAATTAAATGCCAGGTAGCGATGTGTCCTTCTAATATTACGTATTTAAGTAATTATTAGATGTTTTAATTGCCCGTATGTTGGCCTGGCGAGTTAATGCTAGGCAGTTACATACCTAGGAATAAAGCTAGACATCGCATTCTGGACTTTATCACAAAAACTTTTTTAGAAAAAAAAAAACGGTTTATTTAGGTTCATTTGGTGCCAGATTAATAAAATATTATCAAAAAATAATTACTGTAATTCCCGTAAAAAAAAATAAAATAATAATAATATTATGCCCTCAATCCTAGATGAGCTATTGCACTGTAATATATTCCTGGTCTCTTGTTTACAGGGAGGTAACAGCTGATCCTTTCTGCTCTCCCTAACAATGTTGCCAGCACTCACCATCTCTCATGCACCATTGTTATCACTGCTCAAGGGGGTTGGTGCTTACCACAGGATCTGTCTTGAGCACTTAGTAAATAATATTGTAGCATATTTTTCAGAACTTAATATTATTTTAGTATATAATATGGCTCCATATGCCCTGGTTTATTCACTGATCATTTGTCTAAGTGCAAAGGTAGCTAAATAAAGCCATCATGTATTAATTAATTTAAAAAAAGACAGTATAATGTTATAAGACAGTGGTTTAGTAGCGCTGTTAATATGTGTGCTGTTTAAGTACCTTGTCATGTCATCTCATCTCCTGCGCCGTCACTTCACCTCTTGCCTTGTTTCTTCACCCCTCGACTCGTCATATCACCTCACAGTGTGTTACATTTATTTATTACTGTATTATTTACTTTATTGTTTTGGTATGTGTACATTTAAAAGATACTTTATTTATGATTGCACAATAATTATAAATAGAATATTTTATTTGGCAGCCAAGGCATGGGAATGTGAAAAACTGAACAGAAAATGAACAAATAATTGAACAAAAAAATTTGGAAATCGTTGAATATGAAAATATTCCGAACTTGGTTAATTCTGATTTGCAGTAACTTGTGACCCAGAGCCCAGTTTTGTTAAATTAATGAGGTTATAGAGTAAACCCTCGCTATTTGTGGGTTTGTGATATGCAATTTTGATTTTTTTGGTAAGCAGATGGTGGTTAACTTACGAGCCTCTTCAGCAGCGCAGCGAGTCACCCCCATGCGACTGAAGCGTCTCCTCTCCCCCTTTGTTTGCGCTCAACCAATGCCTGCGACACAGCATCTCTTGTCTTGTACTCAAAATGTTCGTGTTTCTGTGTGAAATGGCCCCTAAAAGACTGCGTAGTGTCAGTGCTAGTGATGCTAGTGGAGTGAAGCTTTTGGAGCTCTCAAAGTCAAGAGGAAACAACTACCAATCACGATGTTTTTCAAGAATGAACCAGCTGCTCGCCCAGCTGATTCGTCTCCCTCACCTACTTGGTCAGCTGCTGCCTGGCGTTCCACCTCCCCGCCACACACCACCCGCCTCCTGCCTCTCCACCAATCACCACTGCATCACCCTCTTCTAACAGTGATCCTGATGATCTCCTTATGCTTCAGTAACCAGATTTCATTCTATTGTATATTACTCTTCATCAAGCTCCAAACTTCCACATATGAAGGAGAGTAGTATTGGTGACTTAAGCTTCTCATACACATTATAGATATACAGTAGTGCACTAAGATAGTATAAGTTGCTATTCATGGTTTTGCCAATTCGTGCCATTCCTTGGAACCGAAGCCCCATGAATAGCAAGGGTTTACTGTAGTGTATCCATTATAGTAGAGTGGAATAAATGTAAAAGTCCATTTTTCTGAGACACAAATTTGTGAGGTCCATCTGTAGCACTGTGCATTGTAGGATTTATTGGGGGATCCTAAGAGTGAGTTTCAACTAACCGGAAGAAACTCTTTATCCGGCACCTCTCAAACTCTGTAAGTGCCGAATAACTGGGATTCTACTGTATATACTTGTATAGGTAATCTTTGACTAACCTTTTTGAATATGAATTAACACAAACAGATAATAATGTAGTCTGTTGAAGGAATTTATTAATTAATTAATTTTTTAGGGAATCAGTATTAACAAGACTCCTCAAAGACTCTTTGGGTGGCAATAGCCACACAGCAATGATTGCTTGTGTCAGCCCTGCCAACTTTAATGTGCATGAAACTATCAAGACTCTACACTATGCAGAACAAGCTAGAAATATCAGAACCAAGCCTCAAATTTTGTCTACTATTAAGGTACAGTACATATCTATTTCCCGTATGTTAATATAATTGACTTATTGGATCAGGTGATTTGTATTGTATTGTCAAGTCTATGAGTTGATCATTTTATGAACCTTTTCATGCTTTTGTGGGTTAGCTGTTTACCTGATAGCAATTCATAAAGCTGCATGGTCTATTGCTGCCTATCTTAACAGGTGCTTATCACTAAGATCATTTCTTAGTCACTCGTGTCATTTGTGGGCTACAGCTACCCAGAGCTCTCCTCCATTCCACGTTCAGCCTCATGAATCTTGTGACCCAACTGGTGTCTATTCTCTCCAGATGCCCAAACCATCTCAGTCTACCTTGCCAGTACAATAATTCCTTATATAATAAGCATTCAGTTCATACGTTTTCATTTTTAAGTGCAATGAAAGCGAGTCATATATACTCAAACATTATGGAGAACATGGAAATATTATTGAACACCAGCACTAATAGACTGCAGTCTTAAGCTTGCATGTCATCAAGGAGAAAGACAGAAGCATCTGAAGAACAGTTAACCAGAGGTTGATGGGACTGGTTCTGTAGATGCTGGTCTGTAGATGCTGTAGAGATTGACTGTATTGGTGTAGATCCTTTAACATGTTCAAGAATTTTCTCTTTCAAAATTGTTCCGACCATTGAGCGTCTGAAGCCCAACACCTTACCAATGACTGAGGGTGTTTTGCCTTTTTCAGAACGTTTAATTACATCAACTTTCACTTCCATTGTAATTGTTTTTCTTTTCTTGGATGCTCTACTGTCACTTGCATCAGTTTTGTGTTTGGGAGCCATGATGAGGGCCGACAAAGAGAGTTAATAACCAAAAAGACAGCAGTTTGCACTTGATCACGCACGTCAACCTTGGAGTCTGAGACACATTCGTGTGAAAACTTACACTCAGCCTCGGAGGTTTTTGCTGAAAAATCTTTTATTTATTTATTTTATATTTTTTTCAGGGCTCATTTCCCTGCCATGGAATTGTTTTAATAATAGTAATGGGATCTCTTCTAGCATAAAGTTGTCTGAAAAATTGTATGAAACCATAAAAAATTGAAAATTCTTGAAATTTAAGCCACTTTTTTTTTAGTATAAGTTGAAAAAGTAGGAAAATGTTTCGTAAGATCTCGATTTCCATTCACATTTGCCTTGTATTATGGTGGTCATTGATTGTACTATATACCAAAATAAAGAACAAAGCTTGTAGAATATTGTGGTATTAGGAAAAATATAACAAAATTCATGGAATAATTAAAGGGCTGAGCGGTACTGTGCTGCCACACACACGATGACCAAGACCGTCTCAAGGAAGGTGTGTGTGGGTGTGATAATAATACGTAATAATAATAAACGGTTGCAGCCAATGGCTGAAAATATACAAACTTACACGTGATTTAGACATAATAATATAAATTCAATACATTTACAGGGCTGTACAGTACATGAATCAGGAGCTGTTTATTATTTTAACAATAGATGGGATGGTGCTATTCTTATATCTATCGGTGCGGGCTCTTATGGGCTGAATTTTGTTGTACTAGCGGATTGCGCAAGGTGGGCTGAGGACTGCCGGTGGCAGTAGGTGGCGATGGTGAGGATGGTGCAGTAGCCCACTGCCAAATCCTGCTAGTATGTGGTGGTGGAAGTCACTGAGGGATGGCATTTCCAGGGTGGAGAGAGTGTTGTTGTAGCCGGAGTAGTCTGCGCCGAGATTGATTCTGCAGGCCCTCTTCTATACCTTCTCTAGCTGACGTTGTTGGGTTGAGTTGAGAGAAGACGACCAGGCTGGTGACGCATACGTTACTTTGGGGAGAATAAAGGCGTTGTAGATAGTCCTCAGCTCTGGCGTGGGTGCCCCAAGTGACCTGAGTCATCGTAGCATGTAGAGTCGGTACGAGGCTGCCTTGATTGTGTTGTTTACATGGGCCTTCCAGTCCAGTTTGTGGTCTATAGTGATGTGTGTGTGTGTGCGTGTGCACGCGTACGTGGTAGACAATTAACGGTTTTTTGAAAAAGTTTTGCAGCCCGAAAGCTGAAAATATACATTGACATAAATGACTTATTACATACATTTGTGGTTTAACAAAAGCCTTCATTAGAGAAAGGTGAAGGAACATACAGTGAACATACAGATTAATATTTACAGTGGAGGTCACATAGATCATGTACGTTGAGGTGTTGAACAGCAGACACGTAGTTTAGAAACTTCCTCACAGATGGCGCTATGGGGGGCATCATGTGGTGTAGTAGTTCCCTCACAGGTGGTGTTATGAGGGGCTCGATGTGGTGTAGTAACTCCCTCACAGATGCTGTTATGAGGGACCTCACATGATGCTGTAGCAACTCATTCACTACGTGGTGTCGTAGCATCATAGGGACACCACGTGGTCTGGTGTCACAGGACCTCACTCACTCAAGTGAGTGAGGTGTGGTCCCAGGCCTCTCTATCGTGGACGGATTAACACATAGCTGGTGTTGTTGAGTCTCACGGGCAGTTATCATTGGGTACCTGGGATCTCACTGGGTGAAGGTTAGCTTGGGTACGACTCAGCTGTTACAGTTAAGTTGTTTTTCACTGACTTAAGCACTGCTCACCACCATTCAACACTGGTTCCATTCCTTTCCTAAATGAAATAGTAACTTCTGGCAAGAACTTGTTGATATTCCTGTGGGGAGGAGGGGTTCAGGGGAGGGAGTTGGTATGGGCCAACATAACAGTTGACCTGGCTGCTCCCAGAGGAGCTCCAGGTAAGTCTTGTCCTTTCAGCGGTCAAGGGGGGGGGGGTGTCCTTCAAAATGATCCGTGAAAACTCTCTTGATACAATAATATCTCCGTTAGTCGGAAGCCCTCAAATCCAGCACTCGTCAATAGCCAAAATTGAAATTTGCTCGGAATTTCTCCGAAAAATTATCTGATTTCCGGGTTTGGGAACAAATTCTAAGGTTCAAAATCAGGTTCATATTCTGAAAATTCCTAGAACAGTTCTGGAAAATCTCAACACATTTTTATTTCTGGGTCTGGGAATAAATTTTCAGGGCATCCCAAAAGATGCTCCAACCCATCCCCACATGCCAGGCGCCTGGGTGGCCCAGCTGCTTGGATCACTTAGTTCATATTCTGCTGCCATTGTAGAAGGTTGTTCCCTCACTAGATGCTGTTTTCTGTACAATTTGTGTTGTGCAGTGCTGTACATTATTGTACCAGAACAAAATCAGCCAAGAATAGTGTTAAAGCAGTGTTAAGAACGTAAAAAGTGATTACAGTTACATATACTAGACTGTACATTCAGTAAGTGGGAAGACCCACTAATCCCCCACCCCAACAATGGGTGACCTAATATTGCATCAGGTCAGGTTAGTAACATGACCCAATAATCTCCCACCCAACCTCCATCACAAGTGTTTAGACATTATTACAGTTATGTATTACAGTCAGCTTAGTGAAGTGTCTGCCTATTGTAGGCTAAAGATGACATGATCTGCTGGTGAGTACAATATATACAGTAGTATACATTATTATATTATCAGTATGAACAATATTGTACAGCGGTGTTTGCGTAAATAACTACAGCTCCTACAAGCTGTAACACAGCTCTATTCACGCCCGTATCATGTAGAGCTTTTTTTCTCTTTTATTTAACCAAACCTTTAGATAAAGTATTCAGGATTATTTTGATAAAAATGTTGTGTCTAATGAAATTAGAACTGATTTTACTGACTCCTGTACAGTATCAACATTTCTTGCGTGTTTTTTTTAATATATAAAAGAATGGAATTCCCATCACTATATCATATTGAAATATTGTTTAAGGATATCTTATTGGAAATACCTTTTAGAGAATTTATTAAGGATCATTATGGTATCAAATTCATCTGCCTATAACAATTGAGTGAGGAAGGAGGGAGGGAGAACTGACTGACTCCCCTACTTTCACCCCACATCACACACACTGTGCTACACATCACACACATACACCCCTACATCACCCACACATACCCTCCAGCACCACCCTCACCTCACCCACACTGTGCCACACCCACCCACCCACCCACCCCAACACAGGAATTAAGACAGCAAGCATGAGGAGTGTAGGTCTTATTGTATGGCAGATTTTCTGTGTGACTGCATGGTAGCTAGTTAAATATCAGTTGTTGAGGAGCACTTGGTAACACTGGTGCATGTTATCACTCCTTCCACACCATCTCTCTAATCACCTACACTTTTCTACTTTCTCACTCCATATTTTAAAATGTTTTGGAACGTAATGTTGAAGGGATTCAACTTTACTCATTTTTACTTTTACTTATCACAATCTCTCTAAAATACTTGAACTTTCGTGTTTATTCAAGACATCTTCAGGTCATGAGACCCACTAACCCCTCGCCCAATAAACGGTGATCTGACATTCCATCAGAAGGTCAGTAACATGAGACCACTAATCCCCCGCCCTACCTCCACCTGACATTGCATCAAGCCAGGTCACTTACATAAGACCCACTAATCCCCCACAGCTCTATAGCAGTGGAAAATATCAGTCTTTGTTGTAACACACAGCTTTATTCATGCCCGTATCTTATAGATTTTTTATTTTTAAATATATTTATTTAGCCAAACTTATATAAACTATTCTGGATTACTATAGTAAAGAAATGGAGTCTCTAACTTAATTAGAACTGCATTTACGGACTCTGGTAGTTTAGACTCAAGGAAAACATCCCCAGCACCCAGAAACGTTCTGGGGAAGTGGGCTAGTGTCTGTGTGTGCAAGATGTCTAGTTTAGATACTTGGAAACTTTTCCTAGTAACCGGAAAATATTCCGGGGATGAGGAATTTTTCCGGGTTTGGGAAAGTCATCTGGTTAGCCGCAAATCTCTCAACCTCGGAAGTGCTCTCCACCAATTGTTCCAGCTAATGGGGATACCAGTGTATTTGTTTAGCCTTTGGGTTGATTTTCATTTTGTTGTTTGTTGAGTAATGAGGACAAATTATTTTCTACAATATTCTTATCTTAGGTATCATGTTCTAGTTTATAACACAACATTCAGCTACATTATAGCAAAAATAGGTCCTAATGTCCACAGAACAATAGCACAAATGATGTGCTCACATAAGTTTCAATACACTTCTTCTCTTGTTTATCTCATTTAAAGGCTGGGGAGAATGATGTGTACAGTGCTTACTTTAATATTATACTTTATTGTTATATGCTGTTGTTGATGACGTTTTAGCTACATAATCCCGTACAATTCATTGTTTGTTGTTTTAGATATAATGTTGTTTTATGTTGAATAAAGCCTCCAAGTGTTCAACTCTAGTATTATCCATAGCAACACTCACCACTAATGATGATGCTATGGTATCTAAAAAGAAAATTGTGGTAATACAAATTTCTTTAATAGCAGATTTTATTTCCATAGATGGAATTTTTGTTTTGAATTTTTGCAAAGGCTCATATTGGCCTGTGTAAAGGTTAGACAGCAATTTCTTGTACAGTACAGTGGGGTATGCTATAACGAACGGTTTCTACTACGAATATTCCTATAATGAACGGTTTTACCTATAAAATTGAGAATGCTATAACGAACGAAACTCCTACAACGAACATTTTTTTTTTTTTTTTTTTTTTTTTTTTTTTTTATACTAATTTATTGTTTTTTTATTACAAGTATTAATGATATTGGTTATTTCAGGGGTTTAGATGCATATTTATGCACTTTTTTACAATTTTTACAATTTTATATTATATTTTTCAGTGTTAAGTGGTTGTATTTGGGGGCTTGGAACGGATTAATCCTATAACGAACGAATGCTATAACGAACAAGGTTCTAGAACCAATTAGATTCGTTATAGCATACCCCACTGTATATCATTGTGGTTGAGCTGGCACATACATGTATTGCAGATTAATGCATGTTAGCTGGAGATTTTGGAGCATTTCTTGATCAAAATAAAAATCATTCTACTGTGTATATGAGACAAAAAGGCCATTTGAGAAATTTATTGAGACATGAGAAGAATAGGATGGAGATGTGGAATTTTTGGAGACGTAAGATTTAACGATATATTTAGAAGTTGCAAATTTATCTGCTAAAGTTTTTGTGGCATATTTTGTTATATATATAAGTACTGTAAGCTGCACGAGTAATCTTCAATTGTATCTTTAGAGGTTGGGCATGAAGCGTCGCTGTGAAGATGTGACGGCCACTCCAGAAGCTTGGAAGAGACGGATAATGGCCTCAGGAAAGAAACCAGAGCACAACAGCACAATTTCCACACCGGGTCACAAGCCACCAAGTAGAGTGTTGGTTCCTTCCCTGAACAGCACCTTTATTACTCCAAGAAAGTTAGTATTTACATGTACATGCTAGCAAATATTAACATGAAGTTACTGAGTTGTGTAAAGTGATGGGAGTACACCAGATGGATGTTTTTGGGCTGTGTTGTAGAAAGAGAACACTAGTGCAGAAAACATGTGTTGCATCAATTAGTGAATAATGAATAACAGTGAATAATGAATACATACATGTCATTGTCACACACAAATTAATAATACACAATAGTTTAATTAAGGAATTTGATAAAAATATCTTATGAAATAATTTTGTAAGTATTTATTAGGTTTTGTAAACAAACATCAGAAGCCGTGACCATCATAAAACTGATCATTAGCCATCGCTTAGTGGTCAGTGGTGTTAATTTTCTTATATCGTATAACTGACCGAGTGCATATTGATCAATCGTATAATTGTTAATGTCTTTATTGAATAGAGATCAACGGAGGTTCTCAGGCTGTTGAAGGCAGCAGATGTGGCACACCAGTGGGTCACGTACTAGATGGCGTACCTCCCATATTGGCCAAATCTTGCTTGAATAGTAAAAATTAATGTAAAAAATAAGGGAGAATAGTATGTCATCCAGAGACATTTTAAAGTTAATAAACAGTGAAATACATACACTACTTACTTCCTAAAATGATGCTCCTCCAAAAAAAATCTGCTGGTGTATATAAAGGCTTAATGTAAAGCATAGCTAACGAATCAGTGTTAAAGTTAAAATTCACTTTATGTAATGTGTATGTTAGGAGATGCAGTGAGCATTGATGGATGGATGTGTCTTTATTTTATCCATTCTCTTTTATTTAGAAAAGAAACATAAAGGATGTAGGATTTGAAAGTATTCTAACAGCAGATGTATGATTGATGAGCTCTTCTATAGTACAGTACATGTGTGAGTAGTGAGTGTATCTAACTGTACATAATAATGGCTGACTCTAGTAGACAAGTTGATAGTGATTTGTTATGTTTAGGGAAGTCATTACTGTATTACTAACTTTTTTATAATTACAGAATAAATGAGATGGACAAGAGTACTTTGTTGGGTGTTAGTTGTGACATGCCACCACCCATGTTCTCCAGCCTCATTCAGCAGCCCGTCATTAATGAGTCTGTGGCTCATCCCTCTGGCTTCAGGTACTCTATATCTTTCATTTTTAAGAAAAATATTAGTAACAGAATATTAATTAGTGGTGCATCAGATGGCAGATTTTACTAACAAGCAGGATACTGTACTGAGTGTGTCGCGTATTAAGAAAAATATCCGACCTGGTAATGAAAAATTATAAGAAACTTAAAACTCCTACACTGAATTTTTACCACATATTGACGACAGCATTTCTTCCTGCTTCTAGTAAAGCTTTCATGAATGAATCTTTGTTAATTGTTTTGTTCTATACAGTAGGCCTTTCAAATTCAAGGGGGTTGGGTTCTGAAAATGGCTGCAAATCGCCAAATCTATGAATAACATTTGCTTACCGGGGAGGGGGTGTACAGTGGGGTATGCTATAACGAATCTAATTGGTTCTAGAACCTTGTTCGTTATAGCATTCGTTCGTTATAGGATTAATCTGTTCCAGGCCCCCAAATACAACCACTTAACACTGAAAAATATAATATAAAATTGTAAAAATTGTAAAAAAGTGCATAAATATGCATCTAAACCCCTGAAATAACCAATATCATTAATACTTGTAATAAAAAAACAATAAATTAGTATAAAAAAAAAAAAAAAAAAAAATTAAATAATGTTCGTTGTAGGAGTTTCGTTCGTTATAGCATTCTCAATTTTATAGGTAAAACCGTTCGTTTTTGGAATATTCGTAGTAGGATCCGTTCGTTATAGCATACCCCACTGTATATATAAAAGAAGAATATATATATATATATATATATATATATATATATATATATATATATATATATATATATATATATATATATATATATATATATATATATATATATATATATATATATATATATATATATATATATATATATATATATATATATATATATATATATATATATATATATATATATATATGCTTCATTTTTAGTCCATTTAACACGCGGACTTTGAACATACAATCAACGACCTCACCAGCAAGGAATCGAACAGGCTTTGTGTGAAATATAACAGAGTCTAGAACTGCTTTTAGTGTCCTTGTGGCCTAGCCGGTAAGCGTTCCCTAGTCACACCCAGTAGGTCGAGGGTTCGATTCCTTGCTGGTGAGGTCGTTGATTATATATATATATTTCTATATATATATATATACATACCTAGACCCCGACTTACGACGGGGTTAGGGACCCAAATCCAGGTCGTAAGTCCGACATAGATATAAAAAAAAAAAAAAAAAAAAAAAAAAAAAAAAAAAAAAAAAAAAAATTTTTTTTTTTTTTTTTTTTTAATAAAAAATCTACAATGAAATACAGTACAGTAAAAGTAATGAATAATGATGAATGGATACAGTACAGTGAAAGTAATAAATAATAAGGAATGGATACAGTGTGACTGAGTACTTAACCTTTAATGTAGTCAGCTGAATGCACATGGGGCCCCCATAATTTTCTAATTATACATGGAGACTACATTAACTGGAAACGTTTCAGTATAGAAAATGCGTGTCATTTAAATTTTTTTTTTATTTTTTTTTTTTTTTTTTTTTTATATCTATATCTGAGGCGGTCGTAAGTCCACGTAGTCGTAAGTCGGGGTCTAGGTGTATATATATATATATATATATATATATATATATATATAATCAACGACCTCACCAGCAAGGAATCGAACCCTCGACCTACTGGGTGGCCCTAGGGAGCGCTTACCGGCTAGCCCACAAGGACACTAAAAGCAGTTCTAAACTCTGTTATATTTCACACAAAGCCTGTTCATTGAGCTGATGGCGCCGTGAACCTCATTGGGAAACTGCCCGTGCCTCGTATGTGGTGTCAGTAGCATTTTACCGAATCCAGCTGGTATGAAACGCGAGGTACATATATATACTTCATTTTTAGTCCATTTAACACGCGGACTTTGAACATATAATCAACGACCTCACCAGCAAGGAATCGAACCCTCGACCTACTGGGTGGCTGCTTTTAGTGTCCTTGTGGGCTAGCCGGTAAGCGCTCCCTAGGGCCACCCAGTAGGTCGAGGGTTCGATTCCTTGCTGGTGAGGTCGTTGATTATATGTTCAAAGTCCGCGTGTTAAATGGACTAAAAATGAAGTATATATATATATATATATATATATATATATATATATATATATATATATATATATATATATATATATATATATATATATATATATATATACTGTATACAATTTTCTTTGTCCCAATTATACACGTGCTAGTATGAATACCATGATATATGTGGCCATCTCTCTCCCTCCTCTTATGTTCGTTAACAAAACTTTTCGGGCTTCCGCCCTGGGTTTTCTAATTACTCTCAGCATGAAGGCCAGAGTTAAGTTTTTCTCTTCATAACTCTTATTGATGTCCTCAGTAGCAGGTTCAGCCTCTCCAGGTGAACTTTAGCGAGGCTGCTAGCCGTAGTGATCCTTCTGGACGCTGAACCTTCCGGTCTTACTAGCAATCTAGAGTTATGTTGGGATGAACCTTGTATCCTTAATATGGGTTATATGAGAACCATTCAGGGTGGAATTCTCAACCCAATACATCTTGCTAGAGTAATGGTGAACGATGTTAGCCAATGGAGAGCTATGCAGCAGCTCAGCACTGTCAACCCTTCCGGGTGACTTGATGCTCACTCAGACATTTTCGCTCAAGCTAATTAATTGCAGCGATAATGTCTGTGTACCCTGATTGGCAACAAATAGAGAATTTGATGATCCCTCAAAATAAAAATGCTCTAAATGAAGTTTGATTAAGAAAAAAAATTCATTGAGCTGTGGGATAATTGAGATAGAGAAGGGAGAGGTGTATGATATAGTGAGTTAGTTGTTAATGATTGTCACACTGGTGACTTACATAACAAATAAGAGATATAAATGAAATGATTTATTCAAATATCACAGTTATGAGTCATATTGATTATGTTTGGGAGAAAATGTCATCTTCCTTGTATTATTATGTTGATACAATGCGACTCATAGTGTTCCTCCAATTTATTTTAATTTTCTCTGACATAATGTCATCATTATCAATGTTTTATGGCTCTTTTCCTCAATTGTGTGGATTATCCACAGTTACATGATGGCAGCTCTCCATATTTCCCAGCCTCTTGCAGTCTTTCTTGTCAGGTTCATAATTATACAGTAATGTAAATTCTTAAAACCTCTCCCCATATCATTCTTGGCCTACCCCTGCCTCTCCTCCCTCCCATACATTCTCTTTGAATGCCCAAACTATATCAGCCAACCTCAACTGACAATCCAGTGTCTTATCAAGGTGCATGATTTTCAGTTTGGCAAACAATTTTTCGTGGCATTAACTTTGCATATGCTCTTCTAATTTTATTTGGTTTCACAGTCCTCTCCTTGAGCGTGTGAGCTGTCTTGAGATGTCAATGATGACTCAGTTGGAGAATATAGAAGATCGTTTGTGTAACAAGATTATGGCAAAACTTGAACACAAGAAAAAGGGCACATGTTCGAGGTGAGTAGATCAGTTTAATCTTTGTATGTGTGTTTTTTTTAATCTATATGTATGTGTAATTATACAGTAAGGAGTGTTGTGAGCTGAGGGAAGGGGATGTGCAACAAGATGGACACATAAATGGGAGTAAACAAGAATGGAAATAGTTTAAGGGTTCAGTCTTAGGAATTACAACTGAGGAAATAAAAAAAATAAGAGAGGAATTTGTATGATGAAAGGTTCTCAGTTCTCATGAGGTTCTCAGTTCTCTTAAGGTTCTCAGTTCTCTTAAGGTTCTCAGTCCTCTTAGGGTTCTCAGTTCTCTCAGGTGTATAGATATGTGGGTACCAAGATATGTGAACAAGCCTGACGGCAGGACTCTGTTACCATTCATTGCACCATTTATTCACATGTCTGTATTACCATATTATCATAGCATGTCTGATATCTATGCTTATGTCTAATGCCTATGTTCACTTACTATGTCCCGATATACTATGTCTGTACCGCGCTAGTCGAGTAATTAGAGGACCTCATTTATTGTCCTAGTGATGCCTAGCAACTCTCATTGCCCAGCTAGACAACTTCCCTCAGATCAGCCTCGGCCTACATACGGCCCGGGGTCCCTTGTGCCCGCTTCTGTATCGGTCGGCTATCCCGCCAAGTCTTGTACCACTTATTGAATATATCTACTGCTCGTGCTCTGGAGTTTGAAGAACCTTGTCTAGGATTGCATTCCACCACATCAGGGTTCTCAGTTCTCATGGGGCTCTCAGTTCTCATAAGGTTCTCAGTTCTCATGAGGTTCTCAGTTCTCATAAGGTTCTCAGTTCTCTTAAGGTTCTCAGTTCTCATGAGGTTCTCAGTTCTCATAAGGTTCTCAGTTCTCATGAGGTTCTCAGTTCTCATAAGGTTCTCAGTTCTCTTAAGGTTCTCAGCTCTCATGAGGTTCTCAGTTCTCATGAGGTTCTCAGTTCTCATGAGGTTCTCAGTTCTCATAAGGGTCTCAGTTCTCATGAGGTTCTCAGTTCTCATAAGGTTCTCATTTTTCTTAAGTTCTCAGTTTTCATGAGGTTCTCAGTTCTCATAAGGGTCTCAGTTCTCATGAGGTTCTCAGTTCTCATAAGGTTCTCATTTTTCTTAAGGTTCTCAGTTCTCATGAGGTTCTCAGTTCTCATAAGGCTCTCAGTTCTCCTCAGGCTCTCAGTTCTCATAAGGTTCTCAGTTCTCATAAGGTTCTCAGTTCTCATTAACCCCTTATTTGTGGGGTCTTCTGCTAAATGAAATTGTCTGGTGTTAGCCAAATAAAATATTAAAAGTAGCATCCCATAGTAAAGGATAGGAATGAAGAAGTGTAGGTAAGTTCACAAGGAATTTAGGGGGAGTAAAGAGAAAGATGGGAGAAGCAAAGTAAGAGCAGATGAAAGGTGAAGAGCAGCCAGTTACATTCGACCCCCAATTAAATGTGAACCGGTTCAATGATTTCAGTGCAATGTATCACCCTAGATTATTCCCTTTTCTTTTTTATTTATTTATCTATTTATTTGCAATTTTGAGCAGTCAAGTTTTATTTTGTGTGATGTTAGTGGCGAGCTCAGTCTGAACTGTTTTTAAATGTTAAGATTTATTTGAAGTGAAGCTCTTTGAGATTATGCCCTCCCCCCCCAAAAAAAAAAAAAAAAATAACACAATTAAAATGAAGTGAAACTTCAAGAAATGCCAAGGTTTACTTCAGTGAAAGTTTTGAAAAATACTATGATTTACCACTGAATGAGGCATGGGATGAACCTTGTATCCTCAGTATGGGTTATATGAGAACCATTCAGGGTGGAATTCTCAGCCCAATACATCTTGCTAGAGTAATGGTGAACGATGTTAGCCAATGGAGCGCTATGGTAGCATCTCAGCACTGTCAACCCTTCTGGGTGACTTGATGCTCACTCAGGCATTTTCGCTCAAGTATTATTAGTTGAAGCGGTGATGTCTGTGCATCCTGATTGGCAACAAATAGAAAACTTGGTGATCCCTCAAAATATAAGTGCTCTAAAATGAAGTTAGCTTGATTAAGAAACAAAGTTCATTGAGCTGAGGGACATTTGATATAAGAGAAGGGAGTGGTGTATGATATAGTGAGTTAGGTGTTTATGATTGTCACACTGGTGACTCATATAACAATAAGAGTTATTAAATGAAATAACTTAATAAAATATCACAGTTGCGAGTCATATTGATTGTGTTTGGGAAAAATGTAATCTTCCTTGTATTGTTATGATGATACAATGTGACTCATAGTGTTCGTCCTAGTTTAGATGAGTGATGTGCAACTGGAGGATTAAGGACAGTTGTCTTGACTGCTGGATGATGGAGGAGACCATGGAACTGTCCCTGGGGAACTAGTGTTGAGTGATGAGCTACAAGGACTGGAGAGTTCAGCTCATACACTACATACAAGGAAGTAGAGGATGTGAATTCAGTAGTAGTAGTTTCACCTATCACCCAAGGGGACCATACGACATGCAATTATCAAGGATGTAGGGCCACTTGGATTACCAAGTTAGATTCTTATTTGGCTTGCATATTTCATAGCTGTCTCTCAGACAACCTGTTTTCACCATTGGATTGTGCAGTTTATGATTTTTTTTTTAATTAATCAAGCTGCAGGGGATAAGAAGGAATTATCAAAGATCCAAATTAAAAATATATGGAGTAAGGCCTTGAAGAATAAATTACTAAATGTAAAACACTGGAAAGATCCCAAGTTGGTAGAAAGTTTAGAATTATGGGTGATAGGTAAGAGACTTAATCCCCAGTTAGACCAACCTGCTTCTGCTATGAAAAGTAGGTTATTGGATATTCAAGATAATGAGGCAGTAGGAAGATTGCAAGAACCTCTACCTAGTCAGCCCAATTTTAGTGGATTCCAGGATCAGGATGAGAAAGTTGGCATTAATCATAGTGTTCAATCACTAGAGCAGGGAGAACCTGCTGAGACTGACTTCATCCTGTCCCCATTTTGGCAACCACTTCCACCCGGGGCAAAAGTGTTGGTTGCTATGAGTGGAAACAGGCTGATATAGACTCCCATTCAGCTGATGGATAACATTGAGTGTAAGGATGATCCCAACAGGCCTTGGGTAACATTGGTAAGATCTAAGTCTTCTTTGTTTTCAACCACATCCGAGTCTGTGGATTCCTTATTCAAGGTATTTTATGAAAATGTTTCCAAACTTCCTGATTTTACAGCACTTACAAAGAGGCAGGAAGGCCAAGCAATTGTGGGTCATCATTCATTTTGTTTAGAAGGAGATACTACAATTTCCTGGCCTGATATTTGCCCAAAAATGGTATCTGATGTAAAGGCCTGGAATTTGGGATATAAATCCCTTGCCAGCCTAATCTGGATCGTATAAAAGGAAAGTCAAGAACCATGGGTTTCCAAGGGCTAGCAAACAACCGTTAGAGATTGACATCACTTTACTTTGAAAATATTCACAATAATTGACACCACTCACACAAATATTAAATACACAAATACGGGAGTCAAACAATTACGGGAATCAAACAATTATGGGAGTCGAACAAAGTACAGATATTTCCTACGGCTGCAGCCTGGTGGAATGTTCTGTTAAAGCGGTGGTCCGCTCTCCGGGGAAAGGTCCAGGGCAGCTTCCTCATTTGGCGCCGGCGTTGGTGGGTGATGTCTTGCCACACAGGAGAGACACCAGGGCACGGACGGTGGATAGGGCGTGGGGGAAGTGGCGATGACATGGCAGCCATGGTAGTAGCTGGAGTAGGTGTCCGGGGATTGACAGCCGAATAGTGAAAGACTGGGGAATCAGCCCACGAACCTCAGATGAGTACACAACCAGAGTTGGATCGAACAGCAGGGTGCGAGTACAGCTGTGTTGACGGCAGGGTAGTGTCTGGTGTGGGACGAGGCAGCAGCGACCTTCTCACCTCCGACTACCCCCCTCTAATGGGGCCGCAAACGAGCGGCGGACAACCATCCCGCTCGTTACCGCCCTTACATCTGAAATAGATGAAGTGTGGGCTAATATATTGAAAGACTTAACATTCATTCCCTCAGATAAGAATGCTCACAAGTTTAGTTTTTTGAGGTTCCAATTTAATGACAAAAAGAGTTCCTCATATGAACTCCCAGTATTTGTCGGCTCCAAAATATGCTGACATAAGTTATGAAATATATTTGAAACCAGTTGCTTCAGTACTGTTGCTTGAAGAATTCAAATTTAGGAAATTGACAGTGGATATTTGGTCTGCAATCATGATGTGTCAGTTGTGGACTAAGTTTGTGCTGGACTATGAGGACAGTTCAGAAGTAGACACATGTTTTGCTGCTGCTATACTAGAGATTCCATATTCCCTGTACAACTCATTTTTGGAAATGTTGTTGAAAGCTCTAAAACTAAAAGCCCAGCTACGGAGGCAAGCCACTAACAATGCTTCAAGTGGTAGTGCTTATTTATTGCTATGTTCTTCCCCTCTTTCTCCTGCTTTGTTTGATGAACAAACATTAGTTAAGTATAGATCAGCTGTTGAGCAAGCTATTCATATTACTGTTCCCAGGAGTTCTAAGACTTTTTGGAAATTTAAAGAGGAAGATCTAACAGGGGAACAGGACCAGCTGCTCGGTTCAGTTATCAACCTAGAGAAGCTTTAGAGGAGGAAACAATTCAAGATGTTGTAGGGGTGGCCATTTGTTGAGAAGTGGAAGGAGACCTTATTCCACCACATCAGCGACCACTCCCTCCCAATGAAGCCAGACAGCTGGGTCGTCTAGGGGGTTGGGAAAACAGGTGGACTTCTTCCATATGGGTGTACAAGACAATCAAAGGGAGCCTCACATGGACTTGGTTGATTCACCCTCCCCTAGTGTTACCAAAAGGGGGTCAGAACCAACCCCCTTACTGACAGAATTTGTAATTCAACTATTAAACAGAGGTGTGATAGAACTGTTGCAGTCAGTGAAGTGTTTCATGTCTCGTTTGTTCCCAGCCCCCAAGAAAGGCAACGACAAATTGAGGTGGATTTTAGATCTGTCCGTCCTGAAAAAGTACATTACCAAAAAAAGTTTCAAGATGCTCACTTACGATCATCTGCAGCATTTACTTCCGCCCAATGCTTGGATCTCAAAAGTGGATCTTGAAGATGTCTATTATCATGTGCCTGTTGCTCCCAGGTACAGAAAGTTTCTAGTGATCGCAGTGGGGGATGTAAGTTTATCAATTAACAGTGATGCCATTCGGTCTAATAATTGCGCGAAAAGTGTTTACAAAACTGCCGAACATCCCCAGAGAGATCCTTGGGAAGGAGGGCATAAGAACTTTTGCTTATCTAGACGATTGGCTGATAGTGGGAAACTCTTTCGAAGACTGTCAAAGGGTGACCCAATGTACAGTAGTAATAATTCAAAACCTAGGATTAAAGTTAAACCAGGTCAAATCAAATCTCCTACCATGTCAGGCCCTGGGTGATGTTCCAGAATGTCTGACCAGTGCGCCCTGGGTGACGTTCCAGAGTGCGCGCCTATTCCCGCCACTGTTTAAATGCCCAGCGTGGGTTATCAGGTTCCAGTGTGACTATTTGCCTCTCACACCACACGTTTGTGTTCGTTAACCGAGGGATCACTGTATTGGAAAATATTCCAAAAGTTTATAATTATAATCTGGATCTAAGCTAGCAGAGCCTTATACACAATGTCACCCTCTCCACCTTCTGCTCGGGTAATCAAAGCTAGACGTCGCATTCTGGATTAAACAAAAAGCTTTTTTTTTTTTTAAAAAAAAACAGTTTTTGTGATATAGTCCAGAATGTGAAGTCGACATCCCACCCATCTCGACCCCCCGAGAGTTGACATTTGTTTACGGCTCACTCTAGGCCAAGAGATGACGGTAGCAATGCGTGTGATGGAGGGTGCAGGGGGGGTTTTGAGAATTGCAAAGATGCCAGGTAGCGACATGTCATCCTAATATTATGTATTTAAATAATTATGAGATGTTTTAATTGCTTGCATGTTGGCCTGGCGAGTTAATGCTAGGCATTTACATATCTAAGTATAAAGCTAGACATCGCATTCTGCAGTATGTCACAAAAACTGGTTTTTAGAAGAAAAAAGCATTTTCTTTATGAATGAGTAAGGTAAAAAAATATTTATTGTGAGTTACCCTGTACGGTATATGATGGTTCCCCTAACCTGTACCATTTACATGCATTCTTATAGGAAAAATGTGTTTAATTTGCGCCCTTTTTGAATTAAGCGGTGATTTTCAAGAACGTAGCCCCCACGTACAATGAGAGGTGGGTTTACTTCTTTAGGATGACAAAACAACAAATGAACCTATTGCAATGTCTCATATTAAGCTCAGTAGCTAAACCATTTACCTTTTTAAGTTGCCTTCATATAAAGTGGCTGTTCTTAGGGAGTCTAGGGAGAAAGTGGCAGATCATTAAAGTACAGTGAACCCTCACTTTACGCGGTTATTTCAACCCACAGGGTACCGCGGAAAGTGAGAAACGCGTAAAGTGAACAACATAACATATGGGATTAATTAAAATAGAGACCGGGCTGACCCCCAAACTCCACTTTTTCAGACACAATACCTACGTTGTAGTAAAAATAACTTCTTAATTTTATGATGGTATGCACACACAATTACTAATTAAGAGAAATATCAATAATATTAGGTTTTTTAACACTTACATTAGTAGAAAAGATGGCTGGGCACACAGGGATGGGGGGTTGGTTCCGAGGCAGAGGGCAGATTATTGGCCCTCACCTGTATCACTTGTATCAGTTGTATCACTATCCACCACAGAGGCTTGCAGGGACTCTTTGTCAATCCCCTCAAAGTCCATACGAGTCCATATCCTCACTATAATTATCACTATCACTGACTTGGGCCGGCTGTGGTGGGTGGCGGGTGAAGAACTCGGTAATGTTTTGATGACTGGGCGACCTTGTGCGCACCCTGCTCGCGCTGCTTACACAACATGGCGGATGGTGGAAGGTTTGGATCCAAAATTGGCGCAGCTCGCCAGCCGCTCTCTGCGTAAAGGGGTACACGCACCGCGGAATGTGAGCATTCCGGTTTCGGCAGGGTACCGCGTAAACGTGGAAACGCGGAATGTGGGACCGCGTAAAGCGAGGGTTGACTGTATTGAATTTATTTAATTTTTAGATCTCAAGTTTTTCTTACTGTACATATTTTCTTGATTCTGTCTCTGTTATAAACTTGGATTTCAGGAACAGTCCTCAGATTTATATGATAACTCAATTAACCTTTCAATTTATCTTTTATTTTATTTAGAAAGAAGAAAAGACATTGCAAATCCAAGAGTTCTACACCAAACAGTGATATAGAGAACAAATTAGAAGTTGACTCCTCAGATGATGATATCATGGGCATTCCCACAGCTGGCAGCCTTTTTGACACACACAAGATGAAGAGTCTGCTGCAAGATATTGTCACCAGTGCTCTAGGAAGTGTAATTCATGATACTAAACCCATAGTGAGTATATGTATGTATGAATTTATGCATGTGTTACGACCCTAGGGTAGATTGTTACATAAACACGAATCACTTAGGTCTTTCAAATATATCAGTATATATTAAGTTAACCTTTAAGTACCAGGTTAGGGTGCTGTTGTTTTCCCCCCTTTTGGTAACACTAGGGGAGGGTGAATCAACCAAGTCCATGTGAGGCCCCCTTTGATTGTCTTGTACACCCATATGGAAGAAGTCCACCTGTTTTTCCAACCCCCTAGATGACCCAGCTGTCTGGCTTCATTGGGAGGGAGTGGTCGCTGATGTGGTGGAATAAGGTCTCCTTCCACTTCTCAACAAACAGCCACCCCTACAACATCTTGAATTGTTTCCTCCTCTAAAGCTTCTCTAGGTTGATAACTGAACCTAGCAGCTGGTCCTGTTCCCCTGTTAGATCTTCCTCTTTAAATTTCCAAAATGTCTGAGGAAACCTGGGAATAGTAATATTAATAGCTTGCTCAACAGCTGATCTATACTTAACTAATGTTCGTTCATCAAACAAAGCAGGAGAAAGAGGGGAAGAACATTGCAATAAATAAGCACTACCACTTGAAGCATTGTTAGTGGCTTGCCTCCGTAGCTGGGCTTTTAGTTTTAGAGCTTTTAACAACATTTCCAAAAATGAATAGTACAGGGAATATGGAATCCCTTGTATAGCAGAAGCAAAACATGTGTCTACTTCTGAACTGTCCTCATAGTCCAACACAAACTTAGTCAATAACTGACACATCATAATTGCAGACCAAATATCTGCTGCCAACTTCCTAAATTTGAATTCTTCAAGCAACAGTGCAGAAGCAACTGGTTTCAAATATATTTCATAACTTATGTCAGCATATTTTGGAGCCGACAAATACTGGGAAAGTTCATATAAGGAACTCTTTTTGTCATTAAATTGGAACTTCAAAAAACTAAACTTGTGAGCATTCTTATCTGAGGGAATGAATGTTAAGTCTTTCAGTACATTAGCCCACACTTCATCTAATTCAGGGATCGTTTTGGGGCAAATATCAGGCCAATAGAGTGTAGTATCACCTTCTAGAAACAATGAATGATGACCCACAGTTGCTTGGCCTTCCTGTCTCTTTGTAAGTGCTGAGAGATCAGGAAGTTTAGAAACATTTTCATAAAATAACTTGAATAAAGAATCCACAGACTCGGATGTGGTTGAAAACAAAGAAGACTTAGATCTTACCAATGTTACCCAAGGCCTGTTTGGATCATCCTTACACTCAATGTTCTCCATCAGCTGATTGGCAGTCGACAGCAGCCTGTTTCCATTCATAGTAACCAACACTTTTGCCCCAGGTGGAAGTGGCTGCCAAAATGGGGACAGGATGAAGTCAGTCTCAACTGGTTCTCCCTGCTCTGGTAACTGAACACTATGATTAGAGCCAGCTTCCTCATCCTGATCCTGGAATCCACTAAAATCAGACTGACTAGGTAGAGGTTCTTGCAATCTTCCTACTGCCTCATTATCTTGAATATCCAATAACCTACTTTTCATAGCAGAAGCAGGTTGGTCTAACTGGGGATTAAGTCTCTTACCTTTCACCCATAATTCTAAACTTTCTACCAACTTGGGATCTTTCCAGTGTTTTACATTTAGTAATTTATTCTTCAAGGCCTTACTCCATATATTTTTAATTTGGATCTTTGATAATTCCTTCTTATCCCCTGCAGCTTGATTAATTAAAAAAAAAATCATAAACTGCACAATCCAATGGTGAAAACAGGTTGTCTGAGAGACAGCTATGAAATATGCAAGCCAAATAAGAATCTAACTTGGTAATCCAAGTGGCCCTACATCCTTGATAATTGCATGTCGTATGGTCCCCTTGGGTGATAGGTGAAACTACTACTACTGAATTCACATCCTCTACTTCCTTGTATGTAGTGTATGAGCTGAACTCTCCAGTCCTTGTAGCTCATCACTCAACACTAGTTCCCCAGGGACAGTTCCATGGTCTCCTCCATCATCCAGCAGTCCAGACAACTGTCCTTCATCCTCCAGTTGCACATCTCTCATCTAAACTGGGAGGAACACTATGAGTCACATTGTATCATTATAAACAGGTGTAGTACCAGAATCCTGGAGGATAGCGAATGTAATTCCGATCTTCAAGAAGGGGGATAGATCACTATCCTCTAACTACCGCCCAATCAGTCTAACATCAATAGTAGGCAAATTACTGGAAGCAATCATTTCAAACTCTATTCGAAATCACCTGGAGAAGCACCGATTGATCAATGATTCCCAGCATGGCTTCACAAGCGGACGTTCTTGCCTAACTAATCTATTAACATTCTTTTCATCAGTTTTCGAATCAGTGGACGAGGGGCACAATTATGATGTGGTATATCTCGACTTTAGCAAAGCCTTCGACAGAGTACCCCACGAAAGACTAATTAGAAAGGTAGAAGCTCATGGCATCAAAGGTGACATCCTTAAATGGATTAGGGCGTGGTTACAGGACAGGAAACAGCGAGTGAGCATTAACGGCACTAAGTCCCATTGGAGCAACGTCACAAGTGGAGTTCCCCAAGGCTCAGTACTTGGACCATTATTGTTTATTATATACATAAACGACATAGATATCGGCATAGACAGCAACATAAGTAAATTTGCTGATGATACTAAAATAGGACGTGTTATCAAATCTGACGAGGACTCGGCAAAACTACAGGAGGATCTAAACAAATTTTTCGAATGGTCTGAAAAATGGCAGATGAAATTCAACATCGACAAATGTAAAGTACTCAGTATAGGAAATGTAAACAGGGAAACCAGATACCAGATGAACAACGATGCCATAGAGAAATCCGACTGCGAGAGAGATTTAGGAGTAATGATAAGTAGGAACCTTAAGCCAAGTAAACAATGTGTTTTTGCTCGTAACAAGGCTAATAAGGTACTTGGGTTCATACAAAGGAGTGTTAGTTACAAGACTAGCGAGGTCATCCTAAAACTGTATCTTGCTCTTGTGAGACCACACCTGGATTACGCAGTCCAGTTCTGGTCACCGTATTACAGAATGGATATAGAATCCTTGGAAAGAATTCAGAGGAGAATGACAAGACTAATCCCGGGCATTAGGAACCTTGAGTATAGAGACAGGTTAAAGCATCTTAATTTGCACTCCCTTGAGAGACGTAGAGCGAGGGGCGACCTGATAGAGGTGTATAAATGGAAGGCAGGGCTAAACAAAGGGGACATTACAAAGGTACTCAAATTATCCAACCAGGAGCGAACTCGTAACAATGGTTTTAAATTGGACAAATTTAGATTTAGGCGTGAAATAGGTAAACACTGGTTTGGAAACAGAGTAGTGGATGAATGGAACAAGTTACCATATATCATCATTAACTCGAATACGCTGAATTGCTTCAAACATAGGTTGGATGCTCATATGAGCAATAGGGGTTGGGTGTAAACGGGACTGCCCAGTATGGGCCAATAGGCCCGCTGCAGTTTCCTCCATTCTTATGTTCTTATATTCTTAATAATACAAGAGAGATTACATTTTCTCCCAAACATAATCAATATGACTCGTAACTGATATATTTTAGTAAATTATATCATTAAGATCTCTTATTGTTATGTAAGTCACCAGTGTGACAATCATAAACAACTAACTCACTATATCATACACCTCTCCCTTCTCTTATCTCAACTATCCCTCAGCTCAATGAACTTTGTTTCTTAATCAAACTTCATTTAGAGCATTTTTATTTTGAGGGATCATCAAGTTCTTCATTTGTTGCCAATCAGGGTACACAGACATTATCCCTTCAATTAATTAGCTTGAGTGAAAATGTCTGAGTGAGCATCGTCACCCAGAAGGTTTGACAGTGCTGAGATACTACCATAGCGCTCCATTAGCTAACATCGTTCACCATTACTCTAGCAAGATGTATTGGGTTGAGAATTCCACCCTGAATGGTTCTCATATAACCCATATTAAGGATACAAGGTCCATCCCAACATAACTCTAGATTGCTAGTAAGACCGGAAGGTTCAGCGTCCGGAAGGATCACTAAGGCTAGCAGCCTCACTAAAGTTCACCTGGAAAGGCTGAACCCTCTACTGAGGACATCAATAAAATAGAGTTATGAAGAGAAAACTTATCTCTGGCCTGCATGCTGAAAGTACAGTAATTAGAAAACCCAGAGCGGAAGCCCGAAAAGTTTTGTGAACGAACATAAGAGGAGGGAAAGAGGGGGCCACATATATCATGGTATTCATACTAGCACGTGTATAATTGGGACAAAGAAAATTTTATACAGTACATACATATACCTGTATATATCTATATACTGTATATTCTTTCAGTGAAGACGAGCCGAGATGGGTGAAAAACAACATCATTCACTAAGTGACTTGAAAGCAGAGGACATTAGTCACTAACGATCTAGCAACTTCGTAATAGAAGACGCGCTGTGGTCGCCATGCTGACCAGACCGTAAAAGAATTTGTCCCAAACACAATATCTGAGAGACATAAACAAAATAAAAGTCACTCGATTTCCTCACCGTACTAAGATGTATAAATACTGTACAGGGTATATACAATCCTCGTGGCACTTAGTATTTCAGCTATTACAACACAGATTAGCGGAGCCTTCTTTGTGCGTATTTACAGCTGATTCGCCAGGCAAGAAGATGACGGTGCCAGCGTGTGTGATGGAGGGTGCAAGAGGGAATTTTGAGAATTGCAATTAAATGCCAGGTAGCGAGGTGTCCTCCTAATATTACGTATTAAGTAATTATTAGATGTTTTAATTGCCTGTATGTTGGCCTAGGTATAAGCTAGACGTCACATTCTGGATTGAACAAAAATATATATTACAGTACATTGATTATAATAGTTTTATATTTTTCAGAGAAGCATACAGCATACTGTCTTGCCATCAAATTTGCCAGTGAAAACAGCAATCCCAGAAATAAGTGCAAACCAAAACCCTATGAGAGATATAAAAAAGAAGTCGATTTGGACAGCTGATGAAAGAGCTTTAGAAAATTGTAAGGAGACAACTATGAACATGGACTTACAACCCCTAAAGGACTTACCTGTAACAAGTACAGCATTCGTCGACACTCGAGCTGTAAGAAAATCCACAAGACTTTCAACAAGACAAATCATCCAGAAAACACTGTTCAAGGACCTCTCACCAGATGTTAAATGTAGCTCTAAATCTACTTCTATTATGACTGAGGAAGGGATAAACACTTCCTTTTCCCACCAATTATCTTGGGTGGCTTATGATAAACCTACAGTTCTTCAAGAGGAAGGTTCCCCTCTGCTGAGATCTCCTAAAGTGTCTGTTCAGCCACAGTCAAAAGAGATAAATAGAGAATTTAAAGAATCTCCTACAAATGGTGCAATTTACAGTGGAGACATCACAAAATATGTAGATGACATTCAGTCCCAAACATGTAGTGGATTTCCAGTGAAGTTGAATTTTACTTTGCCTTTAAACGGAAGGTTGAAACCAGAGAAAAATAACCCAAGACGGAAATCCACAAGGCTCTCAGCTATTAGAGCAACTCAGCGTAATTTTGAGATCTTGCAAGGACAAAGCCCTTACAGTAGCATGGTCAAGTCTCGACGGCCCTCACTTGCTTCTACGAAGAAGAATCAAGGTAAATATAAAATTTATCAGTTGATCCTCACTGGCACCACTGAGGAAAATATATTTTAACATTGATTTTACATGTCCATATATATACTGTATACAGTGGTCCCTCGATTAACGAATGGTTCAATTATTGAAATTTCGGTTAACGAATTAACTCCCAAAAGGATTTTCAGTTCCACTAATGAACAAAACTTTGATAAACAACAGCCTTACGAGAAACACGCTTTGTTGTGCGCATCAGCTGATCGGCTAGTCCACCAATACAGTAATTGGTTCTATGTTTACATTCGTTTCCAGTGGAGTAAATATCAAGAAGGTTGTGTTCTTGAATATTTTTGCATTTTTTTTTTTTATTAAAATTATTGATCATTCTAAAATTTAGCCATCCAAGCTCTGTCTACATAAAGTTTTTCAACTAATATTTTTGGCTGATATATGTAACTTTATTAATTAATCACTATCTTATAAGAATCCCAGCAATGTAAATTGTATTCTCCCAGGTCGTTTCAGTGGCATTTTATAAGAGAAAAGCTTAGTCACTCTTAAGGACTGATAAATAAACACATACTGTATTAGACTTTTGGCCCCAACTGTCAAACATATCACCTCGCCTACCCCTCCCTCTCTCTCCCCAGTCAGGGTTTTAGGCTTACAGTTTTTATCCTATATAATATCTTGGACTAAAGTTAGGAGAATGTAATTTCCATTGCTGGAATCCTTGCAAGACAGCGAATAATTTGAATATAAACGTCATATATTTTGCACCAGAGATAAAAATTAATCACCTGTATCACATTACAGTACAGGTAGTAATTTAAGAGTTCTAGTGTATATGTACGTATACAGCTGCTCCCCGACTTACGACGGGTTTAGGGATCCGAGTCCAGGTCGTAAGTCGAAAATGCTTAAATAATACATAGAAAATCTAAAATGGGTGTCTCCTTTTCTTCTCAGCACCACAAAACTCTCACTCTTAAGCTTGCCAGCCATTTTAAAGTGAATTGCAAGCAAAAATTTTGTCAGTACACAGTGCAATCACTGACGTTGGGACTCGAAAATACGTAATTTGACAAAATTTTGGTATGATTGAGGCGGTCGTAAGTCGGGGTGTAGCTGTATAGTAATTTAAGGGTGATTTTGGGGATTTTTAGAAGTGTTTCTGACTTAATGCATTTTTTGGCTTTACTTTGTACTTTTTCTGTTAGTTGGAACCAATTACCCAATATCCCATTGAAATAATAAATTCAGTTAAAAAAAATTTCGGTTAACAAACGACTCTGTGGAACCAATTGTGTTCGTTAATCGAGAGACCATTGTAGTTGATAATGTCTGGTTAATTGTAGCTTTTTGTATTTTCACCCAAATGTACAACTAGAATCAACAAATGTGACCATGTGTGTTGTGCCCACAAATACAACTTTCTCGGCCAATGACACAACACAGGGGAAATGGCAGTTAAAGGTGAGCCCCAGACTACAGAAACAACACAATGAAACCATTCTCAAAATCTTAAATACTGGCAGTTTGAAGAAACTGCAGCAGCTCCCCACAGTTGGACCAAAGACTGCTATGGTTATACACAATTTCAGGTTGGTGTTTGTTTTCAGTTTTATTGTAATTAAACAGGTTAAAATTAACTAACCTTTCCCTCTTAGACTGCACAAAAGCCAAAAAATGAATGATAATACCCCGTAGAAACATTTTTTCATTTGTCTTCATTCTTTCCAACTGGAATGACTTGCCCAGTAACCACTTGCCACTGTGCTTCCCCTTTATTCACACATGGTGCTCCATGTCCCTCTACTCCTCCTCCTCTGATTTCTATTATTATTATTTTTTTATTTTTACCAGTTTTTCAGTTTCCATTCTCACTACAGTAAAGCCTCAAATAATGACGGTAAAGTGTCCTCCAGTATTTCAGTGTAAGGTGAATCATCGTAAACTGAATCGTTAATTACCATTAAAATAAAGCAATAATAATGAGATGTGTTCCCCAGTGTGCCCTTTTCATATCTTTTGTGTGGGATTTTATCCTCTTTTCCCCCCAAAACAATATAATTAATGAAAAATTGCAAACTATATTCTTTAAATAATGTTTCTGAATGCACCTTATACATATAAATCAGTAATAATATCACACGAGAGGATATGGGACATCATTGTTGTTGTCAGTTTACACCCATAATGTCAGTTATCCATCTGAAACTGAAGCAAATAAGACCCTGGTTGTTGCTGTAGTAAAATTAATGTAAAAAAATATGTGTTTTAATTAATGTTAAATAACGTACAGTAAAAGTAACCATTGATGTTAAAGAAAAAAAGAGTGATGTGGAACGGCAATGTATACTTGCTCCCTCAAGGAAACATAGTGACAGCTCACCGCTTGGCCTGGTAAGGGTAGAGCTTAGGGGATGTAGCTACAGTAACATTCTAACTTGTCTCGTTCACTTGCCAAACATACACACCCATGCCCTTCATTATTCTTATTTTTTAGTTATATATTATATTTTCTTTATTTATAAGCCACATTACAGTAACATAATGATTCTTCCACAACTTTTATAGTTTCAGTACATGTAACAATGGCAACATACCATCTCCAGGATATTATTACTAGTTATCTCTCATTTATCAATAATTTCACTTAATGTTGGGTTTTTCAGGAACACATCCCATCATTAAATGGGGGGATACCTGTACTAGGCTTCAAAGTAGTCCTGGACAAATTATCAAGAACAATGAAGGGAAAACACTGGCCTCCTTCCTTTGACAAATAAGGAAAATTATTAAATGTACAGTAGTACATACTGTCTCTTTATTGCAGGTCACTTTATGGCAAATTCACTTCAGTTGAGGACCTACAGCATGTTCCTGCTCTACCAGAGTCTTACTGCAAGCGTTTCATGAAGGTAAACATCCCTGTACTCAGTTAATGAAAATAAGCATTCAAAATTAATGACACTGATTTATTACAGTCAAACATAAATCTTAACCCCTTCACTATGGGAACGTCACTTTTAATGTTTTATTATATGCCAGACGATTTTATTCAGCTCAGAGGCGACCCAGTACACAAGGGGCTAGTAGACTATCTCCACTGACCCCTTCAGTGCAAAAATGCCACTTTTAATGTTCTATATGGGTAAGGGTGCTTTTGCATTGAGGATGGAATCAGACATACAAATTTACACCTCTATTACCTAGAAAATATTAATTTTTCACAACTTTTCTTCTTTAACTTTTTCACCTAAGTATGTATGCTTTATCATGGAATAAGGTTGATATTGCAATCACGTGAGATAACAAAGGTATATAGATCTAAAAATTTGTAAATAAAAATTTGAGTTCTATTCACACTTACGTATAGAAATAATTATTTTATCGTGATTACTCAGTACAGGTAATCTTTTTTTAGGTAAGTTACTTACAATGCTAATGCAACGAATTCCAACTTTTTGTCTCAAATAGCAAGCTTGCTATAACTAATTACATACAACTCTCTCGCGGGAGAGAACCTAGCCAAACCCAAGAGTGTTAACGTCGTCTAGAGGGTTGGGAAATCAGGTGGACTTCTTCCATATGGGCGTACAAGACAATCAAAGGGGGCCTCACATGGACTCGGTTGAGGCGCCCTCCCCTAGTGTTACCAAAAAGGGGTCAGAACCAATCCCCTTACTCACAGAATTTGTAATTCAACTGTAAACAGAGGTGTGATAGAACTGTTGCAGTCAGAGAAGTGTTTCATGTCTCGCCTGTTCCCAGTCTCCAAGAAAGGCAGCGACAAATTGAGGTGGATTTTAGATCTTTCCGTCCTGAACAAGTTCATATTAAAAAAAGAAAAAAAATTCAAGATGCTCACTTATGATCATCTGAAGCATTTACTTCTGCCCAATGTTTGGATCTTAAAGATTCCTATTATCATGTGCCTGTTGCTCCCAGGTACAGAAAGTTTCTAGTGTTCGCAGTGCGGATGTAAGTTATCAATTAACAGGGATGCCATTCAGTCTAATAATTGCGCGAAAAGTGTTTACAAAACTGCCGAACATCCCCAGAGAGATCCTTGGGAAGGAGGGCATAAGAACTTTTGCTTATCTTGACGATCGGCTGATAGTGGGAAACTCTTTCGAAGACTGTCAAAGGGCGACCCAATGTACAGTAGTAATAATTCAAAACCTAGGATTAAAGATAAACCAGGTCAAATCAAATCTCCTACCATGTCAGAAATTGGATTGGTTAGGTCTCCATTGGGACACCAATAAGCAGTCAGTCAGTCTACCAGAAGCAAAGGTGACAGATGTGATAATCCTAGTAGAACCCTTTTGTGTAAAGCAAGATGCTTCTTGGCACGATTGGGAAAAACTACTGGGCCTTTTGAATTTTGCCACCAAAGTAGTTTCTTTGGGAACGCTAAGGAAGAAGCAACTAACTCCTCTGGGGTCGAAGTTGCTTCACAGAAAGAAAAATATTGCTTCTTCTCTCCCTATTCAGATAAGATTCATCTGTCATGGTGGACAAATTTGGACAATCAAATCGGTTCATCTCCCTGGGTTCCCACTAAAACAGACTTGGTCGTTTGTACGGAAGTGTTCGAGATAGGATGAGGGAAGTGGAGCAACTCCCTTTGAAACAAACACATAAACATACCGGGAGTACAAAACAATTGGGCAGATGCGTTGTCCCGTCTCAGGCCTGTATCGACGGAAACAGAATGGTCCCTAAAGATATCGAAGTTCAGGAGTCTAGTGAGGAGGTTTGGGACTCCACAAATAGATCTCTCTGCCTCATAAAACAATCACAAGATGCCAACTTATGCATCTCTGGAGCAATCAAATCTTGTAGGAAATGCTCTACTCATAGATCGGAACCGTTGGAATTCAATCTATCTTTTCCCACCTGCGAAAATGTTGCCCAAAGTGGTTAAAAAAACTCGGATCCTTCCAGGGAAAGGTCCTCTTAATTGCACCATATTGGATCCTACATCCGTGGTGTCTGGAGCTGTTGGAATGGTGCCCGAATCCACTACAATTGCAACACGGATGTCTAGACCAGGTACTGCACCCTCAGTTCAAGATATCCTTGGCACTTCATGCTTGGAGATTCTCAAAAGATGTTTAAATAGATTATTGGTTAATTCCAATATAGTTAACCAAGTGATAGCTGGTCATAGACCCCCAAACTTTTATGCAATATGAGAAAGCTTGGAAACTTTTTCAATAATTTATCAGGTTAACGACTCCATTTCATATAGATTTTTAATTTTTAAATATATTTATTTACCAAACTTTTAGATAAACTATTCTGGATTATTATAGCAATGAAATGGAGTTTCTAACTTAATTAGAACTGCATTTATGGACTCCAGTATTTTAAACTCGAGGAAAACTTCCTCAGCACCCAGAAACATTCTGGGGAAGTGGGCTAGTGACTGTGTGTGCAAAATGTCTAATTTAGACACTCAGAAACTTTTCCCAGTAACCGGAAAAGATTCCGGGGATAAGGATTTTTTCCTGGTGTGAGAAAGTCGTCTGGTTAACCCGGAAATCTCTCTCCCCCAGAAGTGCTCTGCACCAATTGTTCCGGCTAATTGGGATATCGCTGTACCTTTATTATTTCATGTGATTGGAATATGAACCTTTTTCCATGATAAAGTGTACATATTTAAGGAAAAAAAGTTAAAGAAGAAAACTTGTGAAAAATTGGGAGGGGGTTTTGAGAATTGCAATTAAATGCCAGGTAGCGACATGTCCTAATATTACGTATTTTAGTAATTATTAGATGTTTTAATTGCCTGTATGTTGGCTTGGCGAGTTAATGCTAGGCATTTATGTATCTAGGTATAAAGCTAGACGTCGCATTCTGGACTTTATCATAAAAACTGTTTTTTATATAAAAAAAAAAGGTCTTTTCTCGGTAATAGAGGTGTAAATTTTTATTTCTGATGAGCATGCCCGGGCCCACTACAGATTATTAATTTTTTTCCTTCCGGGCACAAAAAATCATAATACATATTGACTTATAACATCAAGACTGCTTGATGAAGGGCCAGACAAGCTATCACTTATGCTAGAAGGGCCAAGGACACTGGGAGAGGCATCAAGAGGCACTACACTGTGCAATCTCCCTCACTTTTTACATTTTCCCTCCCTTCCACCTTCGCCAGCAACAAGGAAGAGAGCCTTTACCTTTGACCCATGTGACCACTGCCCGTGACCCCACTTAGACTGACCCAACCTGAGTTAATTCCAAAGTGTCCCACTGCCACATAGCATTTAATCCATCAAACAGACTGCGCTGAACTTGATGCATAAATTTATACAAGTTAAAATGTTTATATTGTTCACTATATGTACTTATTTCACCGTTATATTTTCATAGTTACTTACTCTTCTCTGATGATGAAACCGTAATGAATTGCGTGTGGAGATTATTCTTTTAATGAATATTACTTTACTCACCATAAGCTGGCTGCATCTACCTAGGGGTGGATCTAGGAATATCAAAATGTGGGGTCCAAGAATTTGTGGTGGAGGGTGGGGGGGGGGGGGGTACATAGCTAGCAGAGCGAGCCATCCCAGCTGGGGGGTCGGGGGACTCTGTATCCCGCCCCCCTCCCCCTCCCCGTTTTTAATTTTTTTTAAATCTGCCAATATCATAGGTAATTTCAGGCCATTTTAAAGGCATGTGCACTTGATATTAGGAGATAGTCTGAGGTCCATAGTAATTGCTTTTTACTATTAAGAAATGCCTGAGTATAATAGTGATACCCCCATTATCCAGAACTGGGTACTCCCGGAATGACCCTGTTTTTCGACAAAAAACACAGAGCTCACCACACATGTCCCACCACCACTTATAAAAAGTTTGATTCATGCTCTTTATAAAATGTGATTTCGGGATCAGTCCTTCATTTTTCCTGCCAAACCTTCAAAATTGATCCTGTAAAAGGTAAAACTAATCCACAATGAATACCAAAATATAGAATATGTGTATGAGAGGTGATTTTTTTTTTTTTTTTTTTTTTTTTTTCGGGATTAGCCTACCAGGGCATAGGTCACTCAACCACATCGGGGCCTGGGGCAAAAATATAATAATAATAATAATACAGTGACCCCTCGGTTAACGAACTCAATCCGTTCCAGAAGGTCGTTCGTCAACCGAAACCATTGTTTCAATGGGTTTTTGGGTAATTGGTTCCAGCTCACCGAAAACTTCCTAAATTCAACAAAAATGGTAGAAAGGTTCACTTACTTCGAGGTGTGTATGTAGAAGGCTCCTGGATGATGATGATGATGATGATGGGATTTAGAATGGTGGTGGAGGAGAAGGAAGAAGAGAAGGCATTGGGGTGGAAGAGAAGTCACCCCATGGCGCCATTTCACCCATAAAATTTTAGCTCTCTTGGTGTAATTCAAGATTATTTTTTTTAAATCAACACTGCACCGCATTATATATTGTCAATATGTAAAATATATTTCAAAATGACCAATAATTTGCTTGGAAACACAGAAAAAAAGCGTTTAGTTGAAGAGAGTCTCAAGCAAGATGTTACCTCCAGTGAAAACAGAGAGAGACTAACGCCTGTTTGCTGTGTTAAGAGGCTGGATGCCGCGCATTGAACTAGTCACTTTACCTTCAATTATGTTCAATAATTGTTAAAATGACTAAAAAATTGAATATTAAACTTTTAAAATTATTGAATAGTATAAACTTCTTGATATTTACTAAAATAGTAAGGAATTTAAGCCCTAGAACTGATTAATGTATTGGCGGACTGACACTAAAGCTGGTTGCCTGGTCAGTGCAAGCGAAAACATGTTGAGGTCGGTTCATAAGAAATTCATTAACCGAATTTTTGTTCGTTAACCGAATTGAAGATCCTAATGGAAGGCAGTTCGTTAACCGAAATTTCGTTAACCGAGGCGTTCGTTAAACGAGGGGTCACTGTAATAATAATAATAATAATAATAATAATAATAATAATAATTAAAAGCCGGTTTAGACAACACATTATGCTTCCAATATCTTCCCAGTGGTAGTACACTGTACCTACCTGTTGTCCCACGTTTGATCTCAAGTCTTAGCAAGTCGATTTCCTGTTACAGTCCCACCTCGACTGGAGTGATAAAAATAAGGGTTAAACACAGCTGATATAGGTAGTGTATATACTGTGTAGTAAAACTAAACATGTTAGATACAGTATACACAAAAATAAATTGCCACGCTCTTAATTTCTACCAAATTTCATAAATAACCTGAATTACAAAAATTTAAACTTATTTGTTTTCCCAACCTACCTACCATATTTTTATTATGTCTTTGTTATAAGGAACTGGTGCATTTGTTTGATCTAAGGTTACTAATATAGATATTTAATATCATACTATGAAGAAGTTTTATAGACTTCAATATAAAAACCTATAAAGACCTAAACTTGAGGAAAAGTGAGTAATTTAAAGAATTTACATTGAATTAGTGGTGTCTCAGAGGCACAATTTGTAAACCTTCCAATGGTTCCAACACGATTTTTTTTCTCCTTTTCAGGCTAACTTGGTGCATTGACTGTAGTTGTAAGGAGAAGCATCACAGCCTTCAGTTGTACCTGACAAGATTGGACACTGTTGAAGGTCCTGATTATTTACAATATTTCATACTTCGTCTTGATAGTGGAATGTCTTATGAGTACAAAAATTTATTTGATTATACATTTAGTAAATTTGTAAGAGGCTTTATGTAAAGGCTAAAAAAAAGACTCGGTGGCCTCTGCAGTTGTCAGAAAATGGTACCAATAAGGGCACTGGGGGGTATGCTATTTCATTTCATTCCTTTTTCCTCAGGAATGGCCAAAAATTGCACATAATTAGTTTTTACCTTACCTCTCCCTCAAATTGATGGTCATAATTATGTAAAATGCTTGTTTTCTTTATGGATTGGGAATGTTAAGACCAGATTTGTGTATTTCTTCCCTTTTTCTGTTTACTTGAGGTTATCAGAAGTCTTTGTTTCATTAAATTGATTCTAAATAACCCATCTTTGGTCTAACAGGAATCGCTTTATGTTTCTGCTCAACGTTCATGAAAAGCTTCTTCCGTGTTTTGTCCCAAAAGTCATTAAAAAACACTTTTATGCCCTCTTCAATTTTATGGTTGGTTGTGGATTAGGTTCACTTTTCTGTTCATAGTGGTACCTTCCTGACTTCTGTAATATGAATACTGCTTTTTTTTCTTTTCTTTTTTTTTTCCAGAAATTATCATTAACTGAAAATCCTGTTTGGCAAGATAAATGTCAACTTTTAGTTATGAGAGCTGCTTGATGTAAGGTGTAGGCTAGATATGAGGAATCGATCTGGAAATCTTATTTTGTAAAAGTTGCTATAGCCAGGAAGCCTTAACACGGTGGGTGTGTGTACTAGTTGGGCAGACATCGCTCTGAAAGATTTCCTGCCTTTAGAGCAACTGTAGCACCATATCCCCCCTCATTTAGCCCTTTCGCCTCAGGGGGTGGTTTTTGCTGTGGTATCCCCACATGGGGTTTTAAGAAATTCAGAAAGAAATATTTAAGATAATCTAAATTTTCTAAAAAATCAAGCAAAATTTTCTGAATAAACTGGTAAATGATACAACATGAAACATTCAATTTAAATGTCCCATGAGGTGTCATATTTTGCTGCACCACTCTCAGGGCTGCCAGATGTATGATGAGATAGTTTCCAACTAGCCTCATAATTTTAATATGTAGTTTTCACATTTTATTTGTACAGTGATATCCCCTTTAGCCAGAAAAATTGGTGCAGAGCACTTCCAAGGATGAGAGATTTCCAGCTAACCAGACAACTTTCTCAAACCCGGAAAAATTTCTCATCCCCGAAATATTTTCCAGTTACTGGGAAAAGTTTCCGAGTCTCTAAACTAGACATCTTGCACACACTTCCCCAGAATGCTTCTAGGTGCTGGGGATGTTTTCCTTAAGTCTAAACTACTGGAGTCTGTAAATGCAGTTCTAATTTTGTTAGACTCTCTATTGCTTTATTATAATAATCCAGAATAGTTTATCTAAAAGTTTGGTGAAATAAATATATTTGAAAATTAAAAATCTTTCTGATATGGACATGAATAAAACTGTGTGTTACAGCAAGGACTGGTATTTTCCACTCCCATGGAACTGTGGGGGATTAGTGGGTCTCATGTACCTGACCTTACACAATGTCAGATGGCGGTAGGGTGGGGGATTAGTGGTCTCATATTACTGACCTGATAGAATGTCAGGTCACCTTTTCTTGGGTCTCATGACCTGAAAATGTCTTGAATAAACATGAAACCTAAAGTATTTTTGCAAGATTGTGAAAAGTATTAGTATAAAAGAGCAAAGTTGTATCCCTTCAACATTACATTACATAACATTTTAAAATATGGAGTGAGAAAGCAGAAATGTGTAGGTGATTAGAGAGATGGGGTGGAGAGGAGTGTTGCCAAGCACTCCTCAAGTGCTGATATTTAACTTGCTACCATGCAGTTACACACACCCAGATGTGTCTTAATTCCCTTGCTGGGGCGTGTGAGTGGTGTTGGGGAGTGTGGTTGTTGGAGAGTGTGGTGGTGTATGTGTGATGTGTAGGTGGTGTTGGTGTGTTGATGGAAGTGAACCTTTTTGGGGGGTGGGGGGAGTGTCACACAGTCACTCCCTCCTCACTCAAGCGTGGCTAATTGTTATAGGGAAATGAATTTGATACCATAATGATCCTTAATAAATTCTCTACGAAACGTTTCCAATAAGATATCCTTAGACGAAATATCTCTATATGATATAGTGATGGGGATTCCATTCTTTTATAAAAAAAGAAATGTTGATACCAGAGTCAGTAAAATCAGTTCTAATTTCGTTAGACACACCTTTTATTTATTAAAATGATCCTGAATACTTTATCTAGAGGTTTAGTTAAATAAATATATAAAAAAATGCTCTATATGATATGGGCATGAATAGAGTTGTTACTTTTATCCTCTTCACCACTGATCGCCTCGTTAGTCTCTTGGGCGATCAGTCACGTCTGTTACACTTTTCACTCAACTGACTGTAATACTGTACATAAGTAATCATGTCTTAACACTTGCAATGAAGGTTGGGTGGGAGATTACTGTCTTAGACCTGAATGTCATTACAATATTTTTTACCTTTGAGGTAAAACAGTACATAGTACTATACTACTGTATTGTATGTGAAGGGTACATCTATTAATAAACACAGATTATTACAGTAACTTATCTGTACTTATTAATGAAAAACTAATAAACAGTATTGTATCATGAATGAGTCAGTACAGTAGACAAACAGTGAGATGACCCTTGTGGGAAGGGGGTGGCACGGTCACTTTACCCCCCACCCCCATGGAGGATAGATTAACCTTATAAAATGTCACTGATTTGACTTATGAGAATATAACTTGTATAATTGGAATTCTTGTAAGATAGTGATAAATCTGAGTATAAACATCATTTATTTTGCAACACACACATTCAGTCCATTGCACAGAAACTTGGGTACCCTTCATTGTTTGTTGATCATTGTTTTAAAAGGGCTAAAAAATCCTTTCATTCTACTCAAACCAGGCAAATTCCTACATTTAAGAATATTTTGACTGCCTTATCGTAATGAATTTGTCCCGTTAGTTCAGTCCCTTAAATTATTAAATATTAATGTTACTTGTAAGTATGACTCCATTATTACCAATATATTAATCAAGAATAGCCCAACCTTGAATGTAAATGGAAGTGTTTACTGCATTCCGTGTAGCAGCTGTAATGGAAATTATGTAGGACAAACTGGGAAAGCATTGCAACTCAGAATTAAAACAGCCCAAGTACAATATCAGAACAGTACTATCCCCATCATACAGTCAACACCTAACCTGTTTCTCTTGAGACTTTCAACACGTAAGTTTAACTTTACTGACCTTATTGTTTACACAGATAGACTGAGTCCATTGCATCGGTTATCATTGTGACAACATAGAAATATGGCAAATTAAGTACTCATTATAAGTGTTAAGATTAGACTAATTACATAGATATGATTGTTTTGTGTATATATTGGATTAAACATTTATGTATGATTTATTTGAAATACTAAAATGAATTATTTTCATCGGGTTTGACCGAATTATAACGTTCGAGTTTAACGTGAAGAGTCTGATTAACCTTTAAACGCTCAGAAGGCATTTACAGCTGAAAGCAGTGCACTGTTCGTTCATGTTAGGAACAATAATCATCCCAGATAGGGAAAACAGCTTGGAAGTGAACAAATCATCATGTGTGCAAAGGCTTTGGCTTTAGGATATAAATCCCATGCCAGCCTAATCAGGATCTTATAAAAGGAAAGTCAAGAACCATGGGTTTCCAAGGGGTAACAAACAACCGATAGAGATTGACATCTCTTTACAACGAATATAATCACAATAATTGACACCACTCACACAAATATCAAATAAACAATTACGGGAGTCAAACAATTAAGGGAGTCAAACAATGTACAGATATTTCCTACTGCGGCAGCCTGGTGGAATGTTCCGTTAACGTGGTGGTCCATTCTCAGGGGGAAGGTTCAGGGCAGCTTCCTCACTTGGCGCCGGCGTTGGTGGGCGATGTCTTGCCACACAGGAGAGACGCCAGGGCACTGACGGTGGATAGGGCATGGAGGAAGTGGCAATGACATGGCAGCCATGGTAGTAGCTGGAGTAGGTGTGCGGGGATTGACAGCCGAATAGTGAAGGACTGGGGAATCAGCCCATGAGCCTCAGATGAGTACACGACCAGCGTTTGAACGAACAGCGGGGGAAGTGCAGCTGTGGCGCTGGCTGGGTAGTGTCTGATGTGTGACGAAGCAGCAGCGACCTTCTCACCTCCGTTTACCCCCTCTAGTGGGGGCCGCAAATGAGCGGCGGACAACCATCCTGCTCGTTACCGCCCTTACACAGCTCCCCCAACAAAAATCTACTGTAAGGTACATTAAAACTTAAGATTAGTACAACAAAACATTTAATAGTCCTACAACAAATGGTTAAATATACAGAGCAAAATAAAGAGTAGAGAATGGTCACATTAAAAAGAATAAGTGGTAACTTGATGTCCAAATATCGTAAGGCCGTATCAAGGAACTGCAAACTTTTAACCCTCTCACCGCGTGTCACGTACTTGCCACTTTATTCTGTCTACCTCCAGACGATTTTATTCAGTTTAGGGTAACCTCCCTCTGTGAAAGGGTTAAATTAAGTGATTCGAGATACTGTATATAAAAGGACTTAGACTATGATAAAGTGCACATAGGGTATGTGTTCTAACTTACATACATTTCCGACTTAAAAACATCCTCAGGAACGGAGTTTATTAGTAACCCGAGGACCTCCGTATAATGAGAGTCTAGAAGGATCAGCGATATGATGTCTCTATGTAAAAGTCCAAGACTTAATATTCCCCTAAACACTAATGAACAACAGAATTAATGTCATAGCTTAGTAGCTAAGGCTTTAACTGAGAATTTTGTTTACAATTTGTGATACTTTTTCCTTTTATCCTCTTTGCCACTGATTGGTTCGTTAGCCGCTTTGGTGGTTGGTCACGTCTGTTATGCACTGTTGGCAAGTACTGGGCTTGCACTGGCTCCTGAATGTATCAGAGCCTGTTCCAGTGCTTGTCAAGTATGGTCTTGAAACACCTCACACTCGGTGCCATCACATCACTTTTGGCAAGTTGTTCCAAGAGTTCACAACTCTGACTCCGCAAAAGTTTGCCCTCACAGTTTTCTGGACTTGCAGCTTCTTCAACCTCAAGGGTCAAGCTATGACCCCCTGGGGGCGGGTGTTCGCCAGCTCCAGGTATGGACACTCACCTGAGTAGTGCCCTTTGCCCTTCTGTAATAAAAGCTAGGCAGTTGCAGGCACTTTAATCTCTCTGGATAGCTGAGGTGCCAAAGTGCAGGCAACAGTCTGCTGGCCCTCCTGTGGACATTTTCAATCAACTGACAGTCCCTAGTATATCTCGGGGACCAGACCAGACGGGGTGACTGTATTCCAGGCGGGGAAGTACCTTACTCTTGAAGATCATTACGAGGGACAGACCATCTAGATATCTGAAAGACCTTATTATAAGACCTAATAATTTAGTTGCTCGATTCACCTTCTTCTCACAATGGCCCGAGAACTTCAGTTCATTGTCAACATACACACCCAGGTCCTATTCGCATTCACTATAATAATGCAGCTTCTTCGTCCCATTGGTTAACGAGCACCTCGGTTAACGAATTACCTTCCATAAGATTCTTAACTTCGGTTAACGAGCAATCCCTCGATTAACAGGTTTTTAACGAGCGACCCTCCACATGTTTTTGCTTGCATTTGGCGGTCCACCAGTTGTAGTATTAGTCCGCCAATACAGTAATTGGTTCTAGGGCTTAAATTCCTTACTATTTTAGTAAATATCAAGAAGTTTGCACTATTCAATAATTTTAAATGTTTTATATTAAATTTTTTAGTCATTTTAACAATTATTGAACATAATTGAAGTATAGGAAGCTATTTTTTTGCGCGCCAAACAGCCTGTCAACACACCATACAGGCGTCAGTCTCTATGTCTTTTCTGTGTTTCCAAGCAAATTATTGGTCAATTTGAAATTTATTTTACATATTGATATATATAATGCAGTGCGGTGTTGATTTAAAGAAAATAATCTTGAATTACACCAAGAAAACTAAAATTTTATGGGTGAAATGGCACCATGGGGTGACTTCTCTTTCACCCCAATGCCTTCTCTTCTCCCTTCTCCTCCACCCCCATTCTAATTCCCATCATCATCATCCAGGAGCCTTCTACTTACACACCTCAAAGTAAGTGTACTTTACTACCCTTTTTGTTGATTTTAGGGAATTTTCGGTGAGCTGGAACCAATTACCCAAAAACCCATTGAAACAATGGTTTCGGTTAACGAGCAACCTTCTTGAACGAATTGTGCTCATTAACCGAGGGACCACTGTATGATACGCTTCCTTACTGTTGATGCATCCTTAGTGCATCCTCTTGCACTTCATGGCATTGAATCTTAGCAGCCATTTCTTCAACTATTCTTGAAGCTCATAGAGATCTTTCTGCAGCTCTTCAAAGTCTGTTTGGTCCCACTTGTTAAGGTTCAGTCCATGCTGTTTAGTTATTATACTGTTTAATGTAATCACTATTATTATGACCTCTTGTAGTGGAGGAATACTAACAGAATTATTATAAGTCAAGAGAAAATGAGAAGAGTAAACAGATCAAAGGTAAACAATCCTAGGGTATTTATTTCACCAAATTTACACGTCATATTATTAGTTAGTACAGTCCAATACAGTACAGTAATACAATAATTCTCCCACTTCCAGTTATTCCCAATCACACAGCAAGCTAATAATGATAATAATAAAGTCAATGGACTGTACCTATGGGGACCATACATAGTTAAATCATTGTTTGCAGAATGACTTCACTGTACAACCATAGTAATTTTTCACTGGTCACAGTTGGACCCGAAAGGAAGGGCAACTTTTATTCAGGCTCTCAAATTTGTTATTATGAAAATCATCATTACACTGTACACAGCCAGACCTAGGAAAAGTGCTATGACACCTTTGTTCAGACTCACACGAGCACAGTGCTATCACAGAGTCATCCTGGTTTGGAGAAACTTCCAAACCAAGTTCCCTAACACAAGCACATCCGAGAGAACAAACATTGAAAAATGCATCCCACACTGAGGTTTCACTAGGTAGCTGGAACACTATTGTGAATCTTACAGGAGGTTATCTTGAGTCCAGAAGACTGCTGTCAGCCCTCTACTGTTACCAGACAATGTCAAAGGTTGTATGAGAAAGGAAAGGTGGCAGACAAGTGTGTAGGATGATATAGGGATGTTATCTATTGTCTATGGGTGCATGGGCTTACTCTCGAGTTTTTCAATGAGGAGAAGTTGACACCCAGATCATGAATGGCTGGGGTGGTGATGAGGAAGCACTGGCAGTGACCAAAAATTATTTAGTGGAGATGTCCTCATTCGCACACATGCACTGTATACAAAAATGCATACAACATTGTTTAATGATTATGTTCAACACATAATAGCACATGCATAGAATGTAGGTTTAATTGTTGTCAAAGTTTTGATCATTACAAAAAAAAAAAAAATTCTTTGCAGAATAAAATTTTTAAATGTATCAAAATTACATCATCATCAATATTTTCCACACCTGCTTGGGTTAACCTTGATTACTTGATGGCAGTTCTCCTTTCTGTGTACAGTACAGTAGTCACTTGCAGCCTCTCTCGCTAGGTTCTTAACTCTAATGCCATTTCTTTCAACCTCTCCCAATATTATTTTTCGTCTTGCACATTTATACCCATGAATTTTTTGGCTCACCTCAGTCTACCCCTACACAAAACTTTGCCAATACTCTCAATATCACAGCTGCTGCTAAGAACAAGGTGTCCTATCTTTCAGTGTTACATTGTGCATCCAACTCTCTGCTCTCATTTCAGCTCGTTCAAACCTGTGTATTTCTTCATCCTCTTTAACTGCTCATGTTTCACTGCCATACAATGTTACACTTCTCATTCCAGTTGCATACATTTTTCCTTTTAAACAGAAGAAAGGTCCTCCACATAAACTACAGCAATGGAGACTTGCATTGTTTGGGTACAAACAAAATGTTGATTTCCGTACCTCTTTACCTTTAGCTTAGTGGACAGTAGCAATGGTCTTCTGTCCTCGGAAACCTGACTGCTGAATATTTGAGTGCCCTGGTATATCTGTTTTTTTTTATGATTGCTTCTCATACTCCTGTTGAGACTGCTGCTGCTGTTTTGTGGGCTACTGCTGCTTCTGTTATTGGGGCTACAGCTGTTTCTGTTGGGGCTGCTCTGCTGATGTTATTGGGGCTACTGCTGTTGCTTAGGTTGTTGAGGCTGCTGTTGCTGCTTCTGTTGTTGAAGATACTACTGTTGATTTTGGAATTTGTGTTTTGAACTCCTCTGCTTACGGGCATGATGTCCATGTGACGGGAAGTGAGCATGAGATTATGTATTGTACTTCCACCCTGCTGCCTATCATACCTTGTCTTTGTACAGAGATGGATATGAGTTACTCTTATTAATTTTTATTTCTGGGTGTAGTATACGAGTATATACCTCCCACACACAGCATTAAACCTCCCCCAAGGCATAGAAACACACACACACACACACACACAGTACCTAAAGTCTCACCTGTTATAACTGCCTTGGTCCTCCGTCATTGTAGAATCCTCCACGGCTGAAGGCGGTGAGGTGGGAGTGTAGGAGGGCGTGAGGTTGAAGCATTTTAGCCTGTCCATAAAGAGAGCAACTCCATGACAGTTGTTTGTCTCCAGTACTGTCGACGGATAGCTCTCTTGATAGTGCAGACTTACACCCTCGTGAACTGGTGATGGTGAAGGTAGCTCTCTTGATAGTGCAGACTTACATCCTCGTGAACTGGTGATGGTGAAGGTAGCTCTCTTGATAGTTTTTATGTTTAACATCTACACCAGGTCACTGTTACACCAAACCTCTACACTGCTCACTACACCAGGTCACTGTTACACCAAACCTCTACACTGCTCACTACACCAGGTCACTGTTACACCAAACCTCTACACTGCACACTACACCAGGTCACTGTTACACCAAACCTCTACACTGCTCACTACACCAGGTCACTGTTACACCAAACCTCTACACTGTACACTACACCAGGTCACTGTTACACCAAACCTCTACACTGCTCACTACACGAGGTCACTGTTACACACAAACCTTTACACTGCTCACTGTTACACCTAACCGCTACACTGCTCAGCACACCAGGTCACTGTTACACACAAACCTCTACACTGCTCACTACACCAGGTCACTGTTACACAAACCTCTACACTGCTCACTGTTACACAAACCTCTACACTGCTCACTACACCAGCTCACTGTTACACACAAACCTCTACACTGCTCACTACACCAGGTCACTGTTACACCAAACCTCTACACTGCTCACTACACCAGGTCACTGCTACACCTAACCTCTACACTGCTCACTACACCAGGCCACTGTTACACACAAACCTCTACACTGCTCACTACACCAGCTCACTGTTACACAAACCTCTACACTACTCACTACACCAGGTCACTGTTACACACAAACCTCTACACTGCTCACTACACCAGGTCACTGTTACACAAAACCTCTACACTGTTCACGACACCAGGTCACTGTTACACCAAACCTCTACACTGCTCACTACACCAGGTCACTATTACACCAAACCTCTACACTGCCCACTACACCAGGTCACTGTTACACCAAACCTCTACACTGCCCACTACACCAGGTCGCTGTTATGCCAAACCTGTATACTGCTCACTACACCAGGTCACTGTTACACCAAACCTCTACACTGCTCACTACACCAGCTCACTGTTACACACAAACCTTTACACTGTTCACTACACCAGGTCACTGTTACACCAAACCTCTACACTGCCCACTACACCAGGTCACTGTTACACCAAACCTCTACACTGCTCACTACACCAGGTCACTGTTACACCAAACCTTTACACTGTTCACTACACCAGGTCACTGTTACACCAAACCTCTACACTGCCCACTACACCAGGTCGCTGTTACACCTAACCTGTATACTGCCCACTACACCAGGTCACTGTTACACCAAACCTTTACACTGCTCACTACTCCAGGCCACTATTACACCAAACTGCTACACTGCTCACTACACCAGGTCACTGTTACACCTAACCTGTATACTGCCCACTACACCAGGTCACTGTTACACCAAACCTCTACACTGCCCACTACACCAGGTCACTGTTACACCAAACCTCTACACTGCTCACTACTCCAGGCCACTATTACACCAAACCTCTACACTGCTCAATATACCAGGTCACTGTTACACACAAACCTCTACACTGCTCACTACACCAGGTCACTGTAACACACAAACCTTTACACTGTTCACTGTTACACCTAACTGCTACACTGCTCAGTACACCAGGTCACTGTTACACACAAACCTCTACACTGTTCACTACACCAGGTCACTGTTACACACAAACCTCTACACTGCTCACTACACCAAGTCACTTACACACAAACCTCTACACTGCTCACTACACCAGGTCACTGTTACACCAAACCTCTACACTGCTCACTACACCAGGTCACTGTTACACCAAACCTCTACACTGCTCACTACACCAGGTCACTGTTACACCAAACCTCTACACTGTTCACTACACCAGGTCACTGTTACACCAAACCTCTACACTGCACCAGCTCACTGTTATACCAAACCTCTACACTGCTCACTACACCAGGTCACTGTTACACCAAACCTCTACACTGCTCACTACACCAGGTCACTTACACCAAACCTCTACACTACTCACTACACCAGGTCACTGTTACACCAAACCTCTACACTGCACACTACACCAATGTCACTGTTACACCAAACCTCTACACTGCTCACTACACCAGGTCACTGTTACACCAAACCTCTACACTGCTCACTACACCAGCTCACTGTTACACAAACCTTTACACTGCTCACTACACCAGGTCACTGTTACACCAAACCTCTACACTGCTCACTACACCAGGTCACTGTTACACCAAACCTCTACACTGCACAATACACCAGGTCACTGTTACACGAAACCTCTACACTGCACACTACACCAGGTCACTGTTACACACAAACCTCTACACTGCACACTACACCAGGCCACTGTTACACACAAACCTTTACACTGCTCACTGTTACACCTAACTGCTACACTGCTCAGTACACCAGGTCACTGTTCCACATAAACCTCTACACTGCTCATTACACCCGGTCACTGTTACACACAAACCTTGCACTGCTCACTACACCAGGTCACTGTTACACACAAACCTCTACACTGCTCACTACACCAGGTCACTGTTACACACAAACCTCTACACTGTTCACTACACCAGGTCACTGTTACACACAAACCTCTACACTGCTCACTACACCAGGTCACTGTTCCACATAAACCTGTACACTGCTCATTACACCTGGTCACTGTTACACACAAACCTCTACACTTCACACTACACCAGGTCACTGTTACACACAAACCTCTACACTGCTCACTACACCAGGTCACTGTTCCACATAAACCTCTACACTGCTCATTACACCAGGTCACTGTTACACACAAACCTCTACACTGCTCACTACACCAGGTCACTGTTACACCAAACCTCTACACTGCTCACTACACCAGGTCACTGTTACACACAAACCTCTACACTGCTCACTACATCAGGTCACTGTTACACACAAACCTTTACACTGCTCACTGTTACACCTAACTGCTACACTGCTCACTACACCAGATTATTGTTACACACAAACCTCTACACTGCACACTACACCAGGTCACTGTTACACACAAACCTCTACAGTGCTCACTAAACCAGGCCACTGTTACACACAAACCTTTACACTGCTCACTACACCAGGTCACTATTACACCAAACCTCTACACTGCTCACTGTTACACCTAACTGCTACACTGCTCAGTACACCAAGTCACTGTTCCACATAAACCTCTACACTGCTCATTACACCAGGTCACTGTTACACACAAACCTTACACTGCTCACTACACCAGGTCACTGTTACACCAAACCTCTACACTGCTCACTACACCAGGTCACTGTTACACCAAACCTTTACACTGCTCACTACACCAGGTCACTGTTACACCAAACCTTTACACTGCTCACTACACCAGGTCACTGTTACACACAAACCTCTACACTGCTCACTACACCAGGTCACTGTTACACACAAACCTTACACTGCTCACTACACCAGGTCACTGTTACACACAAACCTCTACACTGCTCACTACACCAGGTCACTGTTACACACAAACCTCTACACTGCTCACTACGCCAGGTCACTGTTACACCAAACCTCTACACTGCTCACTACACCAGGTCACTGTTACACACAAACCTTACACTGCCCACTACACCAGGTCACTGTTACACACAAACCTCTACACTGCTCACTACACCAGGTCACTGTTACACCAAACCTCTACACTGCTCACTACACCAGGCCACTGTTACATCAAACCTCTACACTGCTCACTACACCAGGTCACTGTTACACATAAACCTCTACACTGCTCTCTACACCAGGTCACTGTTACACACAAACCTCTACACTGCTCACTACACCAGGTCACTGTTACACACAAACCTCTACACTGCTCACTACACCAGGTCACTGTTACACACAAACCTCTACACTGCTCACTACACCAGGCCACTGTTACACCAAACCTCTACACTGCTCACTACACCAGGTCACTGTTACACACAAACCTCTACACTGCTCACTACACCAGGTCACTGTTACACCAAACCTCTACACTGCTCACTACACCAGGTCACTGTTACACCAAACCTCTACACTGCTCACTACACCAGGTCACTGTTACACCTAACCTCTACACTGCTCACTACACCAGGTCACTGTTACACCTAACCTCTACACTGCTCACTACACCAGGTCACTGTTACACACAAACCTCTACACTGCTCACTACACCAGGTCACTGTTACACACAAACCTCTACACTGCTCACTACACCAGGTCACTGTTACACCAAACCTCTACACTGCTCACTACACCAGGCCACTGTTACATCAAACCTCTACACTGCTCTCTACACCAGGTCACTGTTACACATAAACCTCTACACTGCTCTCTACACCAGGTCACTGTTACACACAAACCTCTACACTGCTCACTACACCAGGTCACTGTTACACACAAACCTCTACACTGCTCACTACACCAGGTCACTGTTACACCAAACCTCTACACTGCTCACTACACCAGGTCACTGTTACACCAAACCTCTACACTGCTCACTACACCAGGTCACTGTTACACCTAACCTCTACACTGCTCACTACACCAGGTCACTGTTACACCTAACCTCTACTCCTGCTATTTGGAATTTGTATGTACAGTCATGATCCTCTTTGTAAAGATTATTTGGATCACCAGAAAATTAGGCTCCCCAGCTTAGGTTATCGGATATTAAACACTAACGTTATCTGGAGGGGTTTGGTGAGGTTAGGTTAGGTTAGCATTAGGGTAATCATCGGGTGAAATAAACTAGGGCGCCTAATCTTCACGTGTCTTAAGTTATTTGTGTTCTGCTAAATGTATGAGGAAAGTGACATGCTGTAGTACACAACCCGAGTATACTGGAGGTGTATTAACAGACGAGTGAGTTTCAAGATATATTTTGGTTAACTAGTGTTTTTAAGGGCCATTTTGGCCGAATTCTATACTCGTTACCTGGCTGAATATTACAGAACCTAGAAAGCTTTCAAAAGTCTGTACTTTCGTTGTATACACTGGGTTACAAAGCGAAGTTTTATTCATTTTCAGACAACAAAAAATTAACCAACGTATACTGTATGTTCACCACAAACATATGGGTCATTGAAATAAATAGAACGTGTTAAGCAGCGTTAGAAAATCAGCTTCAGTTTCAAAGTTTATATTTTTTATGAAGTTTGTGCATCAGCAACATTACTACTAGTATTATAAAGTATTATAAGTAACTCGGTATTACTGGTATCGTTTATAATGATAAAAAAGGGGGGAAAATAGCAAGAACTGTGAGGGTGAAATGTGATGCACCTCTGTCCGGCCCCGGGCGAGACACCACACATGCTATACACATCCCCATCACTTTAATTATTAACTCCGTTAAAATGACAGATACACCTATAAAACACCAAAATATTAATAACTATGTATCCTCCCGAAGTGACAGGCGGCGCTAGGCGCAGTATTAAATTCACCTTCACCTCCCACCGCGCGCCTATAATCCCGCCCAAAAAACTGGTGTATCCACAGCGCTCAACCACGAGCCAATCTAAGAAGCGATCCCTAAATTGGGTAATGGTGGGTGGGTGTAAGGGCTAGATCACGGCACATTAGGGTTCGGGTAATGCCTGTTATTGCTCTTTGTAATCATGGGTCTCCTAGGATGATACCTTTAAGTGATGACTTGTGACCCGTCTTTGAATGATGGTTTAGCCCGGGGAAGCTTCATACTGCAGGAGGCACAATACTGCCGCTGCTGCTCCCATCCAGTAAACCTGATGATAGTAGTTTCGGTGAGGAATATTGATGGTGTGCTAAGCTTGATATAAATTATGCCAAATTACCGGGTGTTGGTTGGGGTAATGGTGTACGCCGGGAAGGTGAATGGAGAGGTGTGTGTGTGTGATGCAGCCAAGGCGGTGTAAACTCTCTGCTTGTCGCCTTTATTTACAATTATTCATATTCCATTGAATTTTGTAAAATATCGTAACTATCTTCTACTAAAGCAAGACCTTGTGGGTGTGTGTGTGAGCAAATATGGCAACGCTGATAAAACATATACTGTATATCGGGCGAACTAATATATCTGATATACTTGTACATACCGACGGTAGGAGAGAAGTGGAGGGGTTGAGAAAGTCAGTGTTAATAACGTTGACAAAACTGATATAAAAATAAAATGGAATTCACCTGAACAGGGATTTAGAAGCAAGACAATGTCGAGAGATCAACGGCAGGACAAGGAATGTAGAATTACCCCGAGTAAGGAACACGACTCGTACAAGGAACATAACACAAGGCTGGTAACACGACTCTCACATACTAGGAACATCACACAAGGCTGGTAACACACGACTCTCACATACAAGGAACATCACACTAGACTGGTAACACACGACTCTCACATACAAGGAACATTACACAAGGCTGGTAACACACGACTCTCACATACAAGGAACATTACACTAGACTGGTAACACACGACTCTCGCATACAAGGAACATCACACAAGGCTGGTAACACACGACTCTCACATACAAGGAACATTACACAAGGCTGGTAACACACGACTCTCACATACAAGGAACATTACACGTAGAATGAACACACGACTCACAGACAAGGAAAAACAGAACTAGGTTGGTAACACACGACTCTCACAATACAAGAACAATCACACTAGATGGTTAACACACGACTCTTACATACAAGAAACATTACACTAGACTGGTAACACACGACTCTCACATACAAGGAACATTACACTAGGTTGGTAACACACGACTCTCACATACAAGGAACATTACACTAGACTAGTAACACACGACTCTCACATACAAGGAACAGTACACTAGACTGGTAACACACGACTCTCACATACAAGGAACATTACACTAGGCTGGTAACACACGACTCTCACATACAAGGAACATCACACTAGGTTGGTAACACACGACTCTCACATACAAGGAACATCACACTAGACTAGTAACACACGACTCTCACATACAAGGAACATTACACTAGACTGGTAACACACGACTCTCACATACAAGGAACATTACACTAGACTGGTAACACACGACTCTCGCATACAAGGAACATTACACTAGGCTGGTAACACACGACTCTCACATACAAGGAACATTACACTAGACTGGTAACACACGACTCTCACATACAAGGAACATTACACTAGGTTGGTAACACACGACTCTCACATACAAGGAACATCACACTAGACTGGTAACACACGACTCTCACATACAAGGAACATTACACTAGACTCGTAACACACGACTCTCACATACAAGGAACATCACACAAGGCTGGTAACACACGACTCTCACATACAAGGAACATCACACTAGACTGGTAACACACGACTCTCACATACAAGGAACATTACACTAGACTCGTAACACACGACTCTCACATACAAGGAACATCACACCAGGCTGGTAACACACGACTCTCACATACAAGGAACATTACACTAGACTGGTAACACACGACTCTCGCATACAAGGAACATTACACTAGGCTGGTAACACACGACTCTCACATATAAGGAACATTACACTAGGTTGGTAACACACGACTCTCACATACAAGGAACATTACACTAGACTCGTAACTGCCGATCGCAAAATTCCTCAGTTGATGATTCCAAAGAAGAAAACGTATTTTATTATCTGTGAAGACACGATAATAAAACGTGTTAATACTGGCAGACTGAGGCAACACCATCTTCTGCCTTGATAATTATTCTCCTTTTTATTACATGGCGTACTATGTGTTCATGTATTTTGGTATTCACACTTCGTCGTGCATATATGTATGTTTGTATTAATCCATGATGTGTGTATTTGTGTATGTATGTATTTTAGTATTCATCCATGGTGTTGTGTACTTGTGTATGTATGTATGTATGTATGTATTTGTCCTTGGTGGCGTGTGTACTTATGTATGTATGTTAGTATTCAGCTATGATGTGTACATTTGTGTAGCCATAATTAAGCAACACAAGGCTGGGATGTGTCACCCTGGTTAAGTAATACAAGGCTGGGATGTGTCACCCTGGTTAAGTAATACAAGGCTGGGATGTGTCACCCTGGTTAAGTAATACAAGGCTGGGATGTGTCACCCTGGTTAAGTAATACAAGGCTGGGATGTGTCACCCTGGTTAAGTAATACAAGGCTGGGATGTGTCACCCTGGTTAAGTAATACAAGGCTGGGATGTGTCACCCTGGTTAAGTAATACAAGGCTGGGATGTGTCACCCTGGTTAAGTAATACAAGGCTGGGATGTGTCACCCTGGTTAAGTAATACAAGGCTGGGATGTGTCAACCTGGTTAAGTAATACAAGGCTGGGATGTGTCACCCTGGTTAAGTAATACAAGGCTGGGATGTGTCACCCTGGTTAAGTAATACAAGGTTGGGATGTGTCACCCTGGTTAAGTAATACAAGGCTGGGATGTGTCACCCTGGTTAAGTAATACAAGGTTGGGATGTGTCACCCTGGTTAAGTAATACAAGGCAGGGATGTGTCACCCTGGTTAAGTAATACAAGGCTGGGATGTGTCACCCTGGTTAAGTAATACAAGGCTGGGATGTGTCACCCTGGTTGAGAGAAAAGTGGTAAGTGGGCCTCATTTCTATGGGACATTTTTAACCTAGCTTTAGTCAACGCACTTGGTATCGTGAAAAGGAATATATTAGTTAGGAACTTCATTGTACAGTTATATAATTGGTAAGAACTGTAGTCTACATCAGAGAAGGCGACGTGTTTGAACAAGATATTCAGGAAATGACATACTAAGTTTCATTGTTAATGACTCCTTAACAATAGCACCTGCAGAATTCTATTTAGTATTACAGAACACGTAAGCGTTGCGAGCTTCCCACTACTTAAATAATTCTCAACATGTGCTACTGCAACACTGCAACATGCTATCACATCTACAGACGATCACTAAAGAGACGACTGGTCAAAACGCACTAGCTGCGGTGACGAAAAACTTCGGTGACCATGTGCAGGTAAGTGTTGAAGACTGGAAACTGCCAGCCCAGACGTGTTTAGTAATACTACTGTACTTCATATAACAGTGCAGGTCCAGAAATACTGTGACATGAAACTACAGGTACATCTTTCCTATTTTCTAAATATTGTTCAATAGTGTAGTAAATATCCCTGTATGTTGTGCTTAATAACCTTACTGTAGTTGTTGAAGCACCAGCATTAACAATGATTTTATATATATATATATATATATATATATATATATATATATATATATATATATATATATATATATATATATGTGTGTGTGTGTGTGTGTGTGTGTGTGTGTTATAGAGACTTTGATGCATTAAATGGTTAGACACATTATACGAGTATATTTTATATGTGTGATCGTTTCTCTCACACATCCTGGATATTCGGAACACACGTTAAGCGGAAATGACTGCTGCTTCACCGCACAAGCTGATTGGCTGGAGGTAATATGACGTAATGGTGTTAGTCGGCCAAATGGCAAAGTCCTTGAGTACAAGTATTGAAACAGATTAGTAGATCTGAATTTGCTTTCTCATGAGAGACGTAGAGTGAAGGGCGATATAATCGAAGTCAGGGTTAAATGGAGGTGATTTGACTAAGATACTTAAACTATCAGACCAGGAGCGAACATACAAAAGCGGCTTTAAATCAGACAAAATATAATTTTAGTCGTAAAATAGGTAAACATTGATTTGGAAAATAGTTCTGGATGAATTTTGAACAAGTTAACAAACATCTTCATTAACTAAAACAGGGCTGCCTAGCATGGCACAGTTTCCTTCATTCTTATCTTAAGATAATGGAAGGATGGGGAAATGAGGGGCAGTAGGGAAGTTAAGGAAGGATAATAGGGATATAATGGAGGGACAGGAGGAAGAGAAGTGAGGCAGAAGAGGGAGAAGGAAAGAGAGGCGGGAGAGGAAACGGGGGTCAGAAGATGGAAGAGAGAGGAGGAGCAAGAGGAAGGGAAGGGAGGGGCAGGAGGTAGGTGAAGGGGAGGGAGGGGCAGGAGGGAGGGTAGGTGAAGGGAAGGGAGGGACAGGAGGGAGGGTAGGTGAAGGGAAGGTAGGCAGGGTATCATTGGCGGTAGAGTTATGTAGTACTGGCCTGACCCTCCACCGTGACCCACATACAAATGGTCTCATTAACCTGCTACCCTTCCCTCGCTCACTACCCTCCACTTCTCTCCCCCCTTCACTACCCTCCCCTCTCCCACTACCCTTCCCTCCCCCTTCACTCCCCTCCCCTCCTCCACTACCCTTCCCTCCCCCCACTACCCTCCCCTACTACCCTTCCCTCCCCCCACTACCCTCCCCTACTACCCTTCCCTACTACCCTTCCCTCCCCCCACCACCCTTCCCTCCCCTCCCCCACTACCCTTCCTTCCCCCACTACCCTCTCTTCCTTCACTACCTTCCCCTTTCCCATTACCCTTCCCTCACTACCCTTCCCTCCCCCACTACCCTCCCCTCCTCTACCCCCTTCACTACCTTCCCCTCCTCCACTACCCTCCCCTCCTCCAGTACCTTCCCCTCCCCCTTCACTACTCTCCCCTCCCTCCTCCACTACCCTTCCCTCCCCTCCCCCACTACCCTTCCCTCCCTCACTACCCTTCCTTCCTTCACTACCCTCCCCTCTTCCATTACCCTTCCCTCCCCCACTACCCTTCCCTCCCCCCACTACCCTTCCCTTCCCTCCCCCACTACCTTTCCCTCCCCCACTACCCTTCCCTCCCCCCACTAGCCTTCCTTCCTTCACTACCCTCCCCTCCCCCCACTACCCTTCCCTCCCCCACTACCCTTCCTTCCTTCACTACCCTCCCCTCTCCCATTACCCTTCCCTCCCCCACTAACCTTCCCTCCCCCACTCACCTTCCCAACCCCCACTACCCTTCCCTCCCCCACTACCCTTCCTTCCTTCACTACCCTCCCCTCTCCCATTACCCTTCCCTCCCCCACTACCCTTCCCTCCCCCACTCACCTTCCCAACCCCCACTACCCTTCCCTCCCCCACTACCCTTCCTTCCTTCACTACCCTCCCCTCTCCCATTACCCTTCCCTCCCCTCTTCACTACCTTCCCCTCCTCCACTACCCTCCCCTCCCCCCCTTCACTACCCTCCCCTCTCCCCTTCACTACCCTCCCCCCGTTCTTCACCACGACCCTACCCTCCCTCCCTCACTACCCTCCCCTCCCCATTCCCCTATCTCCCTCACTACCCTCCCCTCCCTCACTAGCCCTCCCCTCCCTCACTAGCCCTCCCCTCCCTCACTACCTTCCCTTCCTTCACTACCCTCCCCTCCCCACTACCTTCCCCTCCCCCATCACTATCTCTCCTTCCCCCACAACCCTCCGTCCTTTCACTACCCTTCCCTCCTTCACTACCCTCCCTTCCTTCATTACCCTCCCTTCCTCCGCTACCCTCCCGTCCCCACTACCCTTCCCTTCACTACCATTCCCTCCCTCACCACCCCAGGGCAGGAGCAGGACTCGGGGTGTCGCGGCAGGAGTGGGACTTGGGGTGTCAAGCAGGAGCAGGACTCGGGGTGTTGGGGCAGGAGCGGGACTTGGGGTGTCAGGGTAGGAATAGGAGCGTTTTCGAATCAGTGGACTACGGGCACGATTATGATGTGGTATACCTGACTTTAGCAAAGTCTTCGACAGAGTTCCCCACGAAAGACTAGTACATAAAGTGGAGGCTCGTGGAATTGGAGGAGATATTCTAAAATGGACTAGGGCGTGGAAACAGGAAACAGCGAGTAAGCATTAACGGCACTAAATCCGATTGGGGTAACGTCACTAGTGGAGTACCCCAAGGCTCAGTACTTGGACCATTACTATTTATTATATTCATACACGAGATATATATAGGTGTAGACAGCAACATATGTAAATTTGCTGGCGACACTAAAATAGGGCGTGTAATTGAATCTGGCGTGGACTGTGCAAAACTACAGGAAGATCTAAAAAAAAAATCGAATGGTCTGAAAAATGGCAGATGAAATTTAATGTGGAAAATGTAAAGTATTTAATATAGGAGATGTAAAGCAGGACCTGGGGTGTCGGGACAGGGCTCGGGGTGTGGGAGCAGGACCTGGGATGTCGGGGCAGGGCTCAGGGTGTTGAAGCAGGACCTGAGGTGTTGGAGCAGGACCTGGGGTGTCGGGGCAGGGCTCGGGGTGTTGGAGTAGGACCTGGGATGTCGGGGCAGGGCTCGGGGTGTTGGAGCAGGACCTGGGGTGTCGAGGCAGGACCTGGGGTGTCGGGGCAGGGCTCAGGGTGTTGGGGCAGGTCCTGGGGTGTCGGGGCAGGGCTCGGGGTGCTGGGGCAGGACCTGGGGTGTCGGGGCAGGGCTCGGGGTGTTGAGGCAAGTCCTGGGGTGTCGGGGTAGGGTTCGGGGTGTTGGGGCAGGACCTGGGGTGTCGGGGCAGGACCTGGGGTGTCGGGGCAGGGCTCGGGGTGTTGGGGCAGGTCCTGGGGTGTAAGGGAAGAACCCTTTACTCCATCAGTTTATGCCTTTAGGCTGGTGTATCATTTAACCCCCTCCCCTTGTATGTGTCGGGGGTTTGTTTAAGTATGCTATTTTAGTGAAGAACACGTAAGATGCGTAGCATACTATCACCAGTGACCCGTCACACACACACACCGCGTGACGTGACACGAAGAGGCTGGAAAACTTTATCGCTCAAACTGTTTAAACACATCACAGTGGTGAAACTTTGTTCTATAATATAAAAAGTATTGATCCTAGAGTCCGAACTCCTAAGTGGTGGAACAAAGGTGAAAACGATATAGTACAGTTTAAATTACTAGAAGATATCGTACACAGGTGTCATAAATCAACTGAGTTAACTCACATATTAACCAGACACTCACTAGCGATTCTACTCAAGTTGACTGATGGTACTAACACTTCGAGGCCTATGGAGTCTTTAACAAAGCTGGATACTAAGTCGTGAAAAAAATACTTACTGGGCGCAATTGGATGGGTGATTCTCACAAATTCGGAGCAGCATATCTGCAGAGAGAAAAACACAAACATTAATGAATGATGAGGCTATTGCTAGTGAAAGTTTTAAGTTTGAATAAATTTATAGTGTTTTATGTCGTTACCACCAGGGCATACAACACAACGGGAATGGTGTAGGTCGCAGGGTGAGCAGTTGTCATATCATATTTATTGATAAAATAGGAGGGTTTTGGTGATACAATGTTGAAGCTAGTATCTGTCACCAGTAAGTCAAGGGTTCGAATCCTGCTTGGCTCGGCCATACGTGAGACGGGTGTTATCCAGTGTGACCCTACCAAACATTACATATTTCCTCCTGGATAGACAACCGCCCGAACGGCTAGCAAGCTGATAAGTGGTGAAATCATTGAATTGATAACTAAATTTTTGTTTAGCATAACTGGTGATAAGATAAATATACATGAAGATAGTTTATAGAGTTTGAAAAGTTGAGATATTAATGGTGGGTGATCTTGAAAAAAAATCAGAATTAGGTCGGACTGGAAGAGGAAGACGTTGGCTGTGACAGTCTAGAAAATAATTCTATGATTCTTAATGTGTTTTTTTTAAGTTTTGAAGAGGTAAATCAACCCTTTGTGTTTAAATTATATAGAGCCTCCAGATACTCATCCACACTGGCCAATGTGATCGTAAACTAAACGATGGTAGTCACTCGTAAAAGAAACGGCCCCCCTGGGCGAGAGATCTTGTAACGAAGCAGGTCAGTTCTGGTAACAGTGTACCTATGTAAGGGGTGTGGGGGGGGGAGAGGGGGGTGGATCACTGCCTTCTGCATGAACCACTGCCTCGGGTTATGTCTCGTTTCATGAACAACTAAACATGGTGTATATAATACCAAAATTATGTTAACTTTACGTTTTCTGATAATTTCGGTCCTTCCAACACCACCCTTAGCCCCATGCGCTCTCTGTTGGAGTCTTCCTCTAGGTTTGTTCATTCTGCAATAAATATCGAACAAACATTTAGCCATTTTCCGACATATTTGTCTGTATATGACCACGGAGGTTTATAATGTGACTGAACTCATATGAATAACATACAGGGTATCCTTTCGTCGCGATGTTTGAGACCATATTGCCCTTATGGACATTTCTGCCCTCCCTAACGACAAGAGGCCTCTCGACACACCCACTCAAACCATGGTCGAATAAATATAAGAAAAACTTTTTTTTTTTGGCAGAATAAGTTTAGTTTGGATATAAAGTGTAGGTATAATGCAATGAATAAGGTTAAATTAGTGATGATATTAGGGTCTTGTAATATAATGCCCAAAGGTAACATAATTATGCACCTCGTATTAGTTGTCCATGAAACGAGACATGACCCGAGGCAGTCATTAGTGCAGAAGGCAGTGATCCCCCCACACCCCTAACGTCAGGTACACTGTTACCAGAACTGAACTGCTTCCAATTACAAAACCTCTCACCCAGGGGGCCCGTTTCTTTTATGAGTGACTGTACGTTCCTACAGTATGTAAACACGCCCATCGCTGCTCACACAAGCCAGTTTGTCTCCCATACTGTAATGCACCATCCGTCTGTTTCTCGTAATCACTAGCAAATTGAGATGATCGCTCCCGTCGATATAATCATTCGCTGGATAGGGCGTTAAAGTGGCATTCACTGAGGTAACGAGCGACCAGCAAGATAAAACTGTCGCCGACCGCCATCAGTGTCTGGTTCCTACTGATAACGCCACCACAAACACGCTGGTGAACCACAATCAGGCCTCTCGTCTTGGAGCACCCACGCCCTCCCATAGGGGCAACAGTAAGTCACTCACTACCAAGGATTTACAAAGATGTATGTACACTTTGTACAGTCTCACCCAAAAGTTCGTTAACTCTCCCAGCCAGCTATAGCTGTACTGCCTCCTTCAGATGTTTGAAACTGTCTCAGTACCAACCAGAATATGAAACCGGTACGAATGAATCTAAAGGTTCGAAGTAACAGACTCAAGTTTATAAGTCTGAAGCAGGCAGTGCAGCAATAGCTGGCTGGGAGGGTTAACGAACTTTTGGGTGAGACTACAAGTCGGCCTAAATCATTGGAATTTTAGTATCACTTGAAGATTGGGCATCCCAGCTTATTTCACCTGATGGTTAAACTCCCAATAGCTACCTGAGGAGGATACGTTAGGTTAGCGCTAGGGTGTTTAATCAAAAGGTGAAATAAGTTGGGGTGACAAATCTTCAGGGAATCCAAATTTTGACCCATACAGGCTCTCGCAAAATTAGTCGTCATTCTACGTCTACGTCGTCAGTCTATTGGCAATCGTCTGCTATGCGCCTCCTGCTTACATTATCATCATTATGTAAACTGCACACTACTACTACTACTGCTAATAAATAATATATATATATATATATATATATATATATATATATATATATATATATATATATATATATATATATATTTATCATCGTTTTATGGCCGCTTACCATGGGTTAGCATCTCCATGCTGTGCAGTCTCCTGCACCAAGGTCTATTTGGACCTAGTTCTGCACTCTGCAGGTCATTTCTTACAATCTCCCCATATGTCATTCTTGGCCTACCCCTGACCCCTCCCTTCTTCTCTCAGACTCACGTACAGTATCTCCTGACCCATTTGGTCTCCTCTGTGCAACGCTTGCATGAACCATCTAATCTCACAAGGACTTGCCATGTCAGCCTACCTCAGTGAATCACGCACTTGATCATTTACTTTTTCTTGCTAATCGGAAAATCGTGAATATGAATTTCTGATCATCATTACTTATAAGCATTGTAGTTTAAGGCATAGCAGTATGATCCACCTAGAAAAATACTCCACTGTTCGGAATACTGTACACATTTATTCATATATTTAATTAGTAAGCGTACCGAAAATCTAACACGGAATAAAAACCTTCTGACTACAAAAATGTTCCTTAATTTTCTTTAAAATACATCAGTATATTCTGATAAGTATTTTATTTTTAAGTTAACCAACTACACCACCCAATAAGGTGGAAGGAAGGTATTTATCCCAGAATTTGTGATTCGTGAGTAAGTAGTCGACTGGTAATTGGTTGAGACCGCCATTACGTCACAACTTGGGCGCAGTTCTCAACTTCTCAGACTCGTCGCCGGTGTCCGACTATCCAGTAGTATCCACCAGGTCCCACGGTTGTTATTTTGTTTACTAACACTAAAAAGGAGCAGCAATTTGAACGTCGTTACTTATCAAAGATTCTGGGCACTCCGGTTTCTTCCTGTACTAACACTGGCCAATGAAAGAATTACTCAAGACGAGACCAACCGTCCGACCGGCTAATAAGCTGATAAGTGGTAGAAATGATAAATCAATATATACCCTACGCCCGTGATTATAGTGTGCCTGAATGGACAGTGTTATTGTTTAAAACCGGACTTGTGCTGCTGATATAGAAAGTATCACACCCTGATGTGCTCTTAGTGATATGCCTGGGATTTGTTTTGTGAGATAATATGACGCCATGTTGTGGTTGGGCGGACAGATACAAGTGTGTGTTGAAGGTGTAAACATGCATATTTTATTTGCTATAAAGGAATGAAGATCAGAAAACATTTAAGGTACGTACCTGATTTGTATGGTAAATTTACAGTTTCAGCCACAACTACTGTTCGACCACATTTTTGTTTTTCCCATGGTATTTGGTGTAATTCATTCGGATATGACCTTTAATTTTGTCGGAAATGAGTTGTTTTGGACTTTTATCACCCCCTTCCATACAACCTGACCTAATCAACCCAAAAAAACCTACCTAACCTTACCTAACTTCCAAGTGCTTTGTTTAATATAGTGGGGACCACTTATTAAACAGAAAGCGCTTATTTTGATATCTGGTACCAATGAAAGCAACTTTACTGAAGCATCATGGTTTAATTTTATGCTTTATGTGGACGTGAGAGTAAAGCTCGGACCGAACGGGTCAGCTGTAAACAAGCAGACGCCACGCGGTGACTGCAGGTTTCCGTTAATTTTTTACGTGAATTTACTTTCTCGGTTAATATCCATTTGCGACGGAAGTGGTATTAGAAAAAGTTGTTCCTATTAACAAGACATAACTAATGGTAAACACAAAATTGCAATAACCCTAACCGGGTTGTGGCTGAAACTATAATAATACCGTTTGGATACCCTTCTGAAACTTCGTGTTAATTTGTGATGTGTAGTTACTAGAATTGGTAATAGTGAAGCAGACGGTTAACACCAGTTGTTTGAATTAGTTCATTATTTCCACATTTATTCTTTGGATGACTTAAAAAAAATCTCTATCAACGCTTTTGCGTCAACTGAAGTGAGCAGGGAATGCATAAAGGGGATAATTGCTGGATAAATCACGGCGAAAAAATAGTCATATGACACTAAATGATGTCTACGTGTTTTGTACGTAAAGAAATAATTATTTACCATAAATAGTCAGCCGAAAAATCTGCCGCGTCGGCGCGCGTTGTCGTCCTCTCTTAAGTTTGTTTCACTAAGTGACTAACTGATCGTAATCTCACGTCCACAAAAAACGTAAAATTCACCATGCTGTGTCCGGCTTAAGTTCTCACAGATGGTGTTAAGAACATAAGAATGGAAGAAACTGCAGCGGGCCTATTGGCCCATACTGGGCGAGTGTAGGACAAAAGCCCCTAGGATAAAAGCCTCCTAGGACAAAAGTCCCCCAGGAGAAATAATAAGAAATTTTAAAATAATGATTTTATTTTTTTTGCAGTTTATGAACACTTCTCTAACCTAACCTTCGGGAATTCTGTTATAGTTATAAAGTATATTAGGAATGTTTATTAAATCTGCAATGACGTATGTTTTGCCTACTGGGGTAATTACTCCCCCTGACATTCAGTGACCTCACTGGGCCCTAGGGTCACCTCAGTAAATACAGAATGAACATGAAGGTAAAATATATCGTTTTTTCCTTCTATTTATTTAATAATGTTCAATATCAGAATTGAAAGGGTTATTATATTCTAATTATTTAAATTGTAATAATTTCATATTTAAATCTGTATATTTTTAATATTTCTAATGACCCCCTCTTTAACATAAAAACAGGGGGCTTCTGTCCTATTTTGCACTTTTACTCTGAGGGGCTTTTGTCCGGGCCCCGTGGTCCCAGACCTCCCCATCGTGGACGGATTAACACAGCTGGTGTTGTTGAGTGTCACGGGCAGTTATCACTGGGTACCTGGGACCTTACTTGGGTACGACTCAGATGTTAGTGTTGAGTTGTTTTTCACTGATTTAAGCACTGTTCACCACTATTCAACACTGGTTCCATTACTTTCCTAAATGAAACAGTAACTTCTGGCGAGAACTTGTTGATATTCCGGTGGGGAGGAGGGTTCAGGGGAGGGAGTTGGTATGGGCCAACATAACAGTTGACCTGGCTGCTGCCAGAGCAGCGCCAGGTACGTTTTGACCCTTCGGTAGTCTAGGATGAAGTCAATGGCTCGTGTTTCGTTAAATACAAGATTATCTATATTTGTTAGGTTAGGTTAACTTTATGTTTTAACAATTTTAAATAAAATAAGGTAAGATTTTTATAGTTTATAGATTATTTTTTTAAGCATTTGTATATGAAGGTCAGATATGATTAAAGCACAAAATTTACATTAGCAAAAATATAAAGTTAACCATTAAAGCCAAAACGGGCTTTAATCATATATTTATTTACTCTAGAACTTTAGTATGGAATTGTATTACTCCAACATGTTGGTGGTTCAGCGGTAATGTGCTTATCTCTCGCTAATGTGTCAGTTAATTTTTCCTGTGTGACATGTGAGAAGGGGGTTATCCATTGTGATTACTAAACATCACAGGTTTTCTGATGATTCACCGGTTTCCTCCTGTAATAACACTGGACATTTAAGTTCATAAAGTAACAAAGAACGTGTGTCAGTAATTAGGATGTCGGCCGTCCAGACCAGGCAGGTCATCAGTGATAAGGGCGAAGCGAACGATTCTACCATTCTACCGAACTCTTTTATATCGTTTATCCCATTTTACCTCAAATTCTTTCTTGTAGGATTTTTTTCTGTAGGTTTTTATATTTATCTTTATTTCATTAATTTCTAGGATTTCTATTTTTACTGCAATTTTTATGCTTATTAATATATTTGTAGGCCAAACAGGAATAAGGTCTGAGTATTTAAATTTTTCAAACACTTCATACCTTAGATTTTTTTTTATTCACTTCTACCATTCTATTTTTTTTCTTAATAATCTTGGTATTTAACTATTGTATCTATCTCCTTGGGTTTTCCCAGACATATTTTCCAGTAAGGTTTTATGTTAGTTGAATGGTCACAAAAAGGTAAGGGTCGGACGTCTTTGTTACCCTGTCTGCATTGTTTGTGCTTACAGACTCCACTATCATCACCGAAAACATTAATTTTATTTTCACCATGTTTGTTGTGACTTACATTTGTAGAGAAGACATTATGGACATAAAATGAAAATGCATGTAAAATTAACCGTTATTGCTCTTTTTCTGTTGCAGAGAAATTAATCCTGTTACCCTATGTATTTTATGGTTAATTATAGATTACAAAATATGATAAACTAAATTACGTTTTTTTTTACCAACCGTTACCGACAGTGGACGGTATGGCGATGCTTCAATAATATACGCTACCATGGATTTCCTTTGTTTTCAATCAAAACTTCAGCTGTTAATGTAAAAGACTTTATATACTTATTCAGCTAAGTATTTGAGTATCCCCCTAAAAAAAAATAATGAAAATATATTAACCTTGTAGCCAGGGCCGGATTCAGAAGTGGGCAGCTGCCCAAGGGCCTCCACATATTACAATATTTTATTTATTTGTTTATTCAAATGGATTATTTTTATTTTCATTCTTTAAAATTCATGTTTATCTATTCCATCACGCAAAACTATGTTCAGCAAGAAGCGTGATAGAAATTAGGCTAGCTACTCCTTGAAATTCATGAATACCTGGTTTTCCTATGAACCTTTGAACTTTATATTTTTAATGAATGCTATTGTTTGTGTTGCTAATAATATATTTAGAATTCCACAAACATATATTGATTAAAAATGAACTACACGGAATAACGAAATTGAGATTAAAAAAACAACAAATTAAATAACTGCATATGGTTTCAAAATTCTCCAAAGAAGTGTTCAAATTTCAAAATATTCCCGGGGGGCGCTGTAAGCCCCCCGGGACTCCCAGATGTTTAGGTTCGCTTCACTCGCCACCCCACCCTCTTGGGTACTTATAATGAGGGGGGCCTCCACAAAGAGGCTGCCCATGGGCCTCCACAGGTCTAAATCCGGTACTGCTTGTAGCGTCTGCGCTCTGGAGTCATCAGCTTTGGTGTAAAAATAGCGGAATCCGCCACCCAATGGAAATATCTCGGTCACTTGCTTGACACTGATTACACCTATAAATTTTTTTACCCAACTTGACCACCTTCCATAAAGTGTTACCTCTGTGGGTCGTTCCAGCTAATATCAGACATAATTCCTATGTTTCTTTTTTATCGCCGAAATCGCCTCTTCTCAAGTAAATTCGAAATAATTTTTTCCATATCTCGCCGCCAGATCTGTATTCTAAAGATTTAGAGCAAACGTTTTTCTTAAATCCCATGAAAACTAACAACTGTTAACTTCACCTTTTCTCTCACTTAATAGGTTAAATTTTAATTACAGTATATATTACGTGAATTAACGGAAACTTAATCATCCTCGAACTATACTTAAAAATAGCGAAAAAGCGTCAGTGTGCAGGTATGTCGAATTGATAAAGTATCGTGTCATACCACTTATCCGGATTACCAGCTAAAGTATTATGGTTCATTAAGTACCAAGGAAGCCAACTGCCGGATACTCCATACTCTTGTCTCACCGTCAACCTTACAGGTATCATCATCACCACCACCATCATTCTTGCAATATTCTATCAACATTACTGACCAGGTCATTATGGTGCGCATTCTGAATTCTAGTAACTTTTCTGTTTTGAAATGGATTAAAATATTATATTTTATAATATTAATAAAATGAATATATATTTTTTCTCTTTGAATGTCACGAAATTTTTGACTACAGTATACTGTATGCAACAGCGGTCAGGAAATTTTAATGAAACTCAAGATACCAATCCTTATGTGTAAGATGATTATTGTAGAAAATATTTATCATAATTACCGTTCAAAAGACGTAGTGTGTGAAGAAGGAAAGGTGGCAGTGTGAGTCACAGACAGGCTGGCGGTGATACGCGCCACCCTTGAGGCTCGGCGAGGCTACTACACCTCAACATTCTTCGCTCGCATCGCAGAACAATAAGTCTTCCCTGTTTTGTCGCCCACAACCTACGGAAGTCACTTCATGGTAGTCTATCCAAAATTCCTGGGAACTTTGGGGGCATTTAGTAGCTTATTGTGGTCCTGCTTCACTTAAACACTTCTCATGATCCCCCCCCCCCCCCCAGTTCTTTTGCCATCTATTTATCTTTACCGTTAAGATATGCTTCACTAGCCTTGCCACACTCAATTAGTTTAGGAATATCTTCTTAATACAGCATAAGACGACTGCAATATTTTTAATAAACCAGTCTTGACCACCGTCAACGTCTCCCATTATATTCTGAGCCACAAAGGCTAGACGTCTCATAAACTAGTGTGATATCGGATAAAAGATACAAAGATTTTCATCCACCTAGAACTTGGATATTAAAATAGTGTTGTGTTGAGAGAACGTAGTGGCACAGAGCGCGTCGCTGTGTATGTACTGTACAGTAGACGTTGGGAGACTATTTTTGTCACCATATTTTGTATTCCACTATCGACGTCTAAGAAAAAAAATATTTGCTAAAAAATACAAGTACACAAGTTTTGCTTGTGGAACACAAACAGCATCGTCTAGCAGCTGCTGAATTTCATTGCTATTTGTAAGATGTGATCACTGACAACGTTTTTGAATAAGATCCGTCGTTCATTTTGTGATCTGGTAATAAAAAAAATATATATATATATATATATATATATATATATATATATATATATATATATATATATTGCTAAAAGATCACTAGCGTTCAAGGCCGACGGCAGGCTTGTGTAATCGCTAAAGATAAATTCTTTAACTTGAGAGCGAAGGAGTCCAAGGCATATAAGGGCGATCTGGATCCTTTCGGCTATAAGGAGAATTTGCATTATTACATTGAAAATATTCAGTTGATGTTAAGGCAGGTGATAGCAAGACTCGGCACCTGCGGTTATCACAAAGTGTGTGTGTGAAAAGCAGTAGCTGATTGACAGAGGCTGTCCAGGAAGAAACTAGTGGACGCCGCTCGGGAGGTACGGACTTAGGGAGTCTTGGGTGTTCGTACGTTTTTTCCTTTGGGGAAGTAGGTGGACAGATCGTTCTTTTACACAACAAAATACCGTAGTTGATATTCCAGTAACTTTTAAGTACTACTTGGTTGGGGTAAGGTTGTCCTTCCTGGCGGACGCCCAATAAGGGGGCGTTAGAGAAGGCTCCAGTTTCTCTCCTGGGCTATGGTTGTTAATGCTTCTGTTTGTTTATTAATATATGGACTGAGGATAATCCCATCCTCCTCTGGTGTTTCATACTGTCTTTTCCCAGCACTTTACTTGTGGCGGCAATAGACAAAGTCTAGCAGATAGATAGCCGTGGTGTTAAGCTACTCTCTCAAATGACAACATACCTGTAGGTCGCCTGTGAGAAGCTAACAGCTTACACATGAAACGGGATAGCGGACACCACCATGACCTATGCCGTCACCAACATGTTGCAAGAACACTGGCTATAATTATTAATGAATACAGAAAATCGTGTTTATTACTTTTGAACTTATTTTTCTTATATGACGTGGAATGCCACATTTTTTTTCGCGATCTGAAAAGCCTTTAAGAATTTATTGAACGTAAACGACATTGTTGTGCGGACGGATGAATGGAGGTTACCATTACATACATCTTTTTTTCTTGTGGTGAGGGTATATGCACACTGATAAGAGTTCGCCTTGCGAGCGAATGGCCACGATGTCGATTCGTACCAGAGTAAAGGATGGGGTTCCCTCTTGTACACTCACCATGGTATCGGGTCTAATTGTCGATGGTGTAACAACCCTCCGGTGTCCTGGTATACTGCCAGGGGAGTGAGGCAACTCGCTGGCTGCTGAATACTCGGAATCGTGAGATGGACCGACCCCCTTGTCCGACCACTCTGCATTGTAGCAAGAATATATATATATATATATATATATATATATATATATATAAATGGATTAGCACTATTATTTCCACGGTTATAGTCACGACTCATGTTGGGGTGAAGCAACATAAAAGATCAAAGTATCGTAACCTGAAGCACCGATCACACTGCATACTATCATCGACTTTTTTTTTACAATATTGACCGGCGTACAATGCGTTTTCGCACGGAAAGATGCTGAAATAAAAGAGTGCCCAGAAGAGACTTACCGTATCTTGCCAGCTGGTGTTGAACTTTTCACTTCATAATACTGTCGTTTATTACGGCATAAACACAAAGGAGTACACATCAAAGTTTACACGCTTTTCTTCATCACTAGTGACCTGGAGGCAGGAGTGTCACTCACACGTAAAGTATATGTGAAGTAACCAAAGTGAGAGGAGTGTGCGGCCAGGGTTTAAGAGCGGAGAGGCGCGCCTGCAACATACGAGTGCCGTGCGCAGACTGCTCGGCGCACACGACCTCCCTCTCACCCACTCCCATCCGCTGCCCGGCTGTACAGGGGATTATCTCAAGATAATTTTATATCTAATTTAATCATTTTCATAGTTGCTGGAGCCCTGGGCAAGAGACCCCACAACACTGATGTACGGCAGTTTATTACTGCCAGCACCCCACAAAGAGAGGAGGTAATAACTGAAGAAACTTTGCCTCCAAATAAGGAATGTGTTCCTGTGTCTGTGCCTCTGTACCTTAGTTTGGTGCATCTTATGTTCAGAGATCTGGAATGGTAAGTTAGCAGCAATGAACCGTGTTATTGACCGGGACAAAGGGGCCTACAGTATGCCTTAATACATGTACAGCAATAAAAAAAAATACATATACAGTATATACTGTATATTGTTGTCTGCCACAACTGCTGAACCTTTGCTGAAACATTATATGTGAGTATAATATGTAATGTTCTTATTTACAAATTATAACAATGCCGCTCTCTACAAATATTATGAAGTAATTATTTTATTTGCTATATATTAAACGTAGTTACAGTTTCCTTGCTGTTTGGTAGTTGGTATTGTTTGTTTCCACGTGTAGGAAGGTGCTTGTTGAGACAGTCAACCACTCCTCGACGGTAAAATTGATACCACAAATACACAAGACGCCATGTCATCGGGACACTAGGCTGTCTCAGCTTGAAAATATTCATATGCGAAACGAAATGTCGGCAGTGTATCCCGAGTCTTGTTGTGCAATTGTAGTGTAAAATAACACCGGAAAACACAATGTTCATTTGAACACTACAACCTTGATGTTAACATGCCTCTTCCATAGTAGTTTTGTCCGTGGTGTGTAAAGGTAAGGGTTATCCTTGGCTTCTGCACGAGTTTTGCCTCATCCCCCCAAAAACAAATTCTAATTTATTTATATTATTTCTGGTATTGTCCTCCGCCTTCTGAAATAATGTAAATTAATTTTCCTTATACTATTACCTGGTGGGTTATTATAATACTAACAACAATCACCCCTGACATTGTGGTGACAGTATCTTTCAGCTTCCCCGTCAATACCACCAGACTTCCACACGCAGTAAAAGGCATCAGAGAGGACTTTGTTACAGTGTTACATTATTCCGACCATCCTGAGGTTGCCGTATCGGGGATCATAGCGGATTATGACTCTTACGTAGGGTCACTCCTCGACCTGGTGCAGGTCAAAGCAGCATCATTCCCGACAGTCTCCAACCTAACCATCGGGATTGGAGCCCACTGAGACTAGGCCCCAATTCTTATGATCTGTTTGGGGCCTATTTGACCAGTCACTCTATACATCACCTCCCACACGACTGATCACCGTGGAAGTTATTTTTCCTCTAGCTGGGAATAACAGGATGTAGCCAGTCACCAGCCTCAGTACAGCACCCACGCCTGTTGCATGTAGTTGACATGTGTTCTTACATCCTTAGATAGGAGAAACATTATCACAGCATCCTTTAGTAGTCTTGCAGCTGTGGATGCCCTTCAAGGGTTGAGTTGCACGGCCCACTCCGTACAACCCCTTCATGAGCCCAGCTCTCCTTGGGCACCACACCGTTGTGTAGGGTGTGGCAGCAATCATTTGTTCGCCACATCCTTGTATAGGGTGTGGCAACAATCATTTGTTCGCCACATCCATGTGTAGGGTGTGGCAGCCACCATGTTTCGAGCACACAGTCGGGGCAGCTTAGATGACCCACTGTGTGTCGGACACACACGGGCGGGGCTGAGAGCGGCGGGCTGGAGGCCCTGCAGGCTGCCCCGCTGCCCATGATTTACTGACGGACGGTGGAGGCCACACACACTCACACGGTCACCACCTAGTCCCCCTACTATTATTGCCGCTCTTCCCTCCTGTGTTCAGATTTTCTTCTCGATCGTGATTTTCTGTTTTCTTAACATTAAAATATTTTCCAAGTGTTCCTTCATTCCCTAAACTTCATTTGTTTACTACATCTATTGTATTGCTACTTGTCGATCCAAGGCTCACGTCTTTCCTCCTCTTGCTCACCATCGTCTTAAAAAGTTTACTAGTACATCAGCAGCTCGTGTGGTCCACACCCGGCCGACACAGACCATGGCGCTGGGCCAGCTCCCAGCACCAGGCTCGTTCTTGGGTAGGTGGACACGTGGTGGTGTTCCGGCCCAACAAACTGACTGATACTATCGCTGTGAATTATATGAGCGCAGTGTGTAGATAATAATGTCCAGAATAACTGCTTACACGAGGTGGTCGGCGGCAGCAGGACGGGGCTACAATCACTACCACTGCACATTAAATTCCAGCTATAACCACACATGTCCTATAACCTCACATGTCTTATAACCACACATCTCCTATAACCACACGTGTCCCATAATCACACATCTCTTATAACCACACAAGTCCTATAACCACGCATGCCCTATAACCACACATGTCCTATAACCACACATGTTCCATAACCTCACATGTCCTATAACCACACATGTCCTATAACCACACATGTTCCATAACCTCACATGTCCTATAAACACACATGTCCTATAACCACACATGTTCCATAACCACACATGTCCTATAACCACACATGTCCTATAACCACACATCTCCTGTAACCACACATGTCCTATAACCACACATGTCCAAAACCACACATGTCCTATAACCACACATGTCCAAAACCACACATGTCCAAAACCACACATGTCCTATAACCACACATCTCCCATAACCACATTTGCCCTATAACCACACATCTCCTATAACCACACATGTCCAAAACCACACAGGTCCTATAGCCACACATGTCCAAAACCACACATGTCCTATAGCCACACATATCTAAGTGTCACCGGAAATAAATTTTTATCTTGTCTTAAAATTCCAACTTAGAAATTATATCTAAAAGAATATAATGAGGTTTGTTACTGCTGTATCCTGCGACGTCGGTTGACAAGGAGGACGAGGGATACGGGGCAGGATAGGTCATGTTCTTGCTGACTGATTAGAGATGAGGAACATGGATGTCCAAGAAGTGAAAAGGACGGTTGAAAGAGGGGTGGATAAGTCTGAAACTGGAAGAGGAGGAATTAGCAGTAAATAATTCTTGATGAGAGAGGACAGGTATAGGGAGGTTCCCAAGTGAGGGAGGGCGGCGGGTTACCTTACTACCAGCGAGTGAAGGTGGTGGGCGGGTGGAATCAACACCCGCCCACACACGACTAAGTGGGGACCGACAGACCCTCCATCACTTCCTTCTTCCCTCCCTTCCTCCCCTCCTTCCACTAGCCCTCCCTCACTTGCTGTCCAGGCCTACGATGTTAATTTTACCCGACCACCTCAACAACTCTCACCACCTGGGAACGATGCTCTTAATACCTCTGCCGGGACCTGAGGTTAGTCTTCAGGCTCGACATTATAGGTTTAAAACTCAACCCTTAGGTCCAGTCTTGGCTCCTCAGACCTAACCCAGAGCACTATCTTTGGTCACTGTGAGGTCAACCCTCTATTCATTAGACATTTAGAACAGTATTGCACCCAAAAATATTACCTCGTCACGATCTTCCTCCATACCCGTATAGCTAAAGCAGTAGGTGGGTTTACTGCACTCCTGGCTGGCTGCTATGGACGTTCACTTTTGGGTTATTTTCACCCTCTTATTAGTGTACAAGGAAGGATGTCAACCGTCCACTCTACTCTGGCCAAGAATCAACACGGGAGTCACTTAGATAAAGATCCTTTTCCAGTCACTCTGTCAGTAGCATCAGTCAGCAACAGCTTGTATGTTTGTTTTCGTGCGGTACGTGAGAAGCGATATCTTCCACAACACAACATATGGTTATAATCTTGATTCTTCTCACGACGATGCCTTACTGGGGCGACGGAGGGGAGGAAGGCGCTTGATATTTTGGGTCCTTGTTTTAGGAGACGTATGGATCCTTTTGAGGGGTCCTTCGGGTGTTAATTAAATTCTCATATAACTGGTATCTCACATTGAGTACAACTGATTACATAATTAAACGGTCATGATTAGGGAAACCTTTACACGTGTAGGGAGACATGCGTAGAGGGTGTAGTGTGGGGGAGGCAGGTGTAGGGGGTGTGGAAAGGCAGGTGTATAGGGGGTGTAGAGGTATGGGGGAGGCAGGCAGGGAAGTGTAGGGAGTGTGGAGGTGTGGGGTAGGCAGGCAGTGAAGTGTAGGGAGTGTGGAGGTGTGGGGGAGGCAGGCAGGAAAGTGTAGAGGTGTGGGGGGGGGGGGGCAGGCAGGTGTAGATGCAGGCCAGTAAATCAAGAGTGCTAGCGATACTGTCAGGTAGTACCTTATACGGCGGGGCGCCAGCCAGGGTGATCACCTGCCAGAATAAAACATTGAGGACTTCCCTGACCCCGACCACCGCACCTCCCCCACCTGACGAAGTACCCCAAACACCGATAATGGCGCCATTCGTCACTCTTACAGCGGACCTCACCACCACCTCCACCGCCAACAGTAGTAGCCCCATGACCCTCCAATGGTACTGCTGCTACCTATTGTAACACACACACACGCACGTAAACCTACCCACCACACGCAAATCTTCACACTATGCTCTACCAATCCAATTAACACGCACACCCAATAATTTTTGCGCGCAATTATATGTTATGCATTAATCTTTTACGTGTTGCAATAAAGGTCTTCCATTTAGAAGGTTTTGTTGGTCGACCATGACACCTCGTTCGTCGTAATCCTGAGAACTGTGCGGGTCGTTCTTCCTAGAAGAAGTAGTAGGTGTAGTAATTGGATGGTGAGAATTTCCAACATAGGACTTCAGACACATCCAACGAAACCCGTGTTGACGTCAGTGCTCGAGGATTCTGGACGCGAGGACAGCGAGCCTTCTTCGACATCAGGATTTTTGATCCCATGGCCGCATGTCACCGTAACTTAGCTCTCGATGCTGCACACAGGAGGAACGAGAACGACAGGATAAGGGCATACGGGGAGAGAATTAGAAACGTTGATCAAGGCAGCTTCACTTCTCTGGTGTTCACAACCTCTGGTGGAATAGGACTAAGTGCAAGATGCTTCTACGCCAGACTCGCGGAGTTGATCTCCGAACAGAAGCAGCAGCCCAGAAGTTATGTTACAGCCTGGATGAGATGTCGACTGTCCTTCTCTCTCCTTAGGTCTGCTTTGCTCTGCCTCAGGGGAACGAGAGCATCGGCCCTAAAGCCGACAGCAATTGCAGATATTAACTATGAGGCAACAGTCACTGAATGCCGAATAGATCTGCGGGGCTCAACTAACTCAACACAGCCAGGGTAGCTACTTATGAATTAGGATACTTAATTTTAAGGTAATAAAATGGCGGCGAAGGTGTGGCTATTGGAGGAGGCTGGAGGCCATTTAAAAAAAAATAGTATGAGTAGCGGTAGTAGCAGTGTGTGGAGGGATGAAGGTCACTGGTACTGAGGTGTGCGCGTGAATGATAAATGTCTTGAATAATTTTTTTTCACAAAGTTATTAATTCCACGATATTATGGCCGCCGTCTCAAAGATGAACACAGCCACTGTCTATTGTGTTTCTGTGTACGTGTGTGTATAATGTTTCTCTCTCTTAGTAGTGCTCATTAGTATTATATATGTGTTTAGAGTTGATCTCTCTCTCTCTCTCTCTCTCTCTCTCTCTCTCTCTCTCTCTCTCTCTCTCTCTCTCTTAAAGGGAAAAATTAACCTATGAATTTTTAAGGTTCAGGACGCTGGGTCAGTATTGTTGAGTTGATATTTATAACTTTAAGTTATCTGATGCTGTCGTGAAGCTTGCCTTGCACCACCGCCACACACTCCTTCCAATACTAGCACTACCCCTACAATTACCATCACACGCTCCCTCTAACACTACCACCACCAGTATCACACACTCCTTCCAATACTACCACTACCACCTCACGCTCCCTCCAACACTACCACCACCAGTACCTCACGTTCCCTCCATCACCACCACCATCAGACGTTCACTTCACAACCACCACTACACACTCCCTCCACCACCACCACTACACACTCCCTCCACCACCACCACTACACACTCCCTCCACCACCACCACTACACACTCCCTCCACCACCACTACACACTCCCTCCACCACCACTACTACACACTCCCTCCACCACCACTACACACTCCCTCCACCACCACTACACACTCCCTCCACCACCACTACACACTCCCTCCACCACCACTACACACTCCCTCCACCACCACTACACACTCCCTCCACCACCACTACACACTCCCTCCACCACCACTACACACTCCCTCCACTACCACATTCATTTAATCGTTCTCGTCATCTACAATAAAGAAAAAAATCTCAGTTACTGTACAGTCTATGATTACTTATGTTGCCATTACTGAATCTGAATCTCTCTCTCTCTCTCTCTCTCTCTCTCTCTCTCTCTCTCTCTCTCTCTCTCTCTCTCTCTCTCTCTCTCTCTCTCTCTCTCTCTCTCCCTCTCTCTCTCTCTCTCTCTCTCTGTTTTAGGAAAGTTAAGGTAAGAGGATGCAGCACACTTCACCCCTTACCTAACTCACTACATAGGGAAGTGCTTGAGTAGGCAATGTTGTGAAATTAATCCTCTACCCTCTTTCCGTCTATCCGCCTGTCCCTCCGCCCATCCGTCCGTCCCTCCATCCATCCATCCGTCTATCCATCCGTTTATTTTCACCTGAATAAAAAAAAATAGTCTTTTAAACTGAGACTTCCTGTCATTAAACACTTTATTTACTCAACACAAACTAACGAACGAGAAGACGATATTTGCCATTTATAAGAATCATTGTAAAACTGTGCCTTCATGTGCTACACCCCCCCCCCCCAAAAAAAAAAATCATACAACCTGATATTGACTTAGGTTAGGTCAGGTCAGGTCAGGTCAGGTCAGGTTAGGTTAGGTTAGGTTAGGTTCCAGATAAGCACAATGTTAGTGACGGGGATGGTGGTTATGGTAATAGTGAGATGGTGGTGGTGATGTTAGTAGTGGTGGTGGTAGTAGTGGAGGTGGTAGTATTAGGGGTGGTGGTGGTAGTATTAGTGGTGGTGGTGGTGGTGGTAGTATTAGTGGTGGTGGTGGTAGTAGTGGAGGTGGTAGTATTAGTGGTGGTGGTGGTGGTGGTAGCGGTGGTGGTGGTGGTCGTAGTGGAGGTGGTAGTATTAGTGGTGGTGGTGGTGGTGGTAGTAGTGGTGGTGGTAGTGGTGGTGGTGGTAGTATTAGTGGTGGTAGTGGTAGTATTAGTGGTGGTAGTATTAGTGGTGGTAGTGGTAGTATTAGTGGTGGTAGTGGTAGTATTAGTGGTGGTAGTGGTGGTGGTGGTAGTGGTGGTGGTAGTATTAGTATTAGTGGTGGTGGTGGTAGTGGTAGTATTAGTGGTGGTAGTGGTGATGGTGGTAGTATTAGTGGTGGTGGTGGTGGTGGTAGTATTAGTGGTGGTGGTGGTAGTGGTAGTATTAGTGGTGGTAGTGGTGGTGGTGGTAGTATTAGTGGTGGTGGTGGTAGTGGTAGTATTAGTGGTGGTAGTGGTGGTGGTGGTAGTATTAGTGGTGGTAGTGGTGATGGTGGTAGTATTAGTGGTGGTGGTGGTGGTGGTAGTATTAGTGGTGGTGGTGGTGGTAGTGGTAGTATTAGTGGTGGTAGTGGTGGTGGTGGTAGTATTAGTGGTGGTGGTGGTAGTGGTAGTATTAGTGGTGGTAGTGGTGGTGGTGGTAGTGTTAGTGGTGGTGGTGGTAGTATTAGTGGTGGTAGTGTTAGTGGTGGTGGTGGTAGTATTAGTGGTGGTAGTGGTGGTAGTGGTAGTATTAGTGGTGGTAGTGGTAGTGTCAGTGGTGGTGGTGGTGGTAGTATTAGTGGTGGTAGTGGTAGTGTTAGTGGTGGTGGTGGTGGTAGTATTAGTGGTGGTATTCATTTATATAATCATATTTATATATACAGTCTATGGAGCGGATATAAGACATTGTAATGGTCGTTTTTGCTACATTAATTGGGAGTTCTATTAATTCGTGGAGGTGTAACAAGAGTGATGGCGTCTCACCACCTCACACACACAACACCCCGTCATCGTACTCAGGCAGCGTCGCTCGGCAGGTGTAGCGTGTACTATCACGGTCACGTCCAGGTAACAACGACTAACAAACCCTCAGAGCGGTGCCCCCAGACCCATGTTATGTGGTGGTGCGCGGTCCTGACTCCTGTCCCACCACCAACAGTATTGCCACCATTACCAATAATACTGTTACTATCACCACCAGTACTGTCACCATTACCAATAATACTGTTACTATCACCACCAGTACTGTCACCATTACCAATAATACTGTTACTATCACCACCAGTACTGTCACCATTACCAATAATACTGTTACTATCACCAACAGTATTGCCACCATTACCAATAATACTGTTACTATCACCACCAGTACTGTCACCATTACCAATAATACTGTTACTATCACCACCAGTACTGTCACCATTACCAATAATACTGTTACTATCACCACCAGTACTGTCACCATTACCAATAATACTGTTACTATCACCACCAGTACTGTCACCATTACCAATAATACTGTTACCATCACCACCAGTACTGTCACCATTACCAATAATACTGTTACTATCACTACCAGTACTGTCACCATTACCAATAATACTGTTACTATCACCACCAGTACTGTCACCATTACCAATAATACTGTTACTATCACCACCAGTACTGTCACCATTACCAATAATACTGTTACCATCACCACCAGTACTGTCACCATTACCAATAATACTGTTACTATCACCACCAGTACTGCCACCATTACTACCACTACTGCCATCATCATCATCACCAATTTTACCACCATCATCACAACCACCAGTAGGGCCAACCCAACTACCAAAGCCACTACCACCACCACAGTCACCAGTACTACTACCACAACCACCACCGCCAGCACCTCCATGACAACCACAGCCGCCGCCACCACTACCACCATTACTATCACCGCCGCAGCCACCACCACTACCATCACCACTACCACCACCACCACCACTACTACCACCGTCTACCAACTGATAAGAGAGAATTAGTGTGAAGGAGGCAGAGGGGGGGGGGGGGGGGGGGGTTCCTCCAGGTATTCCAGCCACACACTCATAAAGTATTTGGTGTCCGACCCCCAGCCCTACCAGACCATCCATACACCCTGCCCCAGCCTACTAGACCAGCGTCACACAGTGTACCAGCGTCACACAGTGTACCAGCGTTACACAGTGTACCAGCGTCACACGGTGTATCAGCGTCACACAGTTTACCAGTGTCACGGAGTGAAGAGTGGCCGCCCGGTATGTGTCATCACAGTATACAAGGCAACAAGAAAAAAAAACAGCAGACGGTCACAGTACCTGTGGGGGCACACCTCGCCCACTCACCTCCCCACAGACGGTCACAGTACCTGTGGGGGCACACCTCGCCCACTCACCTCCCCACAGACGGTCACAGTACCTGTGGGGGCACACCTCGCCCACTTACCCCCCCCCCACCAGACGGTCACAGTACCTGTGGGGGCACACCTCGCCCACTTACCCCCCCCCCCCACCAGACGGTCACAGTACCTGTGGGGGCACACCTCGCCCACTTACCCCCCCCCCCCCCCCACCAGACGGTCACAGTACCTGTGGGGGCACACCTCCCCCACTCACCTCCCCACAGACGGTCACAGTACCTGTGGGGGCACACCTCGCCCACTCACCTCCCCACAGACGGTCACAGTACCTGTGGGGGCACACCTCGTCCACTCACCCCCCCCCCCCCACAGACGGTCACAGTACCTGTGGGGGCACACCTCCCCCACTCACTTCCCCGCATGGTAAATTAACTCATTAGGAGAGCCATGAATAATCTTGTATTCAAATTGTTTAAATAATTGTAATGGAGGCCATTGGTAGCTGTGACACGCACTGTGGAGTCACTCGGTTAACCAATAATAAACGATGCTGCAGTCACCAATCAACGCCATTGGCTGTGTCATAGCCGTGGTGGAATGCGAGGATGTGTCCTGAATTACAATCATTTGGCAACTAAACGATTTACTAATCAGTAGTTTGTTTTGAGGCTCGTCAACACACGTCAGCTTGACTAATTACTCCCGCTGTACTGCCTAGTGGTCCCGCCTTACAGTACATTATCTGGGTTTACTTTTCATTGTTTAGTAATTTGGTGTATTTATTGCCTCTCGACAATGACCGCTTTATTAATGTCTCGTTCTTAGTCTAAGCTGCGTTAGTCAGCTTTATGAACGTCTGTCTTCTCTCACTGAGAAAATTTCTCTGGCAGGCCACTCGCTAAAGTCTCTCATTACTGTCACTCATTAGTCACTCATTATATTCACTACACGGCCACTCACTATAGTCACTCATTACATGGCTATCTCATTACTGTCACTCATTATATTCACTACACGGCCACTCACTATAGTCACTCATTACATGGCTACTGACTAGTCACTCATTATAGTGACTCACTACACGGCCGTGGTAGGTGATGGTGGGTGAGTGTGTGTGTGTGATGGTGAGTGAACAGGTCCTCCCTTCCACTGGCGGGTGACGCCAGGCCCCGGCCCTCCAGGTGGTGCAGGAGGCGGCCCGATCCACCACATGTATTTTATAATATTTTGGTACAGTTATTGTAGTATAGCTGCAGCCTCCCTTCCCATGCACTCGTCCACATTAGAAGAAACACCTCTATGTATTTTCTTCTAAAATTACCAGTAAAATATTCCAACACGAGAGTAAATGTTTGTATAGTGAAGGAAATTATCAAACTATTATTATTACAGAGACCTGGCAGTAGAGACATGAGTAAAGTTTAGGTCACGTCAGTATATTAGATATTTAACGATAATGGGAAGGCTAAGGCTTGGCTGTACGCTGGCCAAGACGTGAGACTGCTATCTCTGCTCCGCTAACTTATCCCCATATTTGGTCTGTGTTGAGTTTTACAAGTGTAGGTATTAGTCGGGCTATATGAAACTGTTGAATATTTTGGAGAGTGTGTTTTGACTTCTGTTTAAAAAAAAAGATAAAAACAGGAGACACACTGGACACATCCCGGGCGTTGATACACTACTAGACACATCCCGGGCGTTGATACACTACTAGACACATCCCGGGCCTTGATACACTACTAGACACATCCCGGGCCTTGATACACTACTAGACACATCCCGGGCCTTGATACACTACTAGACACATCCCGGGCGTTGAGACACTACTGGACTCAAGGCTGGGGTCAGTGTAACACCTGGTGATATCTTCACATTGTGAAAGTGGGTCCCATAGGTATGTCTGCCTGTTAGGGACGTGTGGATGCAGCACACTATACTGAGCCTTCGGTACACAAGGAGGCAGCATGGCCCTTATTGCTTACGACTGCCTTCGCTTCCCTACTTAGTCAGGAATCGAACCGCTGACTGCCGGAACAGGGGGCGAGGGCTGTATCCACTCGACTTCCGCGATCCATCTTCATATTATAGTCTACTACAAGGACATTACCGTATTCATAATGATAAAAAGATTACCAACATGCAGGTGCACTAGATGACAGAGTACCAACACACAGCTTACTGTACCTGGTGTATAATGTGGCGGTGGGGGAGGCCTGTCCTGCTCGCCCGCTGACGCTCCTCACGCTGTAAAACAAAACAAAAATAAAATGTAGTTTAGACATTTTCTGAAACGGGGGAGGGGGGGAGGGGGGGGTAATATGAAGGAAAACTATCTTGACGTATTAGATGACGAGCAAGACAGGTGGCAGATAAGTACAGCAAATTTTAACACAATGTGCCCTGCCTGCTTAGGTAAAAGCTTCTGCAGGTGTTCTAAAAATTACGAGATAATTCATTGTAATTATTTGCATGGAGAAACGTGAACGAGGTAATGCGGGCGGTAAAGTAAACGACCGTGACAGTAGAGTTAGTGTGTAGTAATAACACCAGTGAGCGTGTCTCCGACCGGGTCCAGGGGTGGCGCCCAGTGCCAGTCTTAGCAGATATTAGCCACCTTCTGGAGTTGAATTTTGTGAAGTACAAAGTGAGTTACACGCGTACAGAAACTGCGATTAGGTGCACTTTAATAGGTAGATGACATACACTGAGGACTATATTAAGATAATATGCAGGTGACCCCAAGCTCCCATGGTTACCGTAAGGAGACGAACAGTAACTCTACCTCACCTCACATGTCTGAGACCAACACAGGAATACCGAAATTTATGTAAACCGTAATGGATGTGTTGGGAGTCTTACCTCAGTGGAGGGAAAGTGGCCAGTGAACTGGCAGCTCCTGATGTACTATTTCGCCGGTTTATGACACAAGATAAGATAACCTGTTAGTTGACACCACCAGAGAGACGGTACAGTGTGTGTGGATCTCACGCCTTAATTTTGATCATAAGTGTTACCACAAGAAAATAATATACAAATTTCAGTCGGGAGGGAATGATACAAAAAAAATGGTAGCTGCCATCATGGACGTCTCGCCAAGGTCACAATCACTCCTTGTAATTATCCAGTTGTTGTCAAAATAACACACAAGACACATTATGAATATCTGACAACACTGAAAGTCGACTTTAATTGATGAAAGAGCGATTAAAGAATATTGAAAGGTAGGTGAATAAAGAAGATGACGTTTACCTTCAAAATGATGTTAGTGAACTAACCAGAAAGGTCATAGATATAAGACGAACTAAACTCGAATTGGGGACAAATTCCAAAGGATTGTCCAAATGTATCGACCAAAAGGCTATGAAAGACTGATTCAGAGCAGCTATTGATAACGAGAGGGAAATAAGTAATATAAAAAAAAAATATATCAATATCAGTTTTCACTAAGGATAAATCTGATCCCTGAAGTAGCTACGATAGTGAACAAAACAAATTGTCAACTGGTAGTGCTTAGTTACAAAATTAATAACAAATAGATAAATTTAAACCAAATAAGTCGTTAGTTCCCGATGCGGGGTTTATGGTAGAGTCAATAAAGAAATGTAAGGAGGAACATAGTCAATAAAATCTAACATTATAACAGAATCCTGGTATAACGTTAGTGTTGTGTAATATCACTGTGGATAAATCGTGCCCCAGGTACATCATTTTCAGTTAATTTAATACGACGAAATTCACGTGTACTGGCCATTGTTTGTGGCAGTAGGACACGAATGTTTGTCGCCCCCGCGCGTTGAAGAGTACACAACCAGGAAACTGATGACATCACCGCCGATCAACGCTGTATTCGTTTTATAGCCGTCATTTTCTACATCGTTTGGCCTTGTCTTATGAACATTAATGATGTTAGAACATATTTTGCCAGAGTGAAGGAACGACTTCAACGACCATAAACACAGGAAAATCTCTCATACAAAACCGACCGAATCTCTGTACAGTAGTGAGATAATAAAAGACGAACAGTCTTGAGCAATATTAGTTTATTCACAGCGAGAGAGGGATCATGAATGTAACAATTTATAAATGAATAAAATAAGACTGTACAAACAGTTAAAGTCCTCCACAATGAGTGTAGGTAGGAAGGTGTTCCTTTACACGTGAGAATTAATTGACTCCGTGATCATAAGGTCATCCATATTGTTCTGAAACTGCCATAATTACGTGTCTTCTCACAAATAGATTATACACAGTTTGGGGAGAAATACTGAACGTACGACTGTGAGTACAGTTACACTTCCATATAACGGATTTCCTCTATATAGTCCGTTATGTGTATATATGATTATTTTGACCAGGTTACTCCGGGCAAGAATGGTCGATAATTACGTTCGTGGCGTTGAGCCTCTGCGGGGGATGACGCTGACAGGAGGAGGCAGATGGTGAGGTAGGAGACAGATAGTGAGGTAGGAGACAGATAGTGAGGCAGGAGACAGATAGTGAGGTAGGAGACAGACAGTGAGGCAGGAGACAGACAGTGAGGTAAGAGACAGACAGTGAGGTAGGAGACATTGCGAGGAGGGAGACAGTGAGATAGGAGACACAGTGAGGTAGGAGACAGATAGTGAGGTAGGAGACGGGGGATATTCGTCAAAAACTAAACAAATCGCCACCATAAATACAATCAGAGGAGTTGTGTAATAGTGAAAAATATAACCCTGATTTAAGGAACTAGTTCGTTGGCGTAAACCGTATTATTATATCGCCTCAATGCTGGTAAGGTACTCCCATGGTAATCTTTTTTTATCCTTAACTAAAGACTGTTTAGTTACTAGTGTTAGTGTGAAGTATAGAAGCCATCTGGATCGTTCTCTTGTGTACTCGTATAGTTCAAGGAGACCAGTTATAGATGGCGCCGTCACCTCTCTTGTTACGCTTATGTTATGAACTGTTGGGAGTCTAAGGTTAACTTTTTGGAGTGTCATCGGTGAAGTGGTTTCGTGTTGTAGAAGTGAAATGTTTCGAATATTTACGTAAAAGGGAAACCGAGCTGGAAAATGCTTAGTTATTCAGAGGCGGATCCAGGAATATCAAAAGGGGAGGGGTGGTCCACTGGTCCAGTCCAAGAAGATGTGGGTGGGGGAACACGGCGAGCGCTGTAAGCCCCTATTATTTATTTATTTTTTAAATCTGGCGAATATCATGGGCATTTTGAGGTCTTGTGCACTTGACATTAAGAGATTCTGAGGTCAGTGGTAATTACTTTTTGCTATACAAAAACGCCTGAGTGCAATACTGCATTGAAGAAAAGGTATTGGAATTTTCTGATGACTAAGGGGAACCCGGACCCCCCTGGATCCGCCCTTGTTATTACCCCATAAATCATGAGGACTTACACAAACGGGGTCCTTGATCATGGGGGAAGGGGTGGGTGGTATACATAGGGTCTCTGACCATGAAGGACTTAAACACGGGGTCTCTGGTCTTGGTGAAGCTGAGAGAGGGTCATGACACGTGTTATGTGGCGAGTGTGGAGTCTTGGGTGTTACCGTGTGGTGGGCGGTGTGACGCTTGTTATCTTTGGAGGGGAGGCTTATAGCACCTCCCCGCACCCACCCGTGGTTGATACTATACACACACACACACACACACACACATACACACAATGGCTGAGTATCCATAGATAACTTCCACAAGAAACACCCCTCCAGACTCGTGTTGGTTATAACTTTTATACACCCCGGGGTAGTGCGCCGCGCCTCAAGATGCAAACCTCAATTTGTGAAGTAGTTCTTACCGAGTCCATGTAACCTCTCGAGTCGCGGAGGATTATTATTAAGGTGGCGTTCATTAGGTCCAAATTTTCCTTCTCGTGAGAATGTTCGCCGTGTGTACGTTCACCTCCTCCAGCACGTTCATCTCTACCACCATATATCTTAGTAAACGTTCATTAATGGTAACTGGCGTGACTGGGTGCTGATTGGTACATTAACACTGTATTCTGATACTGACTGGTACATTAATAGTTTAACACTATGTTCTGATACTGACACATTAACACGGTTTTGATACTGACTGACACATTAACACTGTGTTCTGCCAGAGTGATACATGCTACATCAACAGTGTCCTCACGAGGCACAACTATACCCCTGGTGGCGAGAGGAAGGAAGAGTGGTACAGAGTATGCTACGCCACATCTCCTTTAGGTCGTCACAGCTACATTAACCCCACAGCCAGGTAGCTCTTGTGGGCCACTGGGCGAGGGAAACATATGCATAGTTTATAGATATATTACACAGTGGGCCGCGCGCTAACACAGGGCTGAGTTGCCGCATCATCCTGCCCAGCCAGCCACCGTCACGATCCTCTCACCCACACCCTGTCTGACTGGCTGGCTGTCTGTCGCTCGTTTACCCCGCTGTCTGTTGTCCTGTCTACACCATCATCTTGTCTGCCTGTCTCGTTTACCTCACTGTCCGTTGTCCTGTCTACACCATCATCTTGTCTGTCGCTCGTTTACCTCACTGTCCGTTGTCCTGTCTACACCATCATCTTGTCTGTCTGTCTCGTTTACCCCGCTGTCTGTTGTCCTGTCTAAACCATCATCTTGTCTGTCTGTCTCGTTTACCCCGCTATCTGTTGTCCTGTCTACACCATCATCTTGTCTGCCTGTCTCGTTTACCCTGCTGTCTGTTGTCCTGTCTACACCATCATCTTGTCTGTCTGTCTCGTTTACCCCGCTGTCTGTTGTCCTGTCTACACCATCATCTTGTCTGTCTGTCTCGTTTACCCCGCTGTCTGTTGTCCTGTCTACACCATCATCTTGTCTGTCTCTCGTTTACCCTGCTGTCTGTTGTCCTGTCTACACCATCATCTTGTCTGCCTGTCTCGTTTACCCCGCTGTCTGTTGTCCTGTCTACACCATCATCTTGTCTGCCTGTCTCGTTTACCCCGCTGTCTGTTGTCCTGTCTACACCATCATCTTGTCTGTCTGTCGTCCCTATCTTGCTCACATCTTCCTGGGGTTAGGTTAGGTCATGATGCAACATAGGTTATCGTACACCACAGGTAGTCACGTTATACTAGACACAGGGGGTCATACATACAGTAACAGGGGAGCGTCCATCATCACTGTGTTTAAGAGCTTCACGGGTCAAGACTAGTGTGTGTTAGTGTGAGGGTAATTGTGTTTCCTTGGTGCTGTTGTAATACGACAGGTGGGGTGAGGATAAACATTCTTTCTTATACTCTGTAATGTTCGGAGGAGAAAATTTTACTAATATGTTTTGCTCTGTCAGTCCCATGCGTGGTGGCGGCCAGCACTCGTCTCTCCTTTTGTGGCAAAATGTGTTAAGAATACCAGCAGGAAGTGCTTTACGAAGCCAGGTTTAATGGAACCGTGAAACTTGAAGCAACAGATAACACTTGGTATCCCGAATAAGTTACTACAAGCAGCTTCTGAGAGGGAACAATATGAGGGAAGTTTATTATATTCCGGATAATGTATGACCCTGAGACTTTCTCCGTCGGGACAACATGGTGAAGAACCGTCTGAAATATGGTGGTGGTGTCACACTTATTCTTGTCTCACTGAAGAACGACAGTTGGTGTTTAGACAGAGTCACTCTTCCTGGTGGTGAATGATCACCTTCACACTGCCTCGTAACGTCAACAGTATAAATAAGTGAGAACCTAAGAGGAGTGAACAGTTGTGCCGTTGAGGCGGGGCCCCCCCGTGCTGGAATAGTGGCGGCCAACATCACTATTGTTAGTGTGTTCCTGCTCCCCCCACCCTCTTGACCCTCCCTCCACAACTTCACCAACATTGTCATGTTTTCCTTAATGGTTTCATTAATAAATATTGCTATTCATATCAACAGTATAAACCCAAAATTTATAAAAATCATAAACTTGATGTGTGAGTGTCGAGTGCTGGTCAAGTGGTGGGCGAAGAGGATCCAGAGGCGATAATGAACTTGTAACAGTTGACTAAAAGATGGAGAGTGGGCGTGACGCTGCAAGTTTGCCAGATACGCTGTGTGGGTTTACCTGGACACCAACACCTGCACTAGATGGTATTATGAACACACTTGTTGAAACTTGCACTGTCACACCCACATGTCGTACACACACATGCAAACGAGGAAGGTGTTCACTGATGCAACACCCAGGGAGCTACGTGTTGCCCAAACCTTACTATCGTCGCCTTGTTGCTGCCAGGACTTTGGTATTATGTTCTCTGAGTTCTTAAGGAAAGTGAAATAACTTTGTGAAATACATTACTACCACAAACATGGCAATTGGAGATAAAGATTTCACCCGATGTGTGTCTTTATGGTACATCGTCCATAATTAATTATTACTTAGTCGCTTTATAATTATCTGCTGAGTTTGGTCCTTAATACATTAAAACCCTATTAGTAACCAAGAAAAATTTGGCACTGATAACGATATGAATTTTAACTTACTATTTGATTATGTTTCAAGACTTATTGTTTTGAGAGAGAGAGGGGGGGGGGGGGGCAGATGTGAGTAGAAGTGGTAAACTTGTATCGCTAGGTGTGAAAGTGACCTCTCATAAAGTGCAATCTCTCATCAGTGTGACCTCTCATCAGTGTGACCTTGACTTTTAATCAATATCCTGTCATTTTCTTCGTCTCGTCCTGAACACGTCCTCCAAAGCAGCTCGTATAAATCACGTTTCCGGAGGCTGCTCCTGACCACCACCCCCTGACCACCACCACCACCATACCCCCTGACCACCGCCACTACCCCCTGACCACCACCACCTGACCACCACCCCCTGACAACCACCACCACCCCCTGACCAACGCCACTACCCCCTGACCACCACCACCCCCTGACCACCACCACCACCCCCTGACCACCACCACCACCACTACCCCTGACCACCACCACCACCTGACCACCACTACCCCCTGACCACCACCACTACCCCCTGACCACCACCACTACCCCCTGACCACCACCACCACCCCCTGACCACCACCACCACCATTACCCCCTGACCACCACCCCCACCACCCCCTGACCACCACCCCCACCACCCCCTGACCACCACCCCCACCACCCCCTGACCACCACCACTACTCCCTGACCACCACCACTACCTGACCACCACCACCACTACCCCTGACCACCACCACCCTGACCACCACCACCCCCTGACCACCACCACCCCCTGACCACCACCACCACCCCCTGACCACCACCACCACTACCCCCTGACCACCACCACCACTACCCCCTGACCACCACCACCACCACCACCCCCTGACCACCACCACTACCCCCTGACCACCACCACCACTACCCCCTGACCACCACCACTACCCCTGACCACCACCACCACTACCCCCTGACCACCACCACCACTACCCCCTGACCACCACCACCACTACCCCCTGACCACCACCACTACCCCTGACCACCACCACCATACCCCCTGACCACCACCACCACTACCCCCTGACCACCACCACTACCCCTGACCACCACCACTACCCCCTGACCACCACCACCACCATTAACCCCTGACCACCACCACCACCACCTCCTGACCACCACCACCATTACCCCCTGACCATTACCGGGCATGACGTGCGCTACCAACCCACCTTCCCTCCTCTGCCCCGGGTGATACGTTCAGTCTGCCTCAGTCACCCTCTCACCCACACCATGCAATCACCCTCTCACCCACACCATCCCCCCCTCACCCTTCAGTCGTGGATTGTGAACCCAGTGGTTAGTACTCAAAGTACATGTGGTGTGAAGGAAGGTTGACTGTACTCTACCATAACCTGTATCTCTCAAGTACCTTTTGTTATTATAAGAGCAACGAACTCTTTAAATAACTGGAATAATAATTATTATTATTATTATTATTATTATTATTATTATTATTATTATTGTTGTTGTTGTTGCTGTTGTTGTTATTGTTATTATTATTATTGTTGTTATTGTTATTATTATTATTTTTATTATTAAAGCTTGTACACGATCCCCGGAACAAGACATATTTTAGTCAATTTTTAATACCATATCCATTGTCAACCCCCCCCCCCCCCTAATAGATCAATCCCAGATATACCTATCCACTCGTTAAATGACTAGGTTGATGGTTATAGTCAGTCAGTGCACACACAAACACACACACACGGGCGGACGCACTCACAAAGACACTGGATACACAGAATATAAAACTCACGGCACGGAAATTCCTGCCATATAATCTCAGTCAGTTAAAATCTTCCTCCTTCAAATACCTTCGGTCTTTGTCGAGATTTCACAATGACACTTGCCTGATCTCTCCCTGCGACAATATAATCTCTGTCTCCGTAATCCCGTTCAATCTTCAGCTATTGTTTCATAAGTACTGTTTCGTGTTGGTGCAAACAATGCACTTTGGAGAACACTTAGTGACTCACACAGTAACGCCTTTATGTTGATTATTAGTGTGTGTGTGTGTGTGTGTTTTATCTTGTAGTGTCATGCCGAATTGTCATATTTCCTGTTAGTGAATTAGTGTCGTCAGATCTCTTCGCTCTCCCTGGAAGTCAACAATGGGCCGCCCTGTACTGTACGTACCTTCACAATATATAAATGTTTGTAATGTTTGTTCTCGTATTTCCTAAACAACTTATAATGTGTTGTAGTTGTGACTCACGGCATAATACCCGAGTGTTTGTGTTCCCTTCATTACAACCTCCTGAGATGGTGTTGTACTCTGGTAATGCGGTTGTAGATTCTTTTTATAGCGACGAGTCAAGTTTTTCAGTATCCTCATTGTTTTTGTTGTTGTGTAAGGCTCCATGACTCTTTGGTTTAGGTGTCATATTTTTTTACGAGATGAAAAGCACAAAGTACAACAAAGCAATGAAAATATCAACTGGCGTACTCTGTGTGTGTGGTGTGTGTGTGTGTGTGTGTGTGTGTGTGTGTGTGGTACGTGTGTGTGTGTGTGGTGTGGTGCGTGTGTGTGTGTGTGTGTGTGTGTGTGTGTGGTGTGGTGTGTGTGTGTGGTGTGTGTGTGTGTGTGTCTGTGTGGTGTGTGTATGTGTGTGAGTCTGTGTGGTGTGTGTGTCTGTGTGGTGTGTGTGTGTCTGTGGTGTGTGTGTGTGTGTGTGTGTGACAGAGAGAGAAGGGGGAGGATATGAGAAAGTTATGATGGTCAAGATTAATATGAGAATCAAAGAGGCACAATGCTCTTAGTGTTTTTATTGTGAGTATTTTGAAGAGAGCGTCGACTTTCTCGCATTCTGCCGTCCGTCGCCGCCTGCCCCCACCCCTGGCACCTCTCGTTCCCGGCCATTGTTCCATGTGTCAGGGAGGAGGATCCTGCCACACTGGCCGCGCCTGGTTATTTTTGGCACACATTTCTTCAACTGGTGTACAGTAAAGACACCTATTTCGAGTACCGTATATATTACTGACCTTGCGAGTCTGTAAATAGTCCTGCTTGGCATACGCTCCTGACTGGATCATACGCAAATGGTTATACTTGACATACTTACAGTACACCATCCAGGCCGGGGTTATGTTCAGAAGGAGGGTGTGTTGTGGTGGGTGTTGAAGGAGGGTGTGTTGTGGCGGGTGTTGAAGGAGGGTGTGTTGTGGTGGGTGTTGAAGGAGGGTGTGTTGTGGCGGGTGTTGAAGGAGGGTGTGTTGTGGTGTGTGTTGAAGGAGGGTGTGTTGTGGCGGGTGTTGAAGGAGGGTGTGTTGTGGTGGGTGTTGAAGGAGGGTGTGTTGTGGTGGGTGTTGAAGGAGGGTGTGTTGTGGTGGGTGTTGAAGGAGGGTGTGTTGTGGTGGGTGTTGAAGGAGGGTGTGTTGTGGCGGGTGTTGAAGGAGGGTGTGCTGTGGTGGGTGTTGAAGGAGGGTGTGTTGCGGTGGGTGTTGAAGGAGGGTGTGTTGTGGTGGGTGTTGAAGGAGGGTGTGTTGTGGCGGGTGTTGAAGGAGGGTGTGCTGTGGTGGGTGTTGAAGGAGGGTGTGTTGTGGTGGGTGTTGAAGGAGGGTGTGATGTGGTGGGTGTTGAAGGAGGGTGTGTTGTGGTGGGTGTTGAAGGAGGGTGTGTTGTGGTGGGTGTTGAAGGAGGGTGTGTTGTGGTGGGTGTTGAAGGAGGGTGCGTTGTGGTGGGTGTTGAAGGAGGGTGTGTTGTGGTGGGTGTTGAAGGAGGGTGTGTTGTGGCGGGTGTTGAAGGAGGGTGTGTTGTGGTGGGTGTGAGCCAGGCATCACCATTGTGGTGGGGAGGCTGGGTACAGTACCGTGAAGGTGTGGTGACAGACGGTGCTCACAAGTGCATGAATTGACCCAGTGCTCGAGGACCTCTCCAACCCAGCCCCCCCCGTCACCTGTGTGTTGTGTTTATCAAGAAAAGTCTCGGATGTGTGATAGACGATAGAGAGCTGTCATGGTATCGTCCACTGTACAAACCTAATATTGCTACATCGTTTGGCTGTAGAGCACTCGCCAGTTTAGCTTTACCCATGAATATAAAGATTAAAATAAATAAAAGCAAACATTATATAGAACTGTAGACGAGATAAAGTGTAATTTATACCAAGCCCGTTCAACCACACCTGGGCAGGGAAGAAATACGCTTCGACGCTTACAGGTAAAATCCCCGAACTTCCGTCCTCATTCTCACTCTCCTCTCTACCGCCTAAGGGGCCCCTCCTGTACCTCCAACCCACCCCCTGTACCGCCTACCTGCCCTACCACCTACCATCTACAATGCCAACCACAACCACCCACCATCTTCTCTGCCAACCACAACCACCCACACACTACACTGCCTACCACAACCACCCACCATCTACACTGCCTACCACAACCACCGAGCATCATAATCAACAACCACAACCACCCACCATCTTAACCACAACCACCCACCATCATAATCAACAATCACAACCACCCAGCCATCTTAACAACCATCACAACCACCCAGCATCTTAACAACCACAACCACCCACCACCTTAACAACCACAACCACCCGCCATTTTAATCAAGCGCTACAACCATCCAGGCAACACAATTACACTGGACTAATCCGTAATGCAAACTATAACAGGACAAACACACTCCTGGCAGCACACTGATGACCCTCCAAGCCCCCACGACGGGAGGATTTTCGCTCAACTATGAATGACGATGATGTGTTGGTGGCGACATGAACGCTCCCTGTCACCCGTGTACAGAATAATGAAGTTCTCTGGCGCGGGTCTTAATATTTCGTGTTTTCTCATTTTTTTAATTATTAATAAAAAAAATGGATTCAAATATTAGAGAAAACTGGTTTTAAACTTAAAGATTCGTGTTAAATTCGCTCTACCGAGATCAAACTAGCAAGCCTAGTTAACCTAAATTAACGTAGCGATTTTTCAAGTACTTCTTTTTATTTTTATTAAATAAGCTTTGGTTAGTTTGGTTCGTGCTATTTCATTAAGGATTTAATGTGTTAAGTCTTACTGGTGGTAAATATCAATAACTACCACTCGCAGACACTTTTATCTAATTATAACTTAAGTTCAAATTCTCTTTCTCTCATGTTCCATTACATATTGTAATAAAATGGCTTTCTCAGTGTGAATTAAAAAAAAAATATATATATATATATGCATGCAAGTAAATTACTGTAGGTGCGCGTGATCTAGGTATATGCTGATAACCACAAGGAAAGAAGAAAACACGAAGCTCCCAAGCGCTTTCGTGTAATTCACATCTTCAGGGGTGAGTACAGTCTGTACTCACCCCTGAAGATGTGAATTACACGAAAGCGCTTGGAGAACTTCGTGTTTTCTTTTTCCTTGTGATTATCAGCATATATATATATATATATATATATATATATATATATATATATATATATATATATATATATATATATATATATATATATATATATAAAAAAGAAGTATGTTTGTGTGTTTGTTTGTTTGTGTGTCCACACGAGAATCTCGGAAACTACTTTACCGATCTGTAGTGATGATGGATGGTGTTATATGTAGTGATGATGGATGATGTTATGTGTAGTGATGATGGATGGTGTTATATGTAGTGATGATGGATGGTGTTATATGTAGTGATGACGGGTGGTGTTATATGTAGTGATGATGGATAATGTTATATGTAGTGATGATGGATGGTGTTATATGTAGTGATGATGGATGATGTTATATGTAGTGATGATGGATGGTGTTATATGTAGTGATGATGGATGGTGTTATATGTAGTGATGATGGGTGGTGTTATATGTAGTGATGATGGATGGTGTTATATGTAGTGACGATGGATAATGTTATATGTAGTGATGATGGATGGTGTTATATGTAGTGACGATGGGTGGTGTTATATTTAGTGATGATTAGACAATAAAATAATAACAGTATAATGCTAAAAAAATATACTTTGCTGTACCGTTGTAGTGAAAAACATGGTGGAACTTACATACACCATTAATGAACTATTGATGGAAGAAGAAGTTTTGGGGACTGAACAGTGAGACAATGTGGAGCCTCCCGGAGGGTGGCGTCCTACCATTGCCTAGCGGATGAGCGATTCTGCTAGTTCTAAATATTAAAGCCGCAGAAAGCTTCAGTATTACCAAGTATTATTCCCTCAATTTGTACAGTACAGCGAGTTCTATAACTCACACAATGTGTTTGTTAGCCAAGAACAGAACCTGCGCTCGACGTGTTATGGTCACTCTGCCTCTTTAGTTAAATATAAGTAAAGAGGGCGGATATTTTTAACCCGCCCAAGGCCAGGAGATGCGGGTGACCAAGGTGGAGGCCTCAAGCAGGCATACTGTGTGGCGTTTCCTCCGTATAGCAGTCAAGGACAACTCCCATTTACAGTCTCTTCTTGGCAGTACGATGATAGATGTTAAAGAAATACCCCGAGTGTGATCGTGCTGCCCGAAAACTAAATGGTCTCGTGTTCCTGGTTATCATTTATTAACACTGCTGTTATGCCTCCTGACGGAGCAGTAATAAAGTAAAGGTAGAGTCACAACTGACACTTGGGTTGGTTAGGTTGCCAAACTTAATAATTGTTAGTTTTTTGGGACTGTTTTGTAAACATAATTTAGCCTCGGCTTCCTCGGTGCTTTGGGAAATTGACAAACTCCAATAATGAAGTATGTCTGAGCTTACCACTGAGCGATGATGAAAATACTGATGGAAGAATTGAACAAACACAAAGAGCGTGTATCGTGGCGCTCCCGGGCACACGGCCATCTTGCTGCCTTTTCTTTCTTTTTCCATTTCGTACATTAGACAAAGGTTTTAATGAAAGTCTGGAAGAGATACAAAACCCAATTAAGTGACCGAGCCTATAGATACCATCACCGTGAACTTTATAAACAACTTACAAAACGCAAACTAATCTTATTTTAAGAAAGCCAAGATAACATTGTTGTTGGGGCGGTGATGATGTAGAGCCCGTCACCCATTATGCTTCCAGTGCTCGCTTACTTCAAGGTAATTTACACTTTACTTTTATATATTAAGTTTGGTTTGATTAAAATAGATAATGGTAGGATAGATGACTGATAGGATAGTGAGTGACCGACAAGATAACGCTGTAGGGACGGTCCACACACCACAATGGTTAGTGCTTAAAGGCGTACGGACTTCTTCCTATTTATAACATGAGCAGGTGATGGTGGTGGTGATAAGTTAGGTCAGTGAGTGAGTGCGTCCACGCATACCCTTGTGAGTGTTTAGTATTCTGCACTGCCACAAGTCTATGGCACGTGATGAACTGGTGGCGGGCTCGTCTACACTGACACCACGACACCTTTTGATGGGTGTGGGGTGCACAATAAAGTAGCCACTGTAAGCGGCAAAATCAATGCCACAACAGGTGAGGGCAGTGGTGCCCACAACCTGCTACAACAGGTGAAAGTTTTTAATATAAACAGTGTTGGCCGTGTATGGTCAGCTCGCTCCTCCTCTAATGAATAACACACACACACACACACACACACACACACACGACCTAATATGGACCAGTAATAGGATCATCATAATCTTCGCTCTGCTGGTAGCTTTAAAAGTACCCCAGTATTATCCTTGATTACTCAAGTACGTTGCTGTAGTACTAAATGTTTACCACGACAGAACAGTACTTACCTTGGACCAAGAACTACTGGGTTGCTCATGAGTTACATCTCAGAAAAATAAATTAACATCAACCTGCGAAGAGAGTCAGCGAGCCAAGGAAATGTTTATTGAGATGTAACTTTATGAACGTTTACGACGTAAGGTCATCAAAAAACGCCATTGTAAATAAAAATGTATCTCCCACGTAGAAGGTTCAAGTCATACTGTACGTGGAGCTGAAGATCGTACCAGAGAAGCTACCAGGACGGCCATAATGTTCCTCTACAGAGTCTAGCCACAAAAGACCGCAGATGGCGAAAAAAAAAACGAAAATGACAGCGAACACGATCCCCAGCTGCGTTGAGTCCTTCCGCAGGCGAAGCTGACGGGGAAGGAGAGACTTGGGCACCCACATTAGCATGACTGAGGACCACACCGCCTGGTATAAATCCCCACTAATTCCTCGTGGCACAATGGCCTCCAGCTCTTGTAGAAGTGTCCCCCCCCCCCCCCCCGCCCGTCCACCACCTATCGTTCAGAGGTTATGCCTACAATAGATGACACCACCGCGAGTGAAACCAACCCCCCAAAAATGGCAGTGCTGCACACCAATACATGCGGAGGAGCACCGTGTTGACGGAGGAACGATACAGAGACCAAGATGGAGAATGTTTTAAGCCTGTGAATACTTGACTGTGAGTGTTGTGAAGGTCTTATCTGGGAAATAATAATTAAGATAGAAACAGAAAGCCGATTTTATGAGATAGTGTTGTCTGAAATAGCTGACAGAAACTCGGAAGCTGTTAGTATCAGGTCATATGGGCCCCTGTCCTATTGGGCTCCAACTTATCCTAATTATTAAGGCCGAGGCCTAGTAGCATTTGGATACAGTAGAACCAGGCCCTCAATTCTAGTTAATAGGTTGAGACCGAGTGGTTGTGGGACTTATTTGACCAGTCACCAGCTGTTGGCGGTAAAAGGACATTGAATTTATGAGAGGGAGAACGTCATGACGTTACTGATGAGTTGAGGTGGTTGTAACATATTGGATGGTCGTACACATGTGACGTGATGCTCGCTGAAGTAACCTGAGCATGAATTCTCACTTTTTTCAGTTGAAATTTTCCCATAAAAGGAGATGTGAGAAAGTTCTCATTACGACAACAATATAGTTGTTAATGAGAGTTATCGCAACCACTGTAGATGTCGTTTCATTCACAAGCTCTCGAGAAAACTCACTTGCTAAATTTAACATATTAAATTCCAAACCCGTAGTGCGGAATAGAGTAAAATACAAGTAACAAAAAATTATTTGTTAAAGGAGAGAGTAGCAGCAGTAACAACAACAGTGAGAGGCGTCAAACAGGGCATTAAACACAATGGTTCTTAATTTAAACCAAACTAAACACACAAGGGTTCTTTCCAGTGTTGCATTATGTTCCTGAGTGAGTGACTTGAGTGATGGCTAAAAGTGGACACGAGTCAGGACTAAATATTTGCGGTACTGTGAACATTAATACGAGCCCAGATGTAAACTCCCCCACAACACATTATATTCCCTTGTGCTGTGTCTTGGGGCCCAGCACACCGTTGGTCTTACTGAAGGAGTGGCGCCAAGGAGGACTATCTGTTCTAATGACTGAAAGAGACTGAACCGCCCCACCGTTTATTGCTTCAGTTAATACTGTACAACTCAATAGACGTAGCCGAACCAATAGTCTGTACTACACTGCAGAGGTCGTTAGGTTTGTACTGATATTCCTTAAAAAGAGAATGAATAGAATTTTGTTAAGTGAAAGTAAACAAACCAACCACATACAAGTACTGTTCATGGTACTTTACTGACACAGCTGTCTAACTGTGAATGGCGGCGTGTCTCATACTCCAGACACCAGGGTAGTGGCCATACACACCCTATTTTATCATATTTACGATGTAAATTTGATCACATACACAGGTGCGGATCCAGGGGGGTTCTGGGGGTCCGGACCCCCCTTTTCATCAGAAAATTCCAATACATTTTATTCAATACAGTATTCTACTCAGGCGTTTTTGTATAGTAAAAAGTATTTACTATTAACATCAGAATATTTTGTAATATTAAGTGCACATGGCTTCAAAATGGCCTCAAAATGCCTATGATCTTGGTCAGATTTAAAAAATTTCCGGGAGGGTGGGCTCACTGTGTCCCCCCCCCCCCACAACTTCTTGGACCCCCCTTTTTTATATGCCTGGTTTTCTCCCCCCCCCCCCCCCCCCCCCACACACACACACATGTCAGAGGCGGGTGGTTCAAGGGAGGCAGGTACAGTGACCCTCGTCCACACCTGGCGGCGTGAGGTACACTATGGTGCTGTTGACGCCTCCTGTGTCCCGCCCACCTGCTGCTGCGTCACTCCGTGTTACCTCTCTCTCTCTCTCTCTCTCACTCTCTCTCTCTGCAGTAAAATATTTTTGGCTAAACATTAATTGCATATCACTAATTGGCGGTACATTATGGTGTCCTCGCCGCCGTGTCCGAGTCTGTGGTGCATCCTTAGTGTAAGGGGGAGCTGGTGTTGTTGTTGACGGTAGTAGACGTGGTTTGAATTATTTTCTCTGCCCTGGAGAGGCCTGAGCCTGAGGACGGTCGGGGAGATATTGCCTGTTTGACTTTAGTGGACATATACGAGAACACCCCACACTAGGCCCGGGGGGGGGGGGGGGGGGACATCTCGGGGCCCCTGGTGTTGTGTATGGTGTACTCGCCACCCCACATCACCTCTCTGTCCGCAATATTTTTAATGTTTTCTCCGTGAAATACTGTCTAATTTAACTAACTCTTACCCTGGTGTTATGGTACCATTTACATCCCCTCTCCTGGGCCCTGTCTACCACCACAAGCTGTTAGCCGGGGACGGGTATTGTTGGTCCCCTCTTGTGGTGTAGACGCTGGTAGTAGCCACAAGCTTGTGCTATTGAGGCTAGTTGTTAGCATAAACACAGGTAATGGCCGCAGGCCGGGTTTGGTACGGCTGCCTCCCCTCTCCGAGTTCTCTGCAGGCGGCACAGTTGTGGAGCAAGAGGAGGATCCTCGCCACGGCTGTGTTATTGTTGGTGGTGGAGACTGCTCCCTCCCTCCCTCCCTTGCCACGACTCTCCCTCCCTCACCACGCTCTTTCCCTCCTTCACTCAACACACTGCCTCCCTCCCTCACCACGGCCCTTCCTCCCTCAACAAGTCCCCCCCCCTCCCCAACACGCTTCCTCTCTCCCTCACCACGACCCTCCCTTCCTCACCACGGCCCCTCCCTCTCTTACCACGGCCCCTCCCTCCCTCACCACGGCCCCTCCCTCCCTCACCACGGCCCCTCCCTCCCTCACCACGGCCCCTCCATGAACTAGGTATTATTAACATGCTAAACCACAAGTTATTCTGTCCGCGTGAAGCTGTTGCATCATGATGAAGCCCTGCCACCACTAACACCACTGCCACCACTACCACCACTGCCACCACTACCACTTCTACAACTAACACCATCACTACTATAGTTACCACTACTATCATACCTGCCACTAATACTAGTGTATTGCTACAGCCATTTCTACTATTTCCACCATTACTTTTACTATCATTACTACTACTCCAGCCGCATCTAACACAACCACTACGTGGCCTCCAGCCTCCCCCAATAGCCACACCTTCGCCACCATTTAATTACCTTAATATTAAATATCCTAATACATAAGTAGCTATCCTATCTGTGTTGAATTAGTTGAGCCTCAGATCTATGCGGCATTCAGTGACTGTAGCCTCATAGTCAATATCTGCAGCGTCGGAATTGGGGCAGAAGCTCTCGTTCCCCTGAGGCAGAGCAAAGCCGACCTAAGGAGAGAGAAAGACAGTCGACATCTCATCCAGGCTGTAACATAACTTCTGGGCTGCTGCTTCTGTTCGGAGATCACCTCCACGAGTCTGGCGTAGAAACATTTTGCACTTGGTCCCATCCCACCAGAGGTTGTGAACACTATTACTACTACTACAACCACTACTACTACTACAACCACTACTACTGCTACAACAACCAGCATCGTCTAGCCCAGGTCTGTCCTTGATCTCCGATTCGGTGAAACTTATTTAATGCTGGCGAGTGTAAATTCAAAACTGGACAGAGTATCGGTGGCAGTAACAGTGGCGACACTTGTAGTAGTCGTAGCGGTGGTAGTATTAGTAGTAGTCGCAGCGGTGGATAGTATTAGTAGTAGTAGTAGTCGCAGCGGTGGGTAGTATTAGTAGTAGTAGTCGTAGAGGTGGTGGTAGTTACTGAAGTAGCGATATTAGTGGTGGTGACAGTAGTAAAGGTGGTGATAGAGTGGTGGTGGTGGTGGTGGTGATAGTTATTACATCAGTGGTGGTGGGAGTGGTAGTAGTTATTCTAAGTCGTGATAGTTGTAACCCCCCTCCCCCCGGCACCTGCTGAAACCGTCCCCTGGCACCTGCACCTACTGTAACCCTTCTCCCCGGTACCTGCACCTGCTGTAACCCCCCCTCCCAGCACCTACACCTATTGTAACCCTCCCCCTGGCACCTGCACCACCAGTTAGCCGGGAATGCCTCGTGAGCACCATTGGCTGGGGACTAGGAGGCGCAACAGGTGAGCGTGCGGCAGGTGGTTCCGGGTTACATAAGCTGTTGTGGGTGGGGTCTGGTCCCTGGCGTGATGACGTGGCGTAGGTCGACATCCAGCGAGAACTAGTTAACTGGGTGAATCACCTTATTGGACAGTGGAGAACAGCAATAGGATGGTAGAACCTCCGTGTGGAATTGTAACGATGGGGTGAAAATTATCGTATGTGACCTTGGGCGCCCAGGTGAGGTACAGTAAGTGAAGGTCTTTTTACAGCCTATGGTTAAAACTTTTCGTAAATAATACACGAGGACACCTGCAGACAAGACCAGTGTTCTAATTTATACTCACAGGTATCAAGGCCGACCTCAGTAACACATTTTCACACCACACGAATCATGAAACACACCACAAGAATCATGAAACACACCACAAGAATCATGAAACACGCCACAAGAATCATGAAACACACCACAAGAATCATGGAACACACCACAAGAATCATGAAATACACCACAAGAATCATGAAACACACCACAAGAATCATGAAATACACCACAAGAATCATGAAACACACCACAAGAAACTTGGAACACACCAAAAGAATCATGAAATACACCACAAGAATCATGGAACACACCACAAGAATCATGAAATACACCACAAGAATCATGGAACACCACAACAATCATGGAACACACCACAAGAATCATGAAACACACCACAAGAAACTTGGAACACACCAAAAGAATCATGAAATACACCACAAGAATCATGAAATACACCACAAGAATCATGAAACACACCACAAGAATCATGGAACACACCACAAGAATCATGAAATACACCACAAGAATCATGGAACACCACAAGAATCATGGAACACACCACAAGAATCATGAAATACACCACAAGAATCATGGAACACCACAACAATCATGGAACACACCACAAGAATCATGAAACACACCACAAGAATCTTGGAACACACCACAAGAATCATGGAACACACCACAAGAATCATGAAACACACACAAGAATCATGAAATACACCACAAGAATCATGGAACACCACAACAATCATGGAACACACCACAAGAATCATGGAACACACCACAAGAATCATGGAACACACCACAAGAATCATGGAACACACCACAGGAATCATCGAACACCACAAGAATTATGGAACACACCACAAGAATCATGGAACACACCACAAGAATCATGGAACACACCACAAGAATTATGGAACACACCACAAGAATCATGGAACACACCACAAGAATCATGGAACACACCACAAGAATCATGAAACACACCACAAGAATCTTGGAACACACTACTAATTTAACTTTGGCACTTTTTAAGAGATGCAGTTTGAAAGGGGGTTGGTACCAGCAGGACACTCAACCACCTTCCATGATTTTATACTTCGTTGAAAATAGTCATGATACAACCATCTAAACTACGAAGACCTACTTATATAACGTTAGTAAATGAGGTAATTTTGTTTATATTTTCCGTATAAAATAAGTCGTCAATATAGTGGAAGTAGGTCATGTTGTTGAGTCAATATTGGGGTGTAACTATACTGGGGCAACTGAAAGTAGCAAGGGAGGCGAAGTCAAACCCCAAGGGATTCTTCCAAATGTATCAAACTGAAACACGAGACAAGATTGGACCAATACAGTCAGATACCGGCGAGCTAACTGATAACGACGGAGAAATGAGCAATAATCTGAACAGATATTTTTCATCAGTTTTCACCACCGAAAATTTAAACATGATACCCGAGGCACCGACTATATTCTGAGATAGTGAAGAAAATAGATTGAACGATGTTAGAAAGCAAATAGACAAACTAAAGCTTAATAAGTCACCAGGTTCTAATGGGATATTTGCCAAAGTGTTAAAGGACTGTAAGGAAGAGCTTAGTATGCCCTTAGCGAACTTATTTAATTTGTCCTTAAAAACGGGTTTGTACCAGAATGCTGGAGGATAGCGAATGTAATACCGATTTTCAAGAATGGAGATAGATCACTATCCTCTAACTACCGTGAAATCAGTTTAACATCAATTGTGGGCAAATTGCTGGAAGCAATAATTTCAAACTCTATTCGAAATCACCTGGAGAAGCACAAGTTGACTGATGATTCCCAACATGGCTTCACAAGGGGGCGTTCATGTCTACAAATCTATTAACATTATTAACATTATTTTCAACTGTTTTCGAATCAGTGGACTACGGGCACGATTATGATGTGGTAAACCTCGGCTTTAGCAAAGTCTAAGACAGAGTCCCCACAAAGACTAATATGTAGAGTGGAGGCTCATGGAATTGGAGGAGATATTCTAAATTGGATTAAGGCGTGGTTACAGGACAAGAAACAGCGAGTATGCATTAACGGCACTCCGATTGGGGTAACGTCATTAGTGGAGAACCCCAAGGCTCAATACTTGGACCATTAGTATTTATTCTATACTGTACATAAACGACATAGATATAGGAATAGAAAGCAACATAAGTAAATTTGCTGACGACACTAAAATAGGGCGTGTAATTAAATCTGACGATGACTCCGCAAACCTATAGGAAGATCTAAAAAAAAATTTCGCATGATCCGAAAAATGGCAGATGCAATTTAATGTGGAAAAATTTGCAAAGTACTTGGTCTAGGAGATGTAAACAGAGAAACCAGATATCAGATGAACAACGTTGTTATAGATAAATCCGATCGTGAGAAAGATTTAGGAGTAATGATACATCGGAATCTTAAAAAAAGACAACAAAGTGTAACGAAACAAGGCTAACACAGCACTTGGGTTCTTACAAAGGAGTTTTAGTTACAAGACTAGCGAGGGTATCCTAAAACTTGAGAGGCCTCACTTGGATTACGCGGTTCAGTTCTGGCCACCTTACTACAGAATGGATATAGAATCCCTAGAATCTAGAAAGTATTCAGAGGAAGGAATTTGGAACCTTGAGTACAGAGACAGATTACCACATCTTAATTTGCACTCCCTCGAGAGACGTAGAGTGAGGGGTGATATGATCGAGGTGTATAAATGGAAGTCAGGGTTAAATAAAGGTCATATAACAAAGGTACGCAAACTATCCAACCAGGAGCGAATTCGTAACAATGGTTTTAAAATAGACAAATTTAGATTTTGGCGCGAGATAGGCAAACATTGGTTTGGAAATAGAGCAGTGGACGAGTGGAACAAGTTACCAAACTTCATCATTAACTCGAACACGCTGGGTAGCTTCAAATATAGGTTGGCCGGATCTATGAGAGATCGTGGTTGGGTGTAAATGGGACTGCCTATTATGGCCCAATAGGCCCGCTGCAGTTTCCTCCATTTTTATGTTCTTATATTAGTACTGTTAGTGACACTGTTAAGGTCACGTCCACCACATTCCCCTGAAGGTTGCCGGAGTTATTTTCAAACGTTTTTGTTCCAAATATGTCTTGAATATTTTTCTTAGCCAATTTTGGAATGTAGCAATAGTAACACGGAAGACACTTGTTAACCTGATCATTATTTATTGTAAGACTGTCGCTATCTCCACCTTGTCATAATGTCAAAATATAAGTAACGCTAATGACTGGTGTGTGACCGGTGTTATGGAGTGGTTGTACCTCCAGAGTTCATCTGTGATTAAGAGGAGTCTATCAGTTACATTACCACGGACAGTACCTACGGTATACACTATATGGTAGGGTGGTTAACATGTGGGGGTGGCTAGCTCACATATGGCATTGGAGTGCATCTGCCCAGCAGTAATTGGTGATACTTCACGAGTTACTGGGCCTTGGCTGGCCTATACGCTGAGGTACAGCTCTACAACTATAGTTGTGTTGGCGGCAACTTATACTCTGTAAACACAAAATCTAGTTAGTATTATGTGTAGTCATCTCGCTTACTGCGTGTGTCCACAAGCTGCCCACGACAACTGGACACCCACCACCAGTGCCCATGCCTGAGTTGTGGGTGTCATAAAGTGATGGTGCTCACAGCTTAGTTGGAAATTTAAATTCTTGGTTGAGATACTAGAGAGTTAGAAGGTACAGTATTTATGAGGAGAAATTTAAAGTATTAAAGAAGTAAAATTTAATATAAAAAAGTACCTTCTGCGCGAGGACACCTACCTAGCTAGCAGCCAGCCTGTCACCCATCACTCAACACGCGAACATAATACGTACACGCTTAATATGGGTTGCATTATTATTAGTATTTACCATATTTATACCATTATCTGGCACTGGTCGGGAGGCACAGTCACTCTGCTGTGGTCCTTATAACTTGTCTAGTTTGGTGGATCACCTCTGAGTACACCGTAGATACAGCTGTTACTACAGTACGGTACACTGGCGAGTAAGACAAAATAGTCAATGTAGCTTAGTTTAATGTAATTAGTGATGAATAACAGGTGCCTGCCTCATGGTGCTGTAGAGGGGATATATACTGTCATGTAAACTAATACGTCGTAATTGAAAGCTTCCAGCAAATTAACGACCCACTAACACTGCAGACACAATATGTGTTAACACCTGTGGAGTGTGCCGCGGTGGTGGTGCCTGTTGTTGAGTATGTGTTAACACCTGTGGAGTGTGCCGCGGTGGTGGTGCCTGTTGTTGAGTATGTGTTAACACCTGTGGAGTGTGCCGCGGTGGTGGTGCCTGTTGTTGAGTATGTGTTAACACCTGTGGAGTGTGCTGCGGTGGTGGTGACTGTTGTTGAGTATATGTTAACACCTGTGGAGTGTGCTGCGGTGGTGTTGACTGTTGTTGAGTCATGTTATTTTACACAAGTCCGGACAAATAATTTATAACAGTATTTTAGGTGAACAAATTTTAGTGATGAGACCAAGTGTACACGGGTGAGGAGCAAGAGCCTTATACCCCGGCTAATGAGAAAGTTGTCACAGATTAAGTAGCGGGCAGACCTACAGCCTCGTGTTGGCAGCCGCCACCACCAGCCTCGTGTTGGCAGCCACCACCACCAGCCTCGTGTGTTGGCAGCCACTATCAACACTACCACAACCACCACCAGCCTCGTGTGTTGGCAGCCACTATCAACACTACCACAACCACCACCAACCTCGTGTGTTGGCAGCCACTATCAACACTACCACAACCACCACCAGCCTCGTGTGTTGGCAGCCACTATCAACACTACCACAACCACCACCAGCCTCGTGTGTTGGCAGCCACTATCAACTCTACCACAACCACCACCAACCTCGTGTGTTGGCAGCCACTATCAACACTACCACAACCACCACCAACCTCGTGTCTTGGTAGCCACTATCAACACTACCACAACCACCACCAGCCTCGTGTGTTGGCAGCCACTATCAACACTACCACAACCACCACCAGCCTCGTGTTGGCAGCCACCACCACCAGCCTCGTGTGTTGGCAGCCACTATCAACACTACCACAACCACCACCAGCCTCGTGTGTTGGCAGCCACTATCAACACTACCACAACCACCACCAGTTTCGTATGTTAGCAGGCAGCTCTACCACTACCAGCAGCTTCATGTGTTATCATTTATCAACCACTACCACCACACTAGGTGGGTGGGTGAGGGTGTATCACACACACACACACACCATATTAAGGAGTAGAAGCTGCGGCCAACACAAGAACCACGCCCATAATTGGTGAGATCTCAACACGGTGTTACCCCATAGTCCAAGAAGACCGCACACAGCCTTATAGTACTGGGTGACTGTTGCCCTAACACTGTGTTGTCCAGCTGCCTTGAAACGAGTCAGGTGAGGCAGGTCGACCACACCAAGTCTCGGCATCAAATCCACTTGTTGTGTTTTATTTCCCAGATGGTTCAATAGATACGTAAATAAGGATACTCCCAATATAGGGTACACATAAGAACGATTTTGTTACATATTTCCTTTCTAGGGTGGTGTGGTGGTGAAAGACAATGGTGTGGTGGTGAAAGACAATGGTGTGGTGGTGAAAGACAATGGTGTGGTGGTGAAAGACGGTGGTGTGGTGGTGAAAGACAATGGTGTGGTGGTGAAAGACAATGGTGTGGTGGTGAAAGACGGTGGTGTGGTGGTGAAAGACGGTGGTGTGGTGGTGAAAGACAATGGTGTGGTGGTGAAAGACAATGGTGTGGTGGTGAAAGACAATGGTGTGGTGGTGAAAGACGGCGGTGGTGTGATGGTGGAAGACAATGGTGTGGTGGTGAAAGACAATGGTGTGGTGGTGAAAGACAATGGTGTGGTGGTGAAAGACGGTGGTGTGGTGGTGAAAGACAATGGTGTGGTGGTGAAAGACAATGGTGTGGTGGTGAAAGACAATGGTGTGGTGGTGGAAGACAATGGTGTGGTGGTGGAAGACAATGGTGTGGTGGTGAAAGACGGTGGTGTGGTGGTGAAAGACAATGGTGTGGTGGTGGAAGACAATGGTGTGGTGGTGGAAGACAATGGTGTGGTGGTGGAAGACAATGGTGTGGTGGTGAAAGACAATGGTGTGGTGGTGAAAGACGGTGGTGTGGTGGTGAAAGACAATGGTGTGGTGGTGAAAGACGGTGGTGTGGTGGTGAAAGACAATGGTGTGGTGGTGAAAGACGGTGGTGTGGTGGTGAAAGACAATGGTGTGGTGGTGAAAGACGGTGGTGTGGTGGTGAAAGACAATGGTGTGGTGGTGAAAGACGGTGGTGTGGTGGTGAAAGACAATGGTGTGGTGGTGAAAGACGGTGGTGTGGTGGTGAAAGACGGTGGTGTGGTGGTGAAAGACGGTTGTGTGGTGGTGGAAGGCAGTGATGTGGTGGTGAAAGACAATGGTGTGGTGGTGAAAGACAATGGTGTGGTGGTGGAAGACAATGGTGTGGTGGTGAAAGACGGTGGTGTGGTGGTGAAAGACAATGGTGTGGTGGTGAAAGACAATGGTGTGGTGGTGGTGAAACCCGGTGGTGTGGTGGTGGAAGACAATGGTGTGGTGGTGAAAGGCAGTGATGTGGTGGTGAAAGACGGTGGTGTGGTGGTGAAAGACAATGGTGTGGTGGTGAAAGACAATGGTGTGGTGGTGGTGAAACCCGGTGGTGTGGTGGTGGAAGACAATGGTGTGGTGGTGGTGAAAGACAATGGTGTGGTGGTGAAAGACGGTGGTGTGGTGGTGAAAGACGGTGGTGGTGTGATGGTGAAAGACAATGGTGTGGTGGTGAAAGACGGTGGTGGTGTGGTGGTGGAAGACGGTGGTGTGGTGGTGAAAGACGGTGGTGGTGTGGTGGTGAAAGACGGTGGTGTGGTGGTGGAAGACGGTGGTGGTGTGGTGGTGAAAGACGGTGGTGGTGTGGTGGTGAAAGACGGTGGTGGTGTGGTGGTGGAAGACGATGGTGTGATGGTGGAAGACGGTGGTGGTGTGGTGGTGGAAGACGGTGGTGGTGTGGTGGTGGAAGACGGTGGTGTGGTGGTGAAAGACGGTGGTGTGGTGGTGAAAGACGGTGGTGGTGTGGTGAAAGACGGTGGTGGTGTGGTGGTGGAAGACGATGGTGTGATGGTGGAAGACGGTGGTGTGGTGGTGAAAGACGGTGGTGGTGTGGTGGTGCAAGACGATGGTGGTGTGGTGGTGGAAGACGGTGGTGTGGTGGTGGTGGAAGACGGTGGTGTGGTGGTGAAAGACGGTGGTGTGGTGGTGAAAGACGGTGGTGGTGTGGTGGTGAAAGACGGTGGTGGTGTGGTGGTGAAAGACGGTGGTGGTGTGGTGGTGAAAGACGGTGGTGGTGTGGTGGTGAAAGACGGTGGTGTGGTGGTGAAAGACGGTGGTGGTGGAAGACGGTGGTGGTGTGGTGGTGAAAGACGGTGGTGGTGTGGTGATGGTGGAAGACGATGGTGTGATGGTGGAAGACGGTGGTGTGGTGGTGAAAGACGGTGGTGGTGGAAGACGGTGGTGTGGTGGTGAAAGACGGTGGTGTGGTGGTGAAAGACGGTGGTGTGGTGGTGAAAGACGGTGGTGTGGTGGTGGTGGAAGACGGTGGTGGTGTGGTGGTGAAAGACGGTGGTGGTGTGGTGGTGGAAGACAATGGTGTGGTGGTGAAAGACGGCGGTGGTGTGATGGTGGAAGACAATGGTGTGGTGGTGAAAGACGATGGTGGTGTGGTGGTGGAGGACGGTGGTGGTGTGGTGGAAGACGGTGGTGGTGTGGTGGTGGAAGACGTTGGTGTGGTGGTGGAAGACGGTGGTGGTGTGGTGGTGGAGGACGATGGTGTGGTGGTGGAGGACGATAGTGGTGTGGTGGTGGAAGACGGTGGTGGTGTGGTGGGGGAGGACGATGGTGTGGTGGTGGAGGACGATGGTGTGGTGGTGGAGGACGATGGTGGTGTGGTGGTGGAAGACGGTGGTGGTGTGGTGGTGGAAGACGGTGGTGGTGTGGTGGTGGAAGTTCTTGAAAACTTTTGGTAGCTTAATGGTGTCAGAGAGAGAGAGAGAGAGAGAGAGAGAGGTCATGGCAGACATATTATCATTCATGACCACGAGGGCCAGTTATCAGGTCAAGGGATAAAATTATAATTCATGACGGTGTTATTATGGTAGCTGAGGTGTAATGGTTAGGAAAGACCGTTAATTAACCAACCTTAGGTGTAATTATCATCGGTGAGGAATAATTACGAGTTCCTGCCACACATTTTGTTATTCTGCAGCTGTAACTATCAACCTTTGTGAGTTAATTATCAATCTTATATGTGTAGTTATCACCATCATTATCAACACGTAATTATCAACCTTCCCTCCGTAATTATTATCTTTGCTGGGATTATCAGGCCTCGGCAGCAACCTGCAAGGTGTGTGACCGACCACCTCACCTCACCACCTTAAAGACGCTGACCCTGTGTGTGTGTGTCTGTGTGTGAGTGTGTCTATCTGTGTGTGTGTGTCTGTGTGTGTGTGTGTGTGTCTGTGTGTGTGTGTGTGTGTGTGTGTATCTGTGTGTGTGTGACTGTGTGTGAGTGTGTCTGTGTGTGTGTGTGTGTTATGTGTCTTGTTAACATTATAAGTCTAGTTCCTCGTGAGGGCCATAAATCGCTCACAAATGTTATTACAGCCACTCAAAGCAACACACCTTGTCAACAAGCTGGCGACAACTTGTATATAATTAGTCAGTTGGCCAGTAAATATTACCGTATGATTATTGATTTTATTATGGGTTTTATTGTTGTAAGTCTTAGTTATTATTATTATTGTTGTTGTAATTGTGTTATTATTATTATTGTTAGTTATTATTATTATTAATATTATTATTATTATTATTATTATTATTATTATTACAGTATTGTCATAACCCCCAACACGTCAAGGTATATCATAGTGTATTGCTTGCCAACTCGTCCGTCGTCTCCTTACAGTGTATCCTGGTATGAGTGTACACGCGGTCCACAGAGCTGCTTAAAACATGGCAGAAGCTCTTGTAATTTTTCATGATATATATAATCTGATTTTGTGGTTATTATTCTTAGATATTAAGCAGCCCTTCTCGTCGGCCTGCAGGGGTGTATCACGTGTTAACCAGGGGTGGGGGGTGTATCACGTGTTAACCAGGGGTGGGGGGTATCACGTGTTAACCAGGGGTGGGGTGGGGTATCACGTGTTAACCAGGGGTGGGGGGTGTATCACGTGTTAACCAGGGGTGGGGGGTGTATCACGTGTTAACCAGGGGTGGGGGGTGTATCACGTGTTAACCAGGGGTGGGGGGTATCACGTGTTAACCAGGGGTGGGGGGTGTATCACGTGTTAACCAGGGGTGGGGGGGTATTTCACGTGTTAACCAGGGGTGGGGGGGGGGGGTATTTCACGTGTTAACCAGGGGTGGGGGGTGTATCACGTGTTAACCAGGGGTGGGGTGTATCACATGTTAACCAGGGGTGGGGGGTGTATCACGTGTTAACCAGGGGTGGGGGGTATTTCACGTGTTAACCAGGGGTGGGGGGTGTATCACGTGTTAACCAGGGGTGGGGGGGTATTTCACCTGTTAACCAGGGGTGGAGGTTCGTCCATTTCACCTTTTCGAGCAGTTTCAATTCCTATCTATTGCCTTAGCGTCGACCGGGCAAACTCACCAAATTGGCGGTGTTTACAAAGTTAGTGTAGTGTAAATTGACTTTTATATTGCACAATTTCTCCCATAAACCTACGTCATCCACTGTGTTCATCACGGCCAGTAATAAGAGAAGTGTGATACTGTTGATGGTGCTAAAATGAGAGCTCATATAAGCCAGTGTTATTAGATAATATTCGATATAATAAGGTGAATTGAGAGTAGTCAATCACAGGCCTCCATTGTTCGATGTCTGAGTAGTAATCGAGAATGCATCGATCGTAATTACATTATTTCTTATCTGGGAAATTAGTCCGACATTCCACAGTTCGAAGTTCGACAGCATTTTCCGGAACGAGTTACGGTCGAATCTCGGGACTTTCAGTTTTTCACGTGTTACTCCTCAAATATCTAGTCCCTCAGAACACAGTGTGCTGTAGATACAACTCACTCTATACTACTAAGCCATTGGTGTGCATGGCGGCCGGCACTACACTTGACTGCCATTGCTTCTCCAACTGTTAATCTACAGTAGGTCCTCCTTTACAATTGAGTGGATTGGGGATGTCCTGGGATCGAATCGGTGACTCTTAGGAGAGAAGGCGAGTGCAGTATCCACTAGGTTGTCGCACCTTGAAGAGTTTAAACGTAACTAATGAATTAAATATCTGGCATAGTGAAAGTAGCTCACTTGTTCTGGTAATAATACTCAACTCTTTTAAAATTAACAAAATTGTCACGTAAAACCCAGCAGAGGAAACACTAGGAGACGTTCACAGTATTTCCGGCAGTTGTTTGCACTTGTATTGTTTGGTGTATCGGGGTGACGTCGTTCGGACGTCTCTTATTTTGAAATAATTTGTGTCATTTTGTATCCTTGATTAAACCTTTAGATTTACTGTGATGGTGTTAGTTTTACCCTCGTCACCACCACACACACCTGACACCGGTGTTATCAACAACACACATTCGTCTGACACTTTATAAGCACTACACACCTTCACCTGACACTTGTGTAGTACACCAGCGTCAGGAGGATTGTGTTGTACACCTCACCTCACACTGCCTTATGTGCCTCCGCCTAACACAAATTAGCCTCGCCCTATTGATAAGATACACAACACTCAGTTTATGTTTAGAAGCCTTCAGGACTTTTTTTATCACATAAAAGGTTAAGGAGAGAGAGAGAGAGAGAGAGAGAGATAAGTGTCACTCTCACATGTATTCAACAAGGCGTCACCTTGCTCAACACTTGAGGTTGTATGGAACAGTGTGACAGGTAGTGCTGGTTCGGGGTATTAAGAATTTTGTTTTGACAAATGTTCTACAAGTCGGAATGTTAACAGAAAGAAAGATTTAGACCCTCCCTGATGATGGGTACGAGGTTATGGCCATGTCTAGTTCTCCGGGACACTGACTGTGAGATTATCTATAACAGAGGAAGTGTGTGATAAATCTGCGGATGTATCTTGCCACAAAAGTCATCTGGGAGTGCTGTGTACTGTAGTGCACACGGCTGCCGGCTGTTCGTCAGTAAAGTAGAGCCTGACCCTGAACATGAGTCCAAGCTTCAGTGGTATACATTTTATCGAAAGATTGACGAAAGTTTTTCTTGTCAGGGTGATGGATAAAATCGTCATTTTGGGTGATGGTATCATCAAAATTTGTTGAATTGTGAGACATTTTAATCATTAGGTATTTTGTTTTATCAGTATTAAAGGGAGACAAGTTGGATATATTCCACTGAGGTATACGTGTGAGGTCTTCCTGTAGAGATGAGGATGTTTATTGTGTGCCATTAAATATTTTATCTTGTGAGGCAGAGTGAGTCAGGGTGAAGGAGATGTGGAGGGGTGAGTCATCTGCTGATGAGTGAATTGAGTTGATTGTCACTGAGAGATAATTGTTTATTGATTAAGGTAAGTTACGCAGGGCAGAACTTTAAGGAACCCCTGCAGTGATAGTGGTAGTCAGACGCTCCAGATCTACGGACACACTGCGGTCGGATAAAAAAGACGAAATTAAAGGGATTAAGGGACAAAGGCATTAAGGGAGGCATTAAGGGAGGCATTTTCTAATTAAGGATCCAAGACCAACTCTGTCAAATGCTCTGGAGATGTCCTGAACTACTGCTGGTGGACTGAGGAGTGTGGGAAGGGTCTGATGTCCTGAACTACTGCTGGTGGACTGAGGAGTGTGGGAAGGGTCTGATGTCCTGAACTACTGCTGGTGGACTGAGGAGTGTGGGAAGGGTCTGATGTCCTGAACTACTGCTGGTGGACTGAGTGTGAGGGAAGGGTCTGATGTCCTGAACTACTGCTGGTGGACTGAGTGTGAGGGAAGGGTCTGATGTCCTGAGCTACTGCTGGTGGACTGAGTGTGAGGGAAGGGTCTGATGTCCTGAACTACTGCTGGTGGACTGAGTGTGAGGGAAGGGTCTGATGTCCTGAACTATTGCTGGTGGACTGAGTGTGAGGGAAGGGTCTGATGTCCTGAACTACTGCTGGTGGACTGAGGAGTGAGGGAAGGGTCTGATGTCCTGAACTACTGCTGGTGAACTGAGTGAGGGAAGGGTCTGATGTCCTGAACTACTGCTGGTGAACTGAGTGTGAGGGGAGGGTCTGATGTCCTGAACTACTGCTGGTGAACTGAGTGTGAGGGAAGGGTCTGATGTCCTGAACTACTGCTGGTGAACTGAGGAGTGAGGGAAGGGTCTGATGTCCTGAACTACTGCTGGTGGACTGAGGAGTGAGGGAAGGGTCTGATGTCCTGAACGACTGCTGGTTAACTGAGGAGTGAGGGAAGGGTCTGATGTCCTGAACTACTGCTGGTGAACTGAGTGTGAGGGAAGGGTCTGATGTCCTGAACTACTGCTGGTGGACTGAGTGTGAGGGAAGGGTCTAATGTCCTGAACGACTGCTGGTGAACTGAGTGTGAGGGAAGGGTCTGATGTTCTGAACTACTGCTGGTGGACTGAGGAGTGAGGGAAGGGTCTGATGTCCTGAACTACTGCTGGTGAACTGAGTGAGGGAAGGGTCTGATGTCCTGAACTACTGCTGGTGAACTGAGTGTGAGGGAAGGGTCTGATGTCCTGAACTACTGCTGGTGAACTGAGTGTGAAGGAAGGGTCTGATGTCCTGAACTACTGCTGGTGGACTGAATGTGAGGGAAGGGTCTGATGTCCTGAACTACTGCTGGTGGACTGAGGAGTGAGGGAAGGGTGTGATGTCCTGAACTACTGCTGGTGGACTGAGGAGTGAGGGAAGTGTCTGATGTCCTGAACTACTGCTGGTGGACTGAGGAGTGAGGGAAGAGTCTGATGTTCTGAACTACTGCTGGTGGACTGAGGAGTGAGGGAAGGGTCTGATGTCCTGAACTACTGCTGGTGGACTGAGGAGTGAGGGAAGGGTCTGATGTCCTGAACTACTGCTGGTGGACTGAGGAGTGAGGCAAGGGTCTGATGTCCTGAACTACTGCTGGTGGACTGAGGAGTGAGGCAAGGGTCTGATGTCCTTAACTACTGCTGGTGGACTGAGGAGTGAGGCAAGGGTCTGATGTCCTGAACTACTGCTGGTGGACTGAGGAGTGAGGCAAGGGTCTGATGTCCTGAACTACTGCTGGTGGACTGAGGAGTGAGGGAAGGGTCCGATATAGTAATTTTCTTTGGTATCACGTAAATGTCATCATCTTTCCATTAAGAGGTGAAGACTGAAACGCTATGAGTTTGGAAAGAACATTTGAAATCTCAGTAAAACACTTGAAATACATACAGGAGTTTTTCTTCATATCTGTCATTTGAACACCTGGCCACTCTGGTGTAGTAACCTTTTGAATTGAGGCTCCGCCGATGTTCCTTTGTTTTATGTATTCTAACGCCGCTGATGTTCCTTTGTTTTATGATCAGCTCAAAAGTACTGTTGTCGTTAACGTAATATACAGAAAACTCTCCGGGAGTTAAATATACCGCACCTGTCTGTAGTGTGTTCAGCCACCCGTCAGTGTCAGGTGACGTGTACTACAAGAACCTGTCAGGTGACGTGTTCTACAAGAACCTGTCAGGTGACGTGTACTACAAGAAACTGTCAAGTGACGTGTACTACAAGAACCTGTCAGGTGACGTGTACTACAAGAACCTGTCAGGTGACGTGTTCTACAAGAAACTGTCAGGTGACGTGTACTACAAGAACCTGTCAGGTGACGTGTACTACAAGACCCTGTCAGGTGACGTGTACTACAAGAACCTGTCAGGTGACGTGTACTACAAGAACCTGTCAGGTGACGTGTTCTACAAGACCCTGTCAGGTGACGTGTACTACAAGAACCTGTCGGATGACGTGTTCTACAAGAACCTGTCAGGTGACGTGTACTACAAGAACCTTGCAGGTGACGTGTTCTACAAGAACCTGTCAGGTGACGTGTTCTACAAGACCCTGTCAGGTGACGTGTACTACAAGAACCTGTCGGATGACGTGTTCTACAAGAACCTGTCAGGTGACGTGTACTACAAGAACCTTGCAGGTGACGTGTTCTACAAGAACCTGTCAGGTGACGTGTACTACAAGAACCTGTCAGGTGACGTGTACTACAAGAACCTGTCAGGTGACGTGTACTACAAGATCCTGTCAGGTGACGTGTACTACAAAAACCTGTCAGGTGACGTGTACTACAAGAACCTGTCAGGTGACGTGTTCTACAAGAACCTGTCAGGTGACGTTTTCTACAAGAACCTGTCAGGTGACGTGTTCTACAAGAACCTGTCAGGTGACGTGTACTACAAGAACCTGTCAGGTGACGTGTTCTACAAGAACCTGTCAGGTGACGTTTTCTACAAGAACCTGTCAGGTGACGTGTTCTACAAGAACCTGTCAGGTGACGTGTACTTCAAGAACCTGTCAGGTGACGTGTTCTACAAGAACCTGTCAGGTGACGTGTTCTCCAAGAACCTGTCAGGTGACGTGTACTACAAGAACCTGTCAGGTGACGTTCTACAAGAACCTGTCAGGTGACGTGGTCTACAAGAACCTGTCAGGTGACGTTTTCTACAAGAACCTGTCAGGTGACGTTCTACAAGAACCTGTCAGGTGACGTTCTACAAGAACCTGTCAGGTGACGTTCTACAAGAACCTGTCAGGTGACGTGGTCTACAAGAACCTGTCAGGTGACGTTTTCTACAAGAACCTGTCAGGTGACGTTTTCTACAAGAACCTGTCAGGTGACGTGTTCTACAAGAACCTGTCAGGATAGACGAACAGACGGAAGGATAGGTGTAGAGACGGAATGAGGAACAAACTGATGAAAGGACGGAAACCTAGACGAACAGTCGGAGTGAGAAACAGAGGGAGGGCTAGACGAATAGACGGAAGGAGGAACCAACTGACGGAAGGAAAAACAAACTGACAAAAGCATAGACAGACAATCAGGAATGAGGTACAAACAAGTGAACAAACAAGAAGAAAAGAAATCTGGTGCGCTGGGCTGATGGGGTCTGGGGTGACATATAAGGCAGGTCGCCTCCATAATGTACCGACCGCCGGGGTCTCTCCTGCATCACACGGAGGATGCCACCTAAATTATTCATCCCCAGAGACTTGAGGACGCCCCGACATGATGATGAAATGCCTCCCCACGATGACTGATGGGTAGCCAGGCCGGCCCAGGGTGATATTAGGGCAGGGTTTTGGGCAGGTTGTATCAATATGTAAGGGGAGACATTGGCCTATGAGGTGTTGGCTAAAATCCCACATATATCTCAGGAAGATAATCTGTAGTACTGTATGGCTGAGGCGGTCTGTTGCTCGGTGAATTATCAAGTGATGATCCGTTGTTGATATATCGATAACGTGTTCATAATAGTGAAGACTCGTTGATATATAGATAACGTGTACATAATGGTGTTGACCCGTTGTTGATATATCATTAATGTGTACATAATAGTGATAACATGATACTGATATATGGATGATGTTCACAGGAGTTAAAATAATAACAAAAATTACTCATTCGTGGACGAGTGACTCAGCAGGGGTTGGCCGCCAGCGGTAGTGATTAGTAACGTAAAAATAATGTTGAAGAGATGGCCAGTAGTCAGTGAACAAAGCGTCAATGGTTGTTTGAGTGGTCCTTGTCATATATATATATTACTAACACAACGAGATGGCAGAGAAAATACAGTCTTTGTTTATTTCTACAACTACTGACTGCAGTTAAGAAGTTGAAGACTTATTAAGGTGACAGTTGAAGTATATATTGCGATAATCTACATAAGTTATCCATCAACGATAATAATTTACATTTTAACGCTTAAATTTAAACCTCCTGCAGCTGTGTTCGCTGGAAAAGGTTCTGAAGACTCTACATAACAGTGGGAGTCTCTTCTAGTAGTTACTCAACAACAACGGCAAGGTATGACCTGGCACCACCGAAACAAGAAGTTAAAACTTTACATGTGAAATAAGAGTGTGGTGGTGGGGTGTGGCAGCTGGGGTGGTGGCGGGGTGTGGCAGCTGGGGTGGTAGCAAGGGCTGGTGGTGGGGGTGGCAGCTGGGGTGGTAGCAAGGGCTGGTTGTAAGGGGCGGCAGCTGGGGTGGTAGCAAGGGCTGGTTGTAAGGGGTGGCAGCAGGGGTGGTAGCAAGGGCTGGTTGTAAGGGGTGGCAGCAAGGGCTGGTTGTAAGGGGTGGCAGCAAGGGCTGGTTGTAAGGGGTGGCAGTAAGGGCTGGTTGTAAGGGGTGGCAGCAAGGGCTGGTTGTAACGGGTGGCAGCAAGGGCTGGTTGTAAGGGGTGGCAGCAGAGGGAACACCACTACTGCTGGTCATGCACTATTGTCATCTTTTTATGCGCCACACAAACACCCTTCATCCAAACCCAGCGACCCGCCCCGTAAACAGGGGCACTACCCGCCCCGTAAAGAGGGGCATTACCCGCCCTGGAGATCGAGCCACTACCCGCGCCAGAGAGTGAGCCACTACCCGCCCCGGAGAGTAAGCCATTACCCGCCCCGTAGAGGGAGCCACTACCCGCCCCGGAGATCGAGTCACTACCCGCCCCGGAGATCAAGCCATTACCCGCCCCACAGAGGGAGCCACTACCCGCCCCAGAGAATGAGCCACTAAAACCCCCCCTTTCCATCATAACAGCTCTGGTAGCACCAATAATTGCTTGCTTCAGGTCATATTTTGTATGACTAATAAAAATGCTGACTGTAGAACTGCTCGTTATGTTATACAGGGCGTCCTCAAGTATCTGTCTATTTGTCGAAATAATAGTAATTTAGATTTTTGTTGCAGGTAATTGATGATGAATGTACATGATCGTGTGACGGTAGTAACACTATCCGAAGGAGGGACGTACACCACCCCGATGATTTAACACATTTTATTTATTGTTGCATGAAACATCGTCAACACTTTTCGGGTACATATTTAACTTGATGCAGTTCCTTACAAAAAATAAATGTGTTAAATCCGGAAATGGAACTGTCCAGAGCCTGTTTCTACTCCACCCAGTCCAGTGATGTGAAAAACATTCATCGGGGTGGTGTACGTCCCTCCCTCGGATAGTGTTACTTCCGTCACACGGTCATGTACATTCATCATCAATTACCTGCAACAAAAATCTAAATTACCATTATTTTGACAAATAGACAGATACTTGAGGACGCCCTGTATACTAGATGTGATGATGTACGGAAGGACGATGGTCCATAATATACGCGAGTGAGGCTGGATACATTAGGAACAGGTGTCGACGTACCGTGTTATGCAGCATATGAGTACATACCAACATAAGAATGGAGGAAACTGCAGCGGCCCTGTTGGCCCATACTGGGCAGTCCTGTTTACACCCAACCCCTATCGCTCATATATTTATCCAACCTCTGTTTGAAGCTATCTATCGTGTTCGAAATAATGATGATATTTGGTAATTTGTTCCACTCGTCCACTACTCTATTTCCAAACCAGTGTTTACCTATCTCGTCCCTATATCTAAATATATCTAATTTAAAACCATTGCTACGAGTTCGCTCCCGGTTGCATAATTTTGATTACCTTTGTTATATCACCTCTGTCTAGCCCTGACTTCCATTTATACACCTCGATCATATCGCCCCTCACTCTACGACTCTCGAGGGAGTACAGATAAGTTGCTTTAACCTGTTTCTGTACTCAAGGTTCCTAATGCCCGGGATTAGTCTCGTCATTCTCCTCTGAAGTCTTTCTAGGGATTCTATATCCATTCTGTAGTACGGTGACCAGAACTGAACTGCATAATCCAAGTGAGGTCTCACAAGCGCAAGATTTAGTTTTAGGATAACCTCTTTTGTATGAACCCAAGTACTTTGTTAGCCTTGTTTCGAGCAAATACACATGTTGACTTGGTTTAAGATTCCTACTCATCATTACTCCTAAATCTTTCTCACAGTCGGATTTCTCTATATCAACCTTCCCACCGCTTGATAAATCACTTGTATAAGATCAGCGTAATATATACTACAACTGGTGGTGTTATCGTGGAATGAGGAAAACTCAGTATAAACAAAAAATGGTCTCGTGTCAGACATACAGCATATTGCGGAAGGTGGGATAGCTTCAAATATAGGTTGGTTGGATATATGAGCGATAGGGGTTGGGTGTAAACGGGACTGCCCAGTATGGGCCAATAGGCCCGCTGCAGTTTCCTCCACTCTTACGTTCTTATATAAGAATTTGTCTTTCCATGGCGACCAAGACGTCGTCACCATTATTTGCCAATAGGTCAGGTTCTTTAGAGAGTAGCAGGCAAGACGTATCTGTGAACACAGTCCGTGTTACCACAGTACTTCATCACCTGTGAGGGAGCACCTGAGAAAATGGTGGATGCGAAGAAGAGTAAGAGGTGGTGGTGTTAAGACTTACCTGAGGGAAGGACAGGTGTGTGTACAGGTGAGCCACACTTCTCTCTCACCAGCTGCTGCTTCATCTCTCACACTACTCGTGATAATTATAATAACACTACTTGGTAATGATGACCGCGGAGAGTTGGGGTGGCAAGGCCCTCCATGCTGCGTCTCCGCTACCACCGTATTATCTCAAGTGGATGATACTTGGTAGATGATGCTGAGTGAGTTATAGAGTGCCTCTGATATCTTGGACCGCTCAGAGTCAAAGTGGCGTGGTGCCCTGTGAGGCATGGCAGGGCACTAGGAGGTGATGTGAGGCGCGTGCAGACAACGCTGTGGCTGAGGGCAGTGTGGACGATGGGCACAGTGCGGGGTGGTCACGAGATCTCTCGGCCCCGCATCGAGCGTACCCACCGTCATACACGGCCCCTCACTAAGCATCGCGGCACCTGAGCGTTGTAATAATTTCTAGTATGAGGATGACCGGAGTGATGACGACACTGTTAGTACACCAGTAGCCTTACCTAGGTCCCTCGCCCCCACCACAATAAATATCAGTTACACTAGTCAGTCAGTCTTGAGACAAAATGAAAAATCATATATATATATATATATATATATATATATATATATATATATATATATATATATATATTATATTATATATTATATATTTTTTTTTTTTATTAATCTAAAATAAAATTTCCAGTAACAGGATGACGATCAGCAGCACGAGCCACGGCTTGTGTATATGTGAAGGTGTGTGGTGGTCCTTATTGGTCAGGTAATGTGGTGGTCTTTAGTGGTCAGGTAATGTGGTGGTCTTTATTGGTCAGGTAATGTGGTGGTCCTTAGTGGTCAGGTAATGTGGTGGTCTTTATTGGTCAGGTAATGTGGTGGTCTTTATTGGTCAGGTAATGTGGTGGTCCTTAGTGGTCAGGTAATGTGGTGGTCTTTATTGGTCAGGTAATGTGGTGGTCTTTAGTGGTCAGGTAATGTGGTGGTCTTTATTGGTCAGGTAATGTGGTGGTCTTTAGTGGTCAGGTAATGTGGTGGTCCATACTGGTCAGGTAATGTGGTGGTCTTTATTGGTCAGGTAATGTGGTGGTCCTTATTGGTCAGGTAATGTGGTGGTCTTTATTGGTCAGGTAATGTGGTGGTCCTCATTGGTCAGGTAATGTGGTGGTCCACACTGGTCAGGTAATGTGGTGGTCTTTATTGGTCAGGTAATGTGGTGGTCCTCATTGGCCAGGTAATGTGGTGGTCCATACTGGTCAGGTAATGTGGTGGTCCTCATTGGTCAGGTAATGTGGTGGTCCATACTGGTCAGGTAATGTGGTGGTCCATACTGGTCAGGTAATGTGGTGGTCCTTATTGGTCAGGTAATGTGGTGGTCCATACTGGTCAGGTAATGTGGTGGTCCACACTGGTCAGGTAATGTGGTGGTCTTTATTGGTCAGGTAATGTGGTGGTCCACACTGGTCAGGTAATGTGGTGGTCCTCATTGGTCAGGTAATGTGGTGTTCCACACTGGTCAGGTAATGTGGTGGTCCACACTGGTCAGGTAATGTGGTGGTCTTTATTGGCCAGGTAATGTGGTGGTCCACACTGGTCAGGTAATGTGGTGGTCCTTATTGGTCAGGTAATGTGGTGGTCCACACTGGTCAGGTAATGTGGTGGTCCACACTGGTCAGGTAATGTGGTGGTCTTTATTGGTCAGGTAATGTGGTGGTCCACACTGGTCAGGTAATGTGGTGGTCCATACTGGTCAGGTAATGTGGTGGTCCTTATTGGTCAGGTAATGTGGTGGTCCACACTGGTCAGGTAATGTGGTGGTCCATACTGGTCAGGTAATGTGGTGGTCCTTATTGGTCAGGTAATGTGGTGGTCCACACTGGTCAGGTAATGTGGTGGTCCATACTGGTCAGGTAATGTGGTGGTCCTTATTGGTCAGGTAATGTGGTGGTCCACACTGGTCAGGTAATGTGGTGGTCTTTATTGGTCAGGTAATGTGGTGATCCACACTGGTCAGGTAATGTGGTGGTCCTTATTGGTCAGGTAATGTGGTGATCCACACTGGTCAGGTAATGTGGTGGTCCACACTGGTCAGGTAATGTGGTGGTCCTTATTGGTCAGGTAATGTGGTGGTCCACACTGGTCAGGTAATGTGGTGGTCCTTATTGGTCAGGTAATGTGGTGGTCCTTATTGGTCAGGTAATGTGGTGGTCCACACTGGTCAGGTAATGTGGTGGTCCTTATTGGTCAGGTAATGTGGTGGTCCACACTGGTCAGGTAATGTGGTGGTCCTTATTGGTCAGGTAATGTGGTGGTCCACACTGGTCAGGTAATGTGGTGGTCCTCATTGGCCAGTTAATGTGTTGATAAATTTTTTTTATATTGGCTGGTGACAAGGATTGTACACACACACACACACACACACACAGGGCGCGCGTTTACATAAAGGTGTGCTTGACGCCAGATATGAAGGGAAGTGAATGTGGTCTCATGGTGATGGTGAAACTGTGTGTGTGTGTGTGGAGGGCGCTGTATTGTGTGCGTGTGTGTGTGTGTGTGTGGAGGGCGCTGTATTGTGTGTGTGTGTGTGTGTGTGTGTGTGCGCGTGCGAATGACGTATGGAGGGCGTTGTTTGTGGGTATGGAGGGCGCTGTATTGTGTGTGTGTGTGTGTGTGTGTGTGTGGAGGGCGCTGTATTGTGTGCGTGTGTATGTGTGTGTGTGTGTGTGTGTGTGCGAATGACGTATGGAGGGCGTTGTTTGTGGGTATGGAGGGCGCTGTATTGTGTGTGTGTGTGTGTGTGTGTGTGTGTGCACAGGGTGGTGTAATGCGTCTAGTGTGGCAGCATTATGTTAATGTTAAAGTGCAAGCACTGCTTGCTTCCTCTTGCTTTCAGCTACCGCCGCTGACTAGCCCTCGTGGCGAACAGGGAAACAACATGCATAAGTCTCCCCCTGCCAGTACACAGCCTCCTCACCATCAAGACTCCTGCTGTGTCACCTAACGAAAAATCTGCGGTGGAGCTCTACAACAGGCAGACATGTTTACAGAGCTCCAGTAAGACCCCAACGGCGGAAGAGGTGACCAACATGGGAACCCAACGACTACACCGGCCGATGAAGGCAATGCAAGATGGACAGGCTACTGAGGCGAAAACCAACAAACTGGGCTATCGGCAGTCCATTGCAATTCTTCCTTTCCCCAGTCGTTGCACCTGCTTGCACCACTGGATCAGGAAAAGGGAGAGCCAAGATGTGCGGCTGCAGCCTATATTCCTATACCCCCGAAGTCCTTTGGCAAAAGACTAGTGGCGACGGGGAAAGGCAGAGATGACTGCCGGGAGTCTCTAGTCACAACTCTGCACAGAGTGCTAACCTCTATCCTCAGAGAAGATAAAGTTGCGCTCCTAGTCGACTTCAATGCCAGAGCTGGAAGAGATGCTGAAATATAGCAGGGATTCATAGGGAGAAACGGAAAAGGCAATTGTAATCCCAACAGCCTACTCCTCTTCAGCAAGTGTGCTGAAAATAACCTCAATATCACCAACACATTGTTTAGGCAGGCCATCAAGTTCAAGGGTTCGTGGCAACACCCAAGATCCAAACACAGGCATCTCATTGACTGCATCATTGTCAGAGAAAGAGATCGCAGAGATGTCCTCATCAACCGAGCCAAGCGTGGCTCAGACCACTGTGACACTGATCATCGGCTCGTCAGAGCCAAACTCCCACTTCACATCGCCCCAAAACGGCGAAGGCAACAAGCCTCCAAAAGTGGTTTTAACACTAAGCGTCTGGAGGATCCAGCAATAGTACATGCTTTGAGAGAGCAGCTCGAATATGGGCTGACAAGCAACCCGACAACAAAGAACCCAAATCCTAGTGCCGAATGGGATATTCTCAACACTGTCATGACAAAAACCTGCAGAGAGACCCTCGGCCAGATCGAAAGAATACACCAGGGCTAATTTGATAAAAGTGGCCTAGAAATCAACGTACTCGTCGATGACAAATGTGCTGCTTTAACTGACTATCAGAATAACTCTCAGTCTCGGATCAAACATTTGAAGCTGATTTCTTCCACAAGAAGCAAGCGGTGGCTCAGCTCGAACTTTGCAATCCAAAGAACGAATGGTTGAAAACTAAAGTGTGTGAAATGCAAAAAAACTTGCAGATCAGCACAAGATGCGCAAATTTTTTAATTCCACTTAAACATTATGTTGACCAATCACTCATGGTGCAGCCCCCCTCTGCTCATCCGATGGTAACTCCCTAATTAAAGACGAAGAAGGCATCCTTCACTGCTGGAAAGAGCACTACCATTCGCGACTCATTTATAACACCAATGTAGATGTCCTGACTACCCAGCAGGTCCCTCAACATTCAGAGCTGACCCACCTCAGCTATCCTCCATCCCTGGATGAGGTAGCTACTACCATCAAACCGATGAAGAATAACAAAGCCTCAGGGCCTGATGGAGTCCCAGCCGAGGTGTATAAAACAGGAGGACCTCTGCTTACTAGCCGTCTCCACTCTCTCCTAGGGAATATATGAGAGAAAGAAGAAATCCCCCAAGCTCTTAAAGAGGCCTCCATCGTCAATATTTATAAGAACAAGGGGGACCCGTCAGACTGTGGCAACTACCGCTCTGGTTGGATAGTTTGAGTACCTTTGTTATAATCACCTTTTTTTTCGCCCTGACTTCCATTTATACACCTATCATATCGTCCCTCACTACGTCTCTCGACGGAGTGCACATTAAGATGCTTTAACCTGTCTCTGTACTCAAGGTTCTTAATGCCCGGTATTAGTCTTGTCATTCTCCTCTGAATTCTTTCTAGGGATTCTATATCCATTCTGTAGTACGGTGCAGTGTTGGTGTAGTGTGTTTGTGTGGTCTGGTGTGGTGTGGTATTGGTGTAGTGTGTGGTGCAATGTGTGGTGGCCACACATTGTGATGCATTAACCAGTGTTTTTTAGTGTTTGATGTATGGTCACACAGTGTGTGGCTCCTGCAGTGTTTATCATGAAATTTATGTTGCAACTCCTCCTGTCAACCTTTGCAAAATTTTAAGGTAAAAAATATTTTCCACGATAAACACGCGCTGTTTAGTGTGCCCGCTGTTGTAACCCTCTGCCCAAGGGTAACAATAAATAAGTGTTGCCACTTCTCAAACAATATAATTCCTGTTTACTTACCCAATTTTCCCCTTCAAATTCCCTCGAACAATATCTAAATTCCCACAAAAAATCCACAAAATGTTTTCGTGTATAACAATAGTAAATATTAGTTTGAATAATGTTTTTAACAGACGGTGTGCTCATTATATTATACTGTATGTGGGAGATGTATAAAGAGATGTTAATCCAGCGTCACCAACTCTTCCTCAGCTTCTAGTCGTTCATCAGTTGATGGAGGACCGACATTGAGTCTGTTTCTGAGCTTGGTGTGCACTACGTTCATCTAGGATAATATTCTGTCCACCGAGGCGCTAGAAAATAAGAGTGCTGATGCTAACGAGGCTATATTAGGAACTGACTTTTCCCCAACTTCAGTTTTTTCCTCATTTACTTGAGCCCAAAATGATATTACATCATTCAAGCTTAATTAAGGCCTATCATTCATTCTCAAGTTTATCTCCGTCTCTCGACAACAAACCTCTTACAACTCACTTTAACGTACTGTCAATGATTTGAGCTTCGTTAAGAGGGAAATTGAAAATGGCAGTGGTGAACTCATGAGCCAAACTGAATATCACAAACTAGCTCAGACGCTACCTGACCTAGCTATGAGAAGGACGTGCCCTAAGTGCTTGTGTTAGTGACCATAGGAAATGGCCGCCGTGGATCGTTGTGTTCTGTAGGTGCGCGTGATCCAGGTATATGCTGATAACCACAAGGGAAAAAGAAAACACAAAGTTCCTAAGCGCTTTCGTGTAATTCACATCTTCAGGGGTGAGTACAGACTAAGGAGAAATACATAACAAGGCTTATATATACAATAGAGGAGGGTGAGATCAAGTCCACAACGGTCCGGTCACTAGGCAGTGACCCTACTAATCTTCAAAAGCACCGCAGCAGTCGGTAGTCAGGTCAAAGGGTAAGATGACCCAACCTTCTCACCTGGTTACATATATATATATATATATATATATATATATATATATATATATATATATATATATATATATATATATATAAAGAGAGAGAGAGAGAGAGAGAGAGAGAGAGAGAGAACTGGCTCATGGCATTGCATGATAATGTTTATTCGAGGTCAATTTTCAATGTTATTCTACAGAAAAAGACGCTGAATGATGTCATATCATCCTGAGTGACGTCATAATCAGGGTGAGTGGCGTTAGAGCACCACTTTGTACCTGGAAGTGACGTCGACTGTTTAAGGATAATGTTATGATTCGCTGCCAAGCGTCATGTAGGCGACTAGGGACAGATACTAATTATACTGTATATGTTGCACCATCAAGTGTAAACTGTACAGGTGGACCAAACACATAACGTGAGGATCCTCGTTATCAAGATATATGTTGTTTAATGGAACTACAGAAGTAAAATTATCAAAGTTAACAGTGATGATGATTAATATTATTATTATTATTATTATATATATATAATCACAGTTAAGTATTACTTGACTGAGCTGAATATTTAATTATCCATCAGATGTGTTCATTGCATAATAAAGTAGTTATCATAATCCATTAAAATTTCGTGGTGCGTGTTTAAGCTACGTATAAGACCCCTTCACTATGGAATCAACGTAAAACAACATTAAAACAAATACCTCAAAGATAATAATTTGTGGAATGTTTATTTGATGAGCCCCTGTAAACGCACTGGTGAAGGGGACTGTACATACACGAACCTGTAGAAAAACGTGATAATAGGTTAGATTAAGTTAGGCTTGTTTAGGTTAAGTTAGATTAGGTTAGTTTTGTTTCGGTTAGGTTAGGCTTTGTTTGTTTAAATTAGGTTAGGTTTGTTAAGGTTGATTTAGTTAAGGTTTAGTTAGGTTAGGTTAAGTTTGTTTGGTTAGGTCAGGATCTGCGAGGCAAATGCAGGTGGCACTAAAATATTCCCCACAGGTATCAAGCCGAAGTTTGAAGCTGAGTAAGTCACTACCACTTCCTGTGTCCTGGGGCAGCTGCCACACACACACACCACCAAGAGATAGTGTCCTGTCTGTGTGTGATTTGTCTTTAATTTGTTTTTATCTTTTCAACTGACTTGTATAATCAGTTTAAGCTGATAGTGGCGTAACGGTAAATCGTATAATCAGTTTAAGCTGACAGTAAATCGTTTAAGCTGACAGTCCTGTAACGGTAAACGGTAAATCGAGTAATCAGTTTAAGCTGACAGTCCTGTAACGGTAAACGGCAAACCGTGTAATCAGTTTAAGGTGACAGTGACTCGTTTAAGCTAACAGTGGTGTGACGGTAAATTTTATAATCCGTTTAAGCTGACAGTGCTGTGGCAGGAGCTTATAAAATTAGTTTAAGCTGACTGTTGTGGCATTGACTTCTACAAATAATATTGTTAACCCCTTCACTACTGAATGCCAACGTAAATATTTAATTTTGCTAACGCCACAAGATTTTATTCAGCAGAGAGAGATCCCTTGTACCCAAGGGGTTAATAAACTATCTCCAATAATGGTTTTTCAACGTTGTTCATTACTCTTCAACCGGTGGAGATTTTCTTTTAATCTGCCACAACTCTACGAGATCTTGAGATCATAAAAAAGGTTAAAGTGCGTCCCATACCCTTGACCGCCACACAAGGACACCATGAATACGGCACACTCTACGCTGAACCTTGGAGTGGCCGACACTGCACTTGACTTCCTACACTTCTTCAATTGTAAAGTTGGGTACTTATTTGGGTTTCTAGATGAAAAGGCCCCAGTCGAAAACGGCCTAAACCAGAACGGCCCCACTCTAACCAAAACGGCCCCACCGTGTGACCAAAACGGCCTAACTTTAACCTAACCTAACCAAAACTGAGCATGATAGCAGCCACGTTGACAGTCTGAGTGGGGCCGTTCTGGTTTGGACCGTTTTCTCCTGGGTCCGTTTTCTCTTGCTACCCTTATTTGCAGCTGGGTGAGCTGAGAGTACCCCGGGATGGAACCAGCGGCCTTTGAGACAGGAGATGAGCGGTATATTCACTCCGCCGCTATATTAAGACATTAATGCTCGTTAAATAAAATCAGGAATAAATAAGACAGATGACTGTAGAACCGAGGTGAGGGAAGTACTGTGCAGTAACCATGCTAACCTACTGTACGTGTATCATGTCCCCTGTAATGAGCCTGTATCTCTCAGGATTCACTTGGCACAACCTGCGTTAAGGCGCAGTCATACTAGCATATCTCGTTAATCAAAATCGTCGACCCAGTGGTTACGCATGTAAAAGATCCATCGAACAGCAACCGAAACAATCAGTGACATACACATCTGTACGTGAATGTAGCGGCTGTCACTGCCTTAGAAACACGCGCATTTCAGTTAAAGAAGGTTAAACACAAGAAAAACCTGCATGGGTACGTTCCTGGCTGGCAAGAAAATACCGCAAGGCCGTGTACCACAATTGCTGCAAGAAGTCGGTCTGGAAGATTCTCAATCAATATGTGATTATCATCGCTTGAGCAAGGCTAAGTTTTTTGAATTATTACGCCTATAGTGATGCCACTCATAACCTAGAATCCATATTTACTGGAGAATGTAGAGTTGAAGATCAGATTCCCACGCCGCCATTTCGTTGCGTCGTGCTGTCTCGTTTTTTTTTAGCAATACCCTACTTTCATAATTTGGGCTTGTATTTCATACATGTAATACAAAAAATATTTCAAACTAAGACAATCAGGCATAAATGAGGATAATTTGTGAAGGATATATTCTGAAATAATACTTTAGAATTTCCAAGTTCAATCTGGGCGACGGAGAATCGTCTGAATCAACAACTTTCGAACGGTGAGAAGCGTTGACTTGACTGTCAAGTGTCGCCGTGATAGGTTTTTTTTTTGCTCTGAGAGACAAAGGTGAACGCACCTTTAAGGCAGTGATAGCCACTGTTATTACGTACTTTGATGTCATTGCTTGTTTTGGTTGCTGAAACGGTCACTGGGTCGACGAAATTGCCAATTTATTGCCTGTAGATGAAACGGTTTTAACGATTTTGATCAAGAGGACATACTAGTGTGACCTCGTTTTAACTGTAAGGTGTCTAAAACATAAAAATACCGCACTGAACCGACCTCCTGGGTAGTTACACAAAGGTAAGGTTGGTTAGATCCCACTGAAGGTTTCTGGAGAATTATCTAGAATCATCACTTGTACGGGCAACAACGTGCACACACACACACACACACACACATTGTTAATAACTACGAGTAAGACTATATCAAATGATGGTCATTAGTTCATGTTACAGCGTTAGTGTGGTGTACACCCAGGTGGGGGCCAGGTTGTAGCAACACTCGCTGCACAATACATGTATTTATAATAGTTTTAGTAAATTGGTGTGACGTATAGATATGCATTTCGATTTTTTGTAAGACTGGCGGCGAGTGGTTTACGTAATGTGTTAGTACTGTATGGTGTTAGTGGGGTAGCACGATGGCGTTATATAATTATATGCATTGCATATATAAACACGAGCTGTTCCACGCTACTCTGTCTCCATCAACCTTACTGGACTGTCGAGGCCATTCCACCACTACACATGACAGGAAGTCGTCTCAAAGAACGAGAGTTGTCCTTTAAGATCTTATAGAAAGAAGAGGTGTTAGTGAGTGACGGGCGCGCCAGGGGGCTCACGTGTCCAGTAACTGTGTAAGACGAAGACAGAAGGACAGGAGGCAGTGCCAGGAAGGATGAGTGTGATGCAGTATTGTTGGTCCAGCATCAACACGCTCCTCTGCGTCATAAGCGAGTCCTTGCCTCACTCGTCACATATGTAGCCCCACACAATACAGCTCAGCTCCACACAATACAGCTCAGCCCCACACAATACAGCTCAGCTCCACACAATACAGCTCAGCTCCACACAATACAGCTCAGCCCCACACAATACAGCTCAGCTCCACACAATACAGCTCAGCTCCACACAATACAGCTCAGCCCCACACAATACAGCTCAGCTCCACACAATACAGCTCAGCTCCACACAATACAGCTCAGCTCCACACAATACAGCTCAGCTCCACACACACACTGTAGTCACCTCAACTATTTCTCCAATATCATTATTGTCTTTAGCAGCTGGCGAGTGTTGAGTCCCCAAACTCCTGGCACGGGGAGGAGGGGCTCTGGGAACATAACCTGCATAACCCACTGCAGAGAAGTGAGTTTCACAGCCAACACCGGTGTGTGGCGTGCACCAAACATGAATAGTACGATAATATACCGCATTTAATATGACCAATGGCAGCATATGTCACTGCCAATCACAAATCTACATTGAGTACGATCCACTCTTCTGCTCGGACAAGATATGAAAATCAGAAGATGCAGTACATTACATTCAATCTGTCACCTATGGTGCATACGAAGGATGATTCCACCCAAAGATAGCCACGGGCCGGGCCAGGTCGCAAAGGAAGAAGATAATAACACTGGTTAAGAAAGGGAAGAGAAGACATTGCTCTGTGGACGAGGCGAAGGTGAAGATACTGTACTCATGTCCACATAAATCACCGCAACCATCATTCTACCTGAGAATACCTTTGTAACCTGCGATCTCGGAGCTCTTAAACAAGACACGGATTGTACTGATAGTCACAGCAGCGTTGTGTGGCAATGTGTTGTGTGTGTGTGGTGCATGTACGCTGTGTGTAAATAATATTAAATGATTATGTATTGAAACATATAGCAGCCAAAAGCTAAAGATATACAGTGTACAGAAATGGCATGTTAGACATAGGGACATTGGGAAACGGATTGTTAACAAAGCTTTCAGTACAAAAGGAAAATAGACGTGGAGCGAACTTACAAGTTCATTATGAATCATTGATAATGTTACATTGGTTGGGAAAGGGCAAGTCTCGTATGTTGTGTAGACTGGGAGTGTTGTCATGTCCAACAGCAAACACGTGGACAAGGATCTCACTCACTGATGGCGTTGTGCAGGATCGATCACACGTGTGGTGTTATGGAAGATCGATCACACGTGTGGTGTTATGGAAGATCGATCACACGTGTGGTGTTATGGAAGATCGATCACACGTGTGGTGTTATGGAAGATCGATCACACGTGTGGTGTTGTGGAGGATCGATCACACGTGTGGTGTTGTGGAGGATCGATCACACGTGTGGTGTTGTGGAGGATCGATCACACGTGGTTCTGCAGTTCATTCTTTCTTTTTTCTAATTTGAATGTCACGTTTGTACCAATTGCGGTTTTATCATCAATCCCGTCACTGTTCTTGCTGTCAGTTTCCTCCTTTATCCTGAGGGGAGGGAGGGAGGGAGGTCAGCATGATCACCCCAAGCAGCTGTGATAGCGCCCAAGGCCACATCTTCATTACATTGTGAAGCGATAACAATTGTGTGTGTGACAGTGTGTACTTTATTTGTCATTTTTCAAGTTCGTCAATGCCTTTCCCTTCACAAAGGACCAAGGCTGGTGGGTGGTGATCAATCAGAGATCTTATGTGGTCTAGGTATATTGTTTAAAAAATATAATAATAATATTAGCGCCATTGTGTGGCTTGCACTGTACCCCGCTACAGTTCTAAGAGTTTTAGTTTATCCGTACATTGGCTGTTGTATGGTAGGTGAGGTACAGGGAATGGAGGCATGAAGAGGAGACATGGTTAATGGTGTTGTTACAGATTTTAAACTTTGATGGGCTGGGTTATTAGCTTGTTTATTTAATGCCTTAGTTTTCTCAGTGGAGGTAAGAAAACCAAGGTACATGGTTGAAGGTAGTTTGCATTTTACGATGAATTTTTATTATGTGCAAAAGTGTCACCTGCATAGCTAATCATAATATTGTTGGGGCTGTCTGGGATTGACTTTAACAGTGCATGCACTAGAACATAAACAAAGTGAGACTAAGTTGCATATCCTTAACTTCACTTTTGTAATACTGAAATAGTGCAGCAGCCCTTCTGTTGGTGAGGTAACCTCTTATCCAGTGTAACAGATGATCTGTATCCATTTTAGCAAGTTTATAGGAAATAAGTTACTTATTGGCAATAACAAATACAGCTTGTAGGTCATTGAATGCGGTATATTTGTCTTTCATGCATAGTTACTGTAAGAATGTAGTAATGCAGTTGTGTGCACCTTTACCATGGGTTAAGCCAATATACCCGTGTGTTAGGGGACATGTGTTCTCTGATTCTATGTAAGAGTCTGCCAAGAACCATCGTCTCCAGGCAGCTGGCTAGTGATATGGGACGAAAAGCATCAGGCTGTCCCGGCTTTGGTATTGATACAACAATACTGTTGGTTCATGATGTGGGTAGTTGGCCTTCAGCATGACTCATATTGTACAATGCCAATGATGGATTGCCCGGCACACGCTTTAGTAGTCTAACAATATTGTAGGTGACGCCGTCCTCACCAGGGACCTTAGCTAGGGTGGTGTCCAACTCACACTCCTCGAGCTGTTTGCCCAGAATAAAGTTAATGAAATTACGTCTCTACAGACTTCTCAACAAGGCGTTCTCAAGTCCTGTAGTGGGTAACATGTTATAGCTAGAGACATGACCCCACTTTGCTTTTTAAAGCGGCTCTGGATGGTAGACATGCCTACTGTTTTTACCTCTAATTGTGTGTCTGTGTGTGTGTGTGTGTGTAATAAAATAATAATAAAATAATAATAATAATAATAATAATAATAATAATAATAATAATAATAATTAACGATTTATTAAGAAAACATGTCAGCCCGAAGGCTGAAAATATACAATGAACAGAGATAAGTTACATATGGTGAAATCGGGGAGCGGGTCACTTGATTGTGTGTGTGTGTGAGAGGGTGTATTATGTGTGTATGGGGGGGGGGGGGACAGGGTGTAGTGTGTGTGTGGGACGGTGTAGTGTGTGTGTGGGACGGTGTAGTGTGTGTGTGTGAGAGGGTGTATTATATGTGTGTGTGTGGGACGGTGTAGTGTGTGTGGGACAGGGTGTAGTGTGTGTGTGAGAGGGTGCATTATATGTGTGTGGGGGGGGCAGGGTGTAGTGTGTGTGTGGGAAGGTGTAGTGTGTGTGTGTGAGAGGGTGTAGTGTGTGTGTGGGACGGTGTAGTGTGTGTGTGGGGTAGGGTGTAGTGTGTGTGTGTGGGACGGTGTAGTGTGTGTGGGACAGGGTGTAGTGTGTGTGTGGGGCAGGGTGTAGTGTGTGTGTGGGGCAGGGTGTGGTGTGTGTGTGGGACAGGGTGTAGTGTGTGTGTGGGACAGGGTGTAGTGTGTGTGTGGGACAGGGTGTAGTGTGTGTGTGGGGCAGGGTGTGGTGTGTGTGTGGGACATGGTGTGGTGTGTGTGTGAGACGGTGTAGTGTGTGTGTGGGACAGGGTGTAGTGTGTGGGGGACAGGGTGTGGTGTGTGTGTGGGGCAGGGTGTGGTGTGTGTGTGTGGGACAGGGTGTGGTGTGTGTGTGTGGGACAGGGTGTGGTGTGTGTGTGGGACATGGTGTGGTGTGTGTGTGGGACAGGGTGTGGTGTGTGTGTGGGGCAGGGTGTGGTGTGTATGGGACAGGGTGTGGTGTGTGTGTGGGACAGGGTGTAGTGTGTGTGTGGGACAGGGTGTAGTGTGTATGGGACAGGGTGTGGTGTGTGTGTGGGACAGGGTGTAGTGTGTATGGGACAGGGTGTGGTGTGTGTGTGGGACAGGGTGTAGTGTGTGTGTGGGACAGGGTGTAGTGTGTGTGTGGGGCAGGGTGTAGTGTGTGTGGGGGGCAGGGTGTAGTGTGTGTGTGGGGCAGGGTGTAGTGTGTGTGTGGGACAGGGTGTAGTGTGTGTGTGGGGCAGGGTGTAGTGTGTGTGTGGGGCAGGGTGTAGTGTGTGTGTGTGGGGCAGGGTGTAGTGTGTGTGTGGGGCAGGGTGTAGTGTGTGTGTGGGACAGGGTGTAGTGTGTGTGTGGGGCAGGGTGTAGTGTGTGTGTGGGACAGGGTGTAGTGTGTGTGTGGGACAGGGTGTAGTGTGTGTGGGGGGCAGGGTGTAGTGTGTGTGTGGGGCAGGGTGTAGTGTGTGTGGGACAGGGTGTAGTGTGTGTGTGGGGCAGGGTGTAGTGTGAGTGGGGCAGGGTGTAGTGTGTGTGGGACAGGGTGTAGTGTGTGTGTGGGGCAGGGCGTAGTGTGTGTGGGGCAGGGTGTAGTGTGTGTGGGGCAGGGTGTAGTGTGTGTGTGGGACAGGGTGTAGTGTGTGTGGGGCAGGGTGTAGTGTGTACGGTTTATATAATTTGTAATTAAAGTTTAAAGTCCTGCTATAATAGTAGAGATAAGTTTATTTCTCTAAAAACGGGGCCGCCATTTGCAATGTCGTCACTAGTTTCCCCGCAGACAACGTTCTCCAACAAACTCACCACTGCAGTCGGAGGTATTACAAATGATGGCCTCTTCAGACCCCAAATGCCACGTTCAGGTAAGTGGTAAGGGTGTTTTTTTTATGGTCTAAGTCCTGGATATTTCGTAAGTGAAGAAATGTGCCGTGAAGAGCTGCTTATGGATGTAACAAACTCCCATGTTCACTCCAGCTCAGCTGTCATGTCCTGGTAAACTTTCTCTTTTTTTTTCAGTGCATTTACAGAGTATATCAGTACTAGATGGAGATACGAGTCAATTTAGAAGTAATGCCATTGCCTGGTCTTTGTTTTGAGAATCCATTGGGATATATCATCATTTATATTAATTAATGGGTGAAATTTTACTCTAACTACCATAAGTATTTGGATGTTTAGAGTCGAGATTGGTTATATTGGGTCAGTTTTAAGTTTTGGTCATCCCTGTATACTTAGACATGCAGATTATGTTTTTTTCTGATGGCTTGCGAGGTTTTACGAACGATTTTGACCTTCATTTCAATCGGAAATAACTAGTTTTGGGTTACTACCCCCCCTTACCGATGTATGTTAAGCTGACCTTATAACTCATCATACCCTGACCTAACCTAACTTAACCTAACCTAACATATGACCTGTATTTTATTTTGCGATCGAAAAATGTTTTGCGACAGAAATCCCGCAGAGATAATGTGTCTTATTGTTTAAAGTACTTAATCCCATAGTTAGAATCTTAAGGTTCCCCAGATGACCAAAACCAAAATAATACCAATATTGTTTGGAATGTTTACTGTATACTATGAAATTTGTAGTAGGGGCAGTTAATATCCATTGAATTAGTTAATGTGCTTAGTAATATTTATAAATTCAATATAACATTACTGTATTGCACAGTTAAGCACAATTAATTATATAATAATATTTATTTAGAGCTGATTAGCCGAGAAGGTTGGACAACTACTTCCAGGATTCATCAAAGCAGATGAAAGAAATCTACCAAAAGTAGATGTCTTTATCGGTATTTTGCATCATTTTGGCGCCCAGCAAGTCAATACACACGATGAGTACAGTACCTGAGCAGTAATTTATTTTAACCTAAAAATAAGTTATGCCTGTTTATCTCAACATTGTGTATGGCCACAAGTCCTGTATTTCTGCTGGTAACAACACATACACCACAGCTGGCTGCCTCCAGGCTCCTGCTCGGCGGCTCGCGCCAACCATTGACATCACAGCCAATCCGAGCTTTTTGCAGTCACGTGACATTTATTTAAAAATATCATTACCACAGTGAAATTAAGCGTTTTCTTTGCCCATTGACCTGCTATCTTACGAAAAAATTCCGCCGACAACTCGTCCATTATCTAGGAATGGGGTAGCACCAATACTGTCAGATACCGGTGAACTAACTGATAACGACGGAGAAATGCGCAATAATATGAACAGATATTTTTCATCAGTTTTCATCACTAAAAATTTAAACATGATACCCGAGGCACCGACTATATTCAGAGATAGTGAAGAAAATAGATAAAGCGAGATAGTAGTGACTAGTAACGATGTTAGCAAAGAAATAGACAAACTAAAGCTTAATAAGTCACCAGGTCCCGATGAGATATTTGCCAGGTTATTAAAGGAATGTTAGAAGAACTTAGTATGCCCTTAGCAAACTTGTTTAACATGTCATTAAAAACGGGTGTATTACCAGAATACTGGAGGTAAGCGAATTTGATTCCGATTTTCAAAAAGGATGATAGATCACTATCCTCTAACTACCTTCCAATTAGTTTAACATCAGTTGTAGGCAAATTGCTGGAGGCAATAATTTCAAACTCAATTCCAAATCACCTGGGGAAACATAAATTGATCAATGATTCCCAGCATGGCTTAACAAGTGGATGTTCATGTTTAGCAAATCTATTGCCATTATTTTCAAATATTTTCGAATCAGTGGCTGATGGACACGATTTTGGTGTGGTTTACCTCGACTTTAGCAAAGTCTTCGACAGGGTCCCCACGAAAAACTAATACGTAAAGTGGAGGCTCGTGGAATTGAAGGAGATATTTAAACTGGATTAGGGCGTGGTTACAGGACAGGAAACAGAGTCAGTAGTAATAGCACTAAATCCGATTGGGGTAACGTCACTAGTGGAGTACCCCAAGGCTCAGTACTTGGACCATTACTATTTGTCATGTACATAAACGACATAGATATAGGCGTAGACAACAACACGAATAAATTTTGCTGACTTGTAATTAAATCTGACGAGGACTGCGCAAAGCTACAAGAATATCTTAAAAAAAAAATGTATGGTCTTTAAAATGGCAGATGAAATTTAATATGGACAAATGTAAAGTACTTGGCCTTGGAGATGTAAACAGATAAACTAGATATCAGATGAACAACGTTGGTATAGAGAAATCCGATTGTGAGAAAGATTTAGGGTAGTGATAAGTAGGGATCTTAAACCAAGAAGACAATGCGTATTTGCTCGAAACAAGGCGAACAAAGTGTTTGGGTTCATACAAAGGAGTGTTAGTTACAAGACTAGCGAGGTTATCCTTAAACTATATCTTGCGCTTGTGAGACCTCACTTGGATTACGCAGCTCAATTCTGGTCACCATATTACAGAATGGATATAGAATCCTTGGAAAGAATTCAGAGGAGAATGACAAGACTAATCCCGGGCATTAGGAACCTTGAGAACAGAGACAGGTTAAAGCATCTTAATTTGCACTCCCTCGAGAGACGTAGAGTCAGTGCCGGATTTAGACCTGTGGAGGCCCATGGGCAGCCTCTTTGTGGAGGCCCCCCTCATTATAACTACCCAAGAGGGTGGGGTGGCGAGTGAAGCGAGCCTAAACATCTGGGAGTTCTGGGGGGCGCTGTAAGCCCCCCGGGAAAATTTTGAAATTTGAATACTTCCTTGGAGAATTTTGAAGCCATATGCAGTTATATTGAGGAAATTAGAACATTGAGAAATTTTTAATTACCTGTATGTTTATTGATAGTGTACAAATTCCCAACACACACATACAAAAGTGAGACACGACTGGAGTCATTCATGTGGTTTCAAGTCGACCATCCCTGATATAGCTACTACCGCACATGTCAAAAATTTTCAAGAAACTTCATAGAAAAGAATATATTATTAGTTATTACAGAGAGATGATTCTTTGCATTATTAATCAGATAAACCTCTACTCAAATAATGGTTCTGTCCAAGTAGCTAGCTTAATTTCTATCACCCTTCTTGCTGAACATAGTTTTACGTGATGGAATAAATAAACATGAATTTTAAAGAATGATAATAAAATTAATCCAAATGAATAAACAAATAAATAAAATATTGTAATATGTGGATGCCCCCAGACTGTGGAGGCCCCTGGGCAGCTGCCCACTTTGCCCACTCCTGAATCCGGCCCTGCGTAGAGTGAGGGGCGATACGATCGAGGTGTATAAATGGAAGTCAGGGCTAAACAAAGGTGACATAACAAAGGTACTCAAACTATCCAACCGGGAGCGAACTCGTAACCATGGTTTTAAATTAGACAAATTTAGATTTAGGCGCGAGTTAGGTAAACATTGGTTTGGAAATAGAGTAGTGGATGAATGGAACAAGTCACTAAACGTCATCATTATCTCGAATACGATGGATAGCTTCAAACTAGCACACCGTGAACCACATCGACCCCATGGATGACTATAGTTTATTGGGGGAACGGTACATTACACAACAATTGGCTCCACATTGTAAATGTGTGCTAAGGTAGACAAAAAGAAATCTCACATGGTTGTGTATATAAGCGGTAGTGGCAAGACAAAACATGAAAACTGTAAAAGGAGATATGTCTTCCAGTGCTTGATTATATTGATAAATTATTTATCGTAACTATAGATGTACGAATACACCCAAAAATAACAGCAAAATTTAGTAATTCTGTTCACTTATATCACAGGTTAGGAGATAAATTTAAGGTATAAAGAAACATATGATGAAGGTAGTGTTGCTATAATTACAATGATATTTCTGGAATTTAATATTATATTTTAAGCTAAATTATATTGCTAGATGCATTCTTACATCATTAATAACGAGGAATATTCATCATACGAGTCCTTCTGATGCCGGAACTAGGTAACCTTGGCGGAACACGATTTACATACATTTCACAAGTCAAGAGGAAGTACAGTAGTCGTAGCTAAACCTGAGTGAGAGGCTCCACACACACACACACACACACACATTTACCTGTAGTTGGTAGTCCAGTTCGCTGATCAAATGTTGGTCCCTGAGCTGACACAACCTAACTATTATGGTTGTGTCTCATTTCATTGAGCCTATTGGGCCCCCGACTCAGATAGACTCCAATTCTACTTGCTAGATTAAAACCTATTGGGAATTTGGGCCCAATTAACTTGCAATAGTGGTGGAGAGAGAGAGAGAGAGAGAGAGAGAGAGAAAGGTAGGTCGAGTGGCCGTGTTTACATGCACTCAGACAAGTCGTAATGGTTATCGATATTCTAAGACGTACATTGGCGTGTGTTAACTGTGAATGTTTTAGGAGACGTTTGTTTAATGGATGTTTCACGTAGAGGTTTTGAAAGATGTTAATTGGTTTGTCATGCAATAGACGTTTTGTAATATGTAAATTAATCGGTAAGAGAAGTTCGCAAGACGAGTTTTGCAAGTTTCACAAGACGAGTTTTGCAAGTTTCACAAGACGAGTTTCACAAGTTTCGCAAGACAAGTTTCACAAGACGAGTTTCACAAGTTTCACAAGACGAGTTTCACAAGTTTCACAAGACAAGTTCACAAGATGAGTTCACAAATTTCACAAGACGAGTTTCAAAAGTTTCTCAAGACATTAATTTGTGGTTTTATAAGACGTTTTCTTAACTCTTTTTGATTTTAGTTTTAGTGAAGCGGACAGCCTGGTGGATGTACAGTCACTGAGAAAACTATCCATACAAAATTATGTTGAAAAAATATGACACAACGGACGAATGATTTTGACAACACTACTAAGACAACAGGAGTCACAGTGCTCATTCTGAAATTCATCGACACCCCCCCCCCCCTCAACAGTACAGACAGTTTTTTGAGTTACTGTTCACTTGAATGTTTCCGACTAGTACTGTATCGCGACTTTTTTATTACTGTATTATCCTCTGTCGCTCTGAGAGTAAAGAAGACTATACTGTAATCTATGTTTGCGTTAAATAGTAGTCACCCAGCGTGTCAGTGAGTGAGGGTGAGTTAGTAAGGGTGAGTGAGTGAGGGTGAGTTAGTAAGGGTGAGTGAGTGAGTGAGGGTGAGTTAGTTGGGGTGGGTGAGTGAGGGTGAGTGGGTGAGTGAGTGAGGGTGAGTTAGTAAGGGTGGGTGAGTGAGTGAGGGTGAGTTAGTTGGGGTGAGTGAGTGAGGGTGAGTGAGTGAGGGTGAGTTAGTAAGGGTGAGTGAGTAAGTGAATGAGTAAGTGAATGAATGATTGAGTGAGTGAGTGAGTGAGTGAAGACCGACTTGTTGCTAAAATTGATGGAAAGCGAGAACACAAACTGGAATCTCTTGATCTATTTGGCGGTTTTAACATTAGCTGTAGTTTAGGTGCTCGTGTAAGACCCCCTGAACTCCCTTACCAGTGTTCAGTGTCTGGGTAGTTTCATCTGTTTATCCTGAGAAGATGAGGAGGTTATTATAATCGGTGAGAGGTAGACAGAGAAAGAGAGACTGTCTTTCTTTCTGTCTGCGTCAGTCACTCAGTCAGTCAGTCAACCTAGAAATAACAAGGAATTAAGTAACTCTATGGACATACCAACCATAATTTCGCTATTTTAACTCTCTCTCTCTCTCTCTCTCTCTCTCTCTCTCTCTCTCTCTCTCTCTGTTAACCTTTGTGGAGTACAGCTCAGTATGAGGAACAGGTCTAGAAGTATTATGCTGTTTTACCCTAAAATTTATACCATATAAGATGAGGCACCTCTTTTGAATATTGTAGAATTAAGACAGACTGTAACATGTTTGCTGTATTATTCTTGGGTATTAACAGGAGTTAGGTGAAAGTCACTTAGAATATTTCTGTTGTATTTCAAGGAAACAAAGAACAATAATTATCAGAACCTTTCTTTGTAATTTGGACACACTTGTCCTTAAATTTTACTGTATAATCATTTACCAAAAATTAAATTCTGAGTGTTGACATATAATTCCCACTTATGTGATAAGTGTTACAAGACAATCAAGAACAGTACTTATCATATATTAGACAAAACTGAATCTTTATGAGTTATTATATTCAAACCCAACCGCTGTCAATATTATACGAATTAAATTGTTAATTTGTTGACATACAATTTACATTTACTTGTATTTACAATATGTTATAAAGAGAGCAAGGAACATACAAGAGAATAGTTTTGTGGATACAACGTAAAAGTGTGTGTGTGTGTGTGTGTGTGTGTTTGTGTGTGTGTGTGTGATGGATGGTGTGTGGATGTATGTACCTGTGTGTAAAGTCAGGTTTTTACCCGGAAGTTACCTTAAATAATGTTTATGGTGCACTAATTTGAACACACACACACACACACACACACGCACACACACAATTATTATTATTCCATATACTCAGCAATCCTTAAACGAGTTACGACCTATGGCCATTACCCCCAATACCCAGCTTAATCTGCGAAAGTTTCGTTTTTGACTGGGCTTATGCTGATATTTCAGGCGCCATACACTGTAGGTCCTCAGCAATTTGGCAGTATGAAAACTTTCTCCACCACCCATTGTTGTGTCAGTTTTCTAGACTACATATATCGCCATCTGGAAAAGCGAAAGACGTCTGTGGCTGTCGCCTTCACTGTCTTTCCCAAGGCATTCGACTTAGTCGACCACAATTTAAATATAAACAAAGTTATCGACCTTGGGTTTTGGAGAAGTCTTATACTATGGCTTACAGACTTTCCTAGTGACCGATGCCAACCCGTACGCTTCCAAGGGGCTGTCTCCACATTTCAGCCACTCACTTATGGCGTCCCCTTAGGTACCAAGATGGGACCGCTCTGCTTCCTCATCCTTATCAATGATGCCCCGAGAGAAATCCCCGCTCCCTGGAAATATGTCGACGACTCCGCCATTGAGATCAGTGTGAACAGCTCGGTTCCCGACTAAACCGCCCTTAGAATACATTGAACAGTCTCTAAAATTGGGCCACCAACAAACATGTCACCATCAACCATACCAAGACCATGGTTATGCACACCAACCTCTCCTCCGACTTTGTCCCACCTACCTCCATTACATTGGGCTCCAACACACACCAGGTTGTGGGCTCCACTAAGCTCCTCGGCGTCACTATAGAAAACATACTAAATTAGAAAACACACGTCAGTTCAATTGTCTAATATAACAGTTTTCGTCTCCACCTCCTCCGTCGTTTCAAGTCCCTCGGAGTTCTCGCGCCCGAGCTCCATAATGCTTACTTAACATTCATACGTCCTAATCTCACCTATGCTTCCCCGCCTGGTCTTCCTCCTCAAATGCCACACAACGAAAACACCTGGAAAAAATGCAGAAGAGGGTGAGCAAAATATTCCCTCCCTCTCCTACTCCACATATCAAGACGCGCTCAACACACTGACCCTCTCGGCTTTCTCTGGTCATCACCATGACCTCATCTGCAAGTTTATGGAGAAACTTCTACACCATCCTCGACATCGTATCCTGCTTCCACCCAGGATCCCTCGTGCGCGAATTGCTATCCCACACTATAACCGCATCCAGCCCATACGATCACGTACTGATCGCTATGAGGACAGCCCAAGCCCAACCATTGTAAAAACTATCAACAACTCGCATAGTTAACCAGTGTGTTCAATCTCTGCCAATCTTACTTTTGCACTGTTACTGCGCTGAAATTCCCTGTTGAATAACCTTTTCTCCCCTTGTTATTATACTCGTATATCATTTTTGTATAACTTATGTTACTCTTATATTATTTGTCAATCAAGCGACCAATTCCCCAATTATGCAACTTTCATCATCTCTGTTGAATATATACTTTCAACCCTTTGGCTGCCAAGTTCTTTCAATAAACCGTTCATCATTATTATTACCTACACACACGCACACACACACTCTGTCAGGTATGAGACAGTGAACTAGTATTACCAGTTGTGAACGAGCCATGGTGGTTGTGCACAAGAGGGTCATTTGTAGTAGTGGTGTGACTTACTGCTCGTTCTGCCTGTAGTGTTTATTATCGCCACTTTTTGCTGGAGGTATTTCAAATTTTTCTTTCTCTCTTTATTTCTTATTGTCCTCGTTACTATTTTTACTTCAGCTGTTTCTCTTATCCCTAAATATGGCCTCATATCTGCTGTACAGTATATAGTAAACTGTGTGTGTGTGTAATAATAATAATAATAATAATAATAATAATAACAATAATAATAATAATAATAATAATAATAATAACAATTAATGGAATATTAATGTAAAAAATACAACAAGCATGAGGTGATAATACAGATGACATTAATGGTAAATATACTGACATGGGGGAGAGGGTCGTTTAACAGTGGTTGGATTGGAGCTGTTCTAGTATCGATCAGTACGGGGTGGTATGGGCTTGATGCAGTTGTGGTATTGAACAACAATATGCGGATGAGGTACCTTGGGTGGCTGTAGGTAGCGGTAACGAGGATGGTTAACAGCCTTGTCCAAAACTCACAAATAAGTTGAAGATGCTAATCAGAATCTGCTGAGAGGACCAGTGCACATATCGCCTATTGTATTTTTTTTCTAGAAGACTTTGTTGTGCTGTAATTAAGGAAGAAGACCAGGTAGGGGAAGCGCAGGTAAGTTTTGGAAGATTGAACATTGAGAAATATTCTTGAGGCTCAGATGCAGGAAGTCCAAAGATCTTGAGACGATGAAAGCTGTAGAGACAATAGCTGGGAGGTTTGACGATTGTACTGATGTGGACTTTCCAGCTCTATTAGTCGTCTTTATTGACACTGAAGTGCTGGGTGGAATTCACAACCTGGAGTGTGTTGGGGCCCAGTGTGATGGAGGGAGGTGGAACATGGTCGAAGGAGATGTTAATGTGCATGACCATGGTCTTGTTTTGGCAGGTGGTGACATAATTGGCGGCGGACCAATTTTGGAGGCTGTTCAGGGCGTGCTGAAGGGTGCATTAATCAACAGCCGAGTTGTTGACACTGATACCAATGGTAGAGTCGTCGCTGTATTTCCAATTAGCGCGAGTAACCTTCAGGGCATTGTTGAGGGAGGTGCAGAGCAGTCCCGTCCTAGTGCCTTGAAGGACGCCACAGGTGAGTGACTGAAAGGTGGAGACAGTCCCTCGGAAGCGTACAACATGATGTCGGTCTGTAACACCGAATCTTAAGGTGAATGACTTTATTGATAACTAGCGGAATCGCTCTTTCGCTAGGCCACGGTAGGACGCCACCCTCCGGGAGGCTCCACATTGTCTCACTGTAGTGCATTAAGGTGTCTGCTTTGATCCTGACTTTGTACTCGTCAGAAGGCATGTTTTCCAGGGCATTTTTAAATGACTGTACATACGTGTTGCGCTCATGCAGAATTTCTTGGATAGATAGGACAATGTCATGTCTGACACCTTGAATGTTGCCACGCCTGGTAATAGCCTACTTTTCATGATCTCCCATGAAGTAGATTTGGAGGAACTTTGCCTGCTCATCTTCCAGTGGTAAGAGGGATCCTGCTTTGTGATAGACTTGACCCTGGACTTTGAATATGGGCATGTATCCATGTATCCGTGCTCACGAACTTCTCTGGTAGCTCCAAAGGATGTCATCTGGAAGCATGAATTGTACTTCCGTATATTTTCCAAGAAGTGTTTTGACTCTGGTGTTGCTCCCAGCATGAGAGTCTTCAATGGTTGTGGTGGTTTTTCAAAATTTGGCAGTCGTACTTTCCCATGAGAGCGGCACAGTCCAGCAGATTCTCCTTTGTACTTCTTTGCACCGCAGTATTCACATTTCTTATCCATGTTGCCAATGACAACCGAGGGATACTTTTCATATTCTATACATAACATCATCCATCATCACTACATATAACACCACCCATCATCACTACATATAACACCACCCATCATGACTACATATAACATCATCCGTAATCACTACATATAACACCATCCATCATCACTACAGATCGGTAAAGTAGTTTCCGAGATTCTCGTGCGAACAAACAGACAGACTTCTTTGTTTTTTATAGACGTATAGATCATCACTACATATAACACCATTCATCATCATTACATATAACACCACCCATCATCACTACATATAACAACATCCATCATCACTATATTTAACACCATCCATCATCATCACTACATATAACACCATGCATCATCACTTCAGATCGGTAAAGTAGTTTCCGAGATTCTCGTGCGGACACACAAACAAACAAACACGCAGACATACTTCTTTGTTTTATATAGATAGATTGTATTGTAACTGAGTAAGTCGAACGCTTAGGTGTAGTATGTGAAGGTGAAAACCTCAAAGGCACTCTAGGTTACGGTAGATGTTGTAATGTTATTACTGTGCGTTACCAACGAAGGTCTTTAAGGTTTAAGCGCATAACAAGGTTAGTAATACACTATTACACTACTGTAGTCCAACAGCAATAACACTGCCCTGCATAGTTTTTGAGGTTTGTGTATTATTAAGCTTTTCTGGGTGTATTTTGCATGCTGATCTCAAAAATGTTATCCATTTTGCTCAATCAGGTCAGAATTTTGTGCTATAGCATTTTAAGCGGAGATTCAGGTAAAATATTGGCATGTTTCGCTCAAAATGGGGTCCTCATATTCGTTCATTAAAAAAATCATCAGAGACATTGGCAAGCCTCACAGAAAAGATTTCGGTCAGTTTAATGCCCTTACGATGCATTTAAATACACCCACGTGCTCGCCGGCCATTTAAATGTCCGCCGTGACGCAAAGGAAAAGAGTATATGTCCGTGTTTTTTTACATATATTTTTTCACAATTAAATTTCTTTTTCATCTGGTGGTACATGGCATGTCTCCTCTGTCTGTGGGATAGGCGAGCAGACAAGCAGCACTACATGCAACGTAACTGGCCTGCAAGAAGTGGACTTACTCCAGGTTCTCACAATGTTGTTGCCCATGCTCTGGTGAATCTGCAGAACATTCTTCTTCCGCCACTGCACATCAAGCTCGGTCTGTTCAAAAACTTTGTAAAGGCACTGGACAAAAAAAGCCAGGCTTTCAATTTTCTGAAAGAAAATTTTCCAAAAGTCAATGAGGCAAAGCTGAATGCAAGAATTTTTGATGGCCCTCAGATCAGAGAGCTTTTCAAAGATCCCAAGTTTGATTGCAGCATGGATGTAAATGAGAAGAAAGCCTGGCATGCCTTTAAGTCTGTCTCCAATTTTCTTGGCAACTACAGAAGTCCAGAGTATGAACGAGTTGTTGAGGACCTACTTCTGAGCTACAAAGTTCTTGGTGCACGCATGTCCATCAAGATGCACTTCCTCAGCTCCCACTTGGACTACTTTCCAGAGAACTGTGGTGATGTGAGTGAGGAACAAGGAGAACGCTTCCATCAAGATATCCGTGTAATGGAGGAGCGGTACCAGGGTCGCTGGGATATCAACATGCTCGCCGACTACTGTTGGTGTCTGAAACGGGACGCCCCAGACACCAACCACCAAAGAAATTCTCTGCGACAGCCATTTATGCATGTCTAACTGTAAAGGCATCTATGTAGTTGACATATTTTGGTCCTATGTGTTGTGGTTACATTTCTATGATATATTTTGCATAAAAATTTTAACATCATGTTTAAGAATTTCGATTTTTTCCTAATTCCCATAGCATAAAAATCTGACCTGATTGGGCAAAATGAATGGCATTTTTGGAATCAGCACGCAAAATACATAAAGAATCAGCTAAGAAACCCAGCACCTCATGAATTTTTTTTCAAATGCAGCCCAGTGTTATAGACTATGAGAGCTGGAACTCTGTATGAGGTTACGGTAGATGAAGTCTACTGTAGAAAGCGGACATGGTTTTGTGTGTGTGTTTTATCTTGGTGTATCCGTGTATGTGTTGTGATTGTAGTTGTTGATCTTTGTGCTTGTTTATGTGCATTATTTGTCCATGAGTTTTTGTGTTTACGTTATTTACAGTAAATATGTATATGTCTGAATGTTTCAGTAATAGGTGTAATGATCGTAATGGTTGAACATAACAGTGAAGTGAACCTCTACATCTATTTTCGACATGGAAGAACAAAAATATCAGTGTTGGGGGCGGGTATGGCCTCGGTACTGCAGCTCATTAAATTTGGCCTCGAGATGTGATGTAGAAAGCGATGCGAGTGATATTAATGAGTCATACAGAGAAACAAAAATATAGACTATAAATGAATGGAAGTACTGTATATTAATAGGTTAGGTGCTGTTGTCGTCTTTCAGTTAAAAAAACACACACACAAAAGTCTTTTATCGTCACAAACACTTGAGATTCTACTTTCATATCAGCCTTAAACAGAAGTACACTCGCGTCCTCTTCTTACTTAATCTGGTTAATAATGCTAAGCTAATACAGTCTACGAGCGTTTAGGAAGCAGTGAGTTGTGTAAGACGGTAGAGAACATTGTCAGATGTTCTTCCAAAGATCAGCGAAGGACCACCAGAAGGAGAGTGTATTGATGGGTGATCCTGGTGTGGGGGGAGAAAGTTGACTGTTTACTAAGTTTACTCTGTTTAGTTGAGTGTATTGATGGGTGATCCTGGTGTGGGGGGAGAAAGTTGACTGTTTACTAAGTTTACTCTGTTTAGTTGAGTGTGTTGAGGGGTGATCCTGGTGTGGGGGGAGAAAGTTGACTGTTTACTAAGTTTACTCTGTTTAGTTGAGTGTATTGATGGGTGATCCTGGTGTGGGGGGAGAAAGTTGACTGTTTACTAAGTTTACTCTGTTTAGTTGAGTGTGTTGAGGGGTGATCCTGGTGTGGGGGGGAAAGTTGACTGTTTACTAAGTTTACTCTGTTTAGTTGAGTGTGTTGAGGGGTGATCCTGGTGTGGGGGGGAAAGTTGAGTGTTTACTAAGTTTACTCTGTTTAGTTGAGTGTGTTGAGGGGTGATCCTGGTGTGGGGGGAGAAAGTTGACTGTTTACTAAGTTTACTCTGTTTATTTTGTTTAGTTTACTATATTGACTAAGTTGGTGTTGTGACTTAAACCCTTTTATTATGATGACTTAACCTCTTTAGTATGATGACTTAACCTCTTTAGTATGATAGCTTAACCCGTTTAGTAAGATGACTTAACCTCTTTAGTATGATAGCTTAACCCCTTTAGTATGATGACTTAACCTCTTTAGTATGATATCTTAGCCCCTTTAGTATGATGACTTAACCTCTCTATTATGATATCTTAACCCCTTTAGTATGATGACTTAACCTCTTTAGTATGATATCTTTGCCCCTTTAGTATGATGACTTAACCTCTTTAGTATGATATCTTTGCCCCTTTAGTATGATGACTTAAACTCTTTAGTATGATAGCTTAACCCCTTTAGTATGATGACTTAACCTCTTTAGTGTGATATCTTAACCCCTTTAGTATGATGACTTAACCTCTTTAGTATGATATCTTAGCCCCTTTAGTATGATGACTTAACCTCTCTATTATGATATCTTAACCCCTTTAGTATGATGACTTAACCTCTTTAGTATGATATCTTTGCCCCTTTAGTATGATGACTTCACCTCTTTAGTATGATATCTTTGCCCCTTTAGTATGATGACTTAACCTCTTTAGTATGATAGCTTAACCCCTTTAGTATGATGACTTAACCTCTTTAGTGTGATATCTTAACCCCTTTAGTATGATGACTTAACCTCTTTAGTATGATATCTTAGCCCCTTTAGTATGATGACTTAACCTCTTTAGTATGATATCTTAACCCCTTTAGTATGATGACTTAACCTCTTTAGTATATCTTAACCCCTTTAGTATGATGACTTAACCTCTTTAGTATGATATCTTGACCCCTTTAGTATGACGACTTAACCTCTTTAGTATATCTTAACCCCTTTAGTATGATGACTTAACCTCTTTAGTATGATATCTTAGCCCTTTAGTATGATGACTTAACCTCTTTAGTATGATATCTTAGCCTCTTTAGTATGATGACTTAACCTCTTTAGTATGATAGCTTAACCCCTTCGGTATGATGACTTAACCTCTTTAGTATGATATCTTAACCCCTTTAGTATGATGACTTAACCTTTTTAGTATGATATCTTAACCCCTTTAGTATGATGACTTAACCTTTTTAGTATGATATCTTAACCCCTTTAGTATGATGACTTAACCTCTTTAGTATGATATCTTAACCCCTTTAGTATGATGACTTAACCTCTTCAGTATGATATCTTAGCCCCTTTAGTATGATGACTTAACCTCTTTAGTATGATATCTCAACCCCTTTGGTATGATGCCTTAACCTCTTTAGTATGATAGCTTAACCCCTTTGGTTATGATATCTTAACCCCTTTAGTATGATAAATTAACCTCTTTAGTATGATGACAACCTCTTTGAGTATGATGACTTAACCTCTTTAACATGATTCAACCACTTTCATGTGATGATTTAATCCCTTTAGTATGATGTCTTAACCCATTCGTATAATGACTTAACCTCTATATTATGGTGACTCAACCTCTTTAGCATGATAATCTAAAACCTTTGGTATGATGATTTAACCCCTTTAGTATGGTGTATTAACCCCTTAATACAGTGATTTAATCCCATGAGTACGTTGTGTTAACCCTTTAAATAACAGTTACCTGTTCAATTGAGTAAGATGACACTGTACTCAGTAGGTTAAGTCATCATACTCAAAGGCTTGGGTGAGTGTATGTGTCACTGTTCACTGTAAGTCCGCTCAGGTGTCTCACTGTCGAAGGTGATCAACAGGGACAGGTAGGTGACAGTGAATGAGTGTGGATGATCACGAGGCTTATCGAGAAACCAACACTGTGTACTGTAGAGGAATACTGGCGGTGTGTGTGTTGAGGTAACGTGTAGTTGTTGGCGGTACTCGTGCACCTTCTGGACGGGGGATACTCGTGTACCTTCTGGACGTGGGGGTACTCGTGCACCTTCTGGACGTGGGGGTACTCGTGCACCTTCTGGACGGGGGATACTCGTGTACCTTCTGGACGTGGGGGGTACTCGTACACCTTCTGGACGTGGGGGTACTCGTGCACCTTCTGGACGTGGCGGTACTCGTGCACCTTCTGGACGTGGGGGTACTAGTGTACCTTCTGGACGTGGGGATACTCGTGCACCTTCTGGACGTGGCGGTACTCGTGCACCTTTTGGACGTGGGGGTACTAGTGTACCTTCTGGACGTGGGGATACTCGTGCACCTTCTAGACGTGGGGGGTACTCGTGCACCTTCTGGACGTAGCGGTACTCGTGCACCTTCTGGACGTGGGGGTACTCGTGCACCTTCTGGACGTGGGGGTACTCGTGCACCTTCTGGACGTGGTGGTACTCGTGTACTGTCTGGACGTAGCGGTACTCGTGTACCTTCTGGACGTGGCGGTACTCGTGTACCTTCTGTACGTAGCGGTAATCGTGCACCTTCTGGACGTGGTGGTACTCGTGCACCTTCTGGATGTGGCGGTACTCGTGCACCTTCTGGACGTGGTGGTACTCGTGCACCTTCTGGACGTGGTGGTACTCCTGCACCTTCTGGACATAAGCGGTACTCGTGCACCTTCTGGACATAAGCGGTACTCGTGCACCTTCTGGACATAAGCGGTACTCGTGCACCTTCTGGACGTGGTGGTACTCGTGCACCTTCTGGACGTGGCGGTACTCGTGCACCTTCTGGACGTGGCGGTACTCGTGCACCTTCTGGACATAAGCGGTACTCGTGCACCTCCTGGGCGTGGCGGTACTCGTGCAGCTTCTGGACGTGTAATAGCCCCAGTGTGTACGATACAGAGTGATGGAGGAGTGTGTTGGTCGTGTCAGAACACAGGAAGGTAACTCTGTACAACATGAAGTTAAGGACTGATTGATTGTGGTACAGTGAAACCTCTATTTAATGGACTATTTTGAGATGAAAGTCCGTTATATCGAGGTTCTGTTAGGTGTGATACCGTCATTTGACGGATTATATACGATATAGAGGTTCGTTATATGGAGTTTTCACTGTAATAACATACTTAGCGGCGCAGCAGCTTATAGGTCACATGCCGTCATGAAGTTACAGAGTATAAGTGTCATCATGAAGGACACCTGGAGGAATATGTTGAGAGCTTAGCATGACAGTGTTGGTCAGGATGGTGACGAATGATGTGATAAGGTGAAGAACACGAGCAGGGAGGCGTCTGTCGTCCTTACTCTCAGGTCGTTAAAGCTATTCTAGATGCAGAGACAAGATTATTGGCTGTGTTAATGACGATAATGGAGTTAGAGAAAATAGTTGAGAAGGCTGTTGAAAATATCTGGATATTTAAGGTGTGTCGTGAGTAGTGTTAACAATATCTAAAGGAAGTGTTCTTGTGTGAACTTCAGTGTTGTTAGAAGTCAACAGTTGAGGATAGATGTTGTAGTGCGACTGAGTTAGTAACTCCCCCCACGGCTGCTTAATGTTTTTATGGATGTGGTCATACGTGAGAGTAATAATGTGTGGTGGGCAGCGACGCTCAGCCGTGTCTCTTACCCTTCCTGTATCAGGATGACGCTTGTACAGTGTGATGGCCAAGTATATATATATATATATATATATATATATATATATATATATATATATATATATATATATATATATATATATATATATACTGTATATAAGAAAGGTGTCATTTGGGAAGGTGTGGATACAGCACACTGTTTACTAAGCTTCCGGTATACACCAGCAGGTGGCCTTCTCTTCTTAAGCTGTAAGTTAGTTACCCATTAACAACTGGGTGGACTGAGAATGCCTGGGATCGAACCAAAACCCTAAGGAACGGATACGACCGCCTTATCCACTCAGCCGCTGTACCTCTGCGCTGGAGGTAACCGACAATAAAAGCAGTATTTTCTTGCTGGTGAAGTATAGTATAGGTGTACAGTATTACCATCGTAATGAAAATGTGAAAGTTGTTGAACATTTCGTGAAATGTAACTGAGAGAAAAGAAGACAATATGAACACGATTGAAGATAGGATGAGTAGGGTTAGACGATGGAAGAGGTTGTTAGAGTGAGCGAATAATTGAGATAATAGCCGAGGCACAGTAACCGTGTGGCTGTAGTCAAGGCTCATCTGACAACATGTCTTACACCGTTACAGATTATTGTTGTTGGCTGTTCAGTAATAAGACTTATAGGTATGTTCACATTGATACTTTCTATATAACCTCCCCTTTCTGTCTGTCAACATACACCTCCTTCTGTCTGTCAACATAGACCTACTTCTGTCTGTCATCATAGACCTTCTGTCTGTCATCATAGACCTTCTGTCTGTCATCATAGACCTTCTGTCTGTCATCATAGACCTCCTCCTCCCTCCTTCTGTCTGTCAACATAGACCTCCTTCTGTCTGTCATCATAGACCTTCTGTCTGTCATCATAGACCTTCTGTCTGTCATCATAGACCTCCTCCTCCCTCCTTCTGTCTGTCATCATAGACCTCCTCCTCCCTCCTTCTGTCTGTCATCATAGACCTTCTGTCTGTCATCATAGACCTCCTCCTCCCTCCTTCTGTCTGTCAACATAGACCTCCTTCTGTCTGTCATCATAGACCTTCTGTCTGTCATCATAGACCTTCTGTCTGTCATCATAGACCTCCTCCTCCCTCCTTCTGTCTGTCATCATAGACCTACTTCTGTCTGTCATCATAGACCTCCTCCTCCCTCCTTCTGTCTGTCATCATAGACCTTCTGTCTGTCATCATAGACCTCCTCCTCCCTCCTTCTGTCTGTCAACATAGACCTCCTTCTGTCTGTCATCATAGACCTTCTGTCTGTCATCATAGACCTTCTGTCTGTCATCATAGACCTTCTGTCTGTCATCATAGACCTCCTCCTCCCTCCTTCTGTCTGTCATCATAGACCTCCTCCTCCCTCCTTCTGTCTGTCATCATAGACCTCCTCCTCCCTCCTTCTGTCTGTCATCATAGACCTACTTCTGTCTGTCATCATAGACCTCCTCCTCCCTCCTTCTGTCTGTCATCATAGACCTCCTCCTCCCTCCTTCTGTCTGTCAACATAGACCTCCTTCTGTCTGTCATCATAGACCTCCTCCTCCCTCCTTCTGTCTGTCATCATAGACCTCCTTCTGTCTGTCATCATAGACCTTCTGTCTGTCATCATAGACCTTCTGTCTGTCATCATAGACCTTCTGTCTGTCATCATAGACCTTCTGTCTGTCATCATAGACCTTCTGTCTGTCATCATAGACCTCCTCCTCCCTCCTTCTGTCTGTCAACATAGACCTCCTTCTGTCTGTCATCATAGACCTCCTCCTCCCTCCTTCTGTCTGTCATCATAGACCTTCTGTCTGTCATCATAGACCTTCTGTCTGTCATCATAGACCTTCTGTCTGTTATCATAGACCTCCTTCTGTCTGTCAACACAGACCTCCTTCTGTCTGTCATCATAGACCTCCTCCCTCCTTCTGTCTATGAACACAGACCTCCTCCTCCCTCCCTGTGTCTGTCATCATAGACCTCCTTCTGTCTGTCAACACAGACCTCCTTCTATCTGTCATCATAGACCTTCTGTCTGTTATCATAGACCTCCTGTCTGTCAACACAGACCTCCTTCTGTCTGTCATCATAGACCTCCTTCCTCCTTCTGTCTATGAACACAGACCTCCTCCTCCCTCCCTGTGTCTGTCATCATAGACCTCCTTCGGTCTGTCAACATAGACCTCCTTCTCCCTCCTTCTCTCCGTCATCATAGACCTCGTTCTGTCTGTTATCATAGACCTCCTTCTGTCTGTCATCATAGACCTCCTTCTGTCTGTCAACATAGACCTCCTTCTGTCTGTCATCATAGACATCCTTCTGTATGTCAATATAGACCTCCTTCTGTCTGTCATCATAGACCTCCTTCTCCCTCCTTGTGTCTGTCATCATAGACCTCCCTCCTGTCTGTCATCATGGACCTCCTCCCCCTTTCTGTCTATAAACATAGACCTCCTCCTCCCTCCTTCTGTCCATGAGCATAGACCTCCTCCTCCCTCCTTCTCTCTGTTAACATAGACCTCCTCTTCCCTCCTTCTCTCTGTTAACATAGACCTCCTCCTCCCTCCTTCTCTCTGTTAACATAGACCTCCTCCTCCCTCCTTCTCTCTGTTAACATAGACCTCCTCCTCCCTCCTTCTCTCTGTTAACATAGACCTCCTCCTCCCTCCTTCTGTCCATGAGCATAGACCTCCTCCTCCCTCCTTCTCTCTGTTAACATAGACCTCCTCCTCCCTCCTTCTCTCTGTTAACATAGACCTTCTCCTCCCTCCTTGTGTCTGTTATCATAGACCTCCTCCTCCCTCCTTCTCTCTGTTAACATAGACCTTCTCCTCCCTCCTTGCGAATGTTATCATAGACCTCCTCCTCCCTCCTTCTCTCTGTTAACATAGACCTCCTCCTCCCTCCTTCTCTCTGTTAACATAGACCTTCTCCTCCCTCCTTGTGTCTGTTATCATAGACCTCCTCCTCCCTCCTTCTCTCTGTTAACATAGACCTTCTCCTCCCTCCTTGTGAATGTTATCATAGACCTCCTTCTCCCTCCTTCTACCTGTCAACGTAACCCCTGTTTCCTCCTCTCTACCTGTCAACAACATCCCCCCTCCTCCCACCTCCCCACCCTCGTAGGCCAATTCAGGTGGTGGAGGCAGTAGGCTGTCACACGAGGGATCTGCTACTCAGCGTAACTCATTGATAACATAAGTCTTCTCTGCACACATTCTTGCACAAACATATAAAGTAATTCTATCTTATTTCCCTCCATAACTCTCAATTATCTCTGTGTTTTAAACAACAGCTAAATCCTTCACTTTAACTCCCGTGATAATGGTTAAAGTAATGGTAAACAGTGATTTTATTTTTATTTTATGAATATCTCGGTTGAAGAGGAGTAAGGGCCACTGTGAGGTACATGCACCGCTAACGGGTGTGTGCCGGGCATAGAAATGGTGCTCAAGTATACGGGAGTCTGGCCACATTCGCCGTGACGGGAATAGCCAAGGACCCCATACACGCCACTGTCCCCTGGTTGACGCCACCTCACACCACTACCACCGCCGCGCTGCTAACACCACTATTACGACTACCACCACCACAGTTACTAACTACCATTACCACTGCTACTAGCACCACTACCACTGCTACTAGCACCACTACCACTGCTACTTACACCCTACCACTACCACCATTACCACTGCTACTACCACCACTTCCACTACCACTGTTACTACTACTGCTACTACCACCACTATCACTGCTACTATTACCACCACCACCACTGCAACTACTACTACCACCACCACCACCACTGCTGCTACTACTGCTACCACTATTACTACAATCACTACTGTTACCACCACCCCACCACCACAATTACCACCACTGGAGGTGGTCATGCTTAGGGATACAAGCCAGTGGCCTGTGTAGGATCCATCCATTGTTCTTGATAATTTTGCCAAGGGCTATTTTGAAGCCCATTACTGTACTGTTAGTCATTCCATAGTTTGAGCTGGTATACCGTTCCGTGGATTTACCAGCCTCTGTGTGAGGAAGTATTTCCTAATGTTGGCTCTGTATGTTAACATGGTGAGCTTGAAATAGTATTGGTGGTGCGTGGCATCACGAAAAAAATGGTCCGGTTTACGTTTTCCATCCTTTCAGGATTTTGAATGTCTAATGAGGTCTGCCCTATTGTGTCTTGTCTGTGGAGTTGTTAGTCCTAAGGTCCTCAGTCTACTTGTCTAATCGAGATGACTTGCTTCTGGAATCATCTTAGCCGTTTTCTAGGGTGACGTACAGTACAGTACGTGAGGTTTATAAAGTTGAAGAAGCTTTTTTCTATGTATATGCTGAGGTACGCTTTCTAATTCCTAAATCTCGGTTAACTTTTTTCACTGCTGCTTGAACTTGTTGCGTCGCCTTCACTGACTGCTTTATTACAACGCCTAGATCCTTTTCCTCATCAACAGTGTCCAGGAAAGTGTTAATAACATAATAATTGTGGTTAGGATTGTTGTATAATGTATCCTACATGCTCGTGCAATCTTTGTTCATGGTTGTGACATCGTCTTGACCTGCTACCTTCCCAAATATCTTCATGTCGTCTACAAACTTAACAATGTGGCTCGATATTTTATCATCTATGTCGAAGAGTAGGTCCATGGATAGATCCTTGTGGTACTCCATTGAGAATCTTTTTTCCATTCAGAATGTACTGTTCATCACCACCCCTTGTTGTCGTTTATATTAACTAAGATTTTTTTTATTACTTTTTATTCTATTGCCATTGAAGTTATTATTATTATTTATTATTGTTATTATTATTATTATTATTATTATTATTATTATTATTATTATTATTATTGACCTAAACCATTGTTATTTTACTTAATTTATTACTATCATGAAGGGAGGCTTTATGCTCGTGCACTATCTCCAACTCTTTTTCTCTGTGTCTCTGACGTTACCCAACAGTGTGGCTCGTGGCCCTAGTAACTTAATTCACCAAAATTGAGAAATGAACATCAGAATGTGGGTGGCGGCGCCTGATGGGGGGTGGAGGACAGGTATCTGATTAAGCAACGCGACTGATGCACCACGTGGGCGGGGGTACGGGGGGGGGGGCGCGAAGTGAGGTTACATAAACACCTCAAAACAACTATACTGGGTGTTGTGTAAGTGTGGTGTGAGTGTGTTGAGGATATGGTATAAGTGTGGTGTGAGTATGATGTTAGTGTAGTATAGGTGTAGTGTGAGTGTATTATCAGTGTGTTGTTAGGAAGAAACTGGTTCACAAATAGGGTGGTGGACGAGTGGAACAAGCTTAGCAACTTTGTAGTAAGTGCGGGAACCCTGGAAAGTTTTAAAAGGAGGCTAGATAGATTCATGGATGATAGAGAGTGGTAGTAACTCTCGACAGGAGCTGCCATGCACAGACCAACCGGCCTATTGCAGACTCCTTATTTTCTTATGTTCTAGTGTGAGTGCGTTGTTTAAGTGTAGTGTGAGTGTGTTGTTTAAGTGTAGTGTGAGTGTGTTGTTTAAGTGTAGTGTGAGTGTGTTGTTAGTAGTTGAGTGTGTACAGGTGGAGGAGGACCAGCCCCATGACAGTGTTGCGGTGGTCGCTGGTCACAACACACCATGTACTGTACTGCACCATCTATAGCTCACAACATCCACATCTCCGGGATTTTCGTCATCATTCGTAAAACTGAAGATTTTATTTTTTTTTATTTTTGCGTCAATTTATACCACACGTGGATGATGTATTTTACAGAAAATGTTGGTAGCCGCACCTTACAAGTTGCAGAATTTGACAGGCTGGTCGCCATTTGGCATTGTAAAATATGTATACCTAAAATTAAGTGAGCCTATGTAAGCTAAATATAGGTTAGAATACTTCAGAAGAGACTTTTATATCGCTTCCTCCTGACGAACTTCAGGGTAAGTTCTCGAGACCCTGATTTTATTGGAGGGAAGGCCCCCCCCCCCCCCAACACACCCCCTCTGACCTGGCGTTGTGTCTCCCATTCTGATACTTTATTATTCGGGGTTTAATATTTTGGTCATGATAATACTGAGCTCTCACTGTTTTCTTCTTTCTTCATCCTGCGTCCTGTGATCTCGTGTGCGGTGTCTCAATCCTTAACAAAATATATTAGATTTTTAATTTGTATATTTACAAAGAGTTACAACTTTTTATCGAATGTATCTGTAAGCTGAAGAAAGTTGATAAAACTGAAAATATTTCGTGCGCCAAAGACTATACACTTGATATTTTTCTCGTCAGATGCGGCCGAGGCTCCACAATGGGGTCCAGGATGATGGTGAGTACCCAGCTAACGTCAACACCTATATACTGCACTGTACTGCACCTTCACCACACCACTTACCGCCTGAGTACAATCATCAATGTGGGTTGTGTAGAGTCTTGGTGACACCACTTATCCGGGACTTGGAGGAGTACTTGAGTTTTGTTGCCTCCTCAAAGTGCTGGTAGGTAAGCGACGATATCCCTTCATAAGCTGTGCTGTTACTGTGTGTCACGTTGACCATTATATAGCACTACAGTTTCTTCGAGTGTTGTGAGTGACCACTGGATGACTCTCACATTAAGAGGTAAACAATAATAACGGGAGATGTTGGTTATGTCAACATCAGCGAAGGTAGAGAACGTGCAGGTCATTATAAAAGGTGTCAGTAATGCCGACGTCTGGTGTACTGTACTGCCTCACCTGCTGAGATAATGGAGGAGCACCACACTTCACCTGGTCATGTAGCACTACCTGGCCATGTGGCCTCATGAACACCACCTCTGCGCCCTGTACTTTCACACCTACCTCCACACCCTCAACCTCCACACCATCGACCTCCACACCCTCTTCCTCCATACACTTTATCTCCACACCCTATACCTCCACACCCTCTTCCTCCACACCCTCAACCTCCACACCCTCAACCTCCACACCCTCAACCTCCACACCCTCAACCTCCACACCCTCGACATCCACACCCTCTACCTCCATACCCTCGACCTCCACACCCTCGACCTCCACACCCTCTACCTCCACACCCTCGACCTCCACACCCTCGACCTCCACACCGTCTACCTCCACACCCTCTACCTTCACACCCTCTACCTCCACACCCTCGACCTCCACACCCTCGACCTTCACCCCCTCTACCTCCACACCGTCTACCTCCACACCCTCTACCTTCACACCCTCTACCTCCACACCCTCTACCTCCACACCCTCTACCTCCACACCCTCTACCTCCACACCGTCTACCTCCACACCCTCTACCTTCACACCCTCTACCTCCACACCCTCGACCTCCACACCCTCTACCTCCACACCGTCTACCTCCACACCCTCGACTTCCACCCCGTCTACCTCCACACCCTCGACCTCCACACCCTCGACCTCCACACCCTCGACCTCCACACCCTCGACCTCCACACCCTCGACCTCCACACCCTCGACCTCCACACCCTCGACCTCCACACCCTCGACCTCCACACCCTCGACCTCCACACCCTCGACCTCCACACCCTCGACCTCCACACCCTCTACCTCCACACCGTCTACCTCCACACCCGCGACCTCCACACCCTCGATCTCCACACCCTCGACCTCCACACCCTCTACCTTCACACCCTCTACCTCCACACCGTCTACCTCCACACCGTCTACCTCCACACCCTCGACCTCCACACCCTCGACCACCACACCCTTGACCTCCACACCCTCGACCTCTACACCCTCTACCTCCACACCCTTGACCTCCACACCCTCGACCTCTACACCCTCTACCTCCACACCCTCGACCTCCACACCCTCGACCTCCACACCCTCGACCTCCACACCCTCGACCTCCACACCGTCTACCTCCACACCCTCGATCTCCACACTCTCGACCTCCACACCCTTGACCTCCACACCCTCTACCTCCACACCCTCGACCTCCACACCCTCTACCTCCACACCCTCGACCTCCACACCCTCTACCTCCACACCCTTGACCTCCACGCCCTCTACCTCCACACCCTCGACCTCCACACCCTCGACCTCCACACCCTCGACCTCCACACCCTCTACCTCCACACCCTCGACCTCCACACCCTCTACCTCCACACCCTCGACCTCCACACCCTCTTCCTCCACACCCTTGACCTCCACACCCTCTACCTCCACACCCTTGACTTCCACACCCTCTACCTCCACACCCTCGACCTCCACACCCTCTACCTCCACGTCAGGGAGAGTATCACAGTACACACCAGAACGCCTAAAGCTGCTCCTCAAACCGTAAACAAAATATTAGTTAATTTTTGCCTGAAATAGACGAGGTCGTCCTCCACAAATTAGGTTAGGTTAGGTTAGGTTAGGTTAGGTTAATCCTTAGTGACATAAGCTGGGGTGGAGGTTCTTCAGGTGATCCTTAAAGTTTTCTAGTTGCTTCATGGTGCTAGGTCAACCTACAGTAACTACTGCAGCAAAATTTCAGTGTAAATTTGATGCTATATTGTTTTATGTCGTGTTTATGTTTCCACTGAAGGACAGTGAGGGCCACACAGGTGGTGGTTAGGGCCAGGACAATGAAGGCCACACAGGTGGCGGTTAGGGCCAGGACAATGAGGGCCACACAGGTGTAGGTTGCGGTCAGGATAGTGAGGGCCACATAGGTGGAGGTTGCTGCCAGGACAGTGAAGGCCACATAGGTCAGGGTAAGTGGACAGTGACTGTCCAGGGTGCTTGGGTGACGGTGTGAATATAATGGTGAAGAAGAAATGACAATATTGGTATGCCAGTACAGGGGCGCGAGGCCTACGGCGGCAGGTTTATTGTTCAGACGGTGCACACGGCCGCTGTTTCCCGGCGCCCACCTCCGCCACCACACGTACAGCTCATTAACTGGTCCGTAACACTACCGGGGGGCACCATACCCGCCACCCGGCCCTCCGGCACCTCTTACCGCTCTCTCTCCTCCACTTGGAGTGAGCGCCACACACAGTAATATAAAATAGGTAAGATGGAGGTCGTGAGTTCAGTACAGAAGAATTAGCGAGAAACTTTAAGAGTAGAGTGGAGTGTAGAGTGAGAGGGAGGCGGGAGAGGGAGACCTATATCAGCCTGGTAGACAGTTACCGCCCACAGAGAAATACTTATCCATTCTTGATTGTATCTTAATTTCGCTGTGTTACTTGTACTTGTCCAGCCATTACTGTATCAGGGAGATGTATTTGTCCAGCCCTTACTGTATTAGGGAGACGTATTTGTCCAGACATTACTGTGAAACAGTAAGGGCTAGACTCTAGCCCTTACTGTTTCACGGCAGGTAAAGTCCATCCTCAATTCTTTTACAATTAATCATATTTTCGTTGAGAAATTAATGTTACAAAAATGGCTTTACGTCCCTACATACAGTAACTTGGTCTTATTGAAGGATTTCTCTTGAGGCCTTCGTTACTCAAGGTCACCCAGCAAGTGTGATCACCAGTGGCAGCAGGTCACGGTCATCTGTTAGTGTGTCTAGTGTGTTCTGACAGTCTACTCACATGTATCAGTATAAGTACAGGTTGAGGTATACACTACAGGTACAGTAATAAGATATATCAGTACAGGTTGAGGTATACACTACAGGTACAGTAATAAGATATATCAGTACAGGTTGAGGTATACACTACAGGTACAGTAATAAGATATATCAGTACAGGTTGAGGTATACACTACAGGTACAGTAATAAGATATATCAGTACAGGTTGTGATGTACACTACAGGTACAGTAATAAGATATATCAGTACAGGTTGAGGTATACACTACAGGTACAGTAATAAGATACATCAGTACAGGTTGAGGTATACACTACAGGTACAGTAATAAGATACATCAGTACAGGTTGAGGTATACACTACAGGTACAGTAATAAGATATATCAGTACAGGTTGAGGTATACACTACAGGTACAGTAATAAGATATATCAGTACAGGTTGAGGTATACACTACAGGTACAGTAATAAGATATATCAGTACAGGTTGAGGTATACACTACAGGTACAGTAATAAGATATATCAGTACAGGTTGAGGTATACACTACAGGTACAGTAATAAGATATATCAGTACAGGTTGAGGTATACACTACAGGTACAGTAATAAGATATATCAGTACAGGTTGAGGTATACACTACAGGTACAGTAATAAGATATATCAGTACAGGTTGAGGTATACACTACAGGTACAGTAATAAGATATATCAGTACAGGTTGAGGTATACACTACAGGTACAGTAATAAGATATATCAGTACAGGTTGAGGTATACACTACAGGTACAGTAATATGATATATCAGTACAGGTTGAGGTATACACTACAGGTACAGTAATAAGATACATCAGTACAGGTTGAGGTATACACTACAGGTACAGTAATAAGATACATCAGTACAGGTTGAGGTATACACTACAGGTACAGTAATAAGATACATCAGTACAGGTTGAGGTATACACTACAGGTACAGTAATAAGATGCATCAGTACAGGTTGAGGTATACACTACAGGTACAGTAATAAGATATATCAGTACAGGTTGAGGTATACACTACAGGTACAGTAATAAGATACATCAGTACAGGTTGAGGTATACACTACAGGTACAGTAATAAGATGCATCAGTACAGGTTGAGGTATACACTACAGGTACAGTAATAAGATGCATCAGTACAGGTTGAGGTATACACTACAGGTACAGTAATAAGATATATCAGTACAGGTTGAGGTATACACTACAGGTACAGTAATAAGATATATCAGTACAGGTTGAGGTATACACTACAGGTACAGTAATAAGATATATCAGTACAGGTTGAGGTATACACTACAGGTACAGTAATAAGATGCATCAGTACAGGACCAGATTGCTATTACTTTATTTTATTTTCTTTGTCACTTATGTAGTTTGTTTGCCGCTTGGGCGGTTGGTCACGTCACTGTTACGCACTGTTGGCAAGTACTGGGGCATGAGCTGGCTCCTGAATGTACCTGCACCTGCTCCAGTGCCGTCACAACGCTCTGTGGTAGATTTTTTTAAGAGTTGAAGACTCATTGAAAAAAAGGGGTTTACTCTTTCAATTTTGTGAACTTGTGGCTTTTTCAACCTTAAACTGTGACCCTTAGTGGGACGGGCTTCCGTCAGTTCCAAGTTAAGTAATGACTTCAAAGGTGTTTATAGCCTCTATTAAGTCAGTCACCTCTAGTCCGCCTACAGCGTGGCCGGACAGATGGCCAAAGGACATTTGGCCGACGGACGTTTCACCGACGGACATTTGACCGAACGGACATCGAGCGTTATGAGGTGTGTGAACGACCTTCTTATAAGACCCACTAGTTTAGTTGCTTGATACACCTTCTCACAATGGTTCGAGAACTTCAATTCATTGTCAACATACACGCCCAGGTCCTTTTCACATTTTGTCTTCGTTAATGATGTTTCTACTTCCTTTTGTATTTCATGACGCTGAATCTAACAGTTTTACTACTTCTGAAGTTGACGTAGATCTTTCTGTAACATTTCACAGAGCGTTTGATTGGTATTTTTCCTGAATAACTTGACATCGTCCGCAACAAAAAAACAACAACGGGTCCAGTACACCGCCCTGTGGTACCCCGCTTGTCACCTGGTACGCATGATGATTTTACAGTATGCCATTAATCACCACTGACTGCTTTCGGTTAGGAAGAAAGTTGATCCACGCTAGGACACTTCCCCGAATCCCATACCCTTCCAGTTTAATCTTCAGCCTTTCATGGGGTATGCTGTTGAAGGCCTTGGCAAAGTCTAGATTCTACAGTATATAGATTAACGATATTGCCACCACGTTTCAAGATCTGAGTCTACACATCCAGTACCTTAAGTAATTGCGTCAAGCAAGAGTGCCAAGGCAGAAAACCGTGTTGGCATTCCTATACATAACTAGGTTGTTTCGTAGTAGATGGTCCATCTTGGCATACCTTATCATGATTTCTAGTAACTTTGCACACAATGCTGGTCAAACTCATCGGCCTATTTTCGTGGAGTGGTGATCTCCCGGTTTGAATATAGGACAGTCCTTTACAGATAGGTACTGTACAGTAACACAGGGCGTCCACATTGAAATGAAACAACTTTGAAGCCTTATAATTTTTATGTATAATGTGAGGTTGTTAAGACTTGCACAGTTACCATGATGACCTCGCAAGAAAAAGGCGAAATATATGTTATGGATGACCAACCTGAAGTCACCTACCCTGGAACATCGACGATTCCGTACAACATATGGCAAGAACCCACCGACCTGAAGACCTGTACGCATGGATGAAGCACTTTGAGGAGATTGGCGGTGTTCCAAAAAACAGAATGATAGAGGAAGACCCAGAACATCGGAGGAGGATATTGAACACATAAACGATGCCTTCCAAAATGTACCCCACAAAAGTACAGGGCATTGTTCAGCAGAAAGGGGGAAATTGAGTACCGTTGTGACTTTGTCCGTGTTACGAATGGTGCCATGTTGAATGTCTACCTTAACGTGCCCTAATGTACCAGAATGATATGTACAGTCAACAAAAAAATACCACGCCCGGGATTCGAACACAGGACATAATATTAGAAGCCATCTCATTGCCGTTACACCGAAGACAAGATAGTAATAATATACAAACAAGTTATAGATCGTACCTTAACCTACATAATAGTATAAACAAACAAACGCCAAAGTCATGGGTCACTGCGCCACATAACACGGAACAGACGTATGTAACTTTATACTCTGGTGTCCAGTACAGGGAACAGTTGCCAGTTAGCGTCCAGTGGGGTAAGAGAACCAATTATGCTATGACTGACTGACTGACTAGCTGACTGACTGACTGCCTGCCTGCCTGCCTGCATGCCTGCCTGCCTGTCTGCCTGCCTGCCTGCTTGCCTGCCTGCCTGCTTGATTGGTTACCCAAAATAATTCATATGGTTGACAATATCCTTACGTCAGACCTGAGTTTTATAAGTCATGAAGTGCGCTTCAGTCAGGTTTTACATCAACGAATGACCTGCCTCTGTCCTCTACCTGCGCAGTGAGAGACGCATATATGAGGTGAATGTGGCCCTGCCTTGAACAAGTTTTCCAGCAGTGATCAGTTAACAGTATACTGGTCACCATAAAGCTGGTGGTATTTAGTTCTCTATATATCTTGGTAACTCGTGGCTGTATTTGTATATTAAGTGTGAGAGGGACACAGAGCCAGACATTTAGGAAATAAAGACAACTCAAGCCACGGGAGCCATCAGGGCGTCGTGTCTTGGACATAACACAGTAGCTGGGTCACCACCACACTACTGACTCAACGACACAAAAGATACACATAATTCAATAAACAATTCTCCTTTATCAGACATGTCTTATTGTAACTAACACTGAGGCGAGAACATTACGAAGGTGGCCACAACAAGATATTCTGTTTGCTGTTGTTATTGTCCCTATAAACGTGTATAATACACTCGCCTCCACATGGTGTGGTTTACCATTATTACAAGAGTCCCGCCCCCCTCCGAGACAGAGCCGTAGATAGTGTTCGGCAAACCGGGCGCCATGCTGTTACTCAGCTGATGAAGTTTGCGTTAGTACTGTAGAGGATGATGTTGTTTATTCAGTAAAATTGTCATACATGTTTACAATTGGTTAAGCATGTTTATATACTATGAGGGAGACAGCCCCAGAAGACTGCCCACCCTCTGAGTAACAACATGGCGCCCGGTTGGCCGAACTCTATCTACGGCTCTGTTCCGAGGCAACTAGAGTCCGTCCCCTCCCAGAGGCTATGAGAGTCCGTCTCTCCTCAGAGGCTATGAGAGTCCGTCTCCCCTCAGAGGCTACAAGAGTCCTTCCCCTATCAGAGGCTAAGAGAGTCCGCCCTCCACCACCCGTGGCGTGGTGCCGGTGCGTGCTGGCATGGGGCGTCACCTGAGCCGCGGCACCACACGCCCACTTTCCGCCCCACCCCGCCCCGCCCTCCTACCCTACGGCCGTCCCGGGGGAGTGGTGAGTGGCCCTACTTCCGAGTGACGTGCCTCCTGTGTTACCCTGGGGTGGGACTCTCATAGGTAAGAACTACTCTAACTACAAAAATAATGACCATAAACAGCATGAAAATTACACTTAGGACTATTCCTTAACACCTACACTAGAGAGACGACTCCCTTAATATTTTATTTGACCAACACCAGATGATTTTATTCAGCAGAGAGGCGATCCCGTACACAAGGGGTTAGTGGACTATCTTCCCTCACTAAATCCGTCCCCTTAGCACCAGCCAAGAAATAAAGGAACAATAATTTTTACTAAAAGATCTTGGCGTTATTTTTGTATCCTAATTACTGGTAAATAAATATAAATAGTTAAGGTTGAGTCTCACTGTAAATTTAATGTTGCTTTTTGTTGTTAATTTTAGACTTTAGATAACCATTGCCTAATGTGGGAGGCAGCACTTTGTTATACTGAGGAAATGTGATATTTACTCAGGCCGGCCTAACCTAACTCGAGGTCGGAAAACTACGGTATAATACTTGATATATTATGTACGCTTATGGACCATGACGACCCTGCACCTCTAAAGTTTAAAAGGTCGAAAGGTCAAGGTCGCAACATTAGAAAAGGCTTGAGTGCACTCTAGTTGTAAGTGAGTGTGTGAAGTGTGCTCCCCGGTGTGTTTCGTGTTGTCTTGTGCACTCAGGAGAACACCAGTAGTTATTGATAAATATTGTATATTAGTTTTAATTTATATGTTCAGTTCACTGGATAGGGAAGAAACAAGGTGTGTATAGTACTCGGGTACCTGTTCTCGCGATGAAGAGTTTAGATGTGGGGGAGAGGAGGCCAGCACTGGTCTACTCTTTGTTAGTTTCTTGGCCCCATTTGTTTCTTACTTTTTTTTTTTTTTTTTTACAAATTACAGCAGAGGGAAAGACATGACAAGTTTCGCTGTCACAGCTGTATATTAAGGCCGCCATGTACCAAATGTTTTAAGTAGTTCTAGGTTATATGAGATGGGTGAACACACTGTTAGACAGGTTCTGCAAACTTGTGTATCAACAAAAAGACTTAGGCCATCCCAGGAACCTCGAGGCCGATGGTGGGTACGAGGTCGTGACGCTATTAAGTTTAGTTTGCTAGAATAGTGACTGAAGTGTCTTTAAGGTAAGGAGGAGGACGTGATAACCCTGCAGATGTACGCATAGTGTTGGAGGCTGTCTGGTGAAATCACTATTGTCGAGTTGATGCTTCTACTTTATGCACCAAATCGAGGAGGCGAGTAAATTAGGACCTGACCCTGATCAAGATTCCAAGCTTCAGTGAATCAGTTTTAACGAAAGTTTTTCTTGTCAGGGTGATGGATAAAATCGTCATTTTGGGTGATGGTATCATCAAAATTTGTTGAATTGTGAGACATTTTAATCATTAGGTATTTTGTTTTATCAGTATTAAAGGGAGACAAGTTGGATATATTCCACTGAGGTATACGTGTGAGGTCTTCCTGTAGAGATGAGGATGTTTATTGTGTGCCATTAAATATTTTATCTTGTGAGGCAGAGTGAGTCAGGGTGAAGGAGATGTGGAGGGGTGAGTCATCTGCTGATGAGTGAATTGAGTTGATTGTCACTGAGAGATAATTGTTTATTGATTAAGGTAAGTTACGCAGGACAGAACTTTAAGGAACCCCTGCAGTGATAGTAAAAACCAGGCCGTCCAGTGCTAGATAGACAGTATATGAACAAAATTATGGCGAATGGAACGAAGAGCTCATGAGAGGGAAGTTTTGTAAGTAGGGTTAATTATCATAGAAAACATATCTGATGGCGTGTTGGGTAAGTTGAGAGAGACCACCCCAGGATAGAGTTACCGCCCACCACACGCGCCCGGGTGGGAACTTGCCAAACACTAGTAATACCACTCACGCCCCGCTCCTGTTACCTCGTCTACCCTATTATCAGGTAACACTTATAACCCCGCCTACTAGTGGGGCGGATAGGGGAAATAATTGTGCACTTTGTGACAGAAGCATGAAACTTGGCATGAATAAATACCTATATATACTCATTACTCTCAGCATATAAAACTTTATGATAAACCTTTCAACCATACACTTGAACATTATATTATTGAATGTAACCCTGTCAGGCCACCTGGCCCGTCCACACTGATTAGTCCTCAAGTAAAATATAGCATTAATGAATAAGGCCTATACTATTATCTCCTTTGTGTGTGAACCTTTGTCCTGCGTGGCAGTGAACAGTGATAGCCCACACAGTGTCAAGACATGACTGAGCTACTCAGAAGAGGCAAATTGTACCTCACGTTTTGTCAATAAATTTCTTAAACTAAAAAATTTACATATTGAACCCATATCGCCTAGCCCCCTGGTGGCCATAGGCGACACTAAAAGTTTTCCGCTGTCTCGTGTAAGAGAAAATGGTATGCAACACAATTATATATATATATATATATATGCTGATAACCACCAGGAAACAAGAAAACACGAAGTTCCCAAGCGCTTTCGTGTAATTCACATCTTCAGGGGTGAGTACAGACTAGTCTGTACTCACCCCTGAAGATGTGAATTACACGAAAGCGCTTGGGAACTTCGTGTTTTCTTCTTTCCTGGTGGTCATCAGCATATACCTAGATCACGCGCACCTACAGTGATTTACTTGCATATATATATATATATATATATATATATATATATATATATATATATATATATATATATATATATATATATATATATATATGTGTATGTATATGTATATATTCACACTTAACCCTAGAATAATAGTAACTGTGGAGCGGGACTTTCACCTGTGACATGATATATATATAGGCCAAGTACACCTCTCTCCCCACTTCACAGCCCCATATCCTACCTGCATTACCTTAACACAGAAATACACTGTACTGCCTCACTGTATCGCGACTTCTATAACCTACCATTATATCGATAGTGTAGCGAGTTGAGGGATTTACAGTTAGCGAGGTGTGGTATCATGTGTTATAAGATAGTGGCGCTGCCCTGGTGATGTGTTGTTGTGGCGCCGTCTTTATAATAATGGTGGTGAAGTGTTGTTGTGGCTCCGCCTTTATAATGATGATAATGACGTTGTTGTAGCACCGCTTTTATAATGGTGGTGGTGACGTGTTGTTGTGGCGCCGCCTTTATAATGTTGAGAGTGACGTATTGTTGTGGCGCTGCCTTTATAATGGTGGTGGTGACGTGTTGTGGCGCTGCCTTTATAATGGTGGTGGTGACGTATTGTTGTGGTGCTGCCTTTATAATGGTGGTGGTGACGTGTTGTGGCGCTGTCTTTATAATGGTGGTGACGTGTTGTGGCGCCGCCTTTATAATGGAGGTGGTGGTGACGTGTTGTGGCGCCGCTTGCCTGTTACATATTTCCCTCCAGGGCTCAACATATCCATATTTCGTATATGTTCGAAGATAAGAACCCGGGAGAACATTTTCTTTTTGGGTGATGGAATTTAGTGACAGTGTTCCCAGTTACTTATTGTTATCTGTTTCAGCTCTAACTGTATATAATACATAATGCTGTACTGTATCTGCAACAATATTTCCTCTGTAGTATATTTAACCTGCTCGGGCTCTTATCATTTATCTTTTTCTTTGTTGACTAAGTTAAATATCCTTCTATCTCCCCAACTAAGTCATTATAAAAGCCATCCATACAGACTGGTGTATAATTTCTGTACCATTTCTCTATATTTTGGGTAAACACTTCTGTGTCAGCCTTGTTTAGTTTCAATCTCTTCCTCCTATATCTCACCTGTCTCTTCCCTAATGGTAATTGAACATACACAACAAAATGGTCACTGACTAGCTCCCTTATCATCTCACATTCTCCCTGGACTCCCTGACTGCTTATCATGCAAGCATAGTCTAACCTTCCTCCTTTAATATGAGTCACTTCCTTATTTCCTAACAGGTAAGCATCTGGGTGATCTTGTAAAAATTGCCAAAATTTTATACCATTACTATTAATTCTCCCCATTATTTCGAGTCTTGGATGTCGAACATTAAAATCTCCTACAGCCAAAGTTGAGTCCAAAAACATGCAATCTGGTAAGAAGTTGAGGTCAAAACAGCCTCCAGAAATATACAAATTTGCTATGTTCAATTCTCCTTCCTTCAAATATGACTTTATACAGACACTTTCTATTCCTTGTACTCTACTCGGGCTTCCAACTAGTTCTGCTGGTATGGAATTCTTAATGTATGTTGAGACCCCTCTTATACCTTCACCCGAATAGAGATGAAATCCCTTATATCCAGACAGTTTAAGCAGGTCGCCTTTCCTGTCCCCAGTCTCTTGAAGGGTAATTATGTCAATATTATTTTTAAGGGTAAAGTAATGTACATCTGTCACTCTATTTCGTAGACCATTAACATTCCAGGACATTATTTTAAGGCTAGCTAGATCCATGATTAATATTTACACATTTTATATCCTTTCCAATCAGATTCTTTAAGAAGGCCCAATCCTCCTGCACAGATTCCCATTTCCTCAAAAGTTTTTCTTTATCAGCATCTTTACACTTTACCAACACCTTTTTAAAACTTTCAGTTGTTGCTCCCTGCGCTACACAATCCTTTATTTTCTTCTCCTTCCCTTTAATACTTATTTTAAGCACTGAATTTTTCAAAAGCTTGAGCTCTTCACTTTCCTCTTTCCCTTCTAATTCTACATTATTCACAGCTTTGTTTTCCCTTTCTTTATTTATCACTGTATCAAGTCTTTGTTCTATCACTTCTATTTTCTGACCTAACTTTTGCAAAAGCTGAAACATCTAAAGCACCTCTTCTCCCAGAATTTCTTGCACAGTTTTATCACTAACCTGGAGGGCTGCACCACTACTCTCACTTGCTACTTGTTTATTACTCTGTTTGTTCCTGGCATCAACAACTCTTCCGGCCGCAAGCGCAGTCCTTATCCTTCTTGAATCTTCATGCCAGGCATTCTCAGGGATCGCTGTCTCCACTGTCTGTGTGTTCTCCTGCTGTCTTGTCACTGTCAAACCACAGCGTATTTCTTCAGTGTTCTCTGAATAATTCCTTTGTTGGTCACTTCTCATACGTGGCCTCATCTCGCATGCAATTGAACTAGCATTGTGAGTTTTACCACAATTACAACAACAAGGCTTCACTTTCTCTCCTGCTTTGATCTTGTCCTTACAGTTGCTAGATTCGTGCCTCTTCCCACAGAATTTACAACGTGGGTCCAGTTGACAGCTCCAGGCCTTATGTCCCCATCTGCAACACTTGAGACACATTATTGGTCCCTCTACATACAGTGCCACCTTCCTATACCCTGCTTCTGTGATGAACACTTTCTCTGGAACCTTTCCTCTCATTAGAGCAATAACCTGGCTTCTCTCTTCGTCCCTTATTAAATGCCTCTTGACCCAAACAAATCTTTCGTCATCCAATAAGTATTCTGGATCTAGTATTACAGGGTACCTGAAGATTATAACCTTTGTAAGTAGTATGTCGCTCTCCTCTGGCAAAACCATCAGTAATCCCTTGTACCCAACAGTTGTCAACATTTCCACAGCCTCCATGGTCCCCACTGTAAGATAAGGCTTGTGTGTGCCTTCTTTAAAAAGAGGCTCAAAGCTGCGATGCTCCCGTCCTAGTTGTACTGCCCATTTTAATTTTTCAAGGAAGGTCATCGGGCATGACTGTGGAAAAATTAATCTCTTCCTGACACGACCAACTTCACCTTGTGTGTGTTCTTGTCTGCTACCTTCAAATTCCATACTTTGCTCTGTTCTTGATCCATTCTCCACTATCTCCTTTCTGTTATTTCCATTATTATCACCACCCACACACGTTTTTTGTCCTAGATTTTTTTGTCTCTTCTCCTCTCTCACTTCTCCGCTTTCACTGTCCTCTTGCCAGCTTGTCTCCCTCATCCTTTTAGAAATTTCTTTCTTTTTCACTACCTCTTGTTGTAGCTGTATTTTCTCACTTTCGAACTTCCCTTGTGCTTCATCACTCGTATTAGACTCATCACTACTCAACTCAAGGTCTTCAAGAACTTCGTCCAATACTATCTTTTCTTTACTCTTCCATGTTGAGTTCTTAAGCGATAATTCACTTTCCATGGGGCAATGTTGACATCCCACAACACCCAGCCAGGAGTGATGGGACCCCGAGCAGTTATTTTCGTGTGGTAAACAGTAAGTTCCCAGCACCAAAGTTGCTTGACAATACTTATCTTATCCTCAGGTCCTTATACACAAGTAGGTAAGTCTATATATCATTCAGATAATATATTAGGCTCGAAAACATCCCAAATTTGGGAGCTAGCACTCACAGCTGTGTTTACCAGTGCCCGCCACCAGCAGTCCTCCGGTTTGGAAATAGAGTAGTGGATGAGTGGTACAAGTTACCAAACATCATCATTAACTCGAATACGCTGGATAGCTTCATACATAGGTTGGATGGATATATGAGCGATAGGGGTTGGGTGTAAACGGGACTGCCCAGTATGGGCAAATAGGCCCCGCTGAAGTTTCCTCCATTCTTATGTTTTTTAAGTGAGTTGGTCATGAAAATGTCATGAAAATTAGAATTCTAAGAATCTACCCCGGGGTAGTTATTAGAATCTACCCTAGTTCCCGGAATCTACCCTCCCTTCCAGTATAATTTCAACTGGCATTACGTATTTCAACTGGCATTACGTATTTCAACTGGCATTACTTTATGTTCACGTTGTTGGCGTCAGTGTGAGCGATTTTGTCTGAAAACACTAAAATCTTACTCTTACAGCAAAAGTAAGCTAGGGGCCAGGATTGCAAAGAATGTCTGTGTGTGTGTGTGTGTGTGTGTGATAGAACAAGTGGCGTCACAGTGCACTAGTGACCTGACATAATGTGTGGTTCACCTCACACCTATCTTTAACGACTAGTGCCTGTGGCCACAGGGCCTGTGTCAAGGTCTTGTCTGTGTACCCAACTCCTACCAGGCCCCAGTTAGGCTGGGGCCTGGTAGAAGTTGGGTCATTCCCTGGTATAGCACAGCACAGATATATTTCGCAGTTTATCTTACATACTCGAAGGATAAGACACAGCTAACCTCAAATCGTCCATTGACATAGCTAATAGACAGATTTTTCTTGACCAATTCACTACTCTAGGGGAGTTAACAGTACCAAAGTAAGGGCTTTTGAGCTCAATGCACAAGCTCTGTAGTTGATTGTTATGCTTTGTAATTGACTGTCGTGCTCTGTAGTTGACTGTTGTGCTCTGTACTTGACTGTCGTGCTCTGTATTTGACTGTCGTGCTCTGTACTTGACTGTCGTGCTCTATACTTGACTGTCGTGCTCTGTAATTGAACGTCGTGCTCTATAGTTGACTGTCGTGCTCTGTAGTTGACTGTCATGCTCATCATCATATTCCTTTTCTTTACAAACAACTAGACCGCGTAGAGTTAGTACAAAATCAAGTCATGCGCATCATCTTAGAATGCCCAAAATTTACCCGAATTGTAAACTTGAGGAAAGAACTCGAACTGCCCTCGCTATCTGAGAGAATACCTCCTACTAATGCCATGTTTTGTCTTAAAATTTTGAAGAACAATGGTCCTCAGCCACAGTTCAAACTGAATTGAGGATCTAAGTAACCCAGACCGTCTCTCCAACCTTCCACAAAACACACACTGCGGAGCGTGCCTACGAAGGAGTGTCACCGATCTCTTCAAGCTGGTAGTGCCAGTCACTGTCATTGGTTAGATGTCCCAGTTCTCATTCATTACACACCTGTTAGTGGTAAACAAACATTAAACATTGCTTTATTGAGATGTATAACAGTCATCTTCAGAGTGTTAAATTAAGTGAATGTTGTGCTTTTACTGATGATTCTGTGCAGTCAGACACAGGTAAATCGGCTGTGCATGAGGCGATGGTGTCGACCATACAAAGACTGAACAATTGGACCAGCACAAGCCAAACTGAACTTATGGAAATCTACCTTGCTACGAACTACCTCAAAGTGCCTTTCAAGCGCTGAACGGCCCATCAGAATTGATGTCTAAATTGGTATATAAAAGGAAATGTGACAACTGCCAGGGAGAGCAACTTGCGTATTGAACATATATGGATGCCATCCCTTGTTGAAATAAGGAAACATGGCTATAAATGCAGTAAAATGATTGGCCAACGAGGCACAATAAAGAAAATATAGACTGACTTTAGCCTATCTTAAACAGTTGTTAGATATATACAAATTATAATCTACAGTAGATCAACTAAGAAATGCACACATACCTAGCAGTTGTAGTATACAGTAAGTATGATAGATTTGTGACAAAAAGTACCTGTATCACGAGAGCCAGACAACATAGCCAGCTAAGACTCGGACACAGGAACAGCTGGTGATTTAAGAGAGGAAACCGGAACACTCGGCACGGGGCTTTAATCACAGCAGTCATCCGCCACCATAAATACAAAAACTCGATAACATTTTGATGATGAAATAAAGGTTTTATCACTGTGACAAGGGATGACTAGTAAATAAATGTGTGAAGGTGTGGTGATAATGTAGGTGGTGATGAGTGGTGGCGATGGTGGTGATAGTGGCGGTAATGCGGTAATGATGACGGTAGTGAAGGTGGTAGTGATGATGGTGGTGGTTATGATGACAGTGGTGATGGTGGTGGTAGTGTCGTCACCATAGAGTGGTCAGCGCCTGGTGGATAGTGATGTTTTACTCGACGAAAAGAAGAGAAAATCGAGCGACTGCTACTGATAAAACTATTTAAAACTTGACACGTTGGTGGTCGTGTTGAGAATGTTGATGACCGCCGTGCACCTGCTTCTGTGTGTATGTGTGTGACAACCACACGAGGATGTACACACAAGTGATCCCAGATTTCACTTCATGAGGATTTTTGACAAGAAGCAGGATGAGGAAACCCTGCCAAGAGGTGTTGGGTAACTCTGACACGAGGGTGAGAGGTGCGCCACACTCACCTTCTTCTGTTTTTGCACATACTGCATGTAAGTTGCTTTCTCTGGAGAAAAAATATGGATAATGTTTTGTTTTTGGAGTGAGAGAAACCATTATTGTTTTGATGGTGAACTGGATGATATTCTCTGTGCCACCATAACGGCGAGGAGTGACCACACAGTGGATAGTGGCAGCTGTGTCTATCTAAATTCTCAAGCTGATCTATCATCGTTTTGCTCTCCACGTGTACCTTTATGCCACAATCCTTAACTTTAAGATTTTGTGATTGTATTTTGTATGGTGTCTGTCTGTACTTGAGGGGCTGTTGACGTGAGCGTTTTATAACCAAGTGTGATTTGTCATGTCCTGAGACTTGTCAACCCGGGCCCAGGCTGGGCTTCACGGGTGGCTGTTGAGCTCAGCTAAGTGTTATTTCAGTTGCCTTACAAGTTTACTGTTTACAAACAAGGTTAACTAGGTTGTTATAAACATTTTACGTCAAAGTAAATTCTTGCATGAGGGACTTCATGAATAAGCCAAGCGAACTCACCTATTACTCGGCAATTGGGAATAAATTTGTATTTTATGTGAATAAACACCAAGTCCTTTTTGGGAATGCTAACATACACAGTGAGTTGTAAACAAGAACATTTTCCTTAATCATCTTCGTAAACGTAGTGCGTAGAGTGTTGTTTATATGTGAACACAATCGGTGTTTATCTTGGTAAACGTTGTAGGTAGAGCGGTGGTGCCTGACGAGACTACAACAACCAAGGGACGTGTCGTAGGTAATGTGGCGCCCCATGACCCACCACCACTACTTCCACCACCACTACCTGCACCACACACCACCACTACTTCCACTACACACCACCACTACCTGAACCACCCACCACCACTACCTGAACCACCACTACTTCCACCACCACTACCTACACCACCCACCACCACTACCTGAACCACCCACCACCACTACTTCCACCACCACTACCTGCACCACACACCACCACTACTTCCACCACACACCACCACTACCTCCACCACCAACCACCACCGCCCACCACCACCACACCACTGCCCACCACCACTACCTGCACCACCCACCACCACTACTTGCACCACCCACCACCACTACTTCCACCACCACTACCTGCACCACACACCACCACTACTTCCACCACACACCACCACTACTTCCACCACACACCACCACTACCTCCACCACCAACCACCACCGCCCACCACCACCACACCACTGCCCACCACCACCACACCACTGCCCACCACCACTACTGCACCACCCTCCACCACTACTTGCACCACCCACCACCACTACTTGCACCACCCACCACAACTACTTGCGCCACCCACCACCACTACTTGCACCACCCACCAACACCACCCACCACCACTACTTGCACCACCCACCAACACCACCCACCACCACTACCTGCACCACCACCCACCACCACCACCCACCACCACCACCATCCACCACCAACCACCACCACCAACCACCACCACCACCACCACCACCACCACCAACCACCACCACCACCACCACCACCACCACCACTACTTGCACCACCCACCACCACAACCCACCACCACTACCTCCACCACCACCACCCACCACCACTACCCACTACCTGCACCACCGACCACCACTACCTAGACCACCCACCACCGCCACCACCACCCACCACCCCCACCCACCACCACCACCACCTGCACCACCCACCACCATCACCCCCACCCCCCCACCACCACCACCACCTGCTCATCCACCACTACCTGTACCACCCACCACCACGTGGCCTCCAGCCTCCTCCAATAGCCACACCTTCGCCACCATTTCATTACCTTAAAATTAAATATCCTAATACATAAGTAGCTACCCTGGCTGTGTTGCGCTAGTTGAGCCGCAGATCTATGCGGCATTCAGTGACTGTTGCCTCATAGTTAATATCTGCAACTGTTGTCGGCTTTGGGGCCGATGCTCTCATTCCCCTGAGGCAGAGCAAAGCAGACCTAAGGGGAGAGAAGGACAGTCGATATCTAAGCCAGGCTGTAATATAACTTCTGGGCTGCTGCTTCTGTTCGGATAGCACCTCCTCGAGTCTGGCATAGAAGCATCTTGCACTTGGTCCCATCCCACCAGAGGAGTGAAGCTGCCTTGATCAACGTTCTGAATTCTCTCCCCGTATGCCCTTACCTTGTCGTTCTCGTTCCTCTTGTGTGCAGTATCGGGAGCTAAGTTACGGTGACATGCGGCCATGGGATAAAAAATCCTGATGTCGAAGAAGGCTTATTGTCCCCGCGTCCAAAATCCTCGAGCACTGACGTCAACACGGGCTTCGTTGGATGTGTTTGAAGTCCTATGTTGGAAATTCTCACCGTCCAATGGAAGGAGGGTCGGTTCTACCCTAACATCACGACAGATTTCCTTCAACATATTTGCTGTGAGATCCCTTACTTCGTCATGCCTCATGCATATGAAGCTCTCTTTCTTGCACACCATGGCGTGATCGACGTCATAGGAAGAGCCACACACGCATTGGGAGGGCAAACCTTCTACTGGCCTACCTTACCTTAGAGCAATGGCATCTGTAAATTCTTGTTTATTGAGACCGAAACCAGTTGCCCTTATCGGTAACGTAGTTATCCAGTTCGAGGCGCCCACCTCCTGTGCTATAGCTACTTTTTTTCAAATTCTCTGGTACTTGCTGCATCAGTTGCTGCAACTTATCACTTTGGCCGTGCTGTCGTTCTGTCGTAATGGACCTTCGAATCTTGTTTACTTCACTGGTGTCCACCTCATCTGATGCGTTCTGAGCTATTATGTGGTCAGTGAGGGCTGCCGTGAGCTTAACTGAGCTTTGATGTTCGGTGGCAGCAATCTCCTCTGAATTGGTCAATCCCATTCCTCCCAGTCTCGGTGGTAATGCAAGGAGTAATATTTCTGCTGGGGTTAAGTGAAGGTGTTTCACTAATTTGGAAATGAAATTGACGCTGATAGCTTCTTCCAGAGGGTGGAGGAGGGGTCCGATATCAGGGATAGTGTGCATCAGGTAATTCAAGCGATGCTTGACTCCATGGGTGAATGCCGCAAAAGCCGCTTGTGACTCTGTGTTAGCAATATCAGACAGAGCTTGGATTTCCCTAACCCACTCATTCACCTTTCCCGTTACGTACTCGGTCTTGAAGTCCGTTGTGCCGATTACTGCGCCTAGGTGTCTTTGGCCATCCTTTGTTATTTTGACCTCACTTTCACCGAACACCTCCATTGCCCGTTCATAATGTTCTGGCTTCACAATGAGGGCCTCGTGATGTTACCAGGTCCCACCACTTTTTGATGTCCTCCACTTTTCCTGCTCCTGTAAGGTCGTCAGCATACGCTACTTGCTTGACCTCAGTTGTTTCAAATTTTATTGTGTGTTGGAGCACGGATAGGCCTATTGCGTACATTGCCATTGCAACAGGGTGCCCCTGCGTTGTTCCCTCCGTTGACTGTATGATGGTATTACCTCTTAGAGCCTTGTTGTTTACTATATAGAGGTCTGATTTATTCCTATAGGTGTTTTCAACATACATTGCATACGGCCTTGCGGTTAAGTATGTTGAATGCGTTTGAAGCATCCACCAGGAGAACGGCCTCACAATCACGATGCTCAAATATCGTTCTCATGGCGTGAATGGCAGCTTCCCCTCCAGCCTGGTGGCCAGCACAAACTTGAAGGTTCCCTGCTGCTGCCCTGACATCATCCTTTATCACCTCCATTATGCATTTTCCGATGGCCTCAGCACTTTCCCCACCCCTATAGGCCTACATCCTGGATTCTTATCCAGGGGAATGAGGCGGCAGGCCGTCAGAGCATGGAGGTGTTGGCAGCACGAGCTTGCCACCACTACCTCCACCACCCACCACCACCACCACCACGCCATTACCTCCACCACCACCACCGCCACTACCTCCACCACCCACCACCACCCACCACCACTGCCTTCATCACCCACCACCACTACCTCCACCACCCACCACACTACCCCCACCACCACTACCTCCTCCACCCACCACCACTACTCCCACCACCCACCACCACTACCTCCACCACCCACCACCACTACCTCCACCACCCACCACCACCACCACTAACTTCAGTGATGGTGATAAGTATCGAGGTTGTGGTGGAGTGGTGGTGATAAGTATCGAGGTTGTGGTGGTGATAAGTATCGAGGTTGTGGTGGAGTGGTGGTGATAGGTAGCTAGCTGGATATGCGGTACAAAGTCTGTTGTCTTCATGAACGACTTGGTGATCTCGAAGCGTCAGGTGAGTTGTAAGGATCTCTCCAAGGAAAACCAGACTGGTACTGGAGTAGTGTATCACAACTGGCCGAGGAGGATTTGGGCGGGCGCTAGAGGGAAGGGGTATGGAAGCTGGTGTGAAGGAAACAAACGTGTGTTGGAAGTAAGAGATTGATCAGAGGAAACAAGTACTGGAGAGCTGGAAAATTAATGGACATGTGAGCTTTGTAAGCGTAATAAAGCCATAAGTGTTGGAGTGATCACGGAGCCTATCATGGGTACGAGTCGGATCAGTTACCAGCTACCAGACAACACTGGGAATCAAGAAAGACTGCCTCAGTACCGAGATGGTCTGTGATGGATGACTGGATATAAAAAAAAAAATGTGTACACTATATTCATGAAGTTAGATATCAGGCGCCAGATGACCGACGAATGTGAAATAGTCATTGACATTTGAGGTGCGATAAATGCAATAAAGGAATGTGGTAGTTCCTTGTCGTGGGATTCGTAGTCATAGAAGTTTGAAAATTATCAGCTTTAGTCAACTTCATATTATTTGTGTGTAAGACCGTAGTGTTTGGTCAGACACAGGTGGAGGTTTTGGTGTGCGTGAGGGTAGTGTTGTAGCTATAGCTTGCCTTGCCTAGTGCACCATGGCGGTGTGTGTCTTCCTTACCTGGACCACCCGAGTGAGCCAGTAAATAAAAATGTGTCCCGCACATGCTCACAATACTGTAGTTTCAACATTGTTTTGTGCAGATGAAGACTTGGCTGGCAGGAGATGTGATCAGAAGGTGGTAATAGTGCTTGCGAGGCACGGGATGTGTAAGGAGGGGCGAAGCTGTGTCGTGTAGGCGCACACAACCAACAAGGGCGGGCAGTAATATTTATGAACTTTAAAAAATAAGGTGTGGAGGACGATACACGTAATATCAACACATTGACCCTTAGGTCCAGTGGTGTATGTACAGATTTGTTCTTAATAACCTACCGATATTATTATTATTATTATTATTATTATTATTATTATTATTATTATTATAATAATATAGCATCTTTATCGCCATGAGTGCTCGCCAACTTTATTTACTTCAGTGTTGTTGTTTATGAGTTTATGAGTGAAGTGAGCCCCCAGTGTCGAAGAAAAATTGTATTATTGTCATCATTGTAATAATTTCTGGTGAGGGAAACACGGGAGCGTCATAGGGAGAGTAAATCATTTGGTAAGTATTAAAGGTAGACGGCCGGCGCAATGCAAAGAAAATACATGTAGGGTGATGTTCTCCAAATGTACAACCACAAGTTCTTCATGGTTTTGAGGTAGACAATAATAACCACAAGTTGTAGCGGTTCTGAGTTGGGCAACAACAACCATTAGTCCGCTCCGCTGTAGTTCTGAGGTAGACACTCAACATCTCGGCATTCTGCACAACGCTCTCGTCTTAACAACAGCCTCATCAGAATTTCAAAATTTGAGGAACTCGTGGGTGGATGAAACGGGCGGCGTCGACGGGCCGCCACCACTTACCGTGTACATGTATGGTCTTTCACGCACGTTTATACCGCCAGGAGACCGCTGTCCATATCATCTTTGTTGCTTTACAACATTATTATTCCGTAAAATTACGTCTGGGTATTCAGTGTCTGGTCTTGTTTTCTACTTAAAATGGTAGATTGTTTACCTCCCTCGTGTTGTTGATAAGTTTAGCTCGGTTTTCTTTGTAATTTATGTAGACTCACACCCTGGCGTCATTTTGTAAGCGCCTCGACCCAGTTGTAATCGAGCCAGGTCCTGTTGCCTCCTCCACGCCATGTTGGAAATATCTTATATTTTGTGCTTGTCGTTATTACTGACTGATAATATGATCACTACACTACACTAAAACATATACAGTAGATATCTATATTGAGCAAAAACGCTGGTTGCTTTTAAAGCTTAATCGGCGAGTATCCGTAGTTTGCAGGAGTGGTTAAGTCAGGGCCGAGGTTTATTTTTCCAAAGGATCGTTACAACCTTCCTCAGAGAGAATGACACCAGACAAAAGCTAACATGACCTCGCTGGCTCCACCCCTTCACCCCTGTTCACCATTCAGGTACAACCACCCTCGCCACTACCCGAGACCGACTGATGAATCTTCCATACTTATTTGAACTGCTTCCCGTGTCTTCCTCATCCTCTCATTTATTCTTAGTTGAAATACTTCAATTTTGTTCCATTTCACCGTATGTCTATATTGTTCCATATGTATTACTTGATGTCCTGTGATGACTTGTGTTCCATTATCGTCCGCGGTCCTCCACTGCCTCACCCACCCTCTTTATGGCCACGCCGGTGTCTTGCAAAAGTTTATCAATCCCTTTGGTTTACTTCGAATTTGGAACCATATGACATTTTATTTTCACTTAAATTCCTTTCTCAAAATTAATACATCTTTTCATTATTCGTTAGGCTTTGTCCCTTAATCTTAACAACAAACTTTTAGGGCAGATAAATGCCTCAACGATATATTCAAATTCCTTCTTCAATTATTCCTGTTTTTGTCACTCCTGCCATATCTCCGTCATCAGTGAATAGCTCTGACACTGGTTGCAGAGGATGACATCTAGGAGGCCATTTTTCTGACCTTAATAGAGTGCTCACCCCTATCCCCAGGAAAGATAAGGTTGTGCTGCTCGGTGACTTCATTGCTGGAGATACTGATTTAATTGCAGGGAACCATAGAGAGAGACAGAGTAAGCGAGCGTAATAGTCCGGCAGTGAAAGTGGATATTTGACCTGAACGTCAGAGTGTTTGACATAGTTTTTCTTTTCTGATTATTCTTCTATAGGGTCTCGGTGAACAGTTCCAGGCTGGTGTGGAATTCTCATCCCTGGGAAATTTTAATAAATCAAGATGGCTGCCATCACCCCTTTAAGGAAGGTCATTTGTCGCATTTCTCTGATGCTGTTGGTTATTTTAGTACGAAAATGTTGTTTATTTTACTTAATTATATTTTATATGTTGCTTTGTTATGATGAACCGGATATTTTATGATCTGTGTTGTTCAGAACACACATACAGAGTTCAATTTGGCTCAATCGGCAAATTTTAAAAAATTACTAAGGACGGATGTCAACAAGGGAATGAGATAATGCATATGATTAATTTTTTACTCCACAGTATATATTATGTCATGATTAATAGCTAGATAGTATCTTTAATATACTAAAACATCTTCCATATAATAATCACAACATTATTCCTATTATGCTGATTTTGCTCCAGCTGTGATCAAAGAAATACTGCAGCATTTGGGTAATACTTAGCAATAATAACATGGTGTATGCATGTACGGTACACTCGCCACCACAAGTCCGGCCGCCTCACCTGCCTCTTCATGAACCCAGAGATTCGGAGACCTCACAGGTCTCTGAATCTCTGGGTTCATGAAAAGGCAGGTGAGGTGACAAAACTTTTGTTGGCGAGTGTACGTATTCGTAGCTTGTATGCATGTAATTCAAGCATCATCATCATCACCATCATCATCATCATCATCCTGCACCTGAAGACGCTCCATTGTCTTCTCGTTGTAGCAGGTATAACCTTGCTTTCACTGGCAAGCGCAAAACTCGGTGCATGCCATATTGGCGCTGTTACACCCACTACGTTTTGTATTACAGGCTAACTCACTCTCATATGTGCACCTTATCAGTCGAATTAATTCATCTGGTGCCTGAGGAACATCTGTTGGTAATGTCACAGGGGTTAGTGTGCCTTCTCTATGCCAGCCGTACAGGACAGGATTCATAGGTGGCTGGGTGGCATCTGCTGCATGTCTCCAGAATGTAACTTGTAGATGTGCCCTTGATACATTCTCCTTGAATGCTTCTGTGGTTGGAGTTAAGGACGACAACTGGACCACATTTTCTGTCTGGCTTCTGTCATTGTTTGACATCTGGACTGGCTGTAGCATGATAGTGCAAATGCTGTGGCTTGTGGGAGAACAACTGAAAGGGCATTGTCAGTATTACCAAAAGTATCAAGGTTATGTGCCCGAGACCTGAGTACTTTCAAAACTGTACCCTTACCTATTCCAACGTGTGTGGCAACTGTATCACAGCCAGCTAATCCGTGTGCCGGCAGAAGATTGTTCATTACATCTCGATGTCTTTTTACACTAGCATTGATGTCCATCACGGAACGATCTTTGATGGGTGAAATCATCCTCACTTGGCTCCTGATACTGCCAACAGAGATGAAAAGACAAAGCAGCACAAAGATATCCGTGACATCAACAACCACCAGTATATTGTTGGCAGTTGCTTGAATGATTTGCCGGATGATTATGGTATCGGCCTCATCGTGTGTTACTCGCATGTCTCTTCTCCGGGTGATGTTCTCTCCAGAGATTTACACAGGAACTGGTTTTCCAGACTGACAATAATTCTGCCTCTGAGAATGGTACTGTGACGCATCAGATCCAGCATGATGAATTCTATCAGCTGCTACTTGTTTCTAGACAGTGTCAAGATCACTTCCTTCGGAGACAGTCGTCCAGTAACATGTAGGGTGTACAGTATATTCTACTGGCAGTCTTGTCACGATCGATTCTGGCAGACTCTTTTATTCCGCCGTCTTCATACCCGTACATAGAGACATACTAACATTTCAAGAGATTTGGATAGTATCTTAGTAAACAAAGAACTAGATGTAGTTACAAAGATATTTAAGACCTGAGATATATAACCATTTATTGTACCAACATATAATGTATGTGGTATTGTTAGCTGCCATTGAAACTTACCTCTCAAATACTAGACACACGGGACCTGTGGAGTCCTGGATTGTTGCACCAGTAGGCCATGGTACAACCCACACGACATCCAACATCCATCCAAGAAGGTGGCGTCAATAGTAACGTTCCTGGCAAACACATCAAGTCTTAGGCTATTATTCTAGGCTGTCTTGGAAGTAGCTGTCCTCATACCTCTGTCACCAAACGTGGAGGCTGGTTCAGGTAAAAGCTCTTGGGCCATCAAGTTCATTGTGTCAAACATTCTAACGCTATTCTGTAGACCCATGGCTCTTGCACACAGGTAGATGATTTCGGTATCGAAAACTTTCTTGTCTGCCACTATGATTTGTTTCCAACCGGATGCCATCGTTGTGACTGATTTATGCAGTGTCGCATGGAAGCTATCAGGCCATTGTTGCACGAACTGTTCCATCCGGTTCTTGCCCACATCATAAGCATCATCAACATTGACTGATTTATTGCTGATTACTTGTCCAATTACAATATTTACTAAATCATCAGTGTTTTCATTATCATTCATTGGGTTGATACAAGCTTATAATTTGTCACGGAGGCTCTTTCCACCAGTTTCATCAAATTTCAGTCTGTATTTCCCTTCTTTATGATGTAGTTGTGACACTTCTTCATTTTCTTTTTTATCGTGGAGTCCAGTCTGCTGAGTAGACTGTTAAACGCATGGAGACTGTGCGCCCAAGTTTCAGGTTTGAGGGTGACACCGGTGATGCCTGATTCACCATGACCATAGCGTATGAAGGTGGTTTCTTTGGCCACGTGACTCCATATCCCGTTATAGAAGCATGCATTGTGGTTCATGGTGTGCTCAGATTTCATGAAATGTACACGAACATCTTCCGGCATCTGCCCCATAGGGCGGAGATAGTACAGGCCATATCTTACATAACTGATATGTCCAGCAGCAAAGAAGAGTGGCATCATGTTTAATATTACATAGCTGTGTTAATTCACGCCATTTTCAACACTAGGTATGGGACTTGGGGCTGTATGGATCTTCATTTGTATCAAAATATCCATTTCTGAACATAGTCTATTAGTGTACATCTTTACTATTGTGTAATTAAATTGCCCAAGGGTGAGAACTCTACACACACCTGGAACTGTTCACTGAGACCGTATTGAAGAAGAATCAAAAGAGAAAAAACTCTGTCAAACACTTTGAGGTTGACCCCCACACTGCCGGACTATCAGACCTTGTACGTATAGGCAACCCGACAAGTTGAAGGTCTCAAGGCAACACCCACGATCCAAACACTGGCATCTCATAGATTACATCATCCACAAAGACAGAAATCTCTAAGGTCGCGTACACACTGAGATACATTGTTGCGCAACATTGTCTCTGGACTGTTTCGCAGCTGTCTCAGAAAAATCCAAATTTGCTCCGCGACTCTCTCTCAACAGTCCAGAAACACTGTCTCAGGACCTCGTACACACCAAGATACTTCATCCAGAAACAGTTGCGCAACAATGTTTCTAGACTGTCGCGACTGTTGCGAAACAATCTCGAGGTAGTCCAGCAACAAAGTTTGCCGATTGTTTCGGGACTGTTTCTCAATATTCGCTAGACAGTCCAGAAACAATGTTGCCGTGTCTCCCAAGGGTTTCTGGACTATCTCGCGACTGTTTCTGGATTGTTTCGCAACAGTCCAAAAACGTTGTTGCGCAACTGTTTCTAGACAATGTATCTTGGTGTGTACGAGGCATTAGATGTAATTATCACTAAGGCCATTCATGGCTCAGATCATTGTGAGACAGATCATCATCTCATCATAGGCGAAAAGAATTAGCCACCAGAAGCGGATTGAACACCAAGCGACTTCAGGATTAGGAGGTGGAAACTTTTAGAGAACGGCTTGGCGAGGGACAGATGAAGTTTGCGGTAAAGGTTCCGTATATTGCAGTTCTGCATCGATATTCTGTTCTATACAGCAACTTTATTATCACCTTGTATGTTATTTTTTGTTTATATTATAAATGTTACGTTATGGCATGGAATGAGTCATATGCCGTAACTATTTTTTTAAATAAAGATCCAGTATAAGAACAAGAGACACAGACACCTTAGTTCTCAACAAATATCTTCTTCCGCCACATTTCAGTGTGTATATGTGTGTGTGTGTGACAGTAGTAATTACATTCAGTTCGCATAACAATTACTCTGTACAAACACTCACACGGCCTACATTCATTCACGAGCTGTTCCACATCAAGAATTCAGTGTTCAGTGTTGGTTCGATCGACCCCTGTGAACCTCACTTGGGCACGGTTCTAAAGGACGGTTGTCTGGTTACTGAGTAGCAGCTGTAGTGTGGTAATGACCCTGGGCAGCCACCCTAACCTAACCTAATGGAGGGATCTTAGACAGGCCACTGGTCGTCTTCCCTCGGCATGGCCACCTCTAGTTTGGGTGGCCCTTAGGCAAACATGGTAAATACTGTACACTGCTACTTGTGTGTACTGTAACTTGTCTGTAGGTCTTCCACTACTCAGTATGTGGGTGCTGACCACTAACACAGCACCACCCTCCCCTTCCCTCCCCCATACCACCATCCCACCTGATGTACTGTTGTCAGGAGGCTACACACATATGACGTACTGTTCTCAGAAAGCTGCACAACTGACTTACTGTTGTCAGATAGCTACATAACCGACGCACACTATTATCAGGAGGCTACAAATACTAACGTACTGTTGTCAGGAGGCTACACATAACTGACGCACTGTTGTCAGGAGGCTACGCATAACTGACGCACTGTTGTCAGGAGGCTACGCATAACTGACGCACTGTTGTCAGGAGGCTACGCATAACTGACGCACTGTTGTCAGGAGGCTACGCATAACTGACGCACTGTTGTCAGGAGGCTACACATAACTGACGCACTGTTGTCAGGAGGCTACGCATAACTGACGCACTGTTGTCAGGAGGCTACGCATAATTAAAGCACTGGTTTGATGAAGTTACTGAATAAGTCGGTGATAATAATTAATTTAGTTAGCTTGATATTTGGGATGAATATAGAGCAGCACTACGAATTATTATACAAAACTAATAGAGAAAATGATGTGGTAATAATAATAATAATAAAATAATAAAACTGAGCACCTGGGGCCGTGAAGGGAAGAGTATGAATTTATATAAGTTTACGAGTAAAGGCGGCATCACACTGGCATTCTTTCGTCGATTTTTTGTCAACTTTTAGAAAATCGTCAAACCTTTTGTTGTGTCCCGTCACACACGCGTTTAGAGCCAACTCGCCAGTTTCCCTCGTTCGACAACTGTCAACAAACAAGATGGATCCAACCGACGAAGAAACCGCAGGAATTCTACGCCTTTTTTGGTGTATGAAGAGTCCTGGTGATCCCAGAGACAGCGGCGCTGCCTGATCTGGTCCACCAAGACCTCCTCGGAGGGCCTTGTCCATACCTGGGAAATTATTTTATATGTTGGCGCCGTCATGTTTTTGTTATTCACTCGTGGTCAAAATGTAAACAACAAAATATGACATTTTCTTACCCTTTTAAATTCACGAAATAAAACATAATAATGAGTAATCTTGGGAAGAAGAGTTATAATTACTCCATAATAATTTGAGCTTTATATTTTAAATAAACAAATTTTTTATAACTTTGTAGTATCAATTATAGATCTTGAGTTGACTCCGGTAAGTTGTCTTACGAGTCGTCAGTGCAGACGGTCTGTACCGTTTGACAAAAAGTCGACGACAACGCCGACGAATCGACGATTCGTGAAAAAATCGACAAGCATTGAAAAAGTTGAAAATGGAAATGCTAGTGTGACGCCGTCTTAAGTGTTACCAACATAACACACTGTACAGCAGGGAATAAATGAGGTACAATGAAAGACAAAAGTCGTGTCGCGGTTTTGCCCGAAGATTAAATACAACTCTTGAAACATTATGAGAGCCCAACCACAAGGCAGAGCCCACCAAAAGTTTTAGCCCTTCGGTATAATAGTTTTCACCAAATTCCACGACACGACTTTTGTCTTCCATTGTACATATTAATAAATGCCAATAAATATCAAACACAAAAACTTTATTCAGAAAATAACATGAAAGATAACAAGTCACGATACATTCTACGTCACAAGGGTCGACGTGTATCAGTGTTATCCGCAGAGTAGTTAACTAGATGGTAACACTGAAACTGAACTGGTCCTCTGCTGGCATGTACAGGTATAGTTGCGGAAATGTGTTCCTACACCTCTGTGGTAACCTGTGTCTCCAAACGGCACATCGCAGTAGTAGTATCACCATTTATGAATGAATGGGTATTGGTCATGTAACGATGGACATGATTGGTGGATAGATTTGCTATAAGTCATGTACAGTAAGTTGGCCATTTGGAGACATGGGTTACCACAGTAGGTGTGGAAACACATTTCCACTGCTGTATACCTACCAAAAAAAGTCCTGCCAGTCTTCTCTCCCGTCCATAAACCCTATGAATCATGAACCTGTGAAACCCAGACATCACACAGTGTTCCATCTATGGGGGGTGTACGGTCAAGAAAAATAAATTATCGCGTCCCAGGGGTCCGCTGGAAGTGAAAATGAGCAAATACCTAGGCCACTCATGGTATGTGTTGGGTTATACCCGGTTTTCTAAACATTTCACCCTGTGTTCCAGGAGGAAAAGTACAGAAAGCGGCAAGATATATATATATATATATATATATATATATATATATATATATATATATATATATATATATATATATATATTTTTTACTTTACATCGGCAACAGATGCAGTCTATTTCTACCATGAATTATTATTGCTCTTATGTGCGCCATGTTGCTTTGACTACAGCCAGACGATGTCATTCCGCCTCTGGATACCATTATTTACGTGGACAACAACGGGAGCCCGTCTTAAACCCACAACATTCTGTCTAATACTGTACACTGTTTCTCTCGCCGTTTAACTTTCATTTTTATTAACAATGTGAGACTTTTCTCTACAACTATACGTGAGTATCTACTTAAAATAATTTGTTGAACATGCACAGTGCAGTACACGAGAAAACTATGCAACTAATTCACTCCAGAATATAATGAAAAACTTTACATTAGCAGTTATCTGAGAGTGGCTGATGGGTTTAAATATGCCTGTACTGTATTTATCGGATAATGAGGAACTATAAGAAGTAAAACCCTCTCTTGAGAGATCTCTTCTCTGATGAGATGTTCCTCGTCATCCCGCGTGCTTCTGAACAATATAATCCTTTAATATTATCTTGCTTGTCGTGGGAGACATCGGGGTAAAATCTACTGAGAAGACTTTGCTGTCTGAGGTTGAAGATGAGTGACTCACACGTCCTCTCCAGTGGTTCCCTGGGCCACCCTGGGCTGTCAGGTGTTTTTTTCCTCGAAGATTTTACCGCAGTTGAGACATTTTCCACTGTATTAGCAGTGTGATCCATTAATAAAACGTTATGTTGAGGAGTGTTGCGGCAGCACCAAAACACACCTAACGTAATGACAAAAAAGAAAGGGATGTCTGGGAAAGTCAGGAGGGCTGGACTGCAGATCCAGGAACGAAAATAGCTGGCCACACCTAACGCCCATCACTTATAATAAAAGAATGCACAAACTGTAGGTTGTGTATGGACAGTATGTACTGTCAGCAAAGAAATGTTCTGCACCCCTTGGTCTGGTGGCCTCTGCAACGATCACTAACTGAGGCCATGTTAATTTGGTAAGGTTGGTATTTCTGGTTGTGTGATGCATTGTATTACCAGAATGATGTATTTCTTATATCACATATAGTTAATACAGAGAACATTAACAGGAATCACCCTCTTAAATAAGTGTTGTTCAGAATTCTTGATCCGGTGTGTCATATTGTATAACACCATAAAGGTGCAGAGTTTTTTTTTTTTTTTTTTTTTTGGTGACTGAACGCCTGTCTGTCACCGTAAAAATTACCGAGATACTACAATGAAGTGTTTTGTGTGTGGTATGGAAATCACGTATTTAATGCAAGGGTTAACTGTATTGAATATTTAGATGACATACAGAAATATCCCTCAAAAAAGTATCGTTAGCCATGGGGGTCCATGTGATTCGTGGCTTTCCGAACAATGTTACTCGACCTGCTTCTGAGCAGTTGGTAGTTCTACATACGCGACCTTTGAGTAATGAATGAGTATACTGTATATGTTTTCGAACGATGTGAATCTTCCGAGGCCCATGATCATATATTACATGACGCGGAATGGCTGTCGTAAATGGACACCAACACCATGCCAGTCATCAACAGGATCTTACATTGAATGAATCGAGGAATTATTGGGGAGACATAGCAAGATGTGAGAGGTGCTATCATTGCCCTTCATAAGGAGGGTATGCATAACACTGAGATAGCATGGCGAACAGGGGTGAGCGAACCCACAGTATCACCAGGAAACAGCTGGTGACACACTATAGGTGGAATGGGGGTTCTGTTGTGTTCAAGTCCCTTGATTTAAAACTTTATTTTGTTGTTAAACTAATGCAATGTACACTCGGAACCATATTCTCTAGCCCACCTGGGTCGGTGCTGGAGGTTAGTACAGTGTCCTTTCTGGACGGGGGCCCACTCTAACTATCATGAGGCAACACACGCACGAACACACACAGTCATAGTACGGCTGTATAGATGACATTATGTATAAATATTGTATATGGCATTTTATACTCTGCATTATCTTCATTATATATGAACACTAAGAAAAATTACCATAGGTTGTAGTTACGAAAGTATGAATGGAAATAAACGCTTCTAAACCACCCAGTGAGTCCACACAACGTTTACAGCGCTTGTGTGTGTGTGTGCCAGACCACGATGCTTCCACCACACCCCATCATTCGCGTAACTATATGAAAAATCGTGTTTAATTTAACTACATATTTCAAAAACCTTAAATTACACGTGGATCAGTCACTCCTCATTTGACACACTTATAGTGTAATACTTTGACCATCCCACCTGGGCACATGGAGGCCCACGGTAACTCTCACGGGGCAACATACGTCACTTCACATAAATATGCTTACAAAATCTATGCATTAATATGCATAACTCTTGGGAATCTCTTCATACATTAAATATATGGTATATACTACAATAATCACAGATATGTTTACAAGGTTTTTGCATAATAAATGTAACAAATATTTTTGGGGTTTCAATTAACCAATAGTCATGCCTACAAAACAATCTTGATGCTCTAAGTGCATGTATGTGTTAAATAACGAGTAACTGATCCGCATTATTTGGGTAAATAAAAAAATGAAAAGAAAGCACTTAGCCATATGGATATAGTTACACGGAAGAAGAGAAATAAGGATGAACCATGGTTTTGATGGAAACAATGTGCTCTGGGACGATGCTCACCATGACGAATGGGAGAAACCTCTTTATGAAACATCTTACCTACTAAGGATGAAGCTTAATGTTACAGAACACACACACACACACACACACACACACAGTGCAACTTTATGCGACGCGTTATCTGACTTCGGGTGGCTTTGAGCGAACCATACACTTGATATTGCAATTTATGTATCCTTCCTGTCCATGATTTGCAACAATAACTGTAGGTAAAAAGTTACAATATTATACTAATAACACTCATGTATTGATACTATGACTAGTTACCAAGATACAGAGCACGATGAACATAACATGATAATGATAGTGAAGCCTGGAAGGGTTCATATCATAACTTGTGTGTTCGTGCCTATGTTGCCCCGTGAGAGTTACCGTGGGCCTCCATGTGCCCAGGTGGGATGGTCAAAGTATTACACTATAAGTGTGTCAAATGAGGAGTGACTGATCCACATGTAATTTAAGGTTTTTGAAATATGTAGTTAAATTAAACACGATTTTTCATATAGTTACGCGAATGATGGGGTGTGGTGGAAGCATCGTGGTCTGGCACACACACACACAAGCGCTGTAAACGTTGTGTGGACTCACTGGGTGGTTTAGAATCGTTTATTTCCATTCATACTTTCGTAACTACAACCTATGGTAATTTTTCTTGGTGTTCATATATAATGAAGATAATGCAGAATATAAAATGCCATATACAATATTTATACATAATGTCATCTATACAGCCGTACTATGACTGTGTGTGTTCGTGCTTGTGTTGCCTCGTGATAGTTAGAGTGGGCCCCCGTCCAGAAAGGACACTGTACTAACCTCCAGCACCGACCCAGGAGGGCTAGAGAATATGGTTTCCGACTGTACAGTCACCCAAAAAAGTCCTGTCGCGAACCATGAACCCCGAGATTCAGACTCTCGAATCCGAAGCATTTATGGACAGAATAATGTATCAGTGCCTACTGTTTCCGGTTCACGAGTCTGAATCTCGGGGTTCGTGGTTCGTGACAGGACTTTTTTGGGTGACTGTACATATTAATGACATGGCAGAGCCCATGTAGACCAATATATTGTATGCAGTATTACTGTAGCTGTTCACTCTAATATCAAGTCCTATTTGCTTAGTTACTCTTCATAGATCAGACATATCGTGAACATGAGTAGGAATATGAGTGAAACTCGGTTTGAATGAAACTCTTAGTACAACGATGTATTGGTGAAATGTCCGTTTTGAGGTCTGTCTCAGTCTCAGTTATGATGTTCCAAAACACTTCCATTTAATGTATATTTCAGTGTTATTGTATTCATCAGTCAGTGGCTTGTTTACATATGCCTTTCTTCAACCCAGCATGAGATATACATTAATATAGATGAATGGATTTCTTGTTATATTGAAGTATTTAGTACACCATACTAGGACGACTCCCTCCCCCAATCCTACCCTCATCTCTAGCTGTTGCTGATATAGCGAGCAGGCATACCAACTTATGATAGTGCACTGGGGATCATATCAAAGCATTTCGTCTTGCGTTTCAAAGTGTAGCGATGGAAAAACTAAGGATACTTTTTTGGGGGGACTGTACAGTCTCGTTCAAGATTCTTCGAACACTGCTGGAGACAGCTGGCAACTCAAGGCCGTTTGTTTACTATAGTACATTGTAAGAATTATGAATAAATGTAAAAGTGATCGGTTACTTCGTTCCCCGTTGCTTAACTTAATGGTCGGGTTTTGTTGTTTCGTATTATGTTATAGGGCCAATTGCAAGAACAGTCGTGGGGTGTACGATGCCATTTACGATGACCTTCTTGTCCTGGTCTTTTTTCAGCAATATAGCCTTTAACACATGGAATTCTGCACTTTTCGAAGCCTTGGAGGAGTCTCGAAACAAGTTTCCTGGTGGGAATTATTAGCTAGTGCTGTACTCAAAATATCGAAACTTCGAGATCTCTCCAGAGCTTCAAAAGAGTGGTATAACTGAAACAAGATCAGGGCAAGAAGGTCATCGTAAATGGCATCGTGCACCCCACGACTGTTCTTGCAATTGGCCCATACTACGAAAATCTTGAACGAGACTGTACAGTCACCCAAAAAAGTCCTGTCGCCTCTCATCCTGAACCACGAACCCCGAGATTCAGACTCGTGAACCCGAAGCAGTAGACACTGATATATTATTCTTTCCATAAATGCTTCGGATTCAAGAGACGAATCTTGGGGTTCATGGTTCAGGATGAGAGGCGACAGGACTTTTTTGGGTGACTGTACATGTGTTCGACTTTAATTACCCGTACGGCCCCTGGTGAGTTTGACCTTTACTCAGCGGCTTACCGTCCACTATCAACACCTGGCAACACCAATTACTCTGCTATTCAAAGGTACTTGTTGAAGTAATGTTTTGAGGACACCCGTCCGTTTGTCCATGATGTATACCTCGCTGCACTGTTGAGTCTGCCAACAACACTTAGTCTACTCACACATGTATACAGTGAACTACTGCAGATGTGAAAGATGTATTGAATTCATCGTAATGTCACGATGGTTACATTCTATCCCGTGAGTATACATGGCTGAGTTTCAGGTCAAATGGTCCTCTTTTCTAACAGCCTCAGCTTTAAAAGAATTTAACTTACCCATCAGGATTAGGACCCATTTGGATTGCAGCCCATTAAATTAAAGGTCCAGTACCACTGGAGCTTGTTACGACTGAATCGTAATGATCCAGTTAATTTAGGTTTGATGATATTGGATCTCGGTCATACTTTATCAGTGATCCGTGGCGTGGTGTTCAGTGTTCCTCGGAACAGACCACAAGGACTTGAATGTAGTTTCACGAGGCGACTGGCTGCACCATGCCATGATTATTGAAATTTTCCTTTTGACAGTGAAGTAGCTATACACAAGTTTACTTGGTCCATTGTTGATCTGATGTGTTCCAGCACACATCTACAGTCCCTTCTCACTCGCCAAGGGCTATAACCTTCTATATATCTATATAACCCTTTGGTTCTTCCTTGACGTTGAAGCTCATCCAGTCATCCGTCTCATTCTGTAGTGTGTTTGTAACAAGGATACCGAAAAGTGTATCTCTGCTGCTCCCAACATGTCTCACTAAGGACAACAGGAACAAAGCCAAGTAATTTTCCACATTTGTCTAACAGAAAGTTAATCTGAGGATCATTTTGCTTCAGTGATCTTAAACATTTCGTGTGTCTCGTCATTCTCAACTTCCGAATTTCTTTTTATTTATGTTTTCATCAGAAATACTCAAAATGAGAAATCAGAAGGATTTTGAAAAAGTACTGACGTCGAGTACCTCGTGCTTTGTCCCCACACACCTACATAATACCATGTCCTTCTACGTCAGCAGTTCTCATGTATATACAGTACTTACGACACTGATTCACCCTACAGTAAGTAGAAATCTATAAAGAAAGTAAAGTTTGACTGGTGTTCCACAGTACGACAATGCCCCTGTATGTCAGGATAGTACTGTACCTGTTGAACCATATAATTTGTTCATATAATTTCATTCTATTTCCTTGACCAAACTTGACCAAAAGAGAAATGTATATAAAGTAAGCAATTTTTAAGTAAATACAAACCTTATATCTGATTCGTTATTGAAGAGTTAAACATGTGTTGTCTTGCGATATTTTTTTTTTTTTTTAGAATTATCGGAGGTGGAGGGAGAGAAACTTTCCTGGGAACGGTCTTGATGACTGCTCTCATGGACGACAGGCCTGTTAGTGACCAGCCTGTTGACGTGTGATGGTACGGGGAGCTGGATGATAGAACTACAAGTGGCAGATCTCTGTCTAGTGTGGCAGGTCTCTGTATGGTGTGGCAGGTCCCTGTATGGTGTGGCAGGTCCTTGTATGGTGTGGCAGATCCTTGTATGGTGTGGCAGATCCTTGTATGGTGTGGCTGGTCCCTGTATGGTGTGGCAGGCCCCTGTATGGTGTGGCAGGTCCCTGTATGGTATGGCAGAAGAGAAGGAGGGCAGGAGGCGGGGTGTGTAAGGGTCAGCGGAGGATGTTGCGGTACAGTCCCACCAAGTTGGTGTCGAAATCTGTGTGGGTGACGTGCTCCAGGCTGGGCGTCCCTGGCTTGTGGGTCTTAGTGTGCCACACTAGTACCTGTAACATAAGACATACTCGGTTAACAAGCGAAGGGTGTTGTCAGTCTGGGTGTTGGGTTAATTATTTGATTTTATTTTGCCACTTACAGCGGCTAGCTTATTGTACACCCCATACTCATCATGTGAGCGGTAGCGCAAAGGGATTACAGAGTAGAGTTCACAAAAGGTCTGTATAAGTAACCCCTGTGGTCAAGATATTATGACAGTAAATGTTACAGAGTATTTCAAATAAATTCTTTTTTAGTTCTGCACACAGAGGGTAACTTATTCGCAACTGCGTGAGTACAGGAGTGTGAGAAAATAATTATGTCTGCTTTGTTATTCACATTTACGTGAGAGGTATTCAAGCACATTGTGTGTTGGGTTCTATTCATGGGAAATGACATAGCTACTGAGTGCAAAGAAAAGTGGCTACAATCTTAATAAGTCTGCTATGTTGTCATTAGAGATAAAGTGTTGTGCCCTTTCACATAACATTCTGCTTGGACCTGCCCCTAAAAGGTTCTATCTTCACACAGTCGAGGACGTAGTGTTTGAGTGTGTGGCCATATGTTTGACCACACACTCTACTTTTAGTTTTGTTCACATATGCCTGAGGGGCATACTGCGAGGTACTTGTATCCTAACCTTAGTCTAGACTCTAGCGGTTACAACATCTTGTAATCTAGTGATCTTGTTACTTGCTCGATATACATCTTTCACTTTATACATCTCATCATGGTAAACAGTGGATTGACTAATTCCTGTTTGCACTTGTCTGCTTGCGTCAAATTCATCAATAAGTTCTTTCCTAATTACAGTTTTTAGGGTTCTTTTTGGCAGACCCAAATTGTAATCAACGGTGTCTTTGTTAGACGCGAGTTTGGCGAGGGCATCAACTCTGTTATGTTTTATGAGGCCTGTGTGAGAGGGAATCCACAACGGTTTGATCTTGACACCCCGGTCAACAAGGTATGCATATTTGTGTCTGACTTTATAGACAAGCGTCGTGACAACTTGAGTTGAGGGTGTCAAGGACAAGTAGTGAGGATAGAGAATTAGTAATGATGAGACTGTCAGTGACAGTGGTTTCAATAAATTTATTGGCTGTGAGTATGGCAACTAATTCAGTTTGTAGAGTGGATGCCCAGTTGTTAATTCTAACTCCTTTCTCAATTGTATTACCGTTGGGTTGAGTCACAACGGCAGCACTTCTGGGTGTTGGGTGTTGTCAGCTTGTCTGCTGGGTGTTATCAGCCTGGGTGTTGGGTGTTGTCAGCTTAGGTGTTGGGTGTTGTCAGCTTGGGTGATGGGTGTGCATAATGTTACCTGTGCGGCCGTGTAGATGACTGACTCGTGTAGATCACCTGTGTAGGCTGGTGACTGACTCGTGTAGATCACCTGTGTAGGCTGGTGACTGACTCGTGTAGATCACCTGTGTAGGCTGGTGACTGACTCGTGTAGATCACCTGTGTAGGCTGGTGACTGACTCGTGTAGATCACCTGTGTAGGCTGGTGACTGACTCTTGTAGATGACCTGTGTAGGATGGTGACTGACTCATATAGGTGACCTGTAACCTACCTGGGTACAGCCAGAGGCGAGGGGCTCCAGGTCGTCAAGTTCGAGCCTGAGGTTCCTGAGGAAGCCGTCCTCCAGATAGGAGAGGCGGGTGGGGATGGTCGCCTGAGGGTTGGCGTGTAGGACCCGTAGATTAACAGCGAACCCGGCCATGTCCACCGCGAACTTCCTCCCCGCCTGTCCCACAAACACTCTACTTTAATATACTGTATGTTAATTAACCACCACGAACAACACTGCCACCATTGTTCTTGCCTCACCTCACCCACTCGTCTCGGACACAAAGTGTCAGTATCCTTGGTCTTACTATAACCAATAATTTCTCTTGGAATCAATAAATTTCTGATGTCACAAGGAATGTATTAAATGAAAAACTTTTATATCATGGACTTGATCACACATTCCTACAGTTTTTTCATTTTTACAGCAGCCAAGTTCACCTCCATACAGCTTGCTCTCACGTGTGGAGTAGCGCACCTCAGTCCTGATTATCAATATTTGACAAAACACAATCGAAGATCATTTGCCAATTCATCATATCAAATGACTTTTCTGTCCACTTTCTCTTTTTTTCCACTTTTATTACGATGGTCAGTGCACCAGTACAATCCAATTTATCACCCCTTCTCCTTTCAGCTTCAGTCACAACACACATTATGCCATCCTTACTCTGTGCAGGTCTCCTATAGTCGAACATTACCATTATTCGCCTCCTTCATCCTTGTCTTCTCTCATGCTTCCATCCACACACAAATTTTAACTCTTCAAATGTAAGACATACCGGTATACACCCACGCCTTACTCACAGTCCAGTCATGCGTCTTCTTCCTTCTTATTCATGGTGTACTGGACAAGTGGTCAGGTGAACTTCCCCTCGGTCAGTACACAGTAGGATAATGTTTATTAACTCCCCACCAACCACCATGCTTGAGTAAATAACTGAGTGACTAATTGAGTAAATGAGACACTAAGTGACGGAAGGAGTGGTTGATTCAATAAGTCAGACGTTTGTGATTACACACATTGTCCCTTGATGAATGTGTTTATATAATGAGTCCCTTGATGTTTATATTTATAGTCCCTTGATATTCGTGTTTACATACAGAGTCTTTGACGTTTTGTTTATATATAAAGTTCCTTGACATCAAGGAAGCGACTCACATTTTAAATGTGGTGTAGAGAGAAAGAGGAGGAGAAACTCACCTGGAAGGCGTGGTAAAGGGAGAAAGAGGAGGAAACTCACCTGGAAGGCGTGGTTTAGAGAGAAAGAGGAGGAGAGACTCACCCGGTAGGCGTGGTTTAGAGAGAAAGAGGAGGAGAGACTCACCCGGTAGGCGTGGTTTAGAGAGAAAGAGGAGGAGAGACTCACCCGGTAGGCGTGGTTTAGAGAGAAAGAGGAGGAGAGACTCATCCGGAAGGCGTGGTAGAGGGAGAAAGAGGAGGAGAGACTCACCCGGAAGGCGTGGTAGAGGGAAAAAGAGGAGGAGAGACTCACCCGGTAGGCGTGGTTTAGAGAGAAAGAGGAGAGAGACTCACCCGGTAGGCGTGGTTTAGAGAGAAAGAGGAGGAGAGACTCACCCGGTAGGCGTGGTTTAGAGAAAAAGAGGAGGAGAGACTCACCCGGTAGGCGTGGTTTAGAGAGAAAGAGGAGGAGAGACTCATCCGGAAGGCGTGGTAGAGGGAGAAAGAGGAGGAGAGACTCACCCGGAAGGCGTGGTAGAGGGAGAAAGAGGAGGAGAGACTCACCCGGTAGGCGTGGTTTAGAGAGAAAGAGGAGGAGAGACTCACCCGGTAGGCGTGGTTTAGAGAGAAAGAGGAGGAGAGACTCACCCGGAAGGCGTGGTTTAGAGAGAAAGAGGAGGAGAGACTCACCCGGTAGGCGTGGTTTAGAGAGAAAGAGGAGGAGAGACTCACCCGGAAGGCGTGGTTTAGAGAGAAAGAGGAGGAGAGACTCACCCGGAAGGCGTAGTAGAGGGAGAAAGAGGAGGAGACTCACCTGGAAGCCGTCGTGGAAGCCCACCACCTTGCCGCCCCTGACAATAGGGGAGCTGATGCCCAGGCTGAGGATCATCCCTACAGGAAACACTGATGCCTTCTTCGTGGTGCGTATCTATGGGAAGACACTAACGTTACTGAATCTGTCCCTGATCCGCTCCGCCCCGCCCCGCCCCGCCCCTCTCCCGACCCCTGTTCCGCCCCGGCCCCTGTCCCACCCCTGCCCCTGTCCTACCCCGGCCCCGCCCGCCCCGCCCCTGTGCCGCCCTACCTACTGGAACATGACCCACCTGCTGGAACATGACCCACCTATTGGAACATGACCCACCTACTGGAACATGACCCACCTACTGGAACATGACCCACCTACTGAAACATGACCCACCTACTGGAACATGACCCACCTGCTGGAACATGACCCACCTACTGGAACATGACCCACCTATTGGAACATGACCCACCTACTGGAACATGACCCACCTATTGGAACATGACCCACCTACTGGAACATGACCCACCTACTGGAACATGACCCACCTACTGGAACATGACCCACCTACTGGAACATGACCCACCTACTAGAACATGACCCACCTACTGGAACATGACCCACCTGCTGGAACATGACCCACCTACTGGAACATGACCCACCTACTGGAACATGACCCACCTACTGGAACATGACCCACCTACTGGAACATGACCCACCTGCTGGAACATGACCCACCAACTGGAACATGACCCACCTGCTGGAAGAGTCGGATGTCGTAGGAGTTATCGTCGTCAGCAAAGTAAAGGACACCATGAAAAACGTTCTCCCTCAACCACCGGATACCTTCCCTCCTGTCATATTGATATTGAGACAGTTTAATTTAGACAGAAATAAAATTGATGCAGTGTGGAAAATAAAAGCAAAATTGATATGAGCGAACCAATTGAGAAGCCTGGGCACTCCAAACAACACACTCACCGCCCGCCTCTACCTAGTGACCCGAGACTATTCCTTCCTATACCTCAGTCATTCCTACACGTAAGTCAGACAATTCCTTGTGATTTCGTTATTTGTAGACAGTGAAATATCCGCTAAAATGGGCATGTAGTGTGGTCGTGTAGTGTGGTCATGTAGTGTGGTCGTGTAGTGTGGTCATGGGTGGTCATGTAGTATGAAGAGAACAGGGGTGGGGGGAGGCACGTGTCAGTGGTTGCTGGTTGACTGTGAACGGTGTACAGTAACTTAATACTCTACCTCACTCTACACTACTCAACAACATGTCCGTGTACTGGACCCTAGCTCAAGGACGTCACTGTGTTTCCAAGAAATTATGGCCTCTGATTCACAACACAACTTATTACTTCACAACACAACTTATTACTTCACAACACAACTTATTACTAAATAACACAACTTATTACTTCACAACACAACTTATTACTTCACAACACAACTTATTACTAAACAACACAACTTATTACTTCACAACACAACTTATTACTTCACAACACAACTTATTACTTCACAACACAACTTATTACTAAACAACACAACTTATTACTAAACAACACAACTTATTACTTCACAACACAACTTATTACTTCACAACACAACTTATTACTAAACAACACAACTTATTACTTCACAACACAACTTATTACTTCACAACACAACTTATTACTAAATAACACAACTTATTACTTCACAACACAACTTATTACTAAATAACACAACTTATTACTTCACAACACAACTTATTACTTCACAACACAACTTATTACTTCACAACATATCTTAATGTTAGCTCCTTTGTATAAGTTGTGGCCTTTTATTGCAATTTTGATAGTGTCAGCTTTTTCTCTTCAAATGCTCACATTCTACATTAACTGTAAGTTCATAGTTTTCAAAATCTTGGCATTCAAATCTTTCTTCTAATACTCAAGCAGTGGTCAAGTATAAACAGCGGTGGCAGCGTGTGTAACCTTCATTCACTCTTACATCTTCTCTTGCAACTGTCACCGTCACCTGCACCACACCACACCTGTCCATATTACCTGTACAACACCACACCTGCACCACACTACACCTTTCCATATTACCTGCGCCACACTACACCTGCCCATATTACTTACACCACACCACACCTGCAAAACACCTGCACCAAATCCTTCACTTATGAACGGCCCTTGACCACCTGTAGACGGGCTCTCACCTGTTGAAGACGCCTCTGCCCATCAACTTCTGGTTCTTGTACTCGTCAGGGGTGGTAGCACACAGGTGGGTGAAGGGTAGACCTGTACGCTCCAGTAACTCCTCTACCACCTGACTCGTCTTCTGTAAGGCGTCACTGGGAGTCAAACTACTCAACATCCCCACACCATGATAAACACCCTAGAAAAACTAAATCATGGGTAAATGTAAGTTAAATTAAATATGTAAGTGGTTTGAGTACAGTTAATTTTTCCATAGATTTTTGGGAGTCACGTCAGGTGATCAGATAAGAAAGGTTGATTCTAGAGAGAGAGTTTGACTTTAATAACTTGGGCAATGCATATTCAGGGTGCGTCCGTGGTCCTATTTTCCATTCATAAAGCATCTCGTGGCAGCTGAGCAACCCCAGGCAACATTCCTCCTTGGGTCGAATTACGGACAACGTAATGAATTTCTATCACATATAAGAAGAGCTTAATCTCCGGGAATGTTAAGTAGCCTTTAAACGCCCTTCCTGGTACCTGTCTCCTCAGCTGTTAAAGTAACATCTACATGACTGTTTGGGATTAACGAGAAAGAAAATAAACCACGAAATATTGAACGTAGAGTACATATTGTGTGACCCAGTTGAGCCAAGACATGATGTGTGTGTTTTAATTTATATGGACCAATATTCAGGATAATTGGAAAAGGGTGAGAAATGTACTTAACTTAATGGTGTGTCTTGCCCAAGTCTATTTACGTGTTTGTTTTCACCACTTATCAGGTTACTAGCCGTTCGGGCGGTTGGTCTATCCAGTGTTAGTACAGGAGGGAACCAGAGTCCGGGAAACCTGTGATTCTAGGTATGAGTCACAATGGATAACACCCTTTCTGACATGTGTCAGGGCCAAGCAGAACTTGAACCCATGATATACAGTACTTGAGCTAGATACTTGAGTGAAAATAAATGAGGGCTGTTTCTTTCGGATGCTGTCGAGAGGCAGTTTGTCCGATTATCGAGAAAGATTTAGAAAATAACCGGAATGACTGTGACCTGCATAATACAATATACAGTAGTGACGTAATATAGTGCTATCCCGGGATTTTTTTTTCTTTTGACGAGGACGATGGTTGACGTTTTACATTTTTCCTGCGGAATATTTTCGGATGGTTTTAGTGGGTTCTGAGGCACACTGTCAACTTACGGGTCTATTGTCGCTTCTGCCAGCGATTTATTTTATTTATTATTTCACCACTGATTAGCTTGTTAGCTGCTCGGGTGGTTAGTCTGTTCCTCGTCACTTTCTTATGAATTTTATTGTCCAGTGTGAGTACAGCCTGTTGTCTTCTCCAGAGTCTGTAAAGGTAATTGGTCAGTCATGCTCCTTCACTCATGATCATCCACACTATTGAACGCAAGAGAACAGTATTAATTTGTTTGATATTCGTCAATATTATACATAATAGTAAAGTTAGTTCTGGTTAAAAGGTTATTTCAGGTTATGTCGTTGGTTTGAAAAATAGCAGATGAAATTTAATGTGGACAAATGTAAAGTACTTAGCCTAGGAGATGTAAACAGAGAAACCAGATATCAGATGAACAACGTTGACATAGAGAAATCTGACTGTGAGAAAGATTTAGGAGTAATGATAAGTCGGAATCTTAAACCAAGACAACAATGCATATTTGCTCGAAACAAGGCGAACAAAGTATATGGGTTCATACAAAAGAGTGTTAGTTACAAGACTAGCGAGGTTATCCTAAAACTATATCTGCGCTTGTGAAACCTCTCTTGGATTATGCAGTTCAGTTTTCGTCACCGTACTACAGAATGGATATCGAATCCCTAGAAAGCATACGGAGGAGGATGACAAGACCTATCCCGAGCATTAGGAACCTTGAGTACAGAGACAGGTTAAAGCATCTGAATTTGCACTCCCTCGAGAGAGTAGAGTGGGGGGGGGGGGGGGTGATATGATCGAGGTGTATAAATGGAAGTCAGGGTTAAACAAAGGTGATATAACAAAGGTACTCAAACTATCCAACCAGGAGAGAACTCGGAGCAATAGTTTCAAGACAAATTTAGATTAAGGTGCGAGATAGGTAAACATTGGTTTGGAAATAGAGTAGTGGATGAGTGGAACAAGTTGCTGAACTTCATTGTTAACTTGTACACGCTGGATAGCTTCAAACATAGGTTGGACGGATATATGAACGACAGGGGTTGGGTGTAAACGGGGCTGCCTAGTTTGGACCAATAGACCCGCTGCAGTTTCCCGCCATTCTTATGATGTTATGTTAACAGTGCGTTTACAGGTATATGTTCCAGAAGATAGATAGTAACTGCTCTCTGCTAACCAGTGTCCAGTATCAGGTGTCACATCTATTGAAACACCACGGAAGATTCCCTTTAACTGAATGAAACAACACTTGTTTAAAGATTCCCATAAAATGAATGAAACAATGCCTGAGAGACAGCCGATCCTCCTGAGTGTAGGTTGTGAACGGCGGCGGTTGGTCACCCTCGGCCTCTATGCAGTGACCGTCGCCTCAGACGTGACTCGGGTTGGTATGGCAGTTTGGGGTAGAGGCGCCCTCAAGGTAACTACAGTAATAAGCGTCTCAGGCAGTTTTCATTCAACTCCAAGTTTAGATTTGTCTTCCTGCAGGTATGGCTGGTGTGATACAGAAACTGTAGGTGTGGGTACAGCTATGATATAGGTATTGATATTGAAACAGTTTATTTTGCCAGAAGAACACAGATAGAGTCGATAAAAATAAAAATATTAACATGGCTGAGCCAGTTGAGAGCCTGAGCTCTCTTGAAGGCACCTGATGTATACAGGTGTGATATAGGTAGGTGTGGGTACAGGTGTGTCGTTTGTTTCACACTTGTACCCACACCTATCAATATCATATCTACACCCACACCTGCACTCACACCTATCTATATCACATCTACAACCCACGCCTGCACCCAACACCTACCTGTATCACACCTGCACCCACACCTACCTGTATCACACCTGCACCCACACCTACCGATATCACACCAGCACCCACACCTACCGATATCACACCTGCACCCACACCTACCTATATCACACCTGCACCCACACCTACCTATATCACACCTGCACCCACACCTACCTATATCACACCTGCACCCACACCTACCTATATCACACCTGCACCCACACCTACCGATATCACACCTGCACCCACACCTACCTATATCACACCTGCACCCACACCTACCTATATCACACCTGGCACTAGTCGATCCATAGTTTACCATGATGAGATGTATCAAGTGAAACATGTATATGGAGCAAGTAACAAGATCACTAGATTACAAGATGTTGTAACCGCTAGATTAAGGTTAGGATATAAGTACCTTTGGCAGTATGTTCCTCAAGCAGATGTAAACAAAACTAAATGTAAAGTGTGTGGCCATACATATGGCCACACACTTGAACACTACGTCCTCGGCTGTGTGAAGATAGAACCTTTTAGGGACAGGTCCAAGCACACTGTGTGTGAAATGGCACAACACTTCATCTCTAATGGCAAGATAGCCGACATATTAAGATTGTATCCACTTTTTTGCACTTAGTAACTATATCAGTTCTCATGTACAGAACCAAATACGCAATGTGCTTGAATACCTCCCACGTAAATGTGAATAACAAAGTGTGAGGCCAGACATACTGCCTCACACGCCTGTTCTCACGCATTTGTGAATAAGTTACCCTTTATGTATAGAACTAAACAAATAATGTAAATGAAATACTGTGTAACTTTCAGTGCCATAATATCCTGACAACGGGGGTTAATTATTATGACCCGTTGTAAACCCTACTCTGTAATCCTTTTGCGCTACCGCTCACAGGATGAGTGTGGGGTGCACAATAAAGTAGCCGCTGCAAGCGGCAAAATCAAAAATCAAAATCACCTGCACCCACACCTACCAATTATTCATAGGGTGGATGTGTAGACCTGGTGTTTGGTGTGGTAGACCTAGTGTTCCCTGGTGTGGTAGAGCTAGTGTTCCCTGGTGTGGTAGACCTAGTGTTACCTGGTGTGGTAAACCTAGTGTTACCTGGTGTGGTAAACCTAGTGTTCCCTGGTGTGGTAGACCTAGTGTTCCTTGGTGTGGTAGACCTAGTGTTACCTGGTGTGGTAGATCTAGTGTTCCCTGGTGTGGTAGACCTAGTGTTACCTGGTGTGGTAGACCTAGTGTTACCTGGTGTGGTAGACCTAGTGTTACCTGGTGTGGTAGACCTAGTGTTCCCTGGTGTGGTAGACCTAGTGTTCCCTGGTGTGGTAGACCTAGTGTTACCTGGTGTGGTAGACCTAGTGTTACCTGGTGTGGTAGACCTAGTGTTCCCTGGTGTGGTAGACCTGGTGTTACCTGGTGTGGTAGACCTAGTGTTACCTGGTGTGGTAGACCTAATGTTACCTGGTGTGGTAGACCTAGTGTTCCCTGGTGTGGTAGACCTAGTGTTACCTGGTGTGGTAGACCTAGTGTTCCCTGGTGTGGTAGACCTAGTGTTACCTGGTGTGGTAAACCTAGTGTTACCTGGTGTGGTAGACCTAGTGTTACCTGGTGTGGTAAACCTAGTGTTCCCTGGTGTGGTAGACCTAGTGTTACCTGGTGTGGTAGACCTAGTGTTACCTGGTGTGGCTGTTATTACTAGACTTGTTTCCTAAATATCCACTATAAGCTAAGACGGCAGAGAATGGATGGATTCACTCACCTCAGCGTCCTCCACTACTATCCAGTGTAGGTTAGGGACGTGCATCAAGGTCTGGGCTAGTCTGGTCATGTCGGCCATCTGCGTGTTGCGGCGGTAGGTGGGAGTAATCACATAGATGGTTGGTTGCGCTACCCACACACACACGAAAAATAACAACATAAATATAGTTAAATCACAACCAAATGGTAAACACATATCTTCAGTCTTCACTACACTTAGAACTGTAAAATAAGAAACATGTAAGTGCTGTATATAATAGATAGCGTGTAAAATAACTATCATATTAAATATGCCGTGTAAAATAAGTATCATATTAAATTAATATTGTAGTAATCAAAATATATAAGTACCACGTAAAATAATCCCGAAAATGAAATATTGCATTGGATTAATTCCGTGTAAGTGAAGTAGCGCGTGAAATGAATACCACTACAACGTCAACTGAATGATGTATAAGGAGGGAGAGAGATGCTCTTCTCACTGAAAGAAACAAAAGAATGGGAGAAGGATTGGATTCATTTGCATGAGCAGATAGAGGATGTTTTTATTAAGGCTACTGCTACTACTAAAGATATTTTTATTAGTTATTTTTCCTCTTCTCAAATGCATTTTTCTTGACTGTTATCCCTGTAATATACTGGACTGAGGAAGGTATCAGTCGAGCACAGACCCTTCGCAGCTTAAGCCCGAAAGCTTACATCTACTTGCCTGGTAAAAGTAAATTTTCTTTCCCTTCTACCAGTACACAGCATCGTTGGATTTCTAAGCTCAGTGTGGGACCAGGGGTGTTGCATGCAGTTCTGCAACTGTTGTCCCATAAATGTGAGTCTTTGGATGACCGTGTACATCTACGTGTTTTATCTTTTGATGAAACAAGTGTTAGTGGCGGTAACACTTGTCATGTGATGTACTGTAATAACTCTTGTAACTTCACCCCACACCTGGAGGCAGAGGCAGCACAGGTGATCACCTGCCCTAATTACCACTGACATTATAGCCTGGCGGTAATACTTGTCTTGTGAGGTCATAACTCCTGTCACCTCATGTCTACATTATTAACGTAATGGACACAACAGGGAGGAAAAGAACTCCTGTAGGGAATTGTATAGTTATAATTACCCCATCTTAAGCTGCACTTTTTTTTACGGGGATTAGCCCACTCGGGCACAGGTCACTGACCCACATCGGGCCTGGGGGGCGAAAATGTAATAATATTAATAATTCATATCAAAATACTGTATATAGCTAAAACTGAAAGGCATTCTTTTTCTTTTAATCTTTCCTACTATGTATCACCCACTGCACTGATTGATGTCCTTAGCTAAAATTATATGCAAGATTAGACACTGAGATAACAAAGTATAGATTGTAGAACCATAAAATGTTGCGTAGGTAGGGGAGGGAGCGCGGGAGTCTACCAGCTGACGTCAGCAAAGCACTTGTGCGCTGGTTGGCTTCCTCTTCTATAGACCTTGGTTCCAATAGATCACAATTCTTCTCAATGTGAGCCCTTGTGGGGCGGGCGTCCGCCAGCTCCAGGTATGGATACTCGACTGAATAGTGGCCCTTTGAGATATTTATACACCTCAATTAGGACAGCACTTGCCGTCTATAGTTTAAGCTAGGCAAATGTAGGCGCTCTAATCTCTCTGGATAATTGAGGTATCAAAGTGCAGACACTAGTCTGGTGGCCCTCCTCTGGACATTTTCAACCAACTGACCGTCCCTAGCATATCTTTGGGACCAAAAGGGATAACAGTACCCCAGGCGGGGAAGCACCCCTCTTGAAGATCGTTCCGAGGGACGGTCTATATATCTGAACGATCTTCTTATAAGACCTACTAGTTTAATTGCTTGATTCACCTTCTTCTCACAATGGCCCGAGAAATTCAGTTCATTGTCATCATACACACCCAGGTCCTTTTCGCATTCGGTCTCTATTTAATGCAGTTTCTTCGTCCCGTTGGGATATGTGATACGCCTCCTTACCGTTGGTAGGACCTAGGCCACTTTTGAAGCTCGCAGAGATCTTTCTGCAGCTCTTCGCAGTCTGTTTGGTTCTTGAATAACTTGGCATCGTCCGCAAACATTTGTATGGAGGAGTGTGTAGTTTCCAGCATGTCATTTGAAACAAACAAACAACAACAGGTCCAATACACTGCCCTGTGGTACTCCACTTGTCACAGGTACACATGACGATGCAGAAAGTCTCCGATCCACGCGAGGACACCTCCCCGAATCCCGTACCCTTCCACTTGAATTCTAAGCCTTTGATGGAGTACGCTGTCGAAAGCCTTGGCAAAATCTTGGTATATATTGTCGATATTGCCACCCTGTTCCAGAATTTGAGTCCAAACATCCAGTACATTGAGTAATTGTGTTAAGCTGGAGCGTCTTGGCATAAAACAGTGTTGACAATCCTTTACAAGGTTGTTTCGTCGTAGATATTCCATCATGGCATCTCTTATAATGCTCTCAAGTACTTTACACACTATGCTGCTCTAGCTCACCGTTCTATAATTATTTATAGATTGGTGATCTCTCTGTTTGAAATTAGGACTCACATTAGCCATTTCCCAGTCGCTGGATATATTTTGCTGGTCCATGCATCTCTAGAAGAGTTTTAAGAGGATCGGCAAGCTCTTTGCACATCTCTCTTAGCACTCTGGAATGCATGCTGTTAGGTCCCGGGCTCTTATAAACTTTAAGCTTTGATTTTCTTTTTCCTAATACTCTTCTGAGAACAGCGCTGCGTCACTCCTCAAACGTCCACATGTGTCTTTAATTTCAACTTTGCATAGCGGTAGAAAGCCTTTGGATTTTACTTAACCTCTTTTTCCGCCCTTCTACACTCAGACTTTGCTTGGTTCCTGGACTTGGCACACATCCTCCTGTTCTGGTCATCATTTGTCGCGACTCGTGACCCATCTCTTGAAATTCTGAGATTTGTTCTTGATTTTGTCGACCGACGTACGTTTCATGTGTAACTGTCTCCTTACAGTCCTGGAGCCAGTGAGTTTGGTCTTCGGTATATATTTATCAGTCAAATAGTTTACTTTACTGACTATGATATTCAGGATAGTATCTGCGTTCTTATTTCTCAGCGAGTCAAGTCAGTGCCTACCCGTTATTTCCCCATCATCCGGTTGTAATCACCACTGTAATATTTGAACCTTGACCTGCTCTCACCATGTACCAAGTAATAGTTAAATCTGAAGGATAACGTCACATGATAGCTGGTGACCACGGGGCTAGATGTTCCAAGTTGGCCACCAAGCCCTCCTCGTTAGTTACGATGAGGTTTAGCGGTTTTGGTGTTTGCTACCCTGTGTAATGAGTAGGATCTTTCACGTATTGGAATAGAAAATTGACTCCTAGAGTTTCTAAAAAAAATAAAGTAGCAGAATTCTTAAGGTCATTTGGTGTAATTCTATTCCTCCAGTTGATGTCGCCGTAGTTGAAATCTTCCATGACAAAGAGGTGGCTAGAGTTGAGTGCCATTGAGTTATTATTAAGACTCGTATAAATTCCTTCGATTCTTCTTGATCCATGATGGTCTCCACCTCAGGTTATCGAGCGCTGCTGTACTCTTCTTGTCTTCTATTTTCTCTATTTAATCTTTCTGGGGCCTTACATAACTTGGCTGTTTTTCGTTGTCCAGTGTTATATGAAAGCATTGTCTGTGGACCGCATTTACAGTGACCATATTTCAGGGCTTTACACCTTCATCCAATGTTACCACAAGATCCATAGTTCCCAGTTGATGAAATCTTGATCTCACCCTCTCCTACTGTATATATAAGCCTTGTTATGTATTTCTCCTTAGTTTGTACTCACCCCTGATGATGTGAATTACACGAAAGCGCTTGGGACCTTCGTGTTTTCTTTTGTCCTCGTGGTTATCAGCGTATACCTGGATCAAGCGCACCTACAGTGATTTACTTGCATATATATATATATATATATATATATGCTGATAACCACCAGGAAAGAAGAAAACACGAAGTTCCCAAGCGCTTTCGTGTAATTCACGAAGATGTGAATTACACGAAAGCGCTTGGGAACTTCGTGTTTTCTTCTTTCCTGGTGGTTATCAGCATATACCTAGATCACGCGCACCTACAGTGATTTACTTGCATATATATATATATATATATTATTTTGTTTCTCACTATTAATTTTTTATTTGTTGTTATTTATGATTATTATTATCATTTTTATTATTTTATTTTTATTTTTATTGTAATTTATATTTATTATTATTATTATTATTATTATTATATTAAATCCCCCCCCCCCCCCCCCGGCCCTGATGTGGGTCAGTGACCTGTGCCCGGGTGGGCTAATCTCCGCGAGAAAAAAATTTCCTTTTATCAATTTGGGTTTAGAAAATATGAATTCCCCTGATGCCACTGTGACTGGAACTGTAAACAAAATCCGATACGCAGTTTCTGGATTAGGGAAGGAACCATTGAGAGATTTTAGAAACTGAAAGACTTGAAGTGCATTTTTCGTTTCTTTTGGGAAAGAGTTTTCGGAGTGCTCGAATCTCTGAAAACAACTCGGCTTTGTCATTATCGTGAGAATTGCCAATACTTAATGAATTATCCAAAGCAGAGTTGTTCTCAGCTAGCTACTGCACAGCTGCTATACTATATGTTAAAACCGTTTGCCAATGTTCCTTTTCTTTAGTGAAGTTTTGTAACATGCGTGTATCTATGGTATTTATTGAACACAACCTTCTTTTCACTTCCACCAGTTTGGTTAAGGTTGAAAAAGTGTTCATTTGATGACTCTTGAGATTTTGGTCTTTCACTAAAGTGCTTCCAACCAGTACAGCCTCCTCTTGCTAGTTTATGCTTTGCATTTGAACTGTATAATTACTTACCAGGAGAGCGCAGGGGCCCCGAAGCCCTGGCTCGCCACTCCCTTGGGTGGCTCTGCCTGTAAATATCACGTTATGTTTCCTGACAGTAATAGTCTAAACTTTGAAGAAAGGTTAGATAAAAATATATACAAAGCTACGGAAATATAACTAAAAGTACTCACGTAGTATTCTCGTGTCCTCTCCTTTATGAGGGTGTTGGTTGTCTGGGTCACAATGCTCCTCTACTAAGGCCAGCTGCCGCAGCACCACCGTCAAGTACACGGACTCCACTAGGATTATCATCAACATCACTCCTCTGTATAGAGTCACGCGTACCATTTTGTCTTATTTTGTATCGTACGGATTAAACTACACAAATTTATTTCAATAAAAATTTAGTGAGGTACCATATCCTGAGAATTTATCTTCTGTCATAGTCTATCATATTTTTCTAGTTTTCTATAAAAGGACTTGGGTGTCGTTTTCTTTCAATTATAGTATCCCGTAGCAGCGCATAAATTACAATATTTTGAAAATGAGTTTTCGAGAGGCAAAATTCATGAAACTAAGGATTTACTACGTACTCGAACTCTTGAGATATAGAATATCGTCATAGTTATAGTGTCACTGTACGCCAACACTGTGCGTTACACCTTCACTATTCTCACTACACCCTACAGTCATTGACATGGACGCGGGAGGGGGATGCTGATGGTGCTGTAGCAACCCAATATTTGTGGTATAAGGCAGTGTTGGATCTAGAAATATATTTTTTTTAGGGTATTCTGACGTGTTGGGGGAGGGGGACCCTCCCTGGTTAAAACAAATGAAATCTGAACAATTTCAGGGATATTTTGAGGTCACATGAACTGGATATTAGGACATATTTTATGGTTCAAGATGCAATATTTACAACATTTTAAGTGTGATATCAGTTGGATGTGCTCAAGATATACAACGTCCAGTACAGAGTAGTACAGACTTGTACCAAACTGTTCTGGTCCAAACATTACAAAACTGCATTTTATCGCCGTAAGAAAATGTATAAACACATCGCCATACTGTTACTGCCTATAGTCATTGCATCACTATACTGTTACTACCTATAGTCATTGCATCACTATACTGTTACTACCTATAGTCATTGCATCACTATACTGTTACTACCTATAGTCATTGCATCACTATACTGTTACTACCTATAGTCATTGCATCACTATACTGTTACTGCCCATGATCATTGCATCACTATACTGTTACTACCTATAGTCATTGCATCACTATACTGTTACTACCTATAGTCATTGCATCACTATACTGTTACTGCCTATAGTCATTGCATCACTATACTGTTACTACCTATAGTCATTGCATCACTATACTGTTACTACCTATAGTCATTGCATCACTATACTGTTACTGTCTATAGTCATTGCATCACTATACTGTTACTGCCCATGATCATTGCATCACTATACTGTTACTACCTATATTCATTGCATCACTATACTGTTACTACCTATAGTCATTGCATCACTATACTGTTACTGCCTATAGTCATTGCATCACTATACTGTTACTGCCTACAGTCATTGCATCACTATACTGTTACTGCCTATAGTCATTGCATCACTATACTGTTACTACCTATAGTCATTGCATCACTATACTGTTACTGCCTATAGTCATTGCATCACTATACTGTTACTACCTATAGTCATTGCATCACTATACTGTTACTACCTATAGTCATTGCATCACTATACTGTTACTGCCTATAGTCATTGCATCACTATACTGTTACTGCCTATAGTCATTGCATCACTATACTGTTACTGCCTATAATCATTGCATCACTATACTGTTACTGCCTACAGTCACAACTTCGCTATACTGTTATTAATAAAAGCGTTTCAACAACACTGGCCTATATTCCCGATAAGTGAAAGCAATGACGGATTAGAAGTAATTAATGTGTAGCCAATCAAGGCACCTACATTTTAGAGGCACCCAACTTTAAATATAGAAATGATAATATAAGAAGCTAGCTTCTAGGGTTATTTCTATTATGTCACTGGCTAGTTACTCTTTTCGTTGCTGTATATAATTGGCAACGCTAGGATACATCACTGCGTACTCGGAGGTTTAAGGTGAACATAATTTTTCCGTGTTTCTTTAAGGCGGTTTACTTTTGTAACACAACGGCTTGTGGGTGCGTTATTAAAATTAGTTAGTGTTGGGCTGACCCCCCCCCCACACACACACACGTCTGAACTGCACAGGGCCCTCCTCAGGATCTATGGCGCTGACCAGAAGTCTTAACTTTGATTATTAATAACAGTGGTGCCCAGTCCACATGCTACAGCACAACCCCTCCCACTGGGTAACGATGTTAAGTTTCTGCTAAACGGATCTCGTCATGGCCGCCTGGGTGGGTAAGTAAGAAGAAATTATTTAAAGTAAAGTTGGTTTCTAGTCTCTCTTTTCTTTAGCCTCTTCACCCACTCTGGGCCATTTCTTTGAGACTTGTGGGAATTTTAGACACTTACTCAGCAGTTACTTCAAAAGCCTCAGGGTGGCCCACTTGCTCATGGCCAGCCAGAGGAAGACCTGGTGTTATATATTTCTTGGCCGCTCACTCCTGGCCATCTGTGTGAGTATTGTAGGGGTGATGATGATGATGATGGTGTTGGTAGTGGTTGATATGATGCTGATGATGATGGTAATGGTTGATATGATGATGATGATGGTGTTGGTAGTGGTTGTTATGATGATGATGATGGTAATGGTTGATGTGATGATGATGATGGTGTTGGTAGTAGTTGATATGATGATGATGGTGGTGTTGGTAGTGGTTGATATGATGACGATGATGATGATGGTGTTGGTAGTGGTTGATATGATGATGATGATGATGATGATGGTTGATATGATGATGATGATGGTGTTGGTAGTGGTTGTTATGATGATGATGATGTGTTGGTAGTGGTTGATATGATGATGATGATGATGATGGTGTTGGTAGTGGTTGATATGATGATGATGATGATGGTGTTGGTAGTGGTTGATATGATGATGATGATGATGGTGTTGGTAGTGGTTGATATGATGATGATGATGATGATGGTAATGGTTGATATGATGATGATGATGGTGTTGGTAGTGGTTGATATGATGATGATGATGATGATGGTGTTGGTAGTGGTTGATATGATGATGATGATGATGGTGTTGGTAGTGGTTGATATGATGATGATGATGATGGTGTTGGTAGTGGTTGATATGATGATGATGATGATGATAGTGTAGGTAGTGGTTGATATGATGATGATGATGGTGGTGTTGGTAGTGGTTGATATGATGCTGATGATGGTTGATATGATGATGATGATGGTGTTGGTAGTGGTTGATATGATGATGATGATGATGATGGTGTTGGTAGTGGTTGATATGATGATGATGATGATGATGACGGTAATGGTTGATATGATGATGATGGTGTTGGTAGTGGTTGATATGATGATGATGATGATGATGGTGTTGGTAGTGGTTGATATGATGATGATGATGATGGTGTTGGTAGTGGTTGATATGATGATGATGATGATGATGGTGTTGGTAGTGGTTGATATGATGATGATGATGGTGTTGTTGGTAGTGGTTGATATGATGATGATGATGATGGTGTTGGTAGTGGTTGATATGATGATGATGATGATGGTGTTGGTAGTGGTTGATATGATGATGATGATGATGGTGTTGGTAGTGGTTGATATGATGATGATGATGATGATGATGGTGTTGGTAGTGGTTGATATGATGATGATGATGATGGTGTTGGTAGTGGTTGATATGATGATGATGATGATGGTGTTGGTAGTGGTTGATATGATGATGATGATGGTGTTGGTAGTGGTTGATATGATGATGATGATGATGGTAGTGGTTGATATGATGCTGCTGATGATGATGATGATAGTGTTGGTAGTGGTTGATATGATGATGATGATGGTGGTGTTGGTAGTGGTTGATATGATGCTGATGATGATGATGATGGTGTTGGTAGTTGTTGATATGATGATGATGATGATGATGGTGTTGGTAGTGGTTGATATGATGATGATGGTGGTGTTGGTAGTGGTTGATATGATGATAGTGGTCGATGTGATGATGTTGGTATTGGTGATGGTTATGGTCGATATGATGGTGTTGGTATTGGTGGTGGTTAAAGTGGTAGTGTTGGTATTGGTGGTGGTGAAAGTGGTGGTGTTGGTATTGGTGGTGGTGAAAGTGATGGTGTTGGTATTGGTGGTGGTGTAAGTGGTGGTGTTGGTATTGGTGGTGGTGAAAGTGATGGTGTTGTTACAAGTGGTGGTGAAAGTGATGGTGTTGGTATTGTTGGTGGTGTAAGTGGTGGTGTTGGTATTAGTGGTGGTGAAAGTGATGGTGTTATAAGTGGTGGTGAAAGTGATGGTATTGGTGGTGGTGTTGGTATTCATAATGGTGAAAGTGATGGTGTTGGTATTGGTGGTGGTGAAAGTGATGGTGTTGGTATTGGTGGTGGTGAAAGTGATGGTGTTGGTATTGGTGGTGGTGGTGGTGGTGTTATTATTGGAAGTGGTGGTGGTTAAAATGGTGTTGTTGGTATTAGTGGTGGTGAAATTGGTGGTGGTGAAAGTGATGGTGTTGTTAAAAGTGGTGGTGCTGGTATTGGTGGTGGTGAAAATTATATGGTGTTAGTTTACACTCCACAAGATATTAATTTTCTGACACTAATGAACGTTTACACATTTAATATCTGTAATTTTTTTTTTCAAAGTAAACGTTAAATGTATAGTTCCACTTTTTACGTAACATTAGCATAGCTTACGAATGTCCTGTTGAAATTGTGTTTATGTAATTTGTGACAGAATCTGAACGCACTGTGACGGGAGGTTGTCGTGGTACACTGACGCTGCTGGTGAGGGGATGCCTGACGTGGCCACACCTGCTCCTCCCTCTCACCACCTGTGATCATTTAACATTTTAATGAGGTTTTCTAAATAAATACGGAGACGTCAGGTGTTACAAGCTAATTTGTTCTAGGGTGAGTGAAGAGGGGCGAAGCGCGTAGTATGGTGTGCTTGTTTGTGTGCAGTTCGTGATAATATGTTTATGTTAATAATGTTACAGTATAGGTGTTTGTGTAGTGTGGGTGTAGAACTGTTTTAAGGTGTGGAACATGGGTGTAGGGCGTGGAAATTTGGAGTAGGGAAGTGTAGTGTGTGGAAGTTCGGTGTAGGATAGTGTAAGGTGTGGAAGTTTGGGGTAGGGAATGTAGGGGGGTGGAGGTTTGGTGTAAGGGACTGTAGGGTGTGGAAGTTTGGTATAGGGCAGTGTAGAGTGTGGAATTTGACTGTAGAACTGTGTACCTTTACTTTATCTTCTTCGTCACTGATTGGCTCGTTAGCCGCTTGGGCGGTTGGTCACGTCTCTGATACACAATGTTGGCAAGTACTGGGCATGCACCGGCTCCTGAATGTATCTGAACCTGCTCCAGTGTTGGTCAAGTCTGGTCTTGAAAGAGCTCACACTCGGCGCCGCCACAACGCACTCTGGCAGATTGTTCCAAGAGTTCACAACTCTCACTCCGAAAAAGTTTGCCCTCACAGTTTTTTGGGACTTGTGGCTTCTTCAAACTTGAGCTGTGACCCCTTGTGGGGCGGACGTTCACCAGCTCCAGGTATGTACGTTCGCCCGAGTAGTGCTCCCTGAGATGTTTATAAACTTCGCCGCCCCTCGCCCGTCTGTAGTATAAGCTAAGTAGTTGCAGGCGCTCCAATCTCTCAGGGTAACTGAGGTTCCGTAAAGCAGACACCATTTTGGTGGCCCTCCTTTCGACATTTTCAATCATTTAACAGTCTCTAGCATACCTCGGGGACCAGACGGGGTGACAGTACTCCAGACGGGGAAGCACTTCACTCTTGAAGATCGTGACGAGCGACGGACCATCCAAATATCTAAACAACAACCTTGTAAGACCTACTAGTCTCGTTGCCTGATTCACCTTCTCACAATGGCCAGAGAACTTAAGTTCAATTTCGACATATACACCCAGGTTCTTTTCACATTGTCTCAATTTATACAGTCTCTTCGTCTTGTTGGGACATGTGATACGCCTCCTTACTATTGGGGCAACCCAAGTGCATCCTTTTGCACTTCATGACATTGAATCTTAGCTGTCATTTCCTCGACCATTCTTGAAGCTCACAGAAATCTTTCTGCATCTCTTCATATACTGCCAGATCTGGGGTCACTAAATTTAAGGGGATAACTTAACTCTAAACTTAATTTCTAAGGGTCGCTGCCACCAGACCCCCTCTGGACAGCATGTAGCTCGTTTGGTAGCGGGCAGAGTGGACTAGGCATTGGGTTAGGTTTTCCATTGACCAGATCGATGAGGGTAAAGAAGGGGGAAACCATAACATGTCTTAATTGATTTATTCCTTATAACATACTGGTAAAAAAACGTATACATGACTTGGCCTTCCTCAGAAGAACAGCATAATTTTGGTTACCCAGACCCTTGCATTACTGGCGGGTCATCCACCTACTTATTGCATACAAATGGGGAACGCCGTATCTCGGTCGTTCCTTCTTACAATATCCCTTAACACATCGGACTGCTCCACTGATGTGGACTGTTAGCACCGTCGGTTATCATACATAGTAGCACCATCTCAACACACCTGTTACACTCCATACCTGCAAGTATGTGACTCCTTGTGACTATTAGGTATACACAACGGGCACCTCGTTCGCACACCGCCCTCGGTGGGTAGAGACGAGGGCTTCACCTAGAGACATACCAGCACTGTTTCTACGCCTGGTAGTATAGGTCGCTCCAAGTGACGACCGCAGTTTCTCACGGTCTCCTTAGTTGTGACTATTCATGTGGAGTGGTGCGCTGGGAATCCACCTGTTCACAGTGGACTGGTATAGCGGGGGAGTAATTCCCACCCTGGGTTGACGCTCACGTGGACAATGGCGGCCGGGCGGCAAGATACTCCGGCCACATGGCACCTGTGGTGACGGCAGAACGGCAGACTAAGCAATAATGCCTGACGGGCGGTTATTCCACCCCTTAACACATCCCTATCACACTTATATATCCAGCAAAGCTTTAAACTGTAGTAACTTCTTTATCAACCTTAATTATAGGGCGGGGTATAGCCCGCTAGGGCACTGACCTGTGGTGACGGCAGAACGGCAAAGACTAAGGCCGAGTTCCCGCCGCTTCTCGTCACATAGGCCTACAGTTTCCAATCCTCAATTTACACTTTTGTTTCTTATGGTTCTCACCTGAACACTTTACGGTATATTGTCACTCATTTCTTAACAACACATATATTAATCCTAAATTACACACTAAGGTAAGGTCTTGGTTTGCTAGTGCTTGGGTAAATGCCTGAGATTATAATATTAATGAGGCATCTGAGGCGGGTACATGACGCGCCTTGAAACAAAAGCCGAATGATCATGGCCGGGGTGTATCAACGTCACGTAAAAACTGTAATGAGGGATCCTCCTCTCACCCATTGCACTATTTGAACACAGACATAAGATTCTCTGATCACTGTACCTGTCGTGGGTATATGTCCCGTGAGGCTACGAGGTGTATTAGATTCATACCGACGCATACACGATATTTCCTTTCCGGTATAGTTTCTAGATCACTGTCAACACCTCACATAGTTTTGATGCATTTATCCTTTTTCCAGATCATTGTTCTCATGTATTTTCATATGATATCTGTTGGAGTTATGTTCGCTACACGCCCACAGACGTAAATAGTAGGACCTTCAAACCCGGATCCACCCTTAGTCTTACGGTACACTAGTCCGGCTCAACATGGACTTTAACATTCATCTTATGCCTACCCTGAGTGATCCTTAATGCTATGAATACATACACTTGATATGATACAACTATACCTGGGTACAATACATGGTCTAGGAACCTTGAGTAGGTGAGTTGTCCTTTCTCAATGTTTCCCGTTTTCTGAGGTTCTACAAGCGCGGTGCATTTGAATGTTATGTAGCGTAATATGAATTAGATGGGATTTTTAGGATGACAATGATGTGCGCAGTACATTCACAGTCTGTTTGGTTCCTAATTTCCCTAAATAACTTGGCATTGTCCGCAAACATTTCTATGGAGGAGTGTATAGCTTTTGGCATGTCATCAATGAAGCAGACAAACAACAACGGGCCCAATACACTGCCCTGTGGTGCCCCGCGTCACAGGTACACATGACGATTTCGAACCAATTATCACCACACACTGTTTGCGGTCATGTAAAAAGTCTTCGATCCACGCTAGGACACTTCCCCGAAACCCGTACCCTTCCAGTTTAATTCTCAGCCTTTCATGGGATACGCTGTCGAAAGCCCTGGCAAAATCTGGGTATATATTGTCGATATTTCCGCCTTGTTCTAGAATTTGAGCCCAAACATCTAGTACCTTGAATAATTGTGATAAGCAGGATCTTCCTGGCATAAAACCGTGTTAGCATTCCTTTACAAGGTTGTTTCGTAGCAGATGTTCCACCATGGCATCTATTATGATGCTCTTTAGTACTTTGCACGCTATGCTCGTCAGGCTCACTGGTCTATAATTATTCGTGGAGTGACGATCGCCCTTCTTGAATATAGGACTCACATAAGCCATTTTCCAGTCATAGGGGACCTTTTGCTCTTCCAGGCATTTGCAGAACAGGATCTTAAGCCACCTTAATGCTGCGTGGTCAGTCCGGATGGTGAAGCTAGATCCATACAGGTAGGGATGGTAATAGTCTAAACTCTTTACCACAACCAAGAGTTCCTTTCTGGTCACACAATAATTTCTCTCTGGAGGGCTTAACTTCTTGCTGTAGTATGCCACTACGTACTCTATGTCATCCTTCCTGAACAGCACCCCACCGATGCCATCATCACTGGCATCACAGTCCAAGATAAACGGTTGAGTTGGGTCCGGATACGGGAGCACCGGGGAGCTGGCCAAGGCATCCATTAGCTGGTCGAAGGAGCCTTGACTCTCAGTAGTCCACACAAACTTCTGCCCCTTCTTGGTCAGCTTGTGCAACGATGCTGTGACCGTGGCGAAGTTCTTCACAAATCGACGGTAGTAGGTACAAAGGGCAAGGCAACTATGCAGCTCCCTTTTACAAGTTGGCACTGGCCAGTTTCTTACCACCGCCACCCTGTCTGGGTCTGTGCATACTCCGTCTTTACTTACTATATGTCCCAGATTTTGAACTTCCTTCTGGAACAAGTAACATTTCTTTGGGCTCAGTTCAAGGTGTGCGGCCCGGAACCGATCAAACACTTCTGATAGCCTCCCCAGTTCTTGCTCTAAAGTTTTGCCAAAGACATTCACGTAGTCCAGATACATGAGGGCAGTCTTCCAGTGCAAGCCTACCAGAACCCTCTCCATGAGGCGTTCGAAGGTAGCTGGTGCATTGCATAAGCCGAATGGCATAACTTTGAAGTACCACAGCCCTTGTCCATATGAAAAAGCCCAATCAGTCTAACATCAATAGTAGGCAAATTACTGGAAGCAATCATTTCAAACTCTATTCGAAATCACCTGGAGAAGCACAGATTGATCAATGATTCCCAGCATGGCTTCACAAGCGGACGTTCTTGCCTAACTAATCTATTAACATTCTTTTCATCAGTTTTCGAATCAGTGGACGAGGGGCACAATTATGATGTGGTATATCTCGACTTTAGCAAAGCCTTCGACAGAGTACCCCACGAAAGACTAATTAGAAAGGTAGAAGCTCATGGCATCAAAGGTGACATCCTTAAATGGATTAGGGCGTGGTTACAGGACAGGAAACAGCGAGTGAGCATTAACGGCACTAAGTCCCATTGGAGCAACGTCACAAGTGGAGTTCCCCAAGGCTCAGTACTTGGACCATTATTGTTTATTATATACATAAACGACATAGATATCGGCATAGACAGCAACATAAGTAAATTTGCTGATGATACTAAAATAGGACGTGTTATCAAATCTGACGAGGATTCGGCAAAACTACAGGAGGATCTAAACAAATTTTTCGAATGGTCTGAAAAATGGCAGATGAAATTCAACATTGACAAATGTAAAGTACTCAGTATAGGAAATGTAAACAGGGAAACCAGATACCAGATGAACAACGATGCCATAGAGAAATCCGACTGCGAGAGAGATTTAGGAGTAATGATAAGTAGGAACCTTAAGCCAAGTAAACAATGTGTTTTTGCTCGAAACAAGGCTAATAAAGTACTTGGGTTCATACAAAGGAGTGTTAGTTACAAGACTAGCGAGGTCATCCTAAAACTGTATCTTGCTCTTGTGAGACCACACCTGGATTACGCAGTCCAGTTCTGGTCACCGTATTACAGAATGGATATAGAATCCTTGGAAAGAATTCAGAGGAGAATGACAAGACTAATCCCGGGTATCAGGAACCTTGAGTATAGAGACAGGTTAAAGCATCTTAATTTGCACTCCCTTGAGAGACGTAGAGCGAGGGGCGACCTGATAGAGGTGTATAAATGGAAGGCAGGGCTAAACAAAGGGGACATTACAAAGGTACTCAAATTATCCAACCAGGAGCGAACTCGTAACAATGGTTTTAAATTGGACAAATTTAGATTTAGGCGTGAAATAGGTAAACACTGGTTTGGAAACAGAGTAGTGGATGAATGGAACAAGTTACCAAATATCATCATTAACTCGAATACGCTGAATTGCTTCAAACATAGGTTGGATGTTCATATGAGCAATAGGGGTTGGGTGTAAACGGGACTGCCCAGTATGGGCCAATAGGCCCGCTGCAGTTTCCTCCATTCTTATGTTCTTATGTTCTTATGTCTTCCTCGGCCATCTTCACTGATGATACCCAGACTTCATGTCGAGTGTTGAAAACCACTTGGTGCCTGTCAGAGTATCCAGTGTGTCATCGATTCTTGGCAAGGGGTAGGAATCCTTCACCGTCCCGGCATTGAGGGCACGGTAGTCCACACAGCACCGCATTGAGCCATCTTTTTTCTTCACTCGGACGCCTCCTGACGCCCACGGACTGCTGGACTTTTCGACAAGACCTTGGTGAATAAAGCCCTCTTCCACCTTCTCCATTTCCTGGCGACGACCTGGTGCTATACTTCGAGGCGGCTGCTTGATCGAGCGGTGATCCCCAGTGTCGATGTGATGCTGCACCAGGTCTGTACAACCCAGGTCGAGGTCCCCTGCAGAGAAGACGTCCATATACTTCAATAACAACTGTTCCAGTTGTATCACTTGAGTCTCATCCAGGCACTGGGAGCTCCTGGCAAACAAGTCCTGCAAATGGTCAGGCAGACCATATTTCTGCTTATCCATGTTCCTCTTGCAGGTCCTGGACTGCTGCTCCTGGCCGACCTCTTGGCACAGTCCAACGGCCACTCCCTGCTGTATTTTATTTGGCTGGAGAGAGAAATTGGCCACAATTACAGGTACCTCCTCTGCAGATGGATCGACTAAAGTTCTCCCCACCAACACTCCATCTTCTACTCCACACTGCTCATTAGGCTCCACCATTCCCAGACGGGTATGCAAGGCACCGTTTACCTTGCACGGCAACAGCACCTCTGATCTTGGGGGAATAACCACTGATCGCCTAGCTGTTACCTTAGCACTTGCATGTTTCACAGTCCTAAGCGGTACCTACTTTTCTTTAATATTCAGCTGTATCGAACCAAGGTTCAGTTGACACTTAGGAGGTAGGAGGTAGTCCAGGCCCAGGATGCAAGGGTCTTCTATATCCATTAGATAAACCTGTAGGATTTCTTCTCCTCCTAGCTTGATGCTGATATCCATTGGTCCCTTTAGCACTGCGTAGTGTCCAATTATCCAGCACAGCTGCTGCGACGTCTCAGGTAGTTTTCAATAACTAACTACGTCTGGCCTCACAAAAGTCTGCTCCGAGGCTGTGTCGATCACCAACGGACACCTTATGCCATTAATCTCACCTTCAACCTGGACACTGCTTACAGTGGCTCGTTTGTATTTTGTCAATAGTGGGACTGTGGTGAGACAGGCTGGTCGTTGCCCCTCAGCACCAGCCATCTCTAGTTCTCGTCTTAGTTGGCTGCTCTTCTATCCCTCTCTTGGAATTCTGTTGGCACTTAGTCTTTTACTTTTATCCTCTTCGCCACTGATCGGCTTGTTAGCCGCGTGGGCGATCGGTCACGTCTCTTTTCATTTATATTCTTCACCAAAAGATCGGCTCGCTAGCCGCCCGGGCGATCGGTCACGTCTCTGTCACGCACTGTTGGCAAATACTGGGCATGCACCGGCTCCTGAATGTACCTGAACCCGCTCCAGTGTTGGTCAAGTCTTCTCTTGAAAGAGCTCACACTCGGTGCCGTCACAACACTCTCTGGTAGATTGTTCCAAGAGTTTACAACCCTCACTCCGAAAAAGTTTGCCCTCACGGTTTTCTGGACTTGCGGCTTCTTCAATCTTGAGCTGTGACCCCTTGTGGGGCGAGCGTCCAACATCCTCTCTTCTCCAAGTTATTCTCTGTATTGCCCTTCTCTCACTCTCGTTTCCGCTTGCAACAGTCCTGCTTGTGCCCAATCTTTTCACAATACCAGCAGTTTCCTTTAAGTCTCTTTGTCTGTTGTACTTAGCCCTTTAGTGCTTTAAACCTAGAGTTAGACTCCGTCCTGAAGCTTGGTGAACTTGACCTCACATAAGATTAAAACTCCAGGGCTGGAGCTGGGACTGCTTCACCTGAATCTTGAGCTGCCTGCTGCCCAATGCGTCCACAAACTGGTCCCTTAACAATAGATCAGGTGATGTTCCATGGTATGCCCTATGAGCCATACTTTCCAGTTCTTGAGCAATCTGTTGCAGTGTTTCATCTCGATTACGGGTACGAGTACGGAATCTGGTCCTGTAAACCTCATTTTGGTGCTTGGTTCCATACCTTCGTTCCAGCACCTTTACCAGCGACATGTAACTGCTTCGCTCTGTTCCTGTCAACTGGCTGAGAACCTCCATAGCAGCGCCCTTGAGACTCTTGGCTATTTGTACTGCTCACTGCTTGTCGTCCCACCCGTTTTGTTCAACTAGTAACTCATACTGTGCTTGGTATGTTCCCCATGAGATCTTGCCATCGAATTCCCGTGGTTTTTTCTTCATTGGCTCTCTTGGATAGTTCACCACTTCACTTGACGTAGATCGGGGTCTGAACTCAGGTGCGCTGTAATTCAGCTCAACACTCCTCTTTTCCACACGCTCATCATATTTTCCAAAATTTTCAACACTATGCATTCCACTCGAGCGGGAACAAACGATGTTTCACGCACACCGTCACAGTTATAGGGGTCACTAGATCTTGGCTGATACCTTGCTGTTTGACAATTCTCCGGAGCTTCCATCCTGCTACTGACTTTCTGTAGCTCACTGTTCACCACTGTGAGCTCCTCTCGTACCTCTATGATCTCAGCACTCACTTTTTGTTTAATTTTTCACCCACTTCAAGTTGCACCTCATGAAAAGCATCATTCCACCTGTTACACTTCGCTTGCAAAGCCTCATCCCGTTCCTGAATTTTCTTGTCGATCTCTTTCTGCAGCTGCTGTAGTTATCGCTGCTGTTCTTCTCTCTGTTCTTTCAGTAATTGTTTATGTTTTTCTCTCTGTTCCTGTTGTTGTTTTCGAATTTTCACTTGCAGTTGCACATTTTCCTGTTTCTGCTTTTCTCGTTGTTCTTGCAGTAATTGTTTCTGTTCTCTCGTTGTGATTGTAGCTGTTCTTGCACCTTGTTTGTTGCTCCTTCTGTTCTTCTCATTGTGCGTGTAAGACTTGCATCAGATCAGCCATGGAAATCTCCCCTTGCCTGGCCTTGCCTGGCCTGGCTTCTGGTCTGGAGACCGTCACCTTCCATCTTGACTACTATCTCACCGCTAGGCTATCCCACTCCTAACACCAGTGTTACGAACCCCTCATCCTTTCACCGCTTACCCAGCTTCCATCACTGGTTATCAACGGCCAGGGTCGTATGTACAGGAGCAGTAGATATTTCACAAGTGTCGTCGAATTACCTCTGGCTGTCCCGCCAGTCTCCGGTAATTCCCCGACGATCGTTATCAGTGTACAAACAGCAGGCAGGTAGATTTCCACCAGGGCACAGAAACACACTTGTCCTCTGTAGTCGACTTTAATAGTCACCAATTCTACACAACGTTGTTCACAAGGTAATGTCTTCACAAAAGTTGTCAAATTTTACTTTTCTTGAGAGTGCTGGTGTAAATAAATTTTTATTAGCTAACAAACGTTTACAAAAAACAATAAAAATACTTATTGAAAGTATTTATTTTTAAGTCAATATATATGAGTAATTATTGAATTAATGAACTAGGAATAAACTTTCGAAAACAATAAAATGAGCCTGTGTTCTCTGTTGTCTTGGAGGCGTCACCCACTGTTGTTGTTGTGTGACGTCACCAGACCATGTAAGTAAGGGCTCCAGTTATTTACCTCTCTTGTTCACTTTATTTACCTCTCTTGTTCACTTTATTTACCTCTCTTGTTCACTTTATTTACCTCTCTTGTTCACTTTATTTACCTCTCTTGTTCACTTTATTTACCTCTCTTGTTCACTTTATTTACCTCTCTTGTTCACTTTATTTACCTCTCTTGTTCACTTTATTTACCTCTCTTGTTCACTTTATTTACCTCTCTTGTTCACTTTATTTACCTCTCTTGTTCACTTTATTTACCTCTCTTGTTCACTTTATTTACCTCTCTTGTTCACTTTATTTACCTCTCTTGTTCACTTTATTTACCTCTCTTGTTCACTTTATTTACCTCTCTTGTTCACTTTATTTACCTCTCTTGTTCACTTTATTTACCTCTCTTGTTCACTTAGTTTACCTCTTGTACTTTACCTCTCTTGTTCACTTTATTTACCTCTCTTGTTCACTTTATTTACCTCTCTTGTTCACTTTATTTACCTCTCTTGTTCACTTTATTTACCTCTCTTGTTCACTTTATTTACCTCTCTTGTTCACTTTATTTACCTCTCTTGTTCACTTTATTTACCTCTCTTGTTCACTTTATTTACCTCTCTTGTTCACTTTATTTACCTCTCTTGTTCACTTTATTTACCTCTCTTGTTCACTTTATTTACCTCTCTTGTTCACTTTATTTACCTCTCTTGTTCACTTTATTTACCTCTCTTGTTCACTTTATTTACCTCTCTTGTTCACTTTATTTACCTCTCTTGTTCACTTTATTTACCTCTCTTGTTCACTTTATTTATCTCTCTTGTTCACTTTGTTTACCTCTCTTGTTCACTTTATTTACCTCTCTTGTTCACCCAATAGCCACCCAAGTCAGGGTAAATCCTTAGAAGCTGCCATACACGGAAATTACTATGGAAAAAAAGATTTTGTAGTGTATTTCATCGTGTTTAATTATGGAGATATACCTCCTTCCCCACAATTACCAACAGTATTGGTTGTACAAAGTGGGCAAGGCTTAGAAGTAGAGGGAAATTGTGGGGTGAAAATACACAATAATATGACGAAACGAAACATAACGAAACCTCCCTACCAGAGAAACCAGAAGGACCTGACTCAAGTTCAGATTCTTCTGGGTAATAATATAGGACTAACCCGCGGCCGAAACTGATTGAAAACGATTAGAAAAACGCCGGATTTCCACTGTTGTAGTTTGTGCAAATGTGTTAAACAATTTATATTTTTAAAATAATCGTTACTTAACATTTGTGGGTATGAAGAACAGACCTAACCAAACAAACCTACCTAACAATCTCACAGCCCCCTGGACCCCCCGGTATATTAAACAGAAAGAACTTACTATGATATGGTGAAATTTGAGGCATTTTCTGGACGTGAGATGATGCGGGCTCATCGGCGCTAAGGAGCCCTGGCGGCTGAGTGATTTACCTTGATGGTGAGAAATGTCGAGCCACAGCGTTGAGGAAGTGTTATTTCACAATATTTATGTGTAAAATACTTTAAAGTAAAAAATGTTTAATATATAAAATCAAAGCACTGGACTGAATCTTGGCAGTTTCAAGCCAAGTTCCTTTGTATGGACTGGAACTGTAGCCACAACGCTCCAGCCGCAAGTTTTTCCTGTTTATAATATTCTTATTACATTGAAACAAATTTCTTTCCGGTCTGAAAGTACAGGAATTCCCGCAGTATGGACAGTTTCTATGTAATGGAACAATGCCGTGGTCTCTGAACAATCGTAGGGTCTCGTTTTAGTTATCTCTAAATTCACAAATTACGTCCATGTAAGACTGGCGACAACCTTCACACGACATGCTGAAAAGCAAACTTCCCTGGGCGCAGTTCCGGGCCTCATTACCGCCCGGAAGACAAACTAGTGCGCGCCTAGGCGCCTAATTATCCATGAAACAAAAAATTTGCACAATAAGTGATTATCATATCAGAATTCACTGATGAAAATAATGTAAGAAAATAAACAATAATAAAAATAACTCGTCCGCAAGTTAGTCCTATATATTAACTTTCTTCTGTGATTGTGGTTAATATTCGTCCATTAGTTGTCTGCAGGTTCCTGCCATCTTTACGTGAGACTATACTCCTCACTTTGAATTACTTGTCTCTTTTCCTCCTCCTTGTAGGTTAGGTTAGGTAGGTTGGTTCCTTTGGTATGAGAATAATGTAGTTTGTTTTTTTGGTATAATATTCATCCATTGGCTGTGCAGAGGTTCCCGCCATGTTTACCTGAGGCTATGCTCCTCACTTAGAGTCAGTTGTCTCCTTACCTCCTCCTCCTTGTAGGTAAGGCACAGTAAGTTGGTTGGTTCCTTTGTATGAGAATAGTTTTTTGTGTGTATTTTTGGTGTTTTACTCTTATTTGACCTCTATTTTTGTGCAAATTAGCAGTTTCTGTTAAAAATGAAAATTTAGATTTTTTGCAAAAACTGCTATTTTGCAAATGAAATGAAGATCAGATTTGAGTAAAACACACCGAAAAATGTCAAAAAACTTATTCTCGTACTAACACCTGAGGATAGTCAATGGACGAATATATACCATGATTATTTTGCGTCACAAAGAATAAGTCAAGAGTTGTTTGTGCCCTACAAATACTTTTTGATAACTTTTTCTTGTAAAATTGCAGACTAGCAGGCTAACACATCACTCACTTCATGTTCGACTTTAGCAGCACCAGTGTAGAGAGAGTCATTCTTCTTAAATTAATCCACAACTTCATTAACTTTTGTGAAGCCTTCTTGGCTAACTTGGAGAACTTCACAACCGACGAGTTATTTGTTTTAGTGTTTATAGTCTTGCTATATTTTCATCAGGGAGTTCTGATATAATAATATTTTTTGTGGAAATTGCTTTGTTTGGTAAATATTTTGACGAATAGGCACGCAGTACTTTTGTCTTTCTCGGCGGTTATACAATGGTACCCAGCCAATCACACTCCACACAAGCTGAGCTATAGCTTTCTGCTCAGCCAGTTCAAATTTCACCATGGCATGTGAAGGATGTTGCAGTTTGTATATGCACACTATTAGTGAATTCTGTGGGAAAGATAATCTGTCCCTTCAGATTTTTACAAACCACTGCATTCTCCCCCCCCCCCCCCCCCCCCCTCAAAAGAGACTGCCCAAACTGTGGGAATCCTTGTGTTCACCGCTCAGACACTAATATTTGCCAGTGTAATGGAAAAAAGTTGATAAATACAAGAAGCTGAAGCATTGTGGCTACGGTTCCATATTGTTTAAGGGAACTTGACTGGAAACTGTCAAGATTAAACCCAGTGTTATACTTTTATTAATGAACGTGTTCGTGAGGAAGTACTTTTCATAGCGATACTCTGAAATTGAACTGGGTTTGACTTCAAAGTAAAAAAATCATTCGTTACTTCCTCAATGCTGTGGCTCACCGTTTTCCCTGTCTCAGTAATAGTACAGTAAGTTTGCCCACTGCAGGTGTTAAGTTATGCTAGGTTAGGATAAGGTTAGGTTAGTTTGAGGTTAGGTTAGTTTAAGGTTAGGTTAGGTTAACTTGAAATTTTATATAAACACTTTTTAACACATTTGCCATAACTAAGACAGTGTGCACTATAAAACAGTGAAATTGTGGCATTTTTAAATTCGTTTTCTGTGAAAAATCGGCGGCTGTGAATTCATAAATAATTACTGGCTTCTCTAGTACCTTTCATTGTTAATCCTTCACTTTCTTCTAAAAAGGCAGTAATGTCAGCATCTTCACCTCTTCATTCATCTTATGTTTGTTTGTCTAACTCAGCCAACTCCTCGTTCAATAATGGTAAAGCATGAGACTGTAGCAATTCTTGATCGTCATTTTTGGCAACATCATTAAAGCCTGCATCACTTGCTAGACATGGAATCTCACTATGCATTTGGGTAACATCAAAGCCTTCAAAAGAATGAACAGCTTCAGGATATAAATTCTTCCAGCAACCATTCATGAGTCTGAGGTGAAATTTCTTTCCAACTTGACTGAGTAGTTGCACACAATGCAAAATATTAAATTTTTTCCCAAAATTCTTGCACTGTCACTTGATTAGCATCAGTTTCAGAGATTAATTTCTTGAAAGTATGTCGTAAATAATACGCCTTAAAACAACTACACCTGTACTGTAATAATCCCCATACCCATGGGTTACATCACTGATGATGTGCTCGGTGGCATAAACACTACTTTCACATTTGGAGACATACTCTCAAAGTCAAGCACATGTGCATTGGCTTTGTCCAAAAGTAAAAGAATTTTGAAACCAATGTTGTTCACTTCACACTATTTCTTCGTCTGTGGCAAAAAGTACTCAACAAACCAGTCACAGAAGATCTGCCTTCTAATCCATGCCTTTCGATGTGACTTCCATATCACAGGAAGCAAAGCTTTGGTAACTTTTTTGAACACCTGCAGATTTTCTCTGAAACACAACCAATGGTGGATGTCGGCCACACTAGAATAACCCGTTATAGTACAGTGGGGTATGCTATAACGAACGGATCCTACTACGAATATTCCTATAACGAACGGTTTTACCTATAAAATTGAGAATGCTATAACGAACGAAACTCCTACAATGAACGCGGATGAATACGGGACTACTTCACCTGGCGCATGAATATTGTTGTACCGCGACCCACAACAAGAGCGTCAGGCGCCATCTTTGTCTCATTGTGCACCGCTGTTAGTGTTGAAATTTCGTCTTTTGATGTGGAAATTCGCGTTATTTGTAAAACTATTTTGTTATACAAGTATACAATTGTAACAATGAGTCGTCCAAAGCGAGTGAGAAAGCTAATAACCCTTGAAACTAAGAAAGAAATTATAAAGAAACGTGAGAATGGAAGAAGCATTGCGAAACTTAGTGATGAATATGGGATGACTAAATCGACTATATGTGCGATTATGAAGAATAAAGGGGAGTTAAAAACTGTGCAAGTGGCTAAGGGAATCTTTAGACTTAGCAAAGCAAAGTGTAATGTGATTGAAAAGATGGAAAATTTACTCTTAGTGTGGATAAAGGAGAAAGAAATGGCAGGTGGTAACATTAGTGAAGCTATAATTTGTGAGAAGGCCAGACAATTGTTTGAGGACCTTAAAGCCAAGACTCCATAGTGATGTGCCAGTGTTTAGGGGTACCGGCATGCTGAATAACACTAAGGTAAGATAAAGTACCGTATTTTTTACATTTTCCACAAAATTTTTTCAGTGTTAAGTGGTTGTATTTGGGGGCCTGGAACGGATTAATCCTATAACGAACGAATGCTATAACGAACGAGGTTCTGGAACCAATTACGTTCGTTATAGCATACCCCACTGTACGTCCTTCTTTTCTCACACAACCAAACTGTGGAATAGTCTGCTCTCTTTTGTGTTTCCATCCTCTTACAATCTGTCTCACTTCGAAAAGCTGGTTTTCTGGGCATCTACGTGGTGTATATTGACATTGTCTTATTCTCCTCTAATTTTTATTTTGTTTATTACAGTACCTTTTTTTTTTTTTTTTTTTTTTTTTTTTTTTTTTTTTTTTTTTTTTTTATCACCCCCCCCCCCCCCCCCCCGTAAGCCCCATTGTGGGTCAATGATGTGTGCCTGGGGGCTATTCCCCGTAAAAAGAAAAAAAAAAGAAGAAAAAAGTAAAGGCGATGTTATCAATTAAGTACTGCTTAGGTTATAGCTAGAACAGTTTTGCTATGTTTACAAAAGTCTTAATGTCTTACCTTTCTCTAAGTGACATGATGCTACATTTTTTTTTTTTCACAGAATGTATTAGATGGCAAGTTTATTTAGGTGTTAATGTAAGAGCTGAGGATGTTCAGTGACTGGCCCTCAGAGCTGGTGCCTCAGCAGGGTTGGGGAGATGAAGCTGCCATCAGTGCTTTTAAGGTAAGCAATAATCTCAGTGAAAGGCTGGATAAGTTAATTCCACAGGAAATACTGCAGGTTACTGCCCTAATCTCTGTTACATATGCATGATTGATGTGGGATAATGGTGACATATTTGATATTTTATCAAAAACTATAATGGTATTTTTTTCATTTTCCAGGTAAACTAATGAGTAGCATTCAATAATTTTTATATTTCGACAAGCCATAAGAAAAATTAAATTCCATAATCTGGATTTTCAAAAGGTGTGTGCTTCTGAGAATGATAACTTTCCTGACTATTTTATGTATGTTTGGAATTGATGATACTTGATTTAGTTTGAAGTGCACCACAACATTTGTACTTGATTCCATAGTATGTATGTACAGTATTATTTAAACTTCAGGATGCAATACCATGGACAGTTGGACGGGATTTTGTGGCAGGAACAGCCAAGCATCTTGCTGGAAGTCTTGGCCTCACCAAACCTGGACCACCCATCAAGAGCAAAATTGTTCATGATAAACAGCTCCAAGTGCTCATGCCTGTAAATATACCACCTTGTTTTTTGTTTTGTTATTATGGCATACTGTAGCTACTGTATTTATTTATATGTTATGTAATCTGTTTTACACAAATTTAGGTACTTCTAGTATATTAATGTACAAAATTAAGAAATTATTTGAAGACCTTTTTATACTTTTATGGTTATATGTGGATTAGCAAATTATGAATCTCTAAGGATTTTTACCAAAACTTAATCCCTTTGATTGAGTTACTACTGAACTTTAATTGACAGCATTATTTTTGCACTGGTGTAGACTTTTATTTCTCTTTAAGAGTCAGTTAGCTTCACCAGTGCCAAGGGGCCTTAGAAATATCTTGGATGAAAATTCTCAGTGCACATCTCTGCTCAGTGGTTCATAGTCTGAGATCTCTTGTTACATAAATCACTTAGGACAATACAGGATTATGAGGTTAGGACAAGTGATATAGCTGAGACCACTCTGTTTGAGACCTGCCTTCCTACTCCAAGACTGAAACCAAGTCCAATTAAAATTTTTAGCATGTACAGTACATATTTATATGCCTGTGTATAAACCAAGGTTTTAGAATACAGTATTTGTACAGTAATATCTTTAGTAAAAAATTAGGGATGAAGAAGTGAAGGGTGGAGTCACCTGGCTGCTGTATGCTTCTAGAGCATCTTGGAGCAATAATGGTGACTCCTGCTGTTTGAATAATCAAACTCATAAATAGTTTATCCACTCTGGCTGCTTTGGAATTACTGAGGTTTTATCTTTTGCACATGGTTGTATGTGATTTGCTGTCAGCTTAAAACATAAGTAATTTGACTTGTTTCTTCTTAAGCCATAAACTGTGGTTCCTACACCATAATGGTCACAGAGTATACTTGCTGGCTAACCATTATCAAGGTTTTGGAGAATTTTCAGTTTTCTTTAATAAACAGTTCAACATGCATATAGGCAATGTACTGTACACAGTGTACAGAGACTGCAGATATACAGTTTCCAATGTACATAGACAGTGCAAGCACAGTATACAAACAATAGTAATCAGTAAGGCAATTTGATGAAGGATAGCCAACAAATTCATCACATGCTTATTTCCATTAAGATCCTTAGACTTGGTTGCTAATCAGTAATAGTAAATCTACAGAGATAAAAGTGATAATATGTTATGACTATAATAAGCATTGTATTGCTATTAGAGTGTATGAGACTGATGGATCACTTCAACAATACAACATATTATGGTTTGTAATATAAGTATAGAAAATCACTTCCTTCTTTTGCTTCATCTGGTACTCATATGTCCTAATCTTGTCTCAACCCACCATCCATTCCCTGTGCCCACACTCCTCAATTACACCCTTCAACTGTCTTCTCGGTAATTTAAGCATCAGCCAATGTCTCTTTCATCCGCTCTTCAACTTTTACATAACCTTATTCTCACTTCTCTGAACATCTCTCACCCTGAACTTTTCATTTACTACTAATATAATTTTTACTAAGTGGTGGTCTGATGCTCTGTGTCACCAATCAGTAGATTCACTTCAATCATTGTATACAGTTTAGCCTTCTGTCCATCAATACAGACCATATATTACTCATGCATACATAAACAAGACTGAGTTTTTCATATATCTCTTGTATAATTCGACCCTAGCTTTTGAAAAATACTGGGCATAGTCCTAGACATAAACTGAATTCCAGCCAGTTACCAAATCTTATGAGGAATAAGATAAAATAATATATACTGTACTGTATACCAGTCAATTTATCATGTGAGGACTAAATAAAAATAATACCAATAAATAAAATAAATAAACAAAATGCTCTACTGTATTGCCATTTGGCTGCTGGATGATAAACTTTGTCAATCTTTTATATATTAGACAGTTCAGAACAGCTGAGATTCTTCACCCCTCACCCTCTCCTGCTATATTAAAAAAAATACATATATTATTAATATACAGCTCCTCCCCGACTTACGACCTACTCGACTTACGACCACCCGCACTTACGACTTGCCTCAGTTGTACCAAAATTTGGTCAAATTACGTATTTTCAAGTCCCAAAGTCAGTACACCGACAAAATTTTCGTTTGTAATTCACTTTAAAATGGCTGGCAAGCTTAAAAGTGAGTGTTTTGTGGTGCTGAGAAGAAAAAGAGACACCTATTTTAGATTTTCTATGTATTATTTAAGCATTTCTGACTTACGACCTGGATTTGGGTCCCTAACCCCGTTGTAAGTCGGGGAGGAGCTGTACAGTATACCCACCTCTTGTTTTACGCAGGGGTTACGTTCTTTAAAAACCACCGCTTATAAAAAATGCATAAAATAAACATAATTTTCCCATAAGAATACATGTAACTGGTATAGGTTAGGGGAACCATTATATACCACACAGGGTACGAACAGTGGTCTCACTTCAACCAATCACGCGGCCAACTTCCGACACTCCCCCTCCTCTCTGAAGGCGGGTGACCACATTTAATTTCACGTCCATTGCAATTTTTTTCGTGCCTTTTTAGCTTTAGATGCCCCAGAGGAGGCAGATGGACGCTTTCCAGACATACTCAATGGGGAAAACAGCGTTTAACACTAAAAAGATACGTGATAAACACACAATGCAAATGAGAGCACAGAGAAAAGGTAGTGCTGGTGTGAGCTGAGAAAGCGATACACGGGAAGCTTGCTGGACGTGGTCACAGTTGTTGTACAGAATACTTCATTATCATCATTGTCTTCATCATTAGTAATAATAATCTTTATTATTACATTATTATAATAATTATTATTATTAATACTAATATCAACATTGTTGATGTTGATATGACTGCGACTTTATAGTATTAGCTTACAAGCACCTCACCAGGCATCACACCCGACTCCACTGACAGGCGACCAGGCGAATACGCGCGGCAAATTTAAAGTGTCTTGAGAGCGTTATTTAAAAAATAGGTGTGCATAGGTTAGCTTTTGGTATTAATTGAACAATCGCATTATTCCAAAAAATGCTTAAATCAAACGCCCATAAAACACGAAATACCTGCCTCAAATTACGAGTTGAAAAATACTGTAACCATAACATAGCTGACAGCTTGGGCTGAAGTGATAGGGGGAGGGCTAAGGGGATGTGGCTATAGTGACATGTTTGGTGTTAATCCAGGAGGTCCCCGGGTTACGAACGGGTTCCGTTCCTGAGGACGTTCTTAAGTCGGATTTGTACATAAGTCGCTACATCACCTTACCTCTCCCCCTACTGTGCCAACCTTTGAGTTGCGTTGTTGTTAATTTTTTTAAGTTGTAGTTTCAAGTAGATATACAGCTGCTCCCTGACTTATGACGGGGTTAGAGACCGACATCCAGGTCGTAAGTCGAAAATGCTTAAATAATACATAGAAAATGTAAAATGGGGGTAATAATTTCTTATGACAGGGTGGTGTGCGTGTAGATGGTGTGAGGTAGTGGTGGCAGGTGGTCATGGGAGTGTGGTGGTGGTGGGTAGTGTGAGGTAGTGGTGGCAGGTGGTCATGGGAGTGTGGTGGTGGTGGAAGTGGTGGCAGGTGGTCATGGGAGTGTGGTGGTGGTAGTCATGGGAGTGTGGTGGTGGTAGGCGGTCATGGAAGTGTGGTGGTGGGTAGTGTGAGGTAGTGGTGGCTGGTAGTCATGGGAGTGTGGTGGTGGTGGGTAGTGGTGTCTGGTGGTCACAGGAGTGTGGTATATATCGAAAAATATGTGATTAAAATTGCCGGCTGGGAATGTACCCCCCATTTACATTAATTCTCATGGGGAAACTGCTCCGATATATGCAGTTTCATTAATCGTAATGACCTTCAGGTATGCATCCCTTGCAATGACTGGGGTATTTGTGTACTGTATTACCCACTGTCAACACTCTCTCATCGCACATTTTTTTCAGTTTCTTTCCAATTTCATTCATTTGTGATGCTTCATACATCCTACTGTTTCCCTGTCACTAAATCCTACATTTAAGTCTCCCATCACTATCACGCTATTTTACAACACCAATGCTTTTAATACAGTTAGTCAATCCTCATCAGCACCTTGCTCTTTCCTCTGATGCATAGAATCCTGGAACTGATCCCCTATGTTCTATCACACTCCTCCTTTTTTTATATTTCAACAACATTGCCACACATTCTATCACCTTAACTCTAACAGACACTCCTGACTTTATATTGTTTTACTTGTACCCAGTTCATTTTTCTTTGCCCTTCAGTTATGTTCTGCACAAGACATACATTGGGTATATAGTGACCAATTAATTGGAAAAGTTTCTACATGCACTGCCACCATAGTTTACATAATAATAAAAAAATAATATGAATATTTATAGTCATTCAGCATGTTTGTCGCTGCATGGACCATAAGGCTGCAGATTACAATTTTGGACATTAAGTACACTGTGTTGTATTTATACATCTCGAATGGAATTGCAACTTACAGTTATTCAGTATTGTTGATATTTTGTTCTTTTTCAGGCCCTTGGCCATGGATTGAGTTTTCCACTCTCAGAAATAGACATCCTGAGAGACTGTGTGAGCGTCTACTGTGAATGGCTCTCTGCACTTTTGCCAAATCCCAAGAGCAGTGTTCCTGGCCCAATCCTTAGTGATCCAAATCACTATGCCAGGATAATAATTAACCATTTTTACTATCTCTTTGTACCCAGAGGAGCCCAAGGCAAGTATTAATTACAAATACAGTACATATGTGTGTGTGTAAATTTATGTACTGTATACAGGTACAGTACAGTCAGATTTGTACGTAAGTCGGAACACATGCTAGTGCATACTGTACTTACAGAACAATGTTTGAATTTCCACTATATTATAGCCTAAGTCCTTATATACATCTAAAATCACTTAATTTAAGACAAAATAAGAAATAAAATGACAACATACAGTAAATGAAAATAAAATATAAGTCATCAGGTAAATAAAATACTGTAAAATTCTAGTTTAACCCCGTTTGTATTGGAGGGGCATTTGTAAGTCAGACATTCGTAAATCGGGGACCCCCTGTATATATATTTTATGCTGCCAAATTTTTTTCACATACTGTACTGTACAGGCAATAACCGTTATACGATGGGGTAAGGGACCTCGGAAAGCAGTCAATAAGTGATCAATCGTATGCTATCGATGTTGATAATGTGGGGAAAAATAGGTTCCGTTCCTGAGCCACTGAAAAGACCAAACAAGTTTTATATCCTGCTGCTATGATGATTAAATAATATTTCAATAACTCAAATAATTAATGAAAAGACAAAATAAAAAAATTATACAAAATAAAGAACATTTAAGATTTATATTCTTTTACCTTACATGATATGAACGTGTACAGTAGTAAGTTGCGATTTCCGGCTGCTACTACAAGTAATTTCAGGTAGACGTACGTAATATTCTTGGCCGGTTAGCCTGTGCATGGCAGCTCCTGTTGAGAATTACTACCACTCTCTATCATCCATGAATCTACCTAGTCTCCTTTTAAAACTTTCCAGCATTCCAGAATCTTATCTAGCCTATATGTACTGATATTTCACTGATAGACGAAAAGAAATAAAAATTAATATTCTCCCCATCCAAAAAAGAAGGAAAAGTTCTCAACTGTAAGGTTATTAGATGCACATTAACCTAAATGTGGATTTGTGTTTGTTCTCAGGACCTGATGTTATAAACCGACAAGCTGTTCTGTGTCACCGTGTGCTGCGAACACTGCAGAATATTGCTCAGAATTCTCCATGCCTGAGTGAAGACACGTGGCAGACTCTACTTTTGTTTCTATTGCACATAAACTCGGCACTCTTGTCTCCTCCCACCATTAAGGGTAAGTTTAAACCTAAGTCATTTCTACTTTTGTAAAGATGAGGATTTGTGTTGATAATAAGTTGTTGCAAATCTCTAATACTGTAGCACGTGTTCACTGATTTTCGCCTCATGAATTATATATCAACTTTGTAAACTTAAAAGTGACTTAAATCATTGTTACATGTTATATAATTTTGAATTCAAATAAAATTAGGGCAGAGTCTACTGATAAGCACATTAGGTAGATTTATAGCAGCAAGGAGATTTTTGTGGCCTGTGGGACTTCCATTGAGTGACCAATACGATTCCCCCTTACAGAACATCCCCTCGGAACAGTCTACCTTATCTGGGGGTCTGACTGCCCTTAAGGGAGAGACAGTGTTCTAAACTGATTAGTAATAAGACTACAATAACATTTACTTGCCAGGTGAATCAATAATAGATGAGAGCAGAACATTAACCATGATCTGACAATGCATCTAAAAGCCTGATCACATTTTTTGTAACCCATTATCATAAGCCAGGATCTTAGGAGTTTAGTTCTTTACATATTTCTTGCTGTTTTTTCACATCCTCCTCTGCTCTTTATGAAATTTAAAAGGCTAAACATTGTTTTGATTTCTTCATTTTGTTTCTCTCTAGTTGGCAGTGGCTCTTGTCCCACATACAATATACCTGTTATACAGTATACATGATCTCCAGTCCAGAAATCCAAAGTCCAAAAGCATCCAAAATGTGAATGATGGTGCCTTCAAAATTCCTGTCAAAATAGTGTACGAGTGTCTAAAGATTGCTGCTCTGTTTTCTTATTGCCAGTATTGACCAGTTGCTTTGTCCTTTTCTTATTTATCTTTTATTTTAGCATTTTTATTGTCATTGTCACCCAATAAGTGGCCAAGTGATAGTGCACTTTGTAGTGGTGTACAGTAATCCCTGCTTAGTGCTCAGAATGTGTTCCTGGAAAAGACTGCTAACTGAATCAGCTCTAAAAGGGGTAATTTTATGTTAACTGATGAATGCCTGTACAGGCAGTCCCCGACTTACGACGGGGTTAGGGACCTAAATCCGGGTCGTAAGTCGAATTGGTCGTAAGTCGAAAATGCGAAAATAATACATATAAAATATAAAATGGGTGTCTCTTTTTCTTCTCAGCACCACAAAACTATTGCTTATTACTGTACTTGACCCTGTTGGGGATTTTCCAACTGTTTCTGCTTTATTGTATTGAAGATTATTGGTCAGGTGGAATTTTCCTTTATCTAATGATATTTTGAAAGTCCCTTTGTCCTCATTGGTGCTCAGGTTTACCAGAGATTGAGTGAATTTGTCCATTTCTCATGTACAGCTACTCTAGCCAGATCAAGGAAGAAGTTAACGATTTTGCCCCATTTCTTTTCTTTATGAAATGTTGTGTTACATGGACTGGAACCCCCATTTTTTTAAGAGTTCAAGGGATTTTTACTATTTTCCAGTATGGGACTACAAATGAAGTGATTGGGTGGTTATTTCTTGCCTTTACTGTACAGTGGTCCCTCAGTTAACGAACGGTTCGGTTAACGAAATTTCGGTTAATGAATTACCTTCCATAAGAATCTTCAATTCAGTTAACGAACAAAAATTTGATTAACGAAATCCTTGCGAAAATCACGTTTTGTTGTGAGCATCAGCTGATGGGCTAGTCTGCCAATTCAGTAATCTGTTCTATGTTTACATTTGTTTCCAGTGGAGTAAATATCAATAAAGTTGCGCTCTTTAATATTTTTGTCTTTTTTATATTAAAGTTAATAGTCATTTTAACATTTATTTAACATATTGATAATATATGCAGTACAGGGAACTAGTTTTTTGTGTGCCCATCAGCAGCTTGACTCAGCCACAAGGTGTCAGTTGGGCTTTGAAAACAGTGGAGTGAACATTCATTTTGTTGGTGTCTTGAATATTTTTGCATTTTTCATTGAAATTATTGGTCATTCTGAAATTTAGTTAACATAGTGATAATATATAGTGCAGTGCAGTGTTGATTTATAGAAAATAATCTTGAATTACACCTAGTGAACTTAAAATTTTATTGGTGAAATTATTGCATCAAGCATGGGTCCCCTGAAAGGTGATTTCTCCTCCATCCCCACTTCCTTCTCTTCTCCCTTCTCCTCCACCCTCACTTCTAATTCCCATCATCATCATCAACTAGGAACCTTCTACATACACACCTCAAAGTAAGTGTACTTTACTGCATTTTTTTTTTACTTTGTATGTACTTTTCAGTGAGCTGGAACCAATTACCCAATATCCCATTGAAACAATGGATTCGGTTAAAAAAATTTTGGCTAACGAATGACCTTCTGGAATGAATTGTGTTCGTTAACCGAAGGACCACTGTACTCTGTTTTGTTGATACAGTAGTATATACTGTATGGGACTACAGATTCTCATAGATACAAATTTATTTTCATATTTTATATGTAACATCAGAATTTGCTGAGGAGCTGACACATGTGTCTGGGAGCATCTTGTGTTGAATAATGGTAGTGAACAGTGATGTCTAGACCCTTAGTATGTGGAGCCTCATTTTTGAAGAGCTTGTGGTGTATATTAGAAAAATTATAAACTGTACTGTACTATATACAATCAACCCCCAGGTTACGGAAGGGTTCCATTCCTGAAGATCTTTCCATAAGTGAAACCATTTTTTCCCAATGAACTTCCATAATATAAGTTGAGATGCATTCCTATGGAAATTTTTAGAGGCCCAAAAACGTAGCACAAGCACATAAATATATGTACAATAATTGGATGGTTTTAACCATTTTTATAAGTGGGCCTGGAAACAACACTTTGGATCCTGTCCTCCTCTTTCTTGGGGTGTTCCATGAAAGTCTGTCTGCTGGGTGTAAAGTTGGTTCTGCATCCTGTTCTGAAATTGATCCTGGCAAGTGAAGAACAGGTAGCACATGTCCGATGTGATGTTGTGACTCATTAGGTCTCAGCTTTTAAGCAACTCTGGCTGCTCAGACCCCTTTTCATAAGGGCTTGGGCTGCTGAGAGGGAGATGGCTGACCAAACAATAAACTCCAGCCATTGAGCTTAGGGTTTCTCTGGGTCCTAAACCCATAGAAATGTTGGGTATACAGTATTCTCAAGTCATTGTAATAGCAGTATGAATCCATTTTTCTTAATTTCTAAAGCAATCCTTTTTTTTACAGTCAACATCATTAAAATTGATAGAAACTGTAGCATATATCAATAATCCTGTGCTTTCTGTTTTGATTTGCACAATGAGTGAATGTTATCTTACTATAGCATGTAACTTTGCGAATGGAGATATATTGGCTTGTGTCACCCATTGTTAATACAAGAGTAGTGCTTTAAATATATTATTGTAATGACTTTGTGCATGCATAAAGTAAATGTGAGTAGTTTATGACTGAACTACATTTAGTGAATTATAGTAGTTAACAGTATGTGTTAGATTTCAGTAATAGGTTGAATCCTATAGCCTTCTCCATGGTACAGTGAAACCTGTTAATACAATCACCTATGTACCAAAACTGCTTCCATAGTCTGACCACTTTAATTTGATCTCTCCAAATTTACAATGGTTTATACAGTAAGACCAGTCGAGTGTAGTGACCACTTGTGTAGTTCAAATTCCTGCCACCAGTAGTTTGATTGCAATACTGTACTGTACTGTACTTTATTACATGCCAGACCACAGGTAATGAGTAATAACAAAAAATATATCAATAGAGGAACTCTGATTGTACTGTAAGTGGAAATGTAACCCTGCTCCTCAACTATAATGAACCACATTCACTTATAATGGTGTCACTAATACAGTACTGTACAGCTGGCCTCCTCTAGGAACACAATGAGAGAATCCTGAATATATAATTTAGATGAAAATATACAAATTGGAAACAAAATATTTTAAAGATTTTTGTGGCAGTTTTAGAGAAGATGAAAAGTTAACTTATATAAAAGATGGAGAATGGTTGGTTGCATGTGCTGATGAAGATAACAAAGGTATATAGATTAGTCACATTGTTTTGAAGATTTTATTTCGGGCAAGAAATACATAACTCTTTAATTATCTTTGTTCTGATACATAGCCTCAGGTTAGTTTGGGAGATGAGGACTAAGAACATTTGTGAAATAAAAAAGGCTGTATAAAAATGCAAGCAACTCAATACACAAAAAGATGCATAATAAGGGGTTAGAGACAGGAGGCCACCAAAATTCACCAAACAAAGCTTAAATGGTTTGTTTACTTTCTAAACATGGCTGTGTGAAGGGAGATAAATTCAGTACAAACACATGCCAGTAGAAAAAAAGTAGTATTTAGTCAGTAAAAATATGCCTCAGTTACTACAAAAATTGGGAAGCCAAAAACAGCAGTAGTTCAACGATATTCCTTCTTTTATATACGTGCAGTTCCGGTATACTATTTTCATACTTGACATAATTACACTGCCTATCCTCAAATAAAAAAAAATAAAACTTACCTTATTTATTCAGATGGTTGGCGATAAAAACTCTCATATGACAGTCGGCAATAGCTTGGCTCAGGCATCAGGCATCATCTGCAACTCTGCATGTTTGTGTTGTGGTTGTGCCTCTTGCCAAAAGATGGCAGCACAACCCAGGGCTGACAGTACATTCAAACTCTTGGAACATAATTGATTTAAGCAGGAAATAATTATGTGTACAACAGTCAATTTTTGCAGTGTAGCACAATAATTATAAAATCGACTACAGTCGATTTGTGCAGTGCAACGGTCAATGGAAATGGCTCAGTGTTGTACTAGCCTGTATGGAATCTTAGGCAAGAATGTAGAAAATGTATGATAATTAACAATTTAATGGTGATTTTAGCAAGAAAAAACAAAAGTGGTGTTGTTTTGCTCTGGGTCAGTGTTAAGTTTATACAATAGCTGGATTGGGTCACTCTCCTGCACAGTCTGTGTTGTGCACATTAAAATTGTGATGCTCCCACAATTTTTTGTTAAGTTTTCATTTTTGCTTTCATAAAGATTTTTTAAATTTGCAGCCTAGTGTGTCAGGTTATTCTTGTAACAGATGGAAATGTGTGGAAATAGGTAAAAATAATATTGTTTTGTTTATCGTGATGGATTATAAATAGGAAGCACTACCGGGACGCCAACCGACCCCTATTATGATGGTCGTTCCAGGAAGCCACTAGACCTTTAAGGGTTAAATCATTACAGTATTATCATATCATGAAAAATAAGTAAAAACACATTACTTTCTATAGATTATTAAAATAATAATTACAGGTACAGTACAGTCTTTGTTGTAGTCATTGTTCATAAACATTTATTATTGCCCCTCATATGATCAGTTGTACCAGGAACTTAACTTCCTTTTTCCAGTTGGACTAAAGTTCCCACATTTGCAGGATTTTTTGATAACCTAACCCCTGTGAGTATCTAGAGTCAACTGTGGTATATCACAAAAAACTTAATCCTTGCCATATTTTGGGTCTTTTCTTGAGGTAAGAAAGCATTTAGTGTATCATCTATCGAAAAATTTCCTCAGGTTATGCAACTGTCATCCAGTGTTTTTGATATGGCATAAACCAATTTGGTTCCTGATGCTGTAAGTCTGGTAAGCTAAAGATTATTACTGTTTTTCTGGACCCCTGAATACAGTAAACTAAATACTATTATTTTCGTGGATTTCCCGTAACCTCTGCAACCATTTTGCAATTCTCTCTACACTTTTCCTGCCAAAGCTATGTCAGTCGATGCCGCCACCTTTTTGAGTCACGCATTGTAGCTCAGCATGTCTGATGAAGCTGTGAAGCCAGCCTTGGCTCGCTCTGAAATTGCTGTCACTAGCTGGCTTGCCATCTCTCTGGAGCAAATGAACTTGAATTTTCATTGCCTTGGCTTGAATCACGAGACACTCGGTGCAGCTTTATGTCATTTTATGTTCACTATTCAAATGTTCAAAGTATTCTCCATTCCTTTTTATAACAAGTAACCCATATAGAGTGTTTTAAATAATTCTAATTATTGTTTCTTCCTCTCGCTCTTTCTCCTCCTTCCTCCTACTTTATCTCCTAACTCCTACTCTATCTCCTTTTTCATACTCTATCTCCTTACTCCTACTCCTTACTCCAACTCTATATTCTTACTCCTAATTTATCTCCTTATTCCTACTCCATCTCCTTCTCACTCACTCCTACTCTCTCTCCTTACTCCTACTATATCTCCTTCTTACTCTATCTCCTTACTCCTACTCTATTTCCTCCTTACTCCTACTCTATTTCCTCCTTTCTCCTAATCTATCTCCCTAATCCTACTCCATCTCCTTCTCACTCACTCCTACTCTCTCTCCTTACTCCTACTGTATCTCCTTCTTACTCTTACTCTATCTCCTTACTCCTACTCTTTCTTCTTCCACTTTTTCTTCTCTCTTACTCCTTACGCATCATAATCTTTCTCACTCATTTTTATATTCATTGCATTTATTATTCCTTATCTGACTTTGACTAAAAGGTGCGCCTCTCTCTCTCTCTCTCTCTCTCTCTCTCTCTCTCTCTCTCTCTCTCTCTCTCTCTCTCTCTCTCTCTCAACAATTTTCTTTCTTAATTTTGTTAATGTTATATGCAAGTGTTGCAACTATAACACAGAAACAGGGATGAACAGGTCACTAGGACAGGTATAGTATGAGGTGTTGCCATTATCATCATTTAGTATAGATTTTTTTTCCATCTTAATTTATTAGTTTATACAGAATAAATTGTTCTTTTTTTTCCGAGAGTAAATTTTTAGATATGGGATCCAGTTTGTTGATTGGGGGAGTCTTTTCTATACACTTGTACATGCTTTTGATATTCAGACCTTCAGCAAATCCAGACCCCTTCCCCCTTTATAGTCTGTAAGATTGAGGGCTCGCTTATAGGAAAATGACAGTTATTTACTGTAGGCAGCCATGAAATATAAGAATTGAATTAAAAAGCTTTGAAATAACCCAAGGCTACAGTTCTCTGTTTACTGATATTCAATTCAGTCAGTGGCTCTTACAGGGCTTCTGTCAGAAATAATGGGTGGAATATGTCTAGTCTACAAGCACCTGTACACCCATAATCCATTGTTTCATCTTTATAACATACCTTAGGCCTTTCTCATAACTTACTTCGCAGCCTTGAAGATTGAAAATGTGTTCATTCAAAAGTAATCTAAGGTTTGTTTATCTGTAACCCTTTGAAAAAAAAAGGGTTTATTGTAGCAACCCTCAATATACAGTACAGTATCAAGTAGTAAATATTTATATGTTGAACTTACATTGTAGTGTAAATTTAATCAAGTGCCATCCTAAAGTCTGAGGTTTGATGACCACAGTCCTTCCCTCTTAAATGTTTTCATGCTGTCTTTACCAATCCTCCCAGATTTAACATCTCCCTTGGTACCCCCTTATTTTCATCTCATTCATGCCTTCCAGTGGGCCTCCTACCCCTAGTTTAGCCCATTAATATTTTACCATTATCCCTTAATCCTTTATTATATTGCCTAAACTGTCTCATTTTACATAGGCTTTAAATTTCAAATATCTCTCTTTGTTTCAACTGATCACAGTACAGGGGGTCCCCGGGTTATGAACGGGATCTGTCCTGAGGATGTTCGAAGTCGGATTTGTACGTAAGTCAGAACACATGCTATATGCATATTGTAATTACAGAACAATGTTTAAAATCCCACTATATCATAGCCCAAGTCCTTATATATACATCTAAGATCACTTAATTTGAGAGAAAAGAAGAAATAGAATGACAAAATATAGCAAATGAAAGTAAAAAATAAGTCGTCAGGTAAATAAATTACTGTAAATTTATAGTTTAAACTCATTCGTATCAGCGGGCGTTCGTAAGTCGGGGAACCCCTGTACAGGCAGTCCTCGACATATGAAAGGAATGGTTTCCGTCAAAGTCATAATTAAAGCAAAATATTATATGATAGTGATACTCATATACGATAGTGTTGTAAATGAAGGATGCATTCCTGGGGATGATTTACAGACACTTTATGTAACTGAAACTAAATAAATTAAGTAGTGTACAGAAAACATCACAGCTCAATAAATCATTAAAAAAAATGCATACCTATACTAAATGAGGATAACAGTAACACCTTGTCCTATACCTGTCCCCCATGGGTGGTCATCACCAAGCTGGACTCTAACAAGTACTGTTGTGTTCCCGTTTACTCATAGGATAGAACGTTGTTGCATCTTTAGGTAAGTTTCAGAGATTAAATTTATTGTGATCTTACCTGAGACAGAGAGATGTAGATAGAAAGGCAGATAAAGAGAGAAATAGATATAAAAAGAGATTGATAGATATATATAGAGAGATTTAGGTCTGTAGCTGCTAGATCAGGCTTTGAAAGTTGGGGAAAGAGTGATCGAGAAATTGATAAGGGAGATAGTTGACATATATAAAATGCAGTTTGGATTCATGCCAGGTAGGGGGGACTACAGATGCAATATTAATGGTTAGGTAACTACAAGAAAAATATCTAGGGAAGGAGGTAAAGCTGTATTTCATATTTGTAGTTTTAAAGAAAGCATTTGACAGGGCACCACACAAAGCAGTAAAGTGGGCACTTAGGTAGCTCAGGGTTCAGCTCTTATGGTGGGTGTATGTCTCTCCATTCTTAGCCTTTGCATTTTGTTCTAGTTGGCTTGGTATTACAAGACCTGTCTGGCTTAAGGCTAACAGCTAGAAATGGAGGACTTGCCCTGAAATCCCCTTTTCTTGCATAGCCTGTTGCCAGGTAGCTGATAGCCTGATACTGTACTGTCCCTTTCACCAGACTGTTTGCTGAAACTGAATTTCAAGATTGCAGATTGACTTGGCATAATGATGGCAGATATTGTTGACATTATGCTTTGGTGTGTGTCTATAATAAGATTTCTTATTATATGGTAGTCATTGCACCAAGACACTTTTATTTTGAGGGGACTTTTGATGGGGAAAAGATGGATGATTGGCATATTTTAATGAATTAACAAATGGCTGATGTTGGAGGACTGCTTTGGAACAACAGGCTCCCAATTAAGTTAGTGTATATTGTGAGAGCCTCCAAGCTATGGACTCCAATAGAATACGGGACTTCGGTATCAATCCTTTATTTTTAGGGGTTACATTTTGTGTTTGGAAAGGTGGACTACTTTACAGGAATTTACATAATTTTTTCCCAGTTGCATACTGTACCAGTATGTCGGGTCTTGCAAACCATTGATGTGATGTGAGAACTGTGTATGAGTTGCACAGTCCTTGCTTAATTCTAAAATGGGATATCATGATCAATTGCTCAATTCTTGCTCTCTGGATAAGTTGTTTAACTATGGCCTTAATACAATAACACAATGGTCATGACTAGACTAGATAGGTTCATGTTTAGAAATGATACATTAAGGACTTGTAGACTCTTTTAATGCCATATTTTCTTGTTATACCAGTGAACATATTTCTCTTCTATGTTGTTATTCTCTATGATAATAAACTTCTGAGCAGCATGATCACTTATGCTCCACAGCTTATTAAGCATATCACAGCATCTTGATGTATGTTTGTATGGATAGTGTTTCTCTGTTGCTTAATATAAATTTATTTCACTCTAGTTCCAGATGAGAGTGAGGGTGCACCCAGCTCCACTTTAAGTCTAAACTTTACTGGAGATGTGCCTGGTATTTATGTACTCATGTTGTGTGTTGCTTTGGTGCTTGTTGTTTACCACTGCTTGACTTGAGTGTAAATTTTCTTTGTATTATACACTGTTCACAGCTGAAAGTTAATAAAGTGATTAGAGTGTAATCCTTGATAAGTGTGTGGGATATGATACTGTATAAGGTTTTGCTGTGAGCTTTTCTCATTTGGTGTAAAGGATCATAACCTATCTAGCTGTCTCTGCTCCACCATCACTACTAGACTCACCCCTACTATTACTGTTGTAACTAAAAGTGGGTGCTTTCATTATGGTCTGTTTCATTTGCTTAATCTCTTTTCCCTGCTGTGCCTGGATAAAGTTGTCAAAGGTAAGGATTAAAATCTTGTCAAATTACTTATATGTGTACTCTACTTGATATACATATACAGTATGTACACATTGGTTGTGGATGCCATGTCTTTAGTGGAGCTAAATAGTATCTACTACTTTGTATTTTGGGAAATTGTGATCTATAATAAGGCTCCATAGCTCAGTTGGTAGTGCTCTAGATTCCCAGCCCAAGAGACATGGCTTAAGTTCCCTGGCCAGGCAGGGTGGGTGGGATATTTTATGCTGTGGTGTTTGCTCAACTGGACAATTGCCATCTTGGTGCCCTGGGCTAAGGTAATGCTTTTCCCTTTGGGGGTTTCCACCCTGTAAATTGGGGGAAATGGCTTTAGTTTCTAGTAATTAATTAACACAGGTGTAATGATGATAATATATTATTGGCACATACACTAAACTCTTCTTAGTTTCATATTTAATTATAATATAGTGTTTACTGTTTTTATTTAGTAAGTTCACATACCTTGTAGCACTTTGAAGAAATCAGGCTTAAAAAGTCTGACTTCTTTGTTAGCAAAATTATTTTAACCAAAAGATTTTTTAATTGTGAAAAGTAGCACTGAAGTTAAAATTTTTATGTTGCAGAGGATGCTGGAGAGCAGTTATGTGAGCGGGTTTTGAGTGTTCTGTTTGAGACTTGGCTGTTGGCCTGTGCTCGATGCTTTCCTCCACCACCTCTTTGGAATGCCTTAAGGTAAATATGGGACCGTTAATTCTTATTCACGTGATATTAAGAAGTACAGTTCGTCCCCCGAATTACGTACATCCGAATTACGTACAAACGGCCGATACGTACATCGTTTCTGAAGTCTTTAATTGCAAAAATATTGTCTTAAAAGGGCGAGCAATTTTTAAATTTGGCGGGCGAGCCAGCCGCACCGCGCCGCCACTATCACTGACCATGCAGACGACACGCTAGACGCACCAAAACAACAAGTGTGGTCATTGTGCATACAGTACTTCTCCTGTGAATTTCTGCCCTATTTTGTACACTTTACTCTGTGTGCAATGACTGGTGTAAAGCGTAAGAGTGGTGAAGCCAGTGGGAGGAGTAGTGTTCAAAAGCTTACCGTCCTCTGGCGCGCTGGTCCCAGAGAGGACGGCGCTGTACAGGACGTTTGTTTACTCCAGGTCTCGCGCACAGCGATGGTTATTTCGTTCATCTTTTCGTTTTATCCATGGAGTAAATTTAAAAGTAGACTTCGAGAAAACATTCAGTTAAAACACAAGGATATTAAAAGTTTGAGTCAATAGTACAATTTGTAGTATGTTTAATACAACATCTCTACAGAAATGCATAAACATGAAATTAACGCATCGGCGACTTTTGCCGGTCGGAACAACGCATCGGCTACTTTTGCCGGTCGGAACTCACGTCGAGTGAGGTGTGAGTGCAGACCGTCCTGTGGCGCGCCGGTACCTGGTAAGGTTTTGACCCCTGTTGTGGTGTCTCAGTATGATTCAGGAGAAAGCCCTAAGTCTTTTCAACGATCTAAAGAAAGATCACCCTGATGATACTGTGACATTCAATGCTAGCAATGGGTGGTTTAACCGATTCAAGGTGCGAAATAAGCTGCATAATGTTCGAGTGACTGGTGAGGCGGCGAGTGCTGATTGGAAAACAGCACAGGATTTTCCAGATAACATTATAGGGTTGGGGGATTTTCGAGTTAAGTACATTTCGAGTTAAGTACAACCTTTTGGTCCCCATTATGTACGTAACTTGGGGACTTACTGTAATATGTTCTAAGATTCTTATTAGTTACTCTTGATCTGTTTATCTTGGTATACTAAATATACCTTCCCCTCCACTATTACTCCTTAGCTATTGTCTCAAATTACCACTCATAAAATACCATACCTGGGGTAATTGATTGAGTTTTGATACTTCAAGTTAGAGTCAGGTAAGTGATGTAAAATTTTCATGCCATTTTGTTGATGGTAAAGAACTGAATTGTACTGTGATGTGTTTAAGTTGTACATTGAGACCCATGCATAGAGAATTGAACTCCACATTGTGCTATAGAGTTAACCGTCCTCCTAATGCATGGTCTTTCATTGTCCATCCACCTCCCTCCTCTCATGTCGGGTACACATCCACTCACAACAACCCATACATCTTTCATTTATCCCACTTATAGTCTGATTCTCTATAGTTTTATCCCACTTATAGTCTGATTCTCTATAGTTTTATCCCACTTATAGTCTGATTCTCTATAGTTTTATCCCTTTTATAGTCTGATTCTCTATAGTTTTATCCCACTTATAGTCTGATTCTCTATAGTTTTATCCCACTTATAGTCTGATTCTCTATAGTTTTATCCCACTTATAGTCTGATTCCCTATAGTTTTATCCCACTTATAGTCTGATTCTCTATAGTTTTATCCCACTAATAGTCTGATTTTCTATAGTTTTATCCCACCTATAGTCTGATTCCCTATAGTTTTATCCCACTTATAGTCTGATTCTCTATAGTTTTATCCCACTTATAGTCTAATTCTCTATATAGTTTTATCCCACTTATAGTCTGATTCTCTATAGTTTTACCCCACTTATAGTCTGGTTATATTTTGTGAATGACCCCTTTATCTCTCATCATGTTACTCCAATTTCATCACTAGACATCACTGCCACACCTTCTTTTGCTCTTGCCTTGTTAAACATTCCTGAGTTTATTCCTCCTCTTAAGTTGTCCTTGGCTAACCATTCCTCTTAGTGGCCGAGCTCTGAGGTATTATAGTTATTTTTCAACTCGTAATTTTGGGCTTGTTTACAGTATTGTACCTGTATATGTAACTTTCTTTTTTTTTTTTTTACTCGCTTGCACACACACACAATCCTACATACATACTGTGCCCCCCAAAAGTAAAAGAAATAATTATCATAAAGTCAAACACATAAAGGGAATGAAGATTTCTTTGTTCATCAGAGTTAGCAGGCTGAGCTGGGGACTAGGAAGAGGGAGCGGAGTGTGCGAGTCTCGTTGCTAAGGGTCCTAGCTGGGCTGTGCTGTTATGGCCAATTAGACAGCAACTGTGCAAATGGCAGTTGTGTTAAACTTTCATTTACCTTTATCTTAATGGTTTTAGCTGCTTTTTTTTTTCATCTAGATTGTATACAAATTTTTTAATAACATAAGAAGGTAGGTGGTATGATTTATGAATGCTAGGAAAGGAGGTACAGGGAGTAGTGAGTTTGCTTCATCTTTTTGACTTGCCATGTGGGCTGTTACTTTACATCAGTGATAATATTCCTTGTGTTTTGTATATTTTAACTTGTTTTTCATTATTTTACAGTAAATTAGTTTTGTGTTTGTAATATAGTGCACCCTCGTTTTTCGCGGAATTCTTCTTCGCAGTTTCGACTATTCACAGTTTTTCATTGGAAGTATATTTTCATTGCAACATGTACTATTGATTTTAAATCATGCTGAATTGCGAATGAGTTCGCTACATAAAAACTAAAACAAAGAGAAAGACATGATAGACATCGTTGATGCCGTTACTTCTAGTGCACCAGCAGCAGCAAAGGTGACACAATATGTGAGAGATCCAGTACTGATTAAAACCGAGAAAGCGTTGAACATTTGGATAGAGGATTTGATCACCACCACCACATACTGCTTGACTCTAAGTTCATCCTGGACAAAGGTGAACTTTTGTATGCACAGTACAATGGTGATACAGGTGGTGAATGTATTGATAGTGCCTCTTAAGATGGTGATGCAAGTGGGGAGGGGGGGGGGGCATTTCTACAGTCACCTAAACACTTTTACTTGACCCCTCAAATTCAATATCTCTCATAATGTTTTGCTGTTATGAATTATATAAAAATTTCTTAATATTTGGTAAAATTTCAGATTATGAGAGACATTCACAGTCACAGTTTTTTCCACTTTTTTTTTCCATCTTTGCCCAGTGTTTAGCCTTTATCTGTGATAACTCTAAATCTGGTACTATACATAGAAACATTTAGATTTTGATTGGGGCAGATAACAGAAAAGTACTTTATTTTTTCCCCTCAGGAGAAATGTCCCTTGTATTTCATAAAATCTCATAATTGGTAAGGGCTAGAGCCCCTATTATTTTGTGTTATGGGGTTTTTAATGTACATTTATTTACATCCATGTTCTCATTTTAAAAGCTTACTTTTATTTTTTGTTCTTTCTTCTTGATAAAACATACAAGGGGGTCCATAGTCTTGTTGTTGTTGTTGACAGTATATAATGGCCAAACTTTTTTTCAGGGAGAGTTGTCAGCGATGGCGTCACCGCGTTGGACTCATTGATCAGTGGAACAGAATAAACTTTGCTCTGACTCGCAAGCTCATCGGTTTCATGTATGGCCCTTCCTTCCCAGAAATCACTATATGTAAGTTGTATTTTAGTAGATTGATTTTTTATCCAGCACTGTACTGTATAAGATAATTATTGTTACAAGAGTTGGGTGTGGACGTAGAGGTTTGGACTGTTTTTAGATCTTTAATCCAGTTGTTACTTTGACATTCTTATGAAACTGGAAATGTCAGTGGTACATTATCCTGGCTTTATGGATATTTCTGAGTTGTTAATAAATTCTGCTATATTCAGATACATTGCAGCTTCCAGATCAGGGCTCTATCCATCCACCTATTGTCCTCAGTGATCCTGCAGGTGTATGAATCAATAGTTAATGATTCAAAAATGTTTAAAAAATCCATTTGTATCCTGATTTCAAATATATAAAAGGGTTTTGTAAATGTTACGGCAGTTGTTGTGGGCATACTGTAAAGTGGAAAAATGTTGTTTAAGAAGAAAACAACTAGGTTTATCATGTCTGAATCAAGTGGCACAAAAGTCTAGATTGACTATATACTTATTAGGAAATCAGACAGGAAGCTTGTTAGGGATGTAAAGGTGATGGCAAGGAATATTGCTAAAAAGGAACAGGGAAAGTTAGAAGGTGTTTGTTCTAAGAAAGCGAGTGTGGAAATTAAAAAGTTGAATGTAATGGAAGCATTTTATGCGCAACTGATAAGTAAAGATGGCCAGCGATACTGTGAGCAGAGCTGGCCCTATGTTTTTAGGGGCCCTAAGTCAGATATCTTCCTCCCCTCCCTATACAATTTGTTGTTGTAGCTATTTATTATTACTTCAGTAATTTACATAATATTTTTAGGTTTGCTGAAAGTATTTACTTTAACTTCTCATTCGCAAGGACAATTGTTTAAATACACTGCTTAGATTTTACCATTCATATCTTATTCATTATGACATTACATCCACTTTATGTTAATTATGAAACAGATGGATTAATTATCAATAAAATAAAATCTAATAGGTTTGTCTAACACACAGTGACATCATTAGTATTTCTAGAATCTAGAATTTATGTTTCCTGGCATTCTTTGTTGTGAAATCGTCATTGATGTCATATTACGGCACTTGATGCCCAATGGCATGATTTATGCTGATGACAGCAAGCCATCATAGACCTTAAGTAGTTTTGATAAGTTTAAGTTTAGAGAAGATCCTCTCTGCTGTAGTAGTCACAGTCACAGGGAGAGTGACTGTTATCCTCAGGGCTATTCACATATTTGGATAAAGCTCTTTAATTTGATTTTCATGTATATATTTTAGAAGCTCCAATGCTGTCATGTTCACAAAGGGTAACTTGGGTAGATTTCTCATCTCCGAGGCCAGTTCCTTTCCATCAATGTCTTGACTCTCCACCATAGCTCAGGGTGTCACTCAGCTCTTGACAATGTGTTGTGAGTGCATCAAAAGACATTTCTTTGAAGTGAAGAGAACTCCAAATTTGTTTCTTATTTTCTCCTAGGCTCTGAAATCTCTCATTGATTAATGTGATGGCAGAATCTACCACCATATTAAAAAAGGACATTTTGTATCTTCTTACAGCATCATAATTGCCTCATATGGAACTTCATATCTGAAGTGCCTCTTTGTCATTCTAAGTCTCTTTTTCACTAACACAGCCTCCACATTCATATCCTCCATCGCCTTGCACATTTCCTTAGCTGATGCTTGAGCTGAGACAAATCCACTCTTACAGTAGCTCACCTGGAAGGCTTTAGTGTCTTGAGTAAGGTCATAACCACATCAAGCTGCATGGTGATAGACTGCAGGAGCTTGCTCATTTGTGATTTGGAATATGTTCAATATTCTCCATTTTATTGACTTTTATGGCCTACAGGCATTCAGTTGCCATGGAGGACTATTGTTCAGTGCTGGGAACTATTTTTCAAGTATACTTTTAAAGTGAATAATACCTGACTGATGTATTATCTTTCTGTCTGTGTTTAACTTTGTTAAAATATTGTGGTTATCCGAGTTTCATTGGTATGGAGGCTGGTTTTGTAATGTTCACAGGAGCAAAATGTGATGTATGTGAATATAAGTATGAGATCATGTTAGTCATTCATTTACCTGTACCCAATGTTCCGTTCAATTGTTGATGACAGTGTAACATTTGATGAACATTTTCAGCAGCAGAAGATGACCTAAATATCATTCCTACCAACATGAGTCGTGATTGCATTGCACAAGTCTGGTATCGCATCTTGCATATCATAGGTGAGTCTCCTGTTGATGTACAGTATATTTATGATTAGCTATATCGTCAACCATGTCCTGCATTATTATTGTCTCTCTTTAGTGAACAGAAGGTAAAACTTATATTCATTAATCTCTTCTCCTTAGGAAGGATACTGTACAGTATTTGGTAATCTAAGAAGTGAACCCAACATTATACCTTTTAGTGATGATAATGCCTAGTATTCAAAATATTGGTCCCAAGATATTCTGAAATCTTGGGATTTTTCTAATCTTACTAATTTTTCATATCTTAGAAGAAGTACTAGGATTAGCAAAAACTTCAATGATATTTCATACTTTAGTCTTCCATATAGTGTTTACCTTATGAATGCATAAGTACCAGTAATAATCTCAAATGGTGTGAAGTTACAGATTTATAGATACAAAGTCAAGTTAGATTTTTAGGTTTTATTACAGAGATTTGGAATATGGTGGCCAAGTGGATAAAGGGCCTGTCTTTTGTCCTATAGCTCACTGGTTCAATCATGGGGCTCTCCCAATCCCCCCAGCTGTAAATGGTTGTTTAACTGTACAAGTATATGGTGTACTGTGTCCACGCTGACCTCAATTGGTAGCCATGCCTATGGGATCCACTTTCACTTTTTCACACAGAGATTCATGGTCCAAAAAACATACAGTACAGTATTTAGGAAAAATTAATATGGAATAACTGGTTGCATAAGTTGTAATACTGTATAATAAGCTCTATATCCTCTTTCTTAGTATTAAGTACATCCTATTTTATAGCAGTAAGTGCTGAATGTAAAATGTGTAAATTGTGTTTTATATAATGAACAACTTTATTTCCTAAATTTTGCTTCATTCAAGGAAATCCAGTGGATCTGAGTCGTCACACTGTCATTAGCAAAACCCCTGCTTTCCTCAAGTATGCCATCTCATCAGCACTTGTTATTGAACCCAGCCAGCATCCTTGTCTCCAGATGTTGCCATCTATATTCCTCTCTGCAATGAAAGGTGTCTCAGGATTGGTGGATGCCTTCTTAGGTAATATGTCCTGTGTTGTTGTTGTTGTTTTCTTTCTAGTGTTACATGTGTAGATTTTTTCACAGAGCACTTGATTCATGTCTACACCTATTTGCAGTTAGAAATTAAATTGTAACCTGTAGAGAAAGTAATTGATATTATATACAAACTTCCAACTTTGGAAGCAGTGAATCAGGTTTGAAGTAGACTATAGTGTTACTTAGTTGTGTTCTAGATAAAGGCTCTAACCACCCTTCTTTGTCCATGTCTTCATCTGGTTTTATAATGCTTGTCAGTTCAGTAACGGGTGAGTGCATGGCTGTGCAACATGTTTTCAGGGCTTAAAACAGATACCTCTAATATTGCCAGTTTCATAATACAGTACAGGCATCCCTCTATTTGGGAAGGATCAATTTATGAATGGTTTGTCGACACATTATGATGACAGGTAGCTTTTTGTTTTAAGAATGGTTGTGTGGGACAGAAGCCTTCTATAAATTGAGGGAGGCATAGATTTATAAAACCTCAGTACTTCCTTGTTTGTAGAGTCTTGCTGTTGGAGATGCACAGGTAATTTTTACTTAGTTGATAAGTGCATCTTGGTGCCTCACTACACATACTCCCACTGCTCTCCTTATTCTTAAACGTTTTAGGTGGATTCATAGAATTACCAGAAGTATGTCCATGATCTGCAGATCGTATAAACACTGCGTTATCATGGATTCACATGATAAATCACAGTAAATGTTCACAGTAAAAGAAGGTAATCCAAACTGTCAATTTAGTCACAGTGAAGAGGAAAATGACTAAGCTGCCAGTTGCATATGATAAGTTGAGATGCATAGGTCTCTTGCAAAAGATACTGTGTGCCACATTGTAAAAATTATTACCACTTAGACTGAGGTCTGGGAAAAATAAGATGCCTGCATGATGTGCATTTGAACATGTCGGTCACTGAGAAATGACAGTGCAAAACACAATGAGATAAATCACCACTTGAGTATACTGGCTCAAACTTGGTTCACTGACTGTCTCAGCTGCCCTGCCATGGGACTTAGTTTTTTAGAAACTATTGATGCAGCTCTGCATTTCATAGCTCCTGTTCCTTTATTATGCTTAGCTTTGATATAAATTTTTTGTAGTAGGTTGGTGGGTAGTCTTTGATTATTACCTCAGGAATTTGTAACCCTCCTTTACCAGCTGTTCCCTCCATGTGGGTTGGCATGAGGAAGGGCATCCACCCATAAAACTTTGCTTCAACATGTTTAATAGCAATGGGTTCAACAAATCTGTGCTCAGCCCCTGGTGTCTGCTGTATTTTCTTCTTGGTACCCTGGGTTTATAGTGGTGAGCAGGGGAGAGAAGAAACCCATTCTGGTTTTACCCAACAGCTGCCATTGGGTAATCACAGCTAACCCATGCAAGGATGGAAAATGGCAGTAAAATGTTGGTGATGATTATTATGATGATAATGGTTTAGTCTGTTCAGTTACAGTATTGCAGTTTCAATTGGCAAAACTTATGAAACCACCTCTATATTTCCCATAAGTGAGGTACCCATCCAGATACATATCTCCTTGATGCTTTGGTTAGCTCTAGGCCATCTCACACCTGTGAGGGCAACATGCATTTAAATTGTGTTTTGAAATTGTATTCCCTTGCAGTTTAGTATCAGTATTATATCTGCTGCTTCAGCAATTATTAATGTAGTGATTAATAATTCCCTGCTTCTTTAAGTCTGAGCCCTGTTATTTTGTGCTGGTCCTGTCTTGCTTTGATTGATGTCTTGTTTCTTTGGCAAGAAATAAAGATTGATCAGGATCATGTTTCTGGTATAGCGTACAAGCTTGTGTTGATTCCTTGGCATGAGAGAAAGTATGTTTCAGGAGCTTCCCTCTTACTAGATTGGTTCTTGTGATTTGCATAATACCAAGTACCTCCTGTCTGTTTTGTATTATACAAACATACCTCAATTTATGGGAGGCTGAGTTCCTGCAAACACTACTGTAAATTGAATTATATTCTCAACTGATTAACACTATAAATTAGGAGGTATGTTCTTTAATGAGGGACTCTGTATGTATGAGCAGATCCAAGACTGCATTTCTGGGAATGGACCTCAGAGGGTTACCAAGGTTTACTTTCTCTATCTAAATTTCTCTCATTGCTTGTTGCACTTGCATTTTGATATTGCATAGCTGTGACAGCTGTTATGCAGCACCACCACATTTATGAACCTTGAGATACAGATCTCCCTCCCAAATTGTGGCTTTTTCAATCACAGTTTTTAATTTTCATAGTTTCTCGGTGGTGGTGAGTTTGGCAATAAATGGTACCAATATTTCACTCATTATGGGTACTTGGTACCAAATACAAGTGGGATAAGTATAATATAGTTCAGTATTGATTCTAATACATTAAATTATCCATGAAACTTGTACAAGGATAACACAAGAGATAAACTTTGAATTTAGAGGTGGTAAGGAGTCTAACAAGCATATAATTATTTATCTTCATTTATTGTTTAATAACAATATTGCAGGGGTTCCCAACACTTCGCTGGATAACCTCAACCAGAAAGGTCGTCAAATCTCCCCTTCATCTTCTTTCTCACTGTCTGCAGAGTGTAGAGGAGGTAAGTGTTATTGTATGCCAACTGTTTATTGTATCTTATACTGTACAGTAATCTAGGGTTTAAGAGAATTTCCTGTATAAGAGGTGAAGCTATGATGAATTTGAAGATTTATAGTAAAAGTGAAGATATGAAATATGAAATCCTGTTTTATGATCTACCACCTGAACCAGACAACTTGTGTACATGTTAGGCTCAAAGACTGAATTCGGTCGCTGAGAAAAAAATAAAGACTACAACACATTGTGGATGGTTTCAAAATAACCTGAAACCTAACCTAACCTAACTTAACTATTGAGAAATTTCATTTTCTGGTTATTTTAAAAATGGCAATGTGATCTTGTCATTTTTCAGTCTTTGAGCCTAACTTATATACCCTTTAAGTTTAAAGGCTTATATCTCAAATATTCTGTCAGCATTAGAGGAAGACTTAGTTACATCAGATCTGTTAAATGAGTTAGTGAGTTCTACTTGGTAGCAGCTAGGATCAATTTTCATTTTGGGGCTTGTGTATCACAGCCTCTCTCAGTTCATGGTTGGCTTTGAATTACAAGAGCTGCAGAGCAAGGACCCCAATGCCATAAATGGAGGATTGATGTTGAAATTCCTCTTTTCCGGTTGAGCCAAATTATGGCCTCCTGAAGTTTGATATGATTATGGCACAGTTTCTCTCCTTACAAGTGAATTCTTCTTCTTGCACTGTACTCTTACTTCAATAATACACAACATAAACACCCATCATCATCCAGTCTATTTACCTTTTGTTGATTAGAGGAGATATTTATTGACCTTTTGTATTAATTTCATTTGCTGGCAGGAAATGAAGAGTAATATTCCCAGTGGTATATAGAAAAATTATTACTTTTACACTTAAACATTCATGAACTTCCTATAGTCATCAGGGAGATGTCATTGTCTTGTGATATGTAAAAGATGTGTGTTAGGAAATCTAGATTAGTGTTTGACTATATTAATTGTTGCTTTACAGAGGATGCTGCTCGGTTATTAGCAAATGGAAGACCCAAATGCAATAGTATTCTACATCTGTTTGGTCCTTGGCTGTTTGAAGCAGCTCTTATCAACTGTAATTTACAAGCTAGCCCAGGACCTCAACATAGTAAGTGGTTGTTGTGCTTCAAAGACACAGGACTGGCAGCTTAATATAAAGTATCAAGAAATTAACAAGAGCAACGTAGCATCTCCTTAGAATGAATTGTTTAATGAGATTATTTCAAATTTCTTCCAGAATCAGATGTAGGTAGTAATGCTGGCTCAGGTTCGCGGAGACCAGTCTCTGTATTTGCGGGTGAGGGCAGCAGAAAATCAAGTGACTCTTCAGCACCAGGAGATTCTCATGCTGATCGTCTTGCTAATCTCACTCCACAGCACTTCCAGAGTGGGAGAGCAGAGGCACTTGGTGCACTGTGCAGGTACAAAATGGTTTTGTTTTTTTACATTTCAATATTTTCTCATATGTTGAGTAGTGGGTCTTGTGATTCATGTACTATCAACAAGCTTATGGTTTGACAACTCATAGTTCTCAAGACCCATAACAAGTGAGGCTGAGACTAAGTTCCAGAAAATAGTCAGTGCTTCCCAGCACACCACAACCATATTGGCCATAAAACATCAATGGACTACAACGATGTATCCTGATTCTCAGTGAAAGAAAGATGACAGTGGTGTAGACATCATCGGTGATGTCTTTCTTAACTTTATCTGGGAGGTAGGTACATTGTGCATATGGTAACAGGTCCCCTAGTTGTCTCCACCTGCACTCCTATAACTGAATCCTCGAAGTCTAGCAACACTCTGTGAGTCAGCCGTGACCACAGCAACACCATCGTTCAGCTCACCCGTCATGTTCCTCTGGTATACAGTGTAGCCAAAAATTTTCAGCTTACTTTTGACCTTTATGCCAGTACTGTTTAACAGAATAATGTCTGGGTCTAATTGATAGTATAAGTTAGACAGTTCATTATGTCTATTAAGGGACCAGTGTAAGACATTATGTTGGAAAATTTTCGTCCTGCTAACGACTGCCATTTCGGAGACTGTAGCTTGGGGAGTCCCTTGAAGTGATTGCTCGGCTTCTGCCATTTCTAGGGGGCCAGAATTTCTTAGCAGAAACTTCGAACATCTGCTTGTCAGTTAATGAAGGGCCCTCGAACTTCTCTTCACCCGTGTACTGGAAGGTGTTCAGGTCCTGGGCCTGCGTGTCGAAGTAATCAACTGATGCTGCAGCTCGAGGGTCTTGTTCCTCTGTGGAGTAAGTCGCCATCATCTGGTCGCAACCATTGACTGTGGGTGCAGTCCTATGGTCACTGTCGTCGCTGGGAGTACATGTCTTGGTGTAGCAGAGTTCCTCAGGCAGAACTCCATGATGTGTGTCCCAAGACTCTCAATAACTTGAGGTTTAAAACATAATTATGATTAACACTTCTTATGACTGCTGGCTGGAGTCTACCAGATTGTGAGGAGCGACGGCGACCTCGGCCGCTCCAGTTTCCCGCTCCTAGTTAAACTTTTGCCAACTGGCAATGTGGTATTTTTCCTTAATTTTATTTATGAGTATAATTTTTATTTATTCCTTACATTTACTGGTACTACAGTATGCACGCGGCCCTGGTCCCTAATAGCCTTGGATAATGAGGAGTATATATCGAAAGATATGTGGTGAAATTTGCCGGCAGGAAATGCGTCCCCCCCTCTATTCTTTACGTTAATTCTTATAGGCAAAATTGTCGCGATATTTGCAATTTCATTAATCACGATGACGTTTAGGAACACATCCCTTGCAATAAACGGGGTATACCTGTATTTCTCATCAGATACTTTATACAGTACTTAGTAACTGGTATTTCAAAATAATTAATACTATTTTTTCTTTTCTTGTATTGTGTACTACATGTGTGCTTTTCTTTGCTTCACAGAATATTTTGTTCCAAAAAAACTGGGGAAGAAATTTTGCCTGTGTACTTGGCCCGATTCTATATAGCCCTGCATCAAGGTCTTCGCCAGAGTGATCCATCAGTTTCAGCTTCCCATCATGAAAGTGGTCATAGCTCGTCCAGTCGAAGTCATGGAATCAGAGTAAGTTGTCTTGAGACTCACTTAACCCTTCAGCTGTTATAAGCCAGTAGATTGGTCTGCTATAGAGGCTGCTATAAACCAACAACCTGCCAAGATTTTGGTGTAAATTTTTAGACTTATGCTTCAAGTAATAGATGTGTCCCATAGGCCTCTAGGTCCTCCAACACCATCCCTGGACTCCTAGCATCTCTGTACAGTACACACACGGTTATCAGGGAGGAAGTACATTCATCTCAATCCATTTCATCTGGTACATGATCTCTTCACTTTGTTTAAACCGAACTTGATAAATTATTTATTTATTCGTTTCCCATTGGCCTGCATGCCTATCTTTATTTTTGTGAGATGATAATTATTTTTTCAAGAACGGTAATTTTTAATGCTAATTGCTCTGACAACGCACAACAAATTTACTGTAACCTGCAGGCAAAGGGTTATGAAAAATTACTAAGAGCCTTAAACTTTAGAGTCTCCATGTTATAGGCTTAATATATTAAGAAATGATAATCCAGTGCTAGTACAGGTAGAAACTGAAGTACCCAGAGGAAATCTGTGATGTTTGATAGGATCATATTGGATAACACCCTTTTCACATGTGTCATGATTCAGGACTTGAACCCATAACATAGTGGTGAGAGATACAATACATGCATTACCGCTGTGCCTCCAACACCCTAAAACAGTCGTCTCCAGGTGGGTATACTTTCATTTTTGGAAGTGTATTTCAAGCAGAAAAATTAATGGGTGAACTATACATAGATTTATGAGGTCACCTTGAATGTGTGATTGACAGAAAATGAATAACTTGTCATAAAAATGGATCATTACTTTAAAAAGTTCCAAATTTTTTGTATTTGTATTTATTTATTTATTTTTTATTAACTAAAGGTGTACATGAGAAAGCTTTTGGATGACAATGTATTTGAAATGGGAACTGTATTTAAGCTTTGTTTACCTGGTAAAGTAAAGTCCCACTAAATTAGTAACTGATGAACGAGAATTTGATTTAACGAGCTTTATGTTTTATGGTATGAAAATTTATTAACCAAATTTCTATTCAATATAACCCTCATATGGTGGGTAAGTATTCCCTAATCTGCCCCCATATGCATAAAAACTGGAACACAAAGAACATGAAATATCCATTGGTGTTGGCCACGGTCTCTACAGCTAACATCAGTTGATGTTGGCTGCTATTTAAGGGTTATAGAGCAAAATTCTGAATGAAACAATTCACATTACCACTCTTGAAGTGGGGCTTGTCATGCTTTGTCTTTGAGTGGCCAGCCAGGCTAGTGCACTCAAAAACTCATTTTCTATACAGTACTCCGAGGTGGAGTCAGTGGCATGCTGACCCAGCTTGGCTAGCCAGTTAACCTAGACAGCTTGGCAGTATTTAGATGTAAATCTCAGGAATATTTAGGAGGGTTAATTTTTTATGAGAGAGGATTGGACTCAGGTGGCAGGCTGTGTGAGGCTCAGTGCCTTTGTGGTGGGCAAATTAATGTTACAAATAGTTGTGTACAGGAGGTCCCCGAATTACGAATGCCCGCGGATACGAACGAGGTTAAACTTGAAATTTACAGTGTATTTTATTTACCTGATGACTTATTTTTTTCTTTCATTTACTGTATTTTGTCATTCTATTTCTTCTTTTGTCTTAAATTAAGTGATTTTAGATGTATAAAAGGACTTAGGCTATGTAGTGTTATTTTAAACATTGTTCTGTAAGTACGGTCTGCATATAGCATGTGCTCTGACTTACGTACAAATCCGACTTAAGATCGTCCTCAGGAACGGAACCCATTGGTAACCTGGGGACTCCCTGTACATAAAGGCAGACTCACATTTGATAAGGAACAATTGTGCTGAGAGACAGGAAGTGGTGCAGAATTTGATTTCATGTTCCAACCGCATAAGACCGAATATTTATATTGTAAAAAAAAATATCTGTTATAAATAGGGTCCTCTCATTTAACTGAATTTGCTAATAGACAACATCCAAACATCATTATGAAGAACATGCATGACTTAGCATTACGTAAAGTGGACCATGTACAGTATACAGTACTATTAGATTAACAACATCATCATAATGAAACAATGTTGTTTAGATTGGCATAAATGGTGAGCTGGTAATGTGACCAAGCAATCAAGGAAAAGCATTGGAGTGAAAGTAAAAATGCAAGTCATAAGACTTCTGTGGGCAGAAGAGTGTCAAGTTGATATTGGTTCTAGCTTGGGTGTTGATATGTCATCCATCTGAACCATTCAAGAATGCATACAAGATGAGGGATTTGCTCAGTCTACCACTTTGTTAACAGTGACCAAAACAACTCTTTTTTTCAGGAACATTTCACTGGAGAAGATGGAAAATCAGTCAAGCTTCTTGTACAGGCGGGGACAAATGTTCGCTTCCGTGGTGAAACTGAGTCACGGGATTGAGTCTCCAAAGTGACTTACCCTGACTGTTTCATCTCATTTGGGGTCGATGCTGCTTCATTTTGGGTGGGAGCGAACTTTTGACCCCGACTGTATAGTAGGAGTAGGACTTTGTTAGAAGTGAGAGCAATTTTACACAAGTTCACAACTTAATGCACTGGTTGATATTTATTGTATTTCTTATATCCATTATTATTAAGGAAAGTTTTTCTATTTATAGAATGTTTCAATACATTTATGGTGATACAGTATCATTATTAGTGCTAGTATTGATACCCAATGAAGCCCTATACGTTACTCATAGATAAGACATACAGTAGTACTGTACTGTTATAAATGCTGACCTATTGTAGACTGGTTTCTTATTGTGCACCATTTTCCAGAAATACATCTAGAGCAATGAGTGATCATTTATACATGGTTTAGGAGTTACATACTAGGGAAACCCCTTATGCTTTGGCTCACATATTCAAGGTCTAGAACTTATATTTCATTCTTTGATCACTATATGGTATGTATATTTATTTCAGAATGGGATTTGTAGCGAGACTGCTGCAAGTATCCTGGTGAATGGAGTGGATTTGTTTCGTTTGGACCTGCAGGGTGTGGTCAGTTTGGTTCCCAGTGTTTTAGGGGTACTGGAGTGTGTACTACCAGAAGGAGAACTTAATGCCCCATCTCACCTGCCAGTTACTCTTCTTCGTCGTGCTGCCACTCATGTTCTTCTCTCAATTCTCCCATTACCACTTCACTTTCAGGTTAGTTAATAATCAACATGCACACTTTATAATGGTGATCTTAGCATTATATTTATAATTTGGTGTCTATGATATTATCATGCAATCATAATCAATAAATGCAGAAAAGATTTTCCACAACCAAAACAACTTCATAAATCTAAAATAATTACCTGTATAAACATTTGTACACACCTAACTGTGCCTCCTTCACCTGGGGTGTGCCCCTCTCCTTTCCTGAGTGTTAACTCTCATGGTCTTATGACGTAAATTAAATCATTAAGTGCTCCTGTGCTTGTGCAACCCCTCCCTCTCAGCCATATCTCACACTGAGAGCACCCTTCACAAAAGCAGAAATGTGGTAACAGTGGACCGGCCCTATCAACCACCTAAGTTCCTCCCACTAGCCTCTTGGGTTGGCAGAAGTGTCTCTAAGGGTGCAATTTGGGTCTGGATTGCTCTATCCAATGTTTACTAAAATGGAAACTGTTCCTGTTACCGACGCAACCTGCGTCGAAAGACTGCAAGGGGATGAAATTTTAAACAATGCTATTTGTGTTGAAAGATCGTTAGGGGTTGAGATTTCCAGTCATGGTGGCCAGTAATAGTACATACCCCCCCCCCTCCCCATATTTAACAGCTGAGGGCTGCTCTGGCAATTTGGAATCCCTACCATCTCCATTATATTGTACATTGGAAGCAACATTTGTCCTGTAGAGGCAGGAAGTCTGATTAGAACATGTCTTTCTAGCTGTTACACCCATCCCATATCACTATTTCCCAAACTTGCTCCCCTCACCATTACTTTTGCTTTACCTTCCTTACTACTCCATCCATTAAAAATATTGAATAAACAAAGGTGTCATTACACATCCTTAGTGCAGTCCTACTGACCTCAGGAACTAGTTTCCCTCTTTGCAACACACACTTTACACTGGGAATAAAAGCTCTGAAATATGTTCAGCATCTTCCATTTACCTCCCACACTGCTTTTCTGTGAACTATATCACTATATTATTCCATATTCACATATAACTCAAGCAAATTCTTTTTATTCTCCAAAAGCTTTCTTTGATACCCTCTCTATGCAACTTACTACAGAACAGTATTATGCTCATGAGGTCGTTTGGTTGAAAACCCAAGTTAGCCTTCAAGTGTTTGGAACTGTTTAAATGATTCGTTATATTTTTTGGGCATAGCAATTTGCATTGAAGAAGGTATCTGTAATCTTTGATTACAGGTACTTCAGGAAGTTGTGACAAAGCCACTCTGGCTAATTGGGTACTTGGAAGTTCTACATATAATGACTAGTTTCCTCTCTGTAAAAGTGGGTTGGTCCTAAGATGGACATCCAGCCATATAACTTGCTTCAAATTTACCTGATGGCAGCTAGGACACTGTGCCATCAGATAATCATAGTTAACACATAGAGGGGAGAAGATGGCCATAAAATGATGATCATGATGATAAGGATAAATGAACAAAGTCATTGTCAAGGGATCTTGAGTAATAATGATTACTGTTTATGGTAGAACTCAACAGGCCATGACATCACATCAGCCATGTTTGTGTGCCACACAGACTTTGCTCTGCACTGAAGTGATGGGAGGATATGGGATACCTGTGCTGTACTTGTCTTCCAATGTTCAAGAGACATCTCTGTTCATTGACTTACCAGTGTGGGTGGATGTATCTAACATGAACTGGGGATTGCATTCCTCAAACAAGACTAAAATGGAATTTAGTCTCCAATGCTCCAAAGCTCCTTATGGGATGGAAGGAGTGTAAGTAGGTGGGTAATCTTTGATTACTTCAGGGAGTAGCAACACTGCTTTGCCAGCTACTTTTCCACACCTGCATGGGTTAGCCATGATTACCTTATGGCATGGTGTTGCAGTTGCCATCAGAAAAATTTGAAGCAAGTTTAATGGCAACCTACTTTTGTAGAGTGGGAACTGATCATTGTTTGTGCGACTTCCAAGCACCCACTGAGCTGGCAAGGCAGTGTTGCTACTCCCTGAGGTATAAAAAGATTACCTGTCTACATAGTGTACTTGAGAAATATATCCAGGGTTGTAATAGTAATCTGTAATGTAGTCTCTCCTTCTTTCATCACTCTTTGCTCACAGCTTGTACTCATATGCCTTCTTTACCTTCAAAAATGCTGCCAGTCTCTCAGTCAACCATTCCTTCTTCTTGTTTTCCTTTCTTTCTCTCTTACACTGATACACCATCTATGTATTTTCTAGGACAGCTCTCTTTAATTGCTCCCATTCCTCTTCACCTTCTACTACTTTATCTCAGTCATTCCTTCAAATCTTCAAGTAACATTCTTTTTCTTCAGCTTCTACAAATCAGAGGTATAAGTAATTGTCCCAGTGGCACCTTTAGTCAAAACTACACATACCAACATAAAGAAATATACAGGGGGTCCCCGACTTACGAATGTCCAACTTACGAATGAGGTTAAACTTTAAATTTATAGTACAGGTACAGGTAGGGCCCCCTCAAGTTCGCGGATTTTTATTTCGCAGTCCTCTATTATTTGCGGATGACACCCTGGATGTACCCAAGAATGTCTGTGGGTAGTTTTAAAGTTGCCAGAATTTTTGCAGCTGGGACAGGGAGCCATTCATTCTAGAGACAGTAATTTCCTTTACCTGTATTGTAAATACACACACACACAAAACACATACAAATAAATAATAATTGGAGAATTCTCTCACAAATAATCAGAAACAATTTTATTACAAATGTGACAGTCTCCCCTCCAGTCCGTGCTTTATTCCTTTATTAATAAAGCACGGACTTGAGGGTAGACTCACATTTTTAATAAATTTGTTTCTGATTATTTGTTTATACAGGTGGCTTCAAATCTGATACAACTGGCATTAGCTTTGGAGCTGTCTTCCTTGATTTTAGCTTCATTGGGGGACTTCCCACCTTTGTATCTATTTTTACTGTAGAGCTCTCTGCTATACACCTAGCCTATAAAGAAATCAGCACCCATTAGGCTTTGGAGTTTTACTATTTTTAGTGATTCTAGAGCAGCACTGTCTTCCCTGGAATCTTTCAGTCCCATTCACCTGCTCATTATAGACATTTATAACTGGCAAGTGGTCCTCTGTTGACAGGGCCATAATGTATTTCTGTTGGTTTCCTGTCCATAAGAGGGCTGACAAGGTGGCCAAGTCTTCTGCCTCTCGTCATGCTCCTTTATGCTTCCTCCGTCACCAAGATTTCTTCCCCGCAGTCAGGTCTGCCATCCGGGCCTCCTGGCAGTTACAATGGGACAGTTTATTTGTTCCTAACTAGTTATGAGAGATTACAGCAAAGATTTATCCGTGGGAATATCCTTGGATGTCCCGCAGCTATGAGACTGCCTTACCCAGTTACGTGTTGGCCACACTCACCTCACTCAGTTTCCTTATGGCTGGAGGACCACAGCCCTATTGTGATGACTGCCTGGTGCCACTGACTTTTGAGACGCTTGCTGGTAGAGTGTCCCAGTCATGGGCACTTGAGGGGTCATTTTATAGCCGAGTGCCAGCAGAGGTAAGGCTCCTTCTCCATCTCAGAGGTGCTCAGCAAAAGAAGTTCAGTACCTGATGGTGGACTTTTTACATTTTTAATTGCAATATAGGTACTTAACCACTTGTGATTTTTAAATAAATATGGGATTTTATATTATTTTAATTTTGATATTTAAATGAATATAATTTTGTTTTATTTATATCATAGTTTTAAATTATGAGTTTCATTTTCTGTGTCAAATGGCCACAGGCTGTGACACCGGATATTTTATTTAATCAATGAATGAATGAATCAATCAATCAGTCAGTCAGTCAATCAATCAAAGGTTCTCAATGATTGGCACTTAGGTGAAAGTAATTCACATGTACAGTTTGAATTTTTCTTATGATAGCATTGCAAAAATTTTTATTCATTGTAACAGTTTCAATGAATCAAAACTGAAATCTGCAAACATGTGATAAACAAGGACTACCTATATGTGTGAAGTAAATCCTTTGTCCTTAAATAACTGAAAGCCTGTAAAGTACTACCACATAGTACAGTAATGTGTAATCTTATAGAAGAAAGTGGTTCTTGTAACTACAACATATTGAATTATACTTGAGTGAATAGTGTGTCCCATGTGTGACACAGTGGCACCACCTATAACCTACTGCATAAACTGAAGGTCAACACAACAATACTTAGCTATACATAACAATTCTTAAAAGTACTTTGTCTCAGAAGCAGAATTTTCTTTACTCAGGGTCTACAGGTAAAAGAAGTTGGCAGTAACAGTGGTGAAAGACTGGCCCTGTCACATCTTCGTCCCCAACTCGTGAACCTTCTCACAAGTGCTCTGCAGGTGGAGACAGATCCGGCTAACACTCAAATGCTACTAGGTAAATTGCATTTATACTGTATATATTAAGTACAGGTTTTCCTCATTTATATTGTGGGGTGAAGGTGTTGTATTCCTTGAAAAGTGAAACAGACATGACCATACCAGCCATAGCCAAAAACCCTTTTTTGATGATGATGGTCTTAGCAAGGTTGGAGCAACATAACATTGAGGATAATTCCCAGGACTTTGTCAGTAATTTCTGTTATGTGGATGATATATCAGTGTTGGAGGTGATAATTAAACTAGCTCAGTGGCTGGAGGAAGTTTACGGAGTTGCTGCCTTTATTGACAGCAAGACGGCATTTCCTCTGCTTGAAAGTAAAGATGTATGCAACTGGCATGGAAGTGTGATGTTGCATGACAGTGAAACATGGGCAATTAAAGAGGAAGTCATATGCAGGTTTGAGCTAGATGAAATGAGAATAGTGAGATGAATGTGCAATATGATCCTGAAAGATAGGAAACCATGGTTGGAGCTAAGAGAGCAGCTGGGTATTGAGGGAATTGGTGGAGTTCTGTGTAGAGGCAGGTTAAGACGGTTTAGGCATGTGGAGAAAATGGATGAGACCAGCTGGATCAAGAAGTGCAGAAGTTTAAATGAAGAGGGGAGGAGAGCATGAGGCCAACAATGACATGGGGAGAGTTTGTAAGACATGACGTTAGCTGATGAGAGAGGCTGCTCGAGATCATGCAGCATGTAAAGCGGCCCTCATGTAATCGTGGCCAATCCATGCAAATGTGAAAATTGGGTGTAAAACATTTATAATGATGGTGATACAAAAGCATTATTCAGCAAACCTCCCAATTAATGGCACATTCAACTGCCTCATACTATAGTTTTATGGTTGGCTGCTTGGTGGCATATTTTCCAATTGTTTCTGGTCTGTAATTGTTTACTCCGAATTTACAGCATATAATGTCTTATAAATGACCATTAAATATTCCTGGCTTTAGTTCTTCCCAGAGGAAGAGACACACACACTTACTGATAGAGAAAGTAGAGCTGCAGACACAGTTGGAGTTTGGTGTTTCTGTTCACAAGCTCCATGAATGATATGATGTTCGTTCAGCTACAGTGTATAACATGAAAAAAAAATAGTATGTATAAAATTGTCTTTACCATATTTGTCAGTGTATGACATTTATTTTCCCTAAAAAATGCCTGTGTCTTATAGTGTACACCAGTGGTATAAGACTAAGTATTCTAAGCAGTAGTAAAATGGAAGGAGTAAATTATTGTTTATTGATGGATAGGTAAGTGAATCATATGGTCAAAGAAGTCCATAAAGGTTAGTTGGGTATGAAGAAAGTGTTAATTGTAAATGTCAATGTATACTGTATTATTATATTTATAATTACAGGGGGACTGCTCTTTTGTGTACAAGATGCTGCCTTATGTGAAGTTATGGATTCTATTTCCCAACATAATTTTTCAACTGACCGGGATCACAACATTATGTCTTCAGGTATGTAAATATAACCTCAGGAATAACACGAGCTTATTTCATACATACCACATTTTTTAGCCATATAAAAGCCACAACTGGAAGTCTGACAGCAGTGATGTATTGAAACAGGTACAGTATCGTGTAGTTGTTAGTATCAATAATTTTTTGTTATTTTTGACAACTATTTAAAGCTCATTCAGCCATTTTCCCTCATTTCTTATTTTTTCCCTCAGACTTAAGAGTTTCCTTTTCATATTCCTGTGTTAGGTTGCACAGGGATATGGTATCTGGCTAAATATTCCATTGAAAGGACTGCACATTAGTAAGTAACTGCAATTGCCCCGAAAAATTTTATTAGATGCATAATAGGTAACTACTTATTGTATCTAATAACATTTATCTGGTACATTATAGGAGCGCACCCTCACAGCTTGATATAAGGCAGACAAAGAAGGAGTTTGAGCAAAACAAATACCTCTGAGAACGTATGTGTACGTGATGTCGCCATGCCGCAGTATGCCTCCTTTGCTTCATTGAGGAAGGCTGCCCTGTTTATGTTTTGAACAAAGGGATTTGAAGTTTTGGTTTGCCCATACAGTGTACTGAGCTTTGAATACAGGCTGGCAACGATTTCATCAACCTTTCCAATGGTGATATGGCTTCCATTGCCATGTGGCACTTTAGATTACTCTTTTCTGGATCAAACCTTGTGCTCAACTGTTGTATGACAGTGTCCACATACTCAAAGTAGTGGTCTGGCCTCTGTAATGAACTGTTGCTGTAGCTGAGTGTCCGTAGAGTTTGTATTGCTTGATGTCAGATGAGTCTACTTTATATTGCGCCTATCATATAGTTTATTGTGGGATTCACATAATGAGTTTCTGATAAGTTGTCATTTTATTGACTTGGAAATAATATTTATAGAGAAAGATAAGTAAAAATAAAATTTTTCTAAAAGTTAGATCAATTTTCTACATTCTGTATAATGTAATGTTATCATGAAATTGATTTTTTATGAATTACACTGAACCCCCAATATAATGGACAGTGTCTATAACGAACCTTAACTTTCACAGACATTTTGAGCCATTTGGTCTAAGTTCATGTAAAAGGATTCGGGTCCTTTAAAGTAAGAAATAACAGACGTAAGTCCGTTATGGTACAAAATTTACTGATTCGGGAACATTCATATTCAAATTATCATAGATAATTACTGTATTACCCTGATTAGCGCTACTCTGCATAACGCTGATTCATTATAGAACTCTTTGGTCCTCTCCTGAAGTTGTTTTTTACTGGAAAAAATGTAAATCTCTAATACAAGGCAGAAGTTGCAAGACAGAACACTCGGGACTTGCCGACAGTGGCCGTGATCATTTACATTCTCTCCACCAATGATAGCGATATACTCAAGTATGTTCGCAGCTAATCAGCTCTCTCCTCTTTGTGTAAAAAAAATTTTCCCTGTAGCATTCAACTTACTTGACATACTCTCTCTTTATATGGCTGATTTCTGCATATTATTGTGACCAAAGTTATTTTTTATTTGAAAATAAAAATGAAAATCCATAATACAAGTCATCTGTACATTGTGCCTGACAGTGCTGCTGTCATTATTATGCATAATCCACCTCCACCACTTACAATTGACCAGTACGTTACGTGCAACTAACATGGAGAGTAACTTTGTTTTTTCTGCAAGCCTGCAGGCCGCCACTTAGTCGCCCCTGTTTGAAAGCATACTCATCTTGTAAACACCAGTTGTTGGTGGTGGTGAATGTTGGTGGTGATGGTGAGTGTTGGTAGTGTTGGTCGTGTGTATGTGGTGATGGTGGTGTTGGTGAGCATTAGTAGTGGTGATGGTGAGTGTTGGTGGTGGTGATGGTGAGTGTTGGTGGTGGTGGTGTTGGTGAGCATTAGTAGTGGTGATGGTGAGTGTTGGTGGTGGTGATGGTGAGTGTTGGTAGTGTTGGTCGTGTGTATGTGGTGATGGTGGTGTTGGTGAGCATTAGTGGTGGTGATGGTGAGTGTTGGTGGTGCTTCATTACTGTCTTTGGAAATAACTTGCAAAACATACGATAATAAATTTCATTATATCTCTCTTTCAATGCCCTTGTTGCTTCTTATCTGGTGGACCATCTTGTACTGGACAAAGCCTTGGGAGCAGCACCAAATTGATGGAAAACAATTTACATACTACAACTACATACTGTACTTCCAATTAATGGAAGTGGTAAGAGTGGCAATTGTGGAAGACTGGCAGCAGCACAAACACAGTCACACGGTGACACAGGTTCTGGACAGTGAAGGAATAATGGTGGTGGAGGATAGATAGATAGTCGATCTATCCTATGAGCCATATATCCACTTCATTATGTCTGCTTAGTTATTTGCTGCTCACTGCAGAGGTCATTGTGCAGCTAAGCACGGGTACGGTCCAGGTTTTGTGTTTAGATAGACATATTTAACAGAAGAATTAAAAGAAAAAATGAATACTTATGCAGCATAAATATTTATTTTTACTCCTAATACTTTTGCTTTTAAATTATGCTTTCTAGCCTGTAACAATAATAAAAGAAAACTAATTTCATAAAAGATTTACATGAATTTTTAAATATTTTGTAGGGGCTGCTTGCATTCACAGTAAATCTCGCCCTGGGTGCAGGGTCCCCCAGGGCACGGGACGCTTGGCCATGGCCTACCTGGCCTATGCCATAATCTGGCCTTGGTTGTGAGACTGCAACTCATGGGAGTACTTCTCAGTGACATCTGTTTGATGCAACCTTTGCCACATAGAGACCAAACCTGACATTAGGCTGGGCCAAAAAAAAAAAGTTGTTCAGAATTTAATGTAAGTTTCCTAAAAGTTGTGAGTGAGTGTCAGGAACACAAAAATGTAAATTTGGTAAAAAAAAATTGACGTCTTACGGTAAGACAGTCTGTTACCGTGGAAACCATTACCGACAACTACACAAAATGCCTAAAATAATGATTTATCACGCTTTGAATGACCCTCAGAGATGCTGCTGGTACCAAATGATGCAGAATTGAAAGCCCAAGATGATATGACAACTAGACAGTGGGTGTGATACAATTCAATAAAAAATATTTGCAAAAAACTCATTTTTGTTTCAGATTTTGTGTATAAAATTCAAACTTTATGTAATAATAGGCATATTTGTTTTCTAATTGCTGGTCCTCACTTCTAAAGGCATGAATACCAAAACCAAGACCTTGCTGTGGCTCTTTGACAAGTGTCCCCCCATCTTCAGTGTACCAGGAAACCATGGATTCACTGGCCCTTATCCACCAACAGGGGAACAGGTTCTTCTTCAGTACCATGGGTATCATAAACAACTGCAGCAAGCCAGCCATCTTCAGTCTAGCGCATTGGATGCCGCCAGACTTGTAACAAAGGACTTGCAGGACTGGTGGGTAAATACTGGTATTACCCTTAAATCGTGGCAAGCGATAGAGCAGATGATCCTTACAGATATTAAGGAGTACAAACTAAGGAAGAGTAAGAGGAATAGGACAACAGATACAGAGACCAAGAAAAGGGAGGAGTTTTTGGTAAAGACGAGGCAGACATTTTGGATTGTTCAACGCGAGTTTGAGAAGAGACTGGCAGCAAAACAACAGCTGGAGAAGCAAGACCAGACAGATAAGGAAGACTGGTTGTACCTGGAAGGTGTACGTGGGGTTACTCGCACCGCAACTCTGGGCCCACGCGATCAGAAACTAGCAAAAAGGCAGAAGCGCAAGTTTCTTGATCAGCAGGCAGCGCAGGAGAGAAAAGCTAAGGATTGTCTACGCTCTGCCACTGCTGCCCATAGTGCAGATGCCGTAGAAGAAAGTCACGACCCTGAGTCTGAAGATTCCACTGAGATACCAATGCACACTGTTTCTGTGTCACTCCCTAAGGTCAGCAAGAAGATGGAAGGTGTTCCTATGGAAGCCTGCTTCATTGCTGACAAGTACGCAATCTCAAATAGGGCGGTGACAGAACTGGCTGCTGCCTTTCGTAAAGATGGAGGGAAGAACCTTGAGGAGTACAACCTGTCTGTGAACACAACGGGAAGGAGTAGACAGTCTGCAAGGCTTGAGAAGGCGGCAGATATTACTAAGTGGCAACTTGGCGATATCACTTCCAAGATGTATGCACTACACTGGGATGGGAAGCTGATCAAGTCCCAAATGCATGTGGGCAAGGACATGGAACGAGTGGCGGTGATACTGACAGGGACGGATGGCCAGGAAGTTCTACTATCAATTGTTGGGATGGAAGGGAGGTCAACTGCTGAAAATGAGGCAGCAAAGATTATTCAGGTGATTATTCAGTATTATTTTGTATTATTAACTCACTCTTCGCTTCGTTGATTACTGATCGTGTAATAAATAACGATAACAAATGCTCGTTCATTGATTAACTGTATATTAGCATGTGTTAGTCACCTTATTCTATTTATTTTCTTTCCAGGTCCTCAATGACCATCCACTGGACACATCCCGGATAGGTGCTCTTGTCTTTGGCACAACTGCAGTGAACTCTGGGGTCTGGAGTGGAGTCGTCGTAAGACTGGAGACAGAGTTTGGTAGAAGTCTTCTGCAACTGGCATGTAGACACCACATCCATGAGTTGATTGGGGGGGCATCTTGCTCAATTGTGTATGGCCCAACCACAGGACCCAATGAACAGCTGTTCAAGCGACTGGTGAACAATTGGAGCGAATTGAACCATAACAACTACTCATTGGTCGAGGTGACTGCTCCACAAAGAGAGTTGATGGGCTATATACATAACACCATCACCTTCCTTCAGACATGGATCGAGAACAGCACCAAGGAGACACTTCGACATGACTACCTGGAGCTGGCAGAACTAACACTGCTGTTTCTTGGAGGGACCGTCCCTGCCGGTCGGAGATCCATCACCATCAAAGCACCTGGGGCATTCCATCACGCCCGTTGGATTAGCAAGACTTTGTACACGTTTAAGGTGGCACTCTTCCGATGCCAGCTTGGGGATGTATATGCACCCGAAGAATTGGAAGACATCACCAGTCTTGCTGTATTCTTGGCAATCTTCTACACGAAAGCATGGTTAACGTGCACGAGTGCTGCCGATGCACCATCGAATGACCTGGCACTAATGAAGAACCTCCTCAAGGCAGAGGCCAGTATCAGCAAGGACCCAATGAAGTGGCCTGCCAAATTTCTCTCCTTTGTCGTTCCGGCCAGACAGAAGCTACAAAAGCATTTGTGGTATCTCTCAGAGAGATTGGTCTCTTTGGCACTGTTCTCGGACCGAACATCATCTGACAAACAGACGATGAGAAAGGCTATGCTGAGGTACCATGACGCGACAGACAGTCCAGAGACAAGAAAACAGGAGATGCCAGCCTCACATCAATTGGGCAGTAAAGCCCTCAAAGACTTCATTGGACATGACTCTTGGAGCATGTTTGAGCTCTTGGGTATTGACTCCAGCTTTGTCAAGCTCCCCGTTGCACAATGGACCACCTCGGACAACTACCGTCATGGCAAGAAAGTTGTGGCCAACCTCCCTGTTGTCAATGACGCAGCAGAGCGGGCACTAGGACTCGCCACAGATTTGAACACAAACAAGGCCCCCAAATCTGAAGAGCAGCTCCAGGCACTATACAGAGTTGTGAAGGGTGTCCGAGAGAAGCTGCATGGACTGGCAACGTCAACTGAGGTTGTGACAAAAAAGTCACTGGCCTCCGTTTCGTACAGTTGGGACTAATATGAGTGTGTATTGTGTACTGATGTTACTTAGAAGTAATTGACTTCCATTGGTAGATTTCGGGATAACTAATTTTTATTTTGTTCAATAAAATTGACCATAAATGTGAAGAAAATGTGTTTTTTTATTTAAACGTGGAATTAATTGTTTCACAGACATTGTGTATATGTTCTATGCTCTTTGGCTGTCTTTTCTGCATATTTTGGTACCAACATGAACCCTGACGGTCATTCACAGCCTGAGAAATCATCAATTTAGTCAATTTGTTGTCTTGCCGGAAACGGTTGCTATGGTAACGGACTGTCTGACCGTAAGATGTCATTTAAAAATAAAAATTTTATCATGGGTTTGTTCCTGATACCCATTCACAACTTTTAGGTGACTTACAACCTTGTAGTATAAATTCTTGAAAATAACCCCTTTTCTGGCCCAGCCTACCTGACATTTATAAAATTTTATGTTAGCCTACCTGAGTTAGGGGCTACTGTAACCTGACTAGCAACTGGAGCTTCCCTACTTTTCACATTCCCACAGCACACAACCCCTTTCCCCTCATGCATGTGTTTCACGTGCACACACACACATGCATGCACTAGTGTAAGCATGCTTGCATTCATAGAGTATTTTCCATAACTTGCAATACTTTACCATTGATAAACACAAGTTCCAGTTTATGAAAATTTAAATTCATGGAATTTAAAAATTGCAGAAAAAATTTTGGTTTACAGAATGTGAGTTTAATCTTTACAGAACTTTTGGGTGCACTGAATACAGTATGGAAAAATTGAACTAGATTCCTGGTGCAACCTCAAATTCTTCACTAAATGCGTAAATTGCAATATATATTGTATATCGACAAAAGTTATTAGTAAACTACAACAATACCCCGGTTATCGCAAGGGATGCATTCCTAAAAGTCATTGCGAATAACGAATTTGTGAACAGGAAAATTTTGCCCATAAGAATTAATGTAAAGAGGGGAGCGGGGCGTGCGTTCCCAGCCCGCAACTTCAGGGTCGCGTGTATACTTTAGTACACGTACCAGTAAATGGGAGGAATAAATAAATAAATATATTAATAAGTAAAATAAAAGAAAAAATACTGCATTGCCATCGGCAATAGTTTTACTAGATGCGGGAGATGGGAGCGGCCGAAATCACCAACCATACTTGCTCCTCCTGCAAACCTTGGGCTAACTACCGCGCGACTAAGAAATGTTTATTCCTTTTGTCTTTTTACCTTATGATAATCATTTACAGGTACTTTAATTTTTGCCACATTCTGTATGAATGATTGAGTATGCATGTTAAAAAATTACAAGTTGAAAAATAACAATAACTCAGCTCACAGCTTAGCCCAGTAGGGATAGGTTGAGATCCCACCCCTGCACCTCCCTCACCACTCCCCTCTGCCTCCCACAACTTGCACAAACTCCTGTGGATGTAAGAAATGTTTATTCTTTTTATGCTTTTGACCTTATGATAATCATTTCATTTATGTTTTTTTTTTCACATTCTGTTTGAATAATTGTGTGTGCATGTAACAGAGTAAAAGAGAAAGGAATAAAAAAATATGTATATCTACTCAAAATTATGAGTTGAAAAATAACAAAAACAGAGCTTTGCCTGGTAGGAGGAGAGGTAGGGGGATGTCACTATGGGGACATTTAACCTGCCAAGTCCACAAACATGTTCATTTCACACACCTACATACCTATGTGCTTCATATTTCTTATTTTATAATAACATATTTTTCACTATACAGGCATTGTACACTCCATATATGCAATAAAACAACTACAATAACATAAAAACACTACAAAAAACCCTGTGTGTGAGTGAATGAGTGAGAGTGTGTGTGTGTGCGTGTGTAAATGAGTGTAAACATTTAAACTAGCATTTACCATTGTCATGTGAAGAATTCTAGAAAGCTTGGCATATTTTTTCACACCCCGGTTTGGAAATACAGGTACAAGCGTGCGGTGAGCAATCCTGCGCGTGAATTTTCACGCACGTGCTCCGTGTGAATGGTCCCATTGAACTTTATTTATTTTTCTAAACTACACGGGTCCGTACCGCAGAAAAAAAAACGCGTTCAGTCTACTTGAGGGTAGCCTGTCGCATTTTTAATAAATTTGTTTCTGATTATTTGTGAGATTATTTTCCAATTATTATTTATTTGTATGCATTTTGTGTGTGTGTGTGTGTGTGTGTGTGTGTGTGTGTGTCTACACACACACACACATATATACAATGAATGGCTCCCTGTCCCGGCCTCGAAAATGCCGACAACTTTAAAACTACCCACAGACATTCTTGGGTACATCCAGGGTGTTATCCGTGAATAATAGAGGACTGCGAAATAAAAATCCGCGAATTATCTGGGCGTACTATACAGTATACCGGTAGTCTGCATTTACTCGGTCAATTGAACCCGTGGAGGCCCGCGTAAAACGAGAAACACATAAATGAAATAACAGAACATATGGGATTAATTGAAATAGAGACTGGGCCGACCCCCAAACTCCACTTTTTCCGACACAATACTTACGTTGTAGTCAAAATAACATCTTAATTTTATGATGGTATGCACACGCAATTAATAATTAAGAGAAAGATCAATAATATTAGGTTTTTTAACACTTACGTTAGTAGAAAAGCTGGGTCGGCACACATGGATGGCGGCTGGTTCCGAGGCAGAGGGCAGATTAGTTGCCCTCCGTTGAATCACTTTCACTTTCACTATTCACAGAGGTTTGCAGGGCCTCCCAGACAAACCTCTCAAAGTCCATATCCTCACTGTCATTATCACTATCACTGACTTGGGCGGGCTGTGGTTGTGGTGGGTTGCGGGCGAGGAAGTCCTCAATAAAACGTTGACGACTAGCATTGATGTTGTCGAGATAGATCTGGATATACGGCTCCATAACTTTCGTCAGATGGTTATTAGATACTTCATGCCGATGCTTGTCTGGGTCGTTGTCAAGGATGAGCTTAATTTTCTCCCCCCAACTCGATGATTTCCTTCACATTATCATGGCTTAGTCCAGGTAATTCAAGGTTTTTCTCTGGTGGTGGGGGTCCCGCGGAAGCTGTTGTGAGGGGAATAGCGGGCACAAGAGAGAACTGTATATGCGGACTGAGAACAATGAGACAGGCCCGGCTAGGTCAGCGACTTCTACCCTCTGGTGGCAGGGTACGTCATGTTACATTAGATCAATCACAGCTAGCGGCGGAGGGAATGCGTGGGTGGTAAGGATGCGTGGCCCAATCACAGTCTGATACGTCATATGACGTCAGCGATAACGTAAGAGCGGCCTAATGCGCACCACTCACTGCGCCGCTTCCCGCGTATGGTCAAGAATGGTCCGTGTGGGTAAAAAATGGCGTGGCGGTCTGGAGCTCTCCAGCCGCTCGCCGTGTAAATGACCAAATTTACCACGTAATTAAAGCATTTTCATTCTGGCAAGGCACCGCGTAAATGACCAAATGCGTAAACAAAAACCGCGTAAATCCAGACTATACTGTACTATAAAATTATAAAATACTGTACAATACACTATAGAGTACAGTATTTTCTTTATCTCTAAGCCACATTATAGTACGTATTTTAATGATGTGCACTTGGAGCACAGAATCCCCAGTTTTCTCAACTTCCCTCCCAAATTTTTCCCAGTGAGTCAAAGATCGTTAAACTGAAAAATGACAATTGTTAAATGAGAATAGGTGCTAAAAATTTTTAATTGATGAATTGAAAAGCTGCTAAGTGAACGATCGTTAAACTAGGGATGACCTACAGTATATTGTATTTGTTTTTAGCTTTCTAAGCTTATAGTTTAATTCAGCGGCATTTGACCTAAGCTGTTGTGTTGCCAGGGATGTTATTACCACAATCAATCAATCAACTACTGTGCAAAGTAGTTCTGAAAGTGACACACAATGCTATACATATACAATGTTCACATAATATTAAACTAATATATATATATATATATATATATATATATATATATATATATATATATATATATATATATATATATATATATATATATATATATATGTATATATATATATATATATATATATATATATATATATATATATATATATATATATATATATATATATACACACACAGTTGTACCCCACTTAACGCGGTCAATAGAACCCAGAGGGTCCCTTGTTAAGTGAAATCCGCGTTAAGTGAACAACAGAACATATGGGATTAATTCCAATAGAAACCGGCCCGACCCCCAAACTCCACTTTTTGACGACACACAACTATGTTGTAGTAAAAATAACATCTTAATTTTATGATGGTACATGCACACAATTAACACTTAAGAGAAATAGAGAAATACAGTCGCCAAGTTAATGTCCATTCAAATAATGGACTCAACTCCCTCCCCCTCTTCTCACACTACACTGCTGGCTCTTCCCTCTTGAGAAATTTTTGGGGGAAAACCACTAAATTTTAATAAATAATACCTCAAACTAAAGTTAGGATAATACAATTGACATTGCTGGATTCCTTGTAAGACCAGGAATATTTTGAATATAAATGTCATATATTTTGCACAAAAGATAACATAGTTACTCAGAAAAATTTTTTATCTAAAATTTGTATGTCTAATGCAAAATATATGATGTTTATATTCAAAATGATCACCAAATTATAAGAATTCCAGCAATGTAAATTATATTCTGGCCGGGTAATTTGTATGAATTTTATGAGCTAAAACAGGCAGTCAGGCAGGGTGGCGGGTGGCGCAAATCTAAAAATAGCGTCTCGAGCCGGACACTCACCGCGTATATGTGGAAAAAATCAGTGTTAAGTGAAAGTTCAGCTCTGGCGAGGCACCGCGTATATGATAAAACGCGTTAAGTGAAACCGCGTTAGGCGGGGTAATACTGTATATATATATATACAGTATATATATTGCATATGAATAGCATATTACTGTACCTATGAAACACATAATAGAACTCATATACGTACTGTTTACTAACTTCTAGGATTCTTTAGTAGACAACCTGTATTAAAATACAAAGAACATATGGAGCCTCGTTTTTATGTCCATGTGTTCAAAAGTTGGACATTCATAACCCAGGGACTCGATGTACAGTATTTAAAAAGACACCATGAGCCAGCTGGTCACTGTAATACCTAATGTCTTTTATACTGATTATAAGATGTTTGATATTGGTTCTGTTGGTGCAGTAGTATGTGTACACCAAATAAATCATTTTATGGCTGATACATCAAGTACTGTACAGTATCAGATGATTATGAGAACCTTCAAAGAACAAAACTGTAGTATCTAACAGCAATGTGTTTAAAGAGTTGTATCCTATGGACTTTACTGTCTTGCAAATCTCTATTTTTACAAACATTTTGAGATTCCACACTTAATTTTTTTTGCAGTTTTCATTAACTCACTTTATTTTTATGATTAATGTTGTATTTAAAAGTTCTTAATTAGTGATAGTAAAAAGAATTTTGTTGCCTTTAAAGATTATGTAAATTAATAGAAAAAAATTACGAAGTAACTTGTCAGTGTTGATTCTATAGCTCTGAGTTATTCTCATAAAGTATATAATTGTTCCAAGAAATGTAGTGAAATATATTAATGATAAATGAGCATAAGTTGGAGTCTTCAAGGTAGCTTTTAAATACAACTTTATTTCCCAGTTTGGTTTGTTACTTATCTTGTGTTGTGTGTATTACTGGTAAATGGTCAAGAGGGAACATTTCAGTAATGGATTAATGTGACACCAAATTTTTATCTTGTGTGTTTGAAGAAGTTCCTCTCTTGATCATTGACCATTTTAGCTTTAGCTTATTCTTTTCCTGGACCTGTAGGTGCCTCAGACACAGTTAGTTCGCATGGTGACTATAACAGTCTGGATGAGAGCTGCGAGGTACTGTCTGATGGGAGCCTTGGCCAGGTTGGCTCCTCAAACTTCAGCAGTGCAGCCACCAGCCATGGTAATAACTTGCATTTTTTTCCATGCTTCTGTAAAACATTATATAATTTATTTTTAGTGTCAAATATTTTATTCTTTAATAATTTGTATACAAATTATAATGCTTTTTGAATATAAGTAGCAGTTTATGTAGTTCATGTAGAATACCTACTTTTCTATCATGAAAAACAATGTGCACCATTTTCCCCCTGTGGATATATATAAATTGTTTTCCTTTTGTCACCTACTTTATGTTCATTAATTTATAATTAATATTGAATTTAAGGATAATAAGAATGGTTATGTTATTTTACAGACGACTTATTTTACATGCCACCTATTGTCATAAGTGATCAGCATGCATTTACTTGAAGAATTTTCTTGCAGCAACCTTGACGAGTGCAACAGATGGTGAAGTGCTGCCAGTTTTAGAGGACTCTGGTAAAGGAAATGATGTGTAATTTACTAACACCATAGAATTAGTAATATGCCTGGATAATTTTAGAAGTGATTAATCTTATTACGAGTATACTAGTGCATATGTTGTGTCATAATGATGCTTGTGTACCTTACATCCCTGTGTTATGTATCACAGAGATAAAATACTTGGGGGTGTTATTTCTTAGGTGCAGTATAACTTCGTTATTACAGTACACCAATGCTTACGCTATTAAGCTATATTATTGAATATTTATTAATTTATGGCTTTCAGTGTTTCACTGAGTGATTACTATGAGACATTAAGCATCCTATGGCATTTATGCATATGACATGGGACACATTAATTCAATGGCAGGAAGCATTACTTATTTGCATAACACAGTTTCTGTAAAACAGCCTTTTCACTTAGTTACATTGTAATTCTTATCAAAATTCCAGTGATATTATGACTACCTATAAAGGTCATTGTGGCATATCAATCTTAGGATCTAAGAGTTTATTATATCCCTGTATGTGCTCAAGATATCTGACAATTATAATCAGTTCTTTTCCTCAATAAGGGAGTATTTTGTTACCTCTTCAGACTCAGGTAAGGCCTTTTTGATTACAAGGTTATGCAGATAACTCAGACTATTGTGTGTGCACTCGCACTCCTGTTTTAGTGAAAGTGAAAATGGTTTATTAAGACACGCTCACCACTTTTCTTAAGACATTCTTGTACTTTTACGTCCGTCCCAAAGCTACTACACTTCCTTTTAGCCAATACACCACCTTGCTTCAGTTTGGAACTGATGGCTACAAAAATAGTCCACCATTGTCACCAAAGGCTCAACAAAGTTGATAATTATAGTCCTTGGAGCACTTTAACATAATGCCTGTGGATACAGGCGACTGGTATTGAGCATGTATAGCACGGGCGAGAAGGATGAACTTTAAGAGAATGGGAAGCTGGTGGGAATTTCAATCGCTCAAACGTTTGTGCTCCTGATGATCGACGGATTTCAGCCTTAGAATCCTCTTAACTTTGGGGACTTTTTACGTGTAGTTCCACAATTATTTGGCCACTTAGCGGTAAGTGCGAAACCACTTGTAATGAATACACTTAAAACGGGGACCACCTGTACTCCTCAGCCACTGAGGTTAGACTCAACACATTGAACTCATGAGGCTATCAGTAACACAGTCAGCCGAGCCCACAAATAAAAAAAAAACGAGAAAAACGCAGTTCAAGTTTTTAAACTTTCAAAAAGCCTCATCTTATGTACCATTAAAGATATCTAAGTGATTTTTTTTTTGTTATGTTGAGTTAAATAAAATAATCTTGAATTATACCTAGTGAACTTAAAATTTTATTGGTGAAATTACTGCATCAAGCATGGGTCCCCTGAAAGGTGATTTCTCCTCCATCCCCAATTCCTTCTCTTCTCCTCCAGGAACCTTCTACATACACACCTCAAAGTAAGTGTACTTTACTGCATTTTTTTTTTACTTTGTAAGTACTTTTCTGTGAGCTGGTACCAATTACCCAATATCCCATTGAAACAATGGATTTGGTTAATGAATTGTGTTTGTTAACCGAGGGACCACTGTATATATTATTTAAAGAAAACTATGGATACAGGAGGTAAATATACACGAAAGTTTTTTCTAAATACTCCCTGCTAAAAAATGCAGTTTGTATATATTTTTACATTAAGCACATTCGCCAGTATTCGGACAACCGGCCTTCTCGTACAGGAGGTCCCCTCTTTTAGTTTGGATTTATAAGGGTTCACTGTATATCTGAAGTGGTGTTGAGCTTTGAGAAATTTTAATTTACTAAGGTCAAAGGTTTGAAAGATTTTCCCCCCCCCCCCTTTTTTTATGAAAATTCAAACAGCCCAATATGAAAATGTCATATATGATGTTAAATTGTTGATCCTAGGGCTCTAGTGATATCTACTCCTCTTTTCAAAACAACATATGCACATTTATGAATTTTAACCCCATGGAAATAATACTAATTTTTGCCCCTTTACTTTTGAGACGCCGCTTTTAATATTTTATTTCACTAACGCCAGACACTTTTATACAGCAGAGAGGGGGCCCTGTAAACATGGGATTAAGTTGGCCCTATTGGATGGTGGGAGTGCCAAGAGGAGCGATTTATAACCATAATCTTTTGTCTTTTGGAAAGGGAAAAATTAAACTATGTGAAAAAATTATTCTCTGATTAACATTTTCACGTCCCGTGTTTCCAGATTCTGCCCACGCCTTGTTTGTGCGAGCCATTTACCTGGTGTGTCATCGGCTCATCTCCTCGTGGAAGAGTGACGTCAATGTTTCACTCGCTGGCTTGGAACTGCTCTCAGGTTTAGCACGTCTTAGCATTGCGGAACAAGGTGTGTATTTTTTATTTATTTTTTATTTTCTGTAATATCTAGAAATGACATTGTATGTGTGGATGTTATATTCAGTACTTTAGACTAGTGGTGTGATTTTTATAGAATTAGCCTACTACGTATTCATAAATATTGTTCATAAAACATATTGGAAAATTTAAGGTGAATTCATAGAATGATGTATTCATGAGTAAGTCAGGTATCCCCTACTTTATGAATGGGTTAGGTTCCTTGAAAACCATTTGTTAAATGAATTTTTATATCTCAAATAAGAGAATATGTTGGAAAAATTGGGTTTGGTTCCCTAATGTAAAAAAAATGCAAATATTATACCCAATAAATTTAAATGGCTTCACAAACAACAACATAAACTTATCTCACTACTGTAATTTAGAACCTAACGCATTAAAACATTAATAAAATATAAATTTGGTATACATTACCTTGAGGGACGTTATTCGCATAAGGGAGAATAACTTTCGTATACTGAACTGTAGTGTGAGAGTTGTAAAAATAGAAAATTTTTAGATAATTTTTGTATCTCAAATGTTTGTAAAGTGAGGGATACCTGTACAGTACTACACATTAATGAATGGATGGATGGCAGATACAGTCATACCTCTGTTAGCCGGATTTCCTCGTAGCTGGAACTCTCCAATTGCCGGAATTAAAATTTCTCAGAAAATCGTTCACAAAGCTGGAATTTTCCGGAAAATAATAATAATAATAATAATAATAACCATTATTGTTATATTATTATTATTGTTATTATTATTATTATTATTATTATTATTATTATTATTATTATTATTATTAATAACAAAATAATAAAAATAAAATAATAACCATAAATAAATACAAACAAAATAAATAAATAAAGAGTGAGAAATGCTCCACATTATGTATGTTGTGTTGTCAAAGTAAGAGAAACAATTGAGACCCTGCAATTGTGTGTAAATGAGGCAGAAAGTCAGATGAGCAACCTGGGACATGGTCACAATTTTTGTGATGCCATATGGCAGCAGGGTCTACCATTAGACAACACATTATGCTTCCAATATCTTCCCAGGTGGTAGTACCTCCCTGTTTGGTAGCTGCCTACTAATTACTAGGAGTCAAGGAGTGGCTTCTTCAAGTGCTTATGGCATTATATGAAGGCTCAAAAACCTGTTTAAGTGAATGGTGAGGAAAATGAGGAATTTGAGGTGAAGTAAGGGGTTCAACATGGGTCTGTGTTGAGTCCCTTCTGTTTATCATAGTGCTGAAGGCAAAATCACAGGACTTAAATCCTGTTCTACCCTGTGAGTGGCTGTACGTTAATGACCTAATGCTAATAACAGATAGTATTGAAGAGGCAGTGGAGAAATTTAAGAAATGAGAGGATGAAATAGAGGTTAAGGACCTGAGAGTGAATGTGGAAAAAAAAAATATTGATTAGTGGTGTGGCTGAGGGATCCGTGGTGGAAATTGGAAAATTACCATGTGCTGTCTGCTGTAAAGGTGTTGGCAGCAACTCTGAAATGTGCAGCAAATGTGGAAGGTGAGTGCAGAAGAGGTGAAGCAGAGCAGAGGGCAGACTGTAGGATGTTTCTGACTTTGAGTGTGTTATATGCACATGTAACTCTATGGTCTTAGTAAAGCTGGAGAAAATCAACATTATGGACATATCTGTGCTGTTTCAATGAGTTCTGTTACTCGGGTGACATGATCAGTGCTGGAGGTGGTACTGAAGATGGTTATTTTGCAAGAGTCAAAAGTAGCTGGAGGAAGTTTAGGGATATGCTGCCTTTATTGAGGGCAAAAGGACCTTCTTTCCAAATAAAAGGAAAAATGTGTTTGGCTGGTGAGAGAATGTGTTGTTTCACGGCAGTTAAAGTGGATGACATAAATAGGTTTTAGAGAGCTGAAATTAAAAAAGTGAGATGGATGTGCAATGTGAACCTGAAAAATAGGAAACCATGGTTAGAGCTAAGAGAGCAGCTGGGTATTGAGAGTATTGGTGGAGTTCTGTGTAGAGGCAGGTTAAGACGGTTTAGGCATGTGGAGAAAATGGATGAGACCAGCTGGATCAAGAGGTGCAGAAGTTTAAATGTAGAGAGGAGGAGAGCATGAGGCCAGCCAAGAATGACATGAAGAAAGTTTGTAAGAAATGGCTTTAGATTTAAGAGCCTGACAAGAGAGGCTTCAAAGAGGCTGCAAGAGACCGTACAGCAGGGAGAGCTGCCATCAGGTAATTGTGGCTAACCCATGTCCTACGCCACTGTGTAAAATGGCAATAAAACTTTGATGATAATGATGATGAGTTCAGGGGTTTTACCCCAGGGACTCTGTGAGTCAGGCTAATGATTCATATTTGGGCTAGAATTATGGTTGCTAACATTAGATGTATGAGATGTTATGCCAGTATGCTACTTGTGTATGTAACCAGTTACATATTTCTTTGATATTTATTCTTAATTGGTAGGTGTAAGTTTTTTCAACTCTTTGTTGTGCTAAAGTGATTTTTAATTTATATACCAGTATACAGTGGTCCCTCGATTAATGAACAGTCCAATTAACGAAATTTTGGCAAATGAATTCGCTCCCATAAGGACTTTCAATTCCATTAACGAACAAAACTTCGATTAACGAAAGCCTTACGAGAAACACGCTTTGTTGTGCGCATCAACTGATCGGCTAGTCCGCCAATACAGTACAGGTAATTGGTTCTATGTTTGCATTTGTTTACAGTGGAGTAAATATCAAGAAAGTTGGTCTCTTGAATATTTTTGTATTTTTACATTAAAATTATTGGTCATTCTGAAATTGAGTTCACTTATTGATAATATACGGTGCAAAAATTATTATGAAACATGAAGAAGGCATTAGAACCAATGCACTCTGTAAAGAATATGGCATGTCATCATCGACTGCCTCTACAATCAGCTGTTTGATATGTAAACAAAGCTGCGGGGATTACGACATATACACCTCAAAGTAAGTTAAAATATAGTATTCTATTGTTTTTTATTTATTATTATACATTATACTGTACAGTACAGTACTGTATTTAGCTTATACTTAATGTTTTGTTAATTCTATTACCAGTATGCTGTACAGTATTTTGTATGTACTGTATTTTTTCTGTGAGATGGAATCAATTACCCAATATCCCATTGAAATAATAGATTCCGTTAATGAAATTTTCGGTGAACGAACAACTCTGTGGAACCAATTGTGTTCGTTAATCGAGGGACCACTGTATACAGTACTGTATGTGTATTTATATACCCACCAGATGGATTAGAGTGCAAACGTGCTGTCAAATGGTTGTGTGACTATATAGCCTATCAGTGCTCAAGACCCCCACGTGCACATTCCAAGGTGAGTACAGTAGTATTGAAGGCATTTAATTTTGTTTTAGCACTGTTAGATCATTGCTTTACTCTGGTAATACTGTATCATATTTGGTCCACAGAAGTACTCTTAAATATTTGTTAGCCTTGGTAGCTATTGCTTAAGTTGTACAGTACAGGTATGTCCCAATTTATGAAAGGGTTTCATTCTTGAAAAACTGAGTAAATCAAAATTATGAAGCTCAAAGAACATTTTTCTCTCTACAGTAGTAATCTCCCTGTTAGCTAAAGTCCCCAATCTTTGATTCCTGATCCCTGGAATTCTCCATTAGCCAAAATAGCAATTGGGTTGGAAAAATGCCGGGAAAACCCTCCACTCCGAGTCTGTGAACGAGATTCCAGTGATGAAAATCAGACACATTTTCCGAAAGAATTTTGTGAAGGTTCCGAACCTGGGAATAAATTTTCCGGGAGTTCCAAGAGATTGCATCATGCTCCAATGCATCCTCATGTTCCCATGAAATGATCGCCAAATGCCAATGCAGTATTTTTTATTTAGGGTATTTTATTTCTGATTTTTATTTTTATTTATTGTGTGGCTGCTGCCTGTATGGTGTGACATCACATAGGTAGAGGGAGAGTGCAGCTGGTCACTGTTACAGCTCACTGCCTTAATACAGACCTTCACTTCCCACACATACTCACCTATGCTCTTCATCTTGTTTTACAGCTGTTAAGAAACCTGTTCAATTTGATGAACTATTGTGATAGTGCGCACGACCAAGCAGTTACACCCTCATCCCTAACCAGTGAACCAGTGACTACACTGTTGCCTATTCTCTACTGGCCACCACTCAGGCTCTTGTCTTTACCCAGTAAACCATTGGCTATATTTTGGCCTATAACTCTGATTCTGCAACTGCAAGTTTTCTTTAGACCCCTGACCAACAATCACATCAAATACTTAAAATGTTAACGTAATAATATTCTTCTGTTCAGTATATTGTTCCACTCATGATTTCAGTTAGATATACATTATTTTCTTAATTTTCTTTTACTTTTACTCTTTTACATGCACACAATCATTCATATAGAATATGCAAAAAAAATAAATAAATAATTATCATAAGGTAAAAAACGTAAAGGTAGTAAGCAGCTCTTACCTGGTCGGCAGTTAGCCAACAGAGTGGTGGGAGGGGAGTGAGAAGCGGAGTGGGGGATCGCTCAGCTGTTCTCCTTCTCCTCACATTTACTGGTACAGTATACAAGCGACACAGTTCATCCAGGCAGTCACCATGCTGACTCAAAAGACATGTGTGGCTGCTGCCTGTATGCTGTGACGTCACATTGGGGGAGGAAGACTGCGGCTGGCCACAGTCACTGCTTCAATTAATACAGACCTTCACTTCCCACATTTGCACACCCATGCTCTTCACATTTTATAATTTTATATTACTGTATAGAGTATACAGTATGCCCCCCAAGTTCGCAGATTTTTACTTCGCGGTTCTTGGTCATTTGCGGATGACACCCTCGATGTACCCAAGAATGTCTGTGGGTAGTTTTAAGTTGCTGGCATTTTCGCGGCTGGGACAGGGAGCCATTCGTTCTAGTAACAGTAATTTCCTTTACCTGTATTGCAAATATGTGTGTCTGTGTTTACAAACACACCACACATATATACAGTACTACAGGTAAAAGAAATAATTGTCCTAAGGGCAAACACATAAAGGGAATATACATTTCTTTGTACACAAGTAAAAATGTTATTCGCAGCCATTTTGAGAACCTAGCCCTGTGAATTTGGGGGGCCCCTGTAGTACCTAAGTTTTTGATATATGTGAGTTCAACATATGCGAATTCACTCATATACGAGAACCTTATTCCTACCAGAAAGTCAATTTATGCAAGCAAGATTTGCCCTTATGTGGTTAAGTATGTCGTCACCAAGTCTCGTGTTTTGTCGGTTCTTGTCGGGCGTTGTGCCGCTTGTACATCGCTTCCCGCCACAAAGCACTCAGTCTCACACTAGCCCGCATTCCGTGTGGACTACCTCTCTATAACTCTGGAGGATTCTTTCATGATTTGGTGTTTTTTGCACCCATTATCCATATTTCTCCAGTCATATGGCTTGCAAGCGTCCTAACTTTAAAGTTAACTTTAATAACAAAGCACGGAGTTGACTTGAGGGTACACTCACAACCTCTCAATCCCAGGACCACTTTGCATCAGTTATTGCGGCTTAATGGGATATCGTTGTAATTCAAAAGTTTCTTTATCCTTTTATTGCACCTTAGAGATACAAGTAAATGTTTAAATGTGTATCTTGTTTATCCTGATATTTATTAGATATACAAGTAAATCATAATAGCTGAGTTGTCATTTTTATATCATGTGATAAATATTTCTTCTACTTTCCACAGGACTTACATTCAACTATTGTTGCGGCTTTCCACTGTGCAAGTGTGTGGTTGGTGGCTCACCCATACCTGCTTCAAGATAAGGAATGTCTGGCAACAGTTCTTGAAGTTGTGGAACTCGGTATCTCAGGTTCAAAGTCACAGGTAAGTTGTTTATTAAGATATACTGTAATAAAAAAAAAATGGAACGTAGGCTGAAACGTAGAGATTTTGAGTGTTAAGAATTTTGTTGAAATGAATATTGTTTTGCAAAGAATGGTATGCTTTATTATGCCAGGTCCTCACTGTTGTTCCATATGTAAAACATTTAATAATAAGGGATTGTTTCCAAAACATTTAATGTAATTAGAGGAACCTCCAAGATGTTCAGTAATACCCTTTGAAATCTCAGCAAATCAGCTTACAATGAGGTCATTATAACATACTGTATTGTATAGCATTTATTATGGAGATACAGTCCTGACAACATTACTTGTTACCTTTGAGTGATACATGATGGCTCAATTTAGTTACTTGTTACACTTAGACAACTGATTAATGTATAAATATATCACAATATTATTTATTAAGTGCTGATAAATACACTACAGTAATATTTACTAAGTGTTGAAGACAGTTGTTGTGGTAAAAACCAACCATCTTGAGCAGTGACTGCGGAGATGCATGATGAGAGAAGGAAACCATTGGCAACACTGCTTGGAGGGAGGCTGGTGATGATGGTCAGCTGGTTGGCTTTATAAACAAGCACTGGAAACTGAATACAATGCAATTATTCATCTGGCATTGGGTGTGGGAATTTTTCAGGAAAATTTATTATTTAATGACAATATTTTATTAACCCGGCTCCAAATGAACGTAAATTGTGTGAGAATTATGGTAAAACTGCATACAGATAGTCGTCGACTTACGACCAATGCGACTTACGTCTGTTCGACTTTACGACCGGCGGTACGACAGTTTTGGCCCCAGCCCCAGTGTAAATAATAAACCAATTGTACTGTAGTATGCAGTGATTTACTTAAACCTGACGACCGTAACAATAATGAACAAAGAAAATGTTGATAAAATATGACTTAAAGATGATTATATTATCATTACACATTACAGTATAATATACGTAAGGTAATTATAACATAGGCCGACTTACGACCAGATCAACTTACGACCGGTCGGCCGTAACCAATCTAGGTCGTAAGTCGACGACTACCTGTACTGTACTGTTGGGTTAACGGGGTCGAGCCACCCCCACCCTACCTCCCACACAATTGACTTCCCACTCTTAATTTTCTTATTTTAAAGTTTATTTTCTTTGTTTCTAAATTGTATTAGAGCAATGAAATTGTATTTCCATAACTTTTATGGTTTCTCAAATAATAATGACATGTGTGGAGCCTTCTCACAGCTAACAAGCACACTTGTGTTATGGTGATTCCTAGACTTCATATTCTCCCGTACACAGTATACCCCTACACTCTTATTTTTCTTATCTTGTGTCTTTATATTACTGTACAGCATGCAGTATTTTCTTTATTCATAAGGCACACTTGTACATTGAAATGAGTTTTCTGCAATTTCTGTGGTTGTGGAACGCATAACAATGGCATTAGCACAAAGCCGTGTCAAAGGCGACTGACATATTTTGGTATGATAGAAACTATTACTTGAAGGGCACTTTTATTACTTATTATGGTTAATTTTACATTATTTTATGTGCTTTTAATACTATTTATGTGTTGTATTCAGGTACAGTACCCACAGACTTAGTATAAAACAGTGGAGGATGCAGACAATGTATACCTGTATGTGAAAGAATTGACGTATAATGAAACTTTCTTCCAATATTTGTTAGTGATGTACAGTCCCCCAAAAAAGTATCATTATCTATGGGGCTCGATGTGATTCGAGGCTTTCCGAACAATGTTACTCGACCTGTTTCTGAACGGTTGGTAGTTCTACATACGCGACCTTTGAACATGAATGAGTATACAGTGGTCCCTCGGTTAACAAACGCCTCGGTCAACGAAATTTCGGTTAACGAATTACCTTCCATAAGAATATTCAATTCGGTTAACGAATTCCTTACGAATTCCTCTCAACATGTTTTCGCTTGCTCACCAGCTGGAATATTAGTCCACCAATACAGTAATCGGTTCTAGGGCTTAAATTCGTTACCATTTGAATAAATATCAAGAAGGTTGTGCTATTCAATAATTTTCCAAGCCTTATATTAAAATTTTTAGTTATTTTAACAATTATTTAACATAATTGAAGTACAGGGGACTAGTTTTTAGCGCGCCAATCAGCCACTTGACTCACCCAGAATGGTGTCAGTTTGTATCTCTGGTCAGTGGAGGTAACATCTTGCTTGAGACTCTCTTGAACATAAACTATTTTTATGTTTTTGCAGTACAATTATTGGTCATTCTGAAATTTATTTTACATATTGACAATATATAGTGCAGTGCAGTGTTGATTTAAAGAAAATAATCTTGAATTACACCTAGTGAACTTAAAATTTTATGGGTGAAATGATGGCATGAAGCATGGGGTGATTTCTCTTCCACCCCCACTTCCTTCTCTTCTCCCTTCTCCTCCACCCCCACTTCTAATTCCCATCATCATCAACCAGGAGCCTTCTACATACACACCTCAAAGTAAGTGTGCTTTACTGCATTTATTTTTAGTTTGTATGTAATTTTCGGTGAGCTGGAACCAATTACCCAAAATCCCATTGAAACAATGGTTTCTGTTAACAAAATTTTCGGTTAACAAACGACCTTCTGGAACGAATTGTGTTCTTTAACCGAGGGACCACTGTATCGCTCAGTTGAATTACAACACTTTTATTTTCACCTCTTAACAAAATGGATTTCCTTTGCTTTTTGGTCACAGAGCACCATTGTCACTTCATGTTCATTTTGCACTTAGGGTTGAATGGGGTGCCACTGGTAAATCAGGAAAGAACAGCAAAATGTTGTCTCTATAAAGTGTGTGCATAATGAATAACAATCGTAGTAGATCTTAGTTTTGTATTTATCAGTTTGGGGAGTCAAAGAAACTTTTTCCCGGACATATTCATTTATCAATTGTGGTAAACTGTAAATTGATCATGTTTTGTTGATCTTTAATAGTTACACCAACACACATGTGAACAAATAAAATTTTTGCCACAATTCTTTTCTTTTTTGTGTATCTGTGATGGTATATACAGAGGGTCCCTGACTTACGAACGCCCACCGATACGAACGAGGTTAAACTTTATATTTACAGTACAGTATTTTATTTACCTGATGACTTATTTTTTACTCTCATATACTGTATTTTGTTATAAATTTTTTTTCTTTTCTCTTAAATTAAGTGATTTTAGATGTATATACCTATGGACTTAAGCTATGATATACAGTGGAAGTCCAAAAATCCGGACTGCTTGGGGATTGGGTCGGTCCGGATTTTCAGATTTTCCCGATTCTCAGGCAGTACTTTTAAAATTCAAATTTAAGGAGGAATAAAGAAGTGATGAACTGGTACATTTTGATAGTTTATTCATTAGCAAATATAGCATGCTTCATTTATCAAAACGAGCAGTTTTAATGAAAAAGCTGTGAATTCTAGAATTTTATTCTTTACCTTTTTTATATCATAAATTGTAGACTTTCCAATGTCGTATGTTTTCATTAGAACAGTATTGCTCACACCACGTTTTAGTTTCTTAATTATTTCAAATTTGTCACTCAATTTCAACGTGTTCTTCTTTCTCTTAACACAACGAAGTTTATCTACTTTAGGAGCCATTATTATGGGCTTGTACAGTACTGTACTCTGTAAATGGAAAGAGTAGGACTCAAAATTACTTACGTTGTCACAGTTTGATTGCTCGTTTTAAAGTGGCGACCGCATGGTCGCTTGTTGTCACTGTGCAGCTGTGGCGCTCACGCATGCGCATATACACGCAAAAGCCAGCTAAAAAAAAAAGTGAGTTTTCGAAAGGTCCGGATTCTCGGGTGGTCCGGATTTCTGGCATCCGGATTTTTGGACTTTTACTGTAGTGGGATTTTAAACATTGTTCTGTAAGTACGGTACGTATACACATAACATGTGTTTTGACTTAAGTATATTTCCGACTTAAGAACATCCTCAGGAACGGAACCCGTTCGTAACCCGGGGACTCCCTGTACTGAAAAGACGTAAAGGCTTCCCAATTGAATTTTCTACAAATTATACATACAGTATTGTTTCCAGGTTAAGTCGAGTGATGCCCCTCGCCTGAAACACGAAAAAGAACTCAAACCAGCGAGCATGAGAGTGAGAGATTCTGCTGAAGCCTTACTGTCATGTGTACTGTCTCAGGTTAGTGCCATCATATATATTGTCTCAGGTAAGTACTATCATGTGTATTGTGTACTGTCTCAGGCAAGCTATAATTATTATTACAGTATTATTATTTTTTATTTTAAAACATTTGAAACCTTTCAATAATATAGTATCTAATGTACAGTACTATATACCTTTTACATATTTTATCAGCAAATGCTTGATATGGTGTACTGTATACAGTATTAGATTAATATGACAAAGGCATTTCAAAGGTAAACATAAATACAGTACAGTAAATTGATTTTATAGTGATATTGATATTCAGAGGATTGATAGATTTTTTAGCCTTGGCTTATATGATGTAGAGGCTATATAGATGACTTATTATACAGTAACAGTTTACATGGCAGATCTGTCTGTTATCGTACATAGTGAGCACGTGGGTGGTTGATGCTGACATAGAGGACGTGTCAAACACATCTGAATCACTCGGCTCTAATAGAGAAAGTCTCTTGATTGCAGGGAGTGTGAAGGGCACAGCTCCTTGCTTATCTCTCATTCACTCACACTGAGTTGTTTGTTGACTCACACATGTTCTGTGATACTTCCTGTGGGATTAATTTTTCTGATTGAAATTTGATATAAAGTACTGCATCATATTTGAATTACATTGATCAACTTTATCCTTGGACTAATTAATGAAAATTCAGGGACTCAGATGGTCAAGTGATGTTCAATCAAAATACAACCAGGTTGGGGGAAAGTGGATCATGGTGCCATATGTCATGGGTAGTGATGGATCACAGCCACAGGATAGCAGTCTTTTTTAATCCTAGCAGTTGGAGGTTCCTTATTTTGTCATGGCTGTCCCTTGCCCTGGATCTAGTTATGTGATTATAACTTTCAGATGGGAAGAATTTGGACATCTTCTTGAACTTAAAAGTTTCAGCATTTGGATAAGCTGGTGATCATTGTAAAGAATAAGGGTATTACCAGAAGCTTGCTCAACATAGATATATGTTTGGTTAAAGTTCCACCATCACTCCAGGTCCAGAGATGGCTTAATGTTTTTTTTTGGGGGGGGGGGGGGGGGGGGGGCAGAATTTATTAGGTCTTTACGGAGTAAATTCAAGAATTTTTCAAGAAAGGAAAACACGCACAAAAGAACATCTGATGTAGGGTTGAAAAGTTCCACTATACATGCACTGGCAACATGGTAATGGTAAGTTTTTACTGTCCAGATACACGTGATTCCAGGAAAAAACACATAAAGAAGACATGGAACATTCCTGTCAATCATAATGAGTGATGAAAGTTCTTAGATTCATTGGTTAAAACTAAAAAGTATTCAAGGTTAGGGGATGAGGTGTCATAGACTTGGGAATACTAAGGGACAGGAGGGTGTTGGAGGTGGTATCCCTTCTCACTTGGAGAGAGAGATAGAGTTCTGAGGTGTGGCTACTATATTACTCTTCTTTAGTTTAATGGGGTTTAATTTACCGGCTAATTTAACTTTGTCCAATATCACTTTTCATGTCTGGCTTTGACTTTGAGTGAGGGAGGGGAGGCTTGTGTCCATGTCCTAGTTCTTTAACCTATAGGTTTGAGTCATCTAGGGATTTTTAACTACCACAAAAGTAAACTGGATACTCTGTTAGTACTTCAGTTTGACAGTCAGTGTTTAATTACAGGGCACACTGAGTGGTCAATGGTTCCCCAGGTTGGTGGCAGGGTAAATGTTACCCAAAGTAAGTTTTGGGCCTTGGAGGCTCTGCTCTTTCTTGGTTGGGATGTTTTTACTTGATCAACCTGATTATATTCATCATACATGAGACCTTTGAGATAATGGATCATTGTTAAAGTTCAGGATGGTATCTTTTGAGAGTCCATTCTTTAGAGAGGATGACTTAATGTTGGGGAGACCAATGTTTGTTCCTCTCTGTCTTACTCCAGAACCAGATGTAGATTGGTTTATTATGATTGCTCTAAGTTAAACTGCAAAAGTGAGCCCAACACTTAAATCTTATTGGTTTACCTCCTACCTTTCATGTCAAACTGTCGTTATACTAGCCGAGTCAGGATCAGGCAACTCGACATGTCTCCATTCTCCTTTTGGGTTGTTTAGCTGAGCTAGATCCTGATGATGTCATCATGTTGCCGATGTCAATCAAATTATTAGATTGGATCGTATGTGTTCATGCTTGGCCTGTAAAAACTCTTCAGCCTTCTCCCTTATTCGGGTATGTTCATGCTACTGGGTATGGTTTAAAGTTTTTTTTTTTTTTTTTTTTTCTTCTTACGGGGATTCGCCCACCCGGGCACAGGTCACTGACCCACTTTGGGGCCTGGGGGGCTAAAATGTAATAATGATAATATTAATAATAATAATATTAATAATAATAAATAATAGTCATAATAATTCATAATAAATAAAATTTATGATAAAACAAACAAAAATATAATAGTGATGATAATAATACAGTAACTGTAATAATAATAATAATATTAATAATAAAGAACTATAAATACAAAAATGAAAAAAAGGATCAAAAGTGAGAAGTGATATATGTATGTTGTGTTGTCAATGGTAAGAGAAACAATTGAGACCCTGCAATTGCGTGTAAATGAAGCAGAAAGTCAGATCAGCAACCTGGGACTTGGTCACAATTTTCGTGATGCCATATGGCAGCAGGGTCTACCATTAGACAACACATTATGCCTCCAATAACTTCCCAGGCTGTAGTACCTCCCTGTTTGGTAGCTGCCTACTACCTACCTACTACTACAGTATAAAGATAATCTAATTTCTGAATTTTGTGAAGTTTTAATCCCTAACCACACGAGTTGGGGCTCGGGTCAGGGGATTAAATCCACAATAGTTTCTGGCTTTGCAGAGTTAATCAGTTTTGTTTCTGTTATAAAATGGGATGTCAGGGTCAATCCACAATTTCTATTAAAATTGACACACAATCCACATATGTTGGGAAAGAAACCAATGTCAACTTATAACTCGAGGTGTGCTCTCAACACATGGTAAGAGATGGGTGTGTTGTGTGAGGGTAACAAGCCAGTAACACCTCACATCATCAAACAGGATTTCATGACTAATCCTCTATTTCATTTCCTCACAGGTTGGTACTTTTCCATCAGTGTGTGGAGCAGAGTCATTGTCATCCTTACTTGATGAGATGACTCTTCTGAGACACTGTAACACATGGGGTGGTTCAGACCAGCTTACTCGAGACACAGCTGCTCAACACTTCCGATATTTTGTTGCCCAAAATTCAATAATGCTGGCTCTCTTGGAACAACCGCTCGGCAATCACCAAGGTACGACAGTCTTCCTTTTGCTGCATAATTTTACATAAAACAAGATGAATGAACTTGAAGGTACTATTTCCTCCTTTAAGTACAGCACAGTACTGTCTACTCTGATATGAAGATTACAATATTCTACAGCCATGAACTCCTACTCTTGGTTTTGGAGGCTTATCCCCGGCGGTTTTCGTCTTTATTTAAGTCATTAAAGCAAGATGCAGTGTTGGAAGATGTGTTGAAATAGAGAACAAATAATGATTTCCCCTCCCACCTCCCCCCCTTTTTACATCATGAATGCGACAGTAGTGGACTATTTTGGGTAGCCGTAGCTCTGTAAACAACTGCTGAATCCCTCCATGTGTCCACTCACCAGCATCAGTCTACCAATTGCTGCCATATTCACTTGAGTATGTTTGTTTAGACTGATTAAAAATCTTAACAAAACCCTATAAAGTGAGTGGAAAGCATCCAGAAAGTGATATCTGTGTGTCTGGGAAAGAAAAACAATTGGGAAAAGTATTAATCCTCAGGTTAAATTTGGATGTCTTAAGGCATTTTGATGTTGGCAAATAAGCTGTTGACATAATCAGAGTGCTTAGCCTAACCATTGACATTAACTGCAACAGAGAATCTTACAAACAAAGAAGATAGAGGCCCAGCTGTCTGTGGACCAGTATTTTAAATGTCCGTCCTGAGATGAGGTGGAAGACAATCTTGCCACTTCGTCTCAATAACTCCGCCCCTGTTCATGTTTTATTGTTTCATATGATTTCCCAGCTTTTTTTTATGTAGGAAGGCATTATTTAAATTAATTAATTACAATATCTTAGCACTCAGGAAAAAATATTTTCTCCAAGATTTCTGGTCATTCTGTGGGCTCTAAACAGAGCGAGTGACAGGCTCAATAAATAAATTTCAGGCGATCCTGAGAGTGTTAAATAGTTTTGGGATAGACAGTATCTTGTGACAGTATTACATTCACTTATTTTGTCTTGGGTTGACTATTGTAACTGATTATAGGTCTGACCCATCTAATTATCTATTGAAGAAAATTAAAATAGTGTTGAACAGGGTTGCCTGGCATACTTTTGCTCTCCCACTAACCCATTCTGGCCTTGTTTGTGTGGCCTGTCTCAGGGACACAGAGAGTGGTGTTCTCACATATCACTTGCTTTTTTTCCTTTGGTCATCAACTGGTATAGTATTTTATACTTCAGTTCTCTATTTTACACCATCAGATCCTCAGCCAACAGTAACAGCCCTGATACGGGGACCATTTGGGAGGGTGGCATGGACCATGCAGCTTCGTCACCTACCCAGGCACAAATCCTCAGCTAAGCTATACACTGTTAATCCAGGGCGTCCTCTGCCCACGAATGATGTGGGAATCAAGCACAATGTGAAGCCCAAATACTTCCCAGAAAGTGTGGAAAGAATACCTCTTTGTAAAGCGTAAGTCTCCTGACAAGAACTCCTTGTGAGGTTCCTGTTTATTGCATTTCCTAAAATATAGTAATCATTTAGGGTTCTCAAATAAAAAAATTACCCTGTACTTTTTGCAGGTTAGGTTGACTATGTTTGATTGGTGTTACATGGTTTACAATATGAGGAGTCAAACTAGTGTGGAGAGGACAGAGCAGAAACATAAAAAAATATAAGCTAAGTAAAGAAAGTGACAGGAAAGATTAAAACAATAAATATAATTGCTGTGCACTTATTATCATCTTCAGTATGAACTCCACAAAGTAAGTCATTAGCCTTAGCCACCATTTTCAATTGCAATGTATCTTAAAAGTTCTCTTTGTTTGCTAAGTTAAGTGAGCAGTTTTAATCATACTAAGACAGGAAGGCTCCAGTGTTTACAATTCATAGTTTTTCTTTGAGCTTCATAATGATACAAGACCCTAAAGTAGGGGTCCCAACCTGTTTCTCATGAGCATCATTGAGCTCTCTGATAGTCTGGCAGTGCTCTTCTACAGTGCTTAAAATTGTGCTTGCAAACATCAGTTCTAAGTTTAGAACCTTAGAACATCACAATATAACTCCTCACTGACAGTTATCAAGCAGAACTGCCTAATGTATTACAAAATCCGTTACTGTTGCCAGTGTCCCGTTAATGTTAGTTTGAAATATACCAATATAGTTTATTTTTGTTGAAAGTTTAATTGCTGAAAAAAATAAGAGTGACAGATTTGGCAGAGAAATGGTCAGTTTTGTGTAATGTACACAGACAGGATGCTGAGCTGATGGTGTGATCCTTTACTTTAATTTTTAGGTTTTTAGGGCATTAATACAGGTCTGAAAAAAAATTTGACTAGTTTCATTATGTATTCTTTATTTTTGCAAATATTCAATGCCGCTCCCTTGACCATATAAAAATAAGCTGGGTGCTCATCAGATTAAAAAGGTTGGGAACTCCTGCCTTAAAGATTAGCTTGATGACCCTCATTATTTATTTATAATTTTATTTTATTATATTTTTTTTTATAATTACTTTTACTGGTCACTTGCTTTTTCAAATTCTATTTTTTTTTTATCATTTTCCCATAATCATGTACACAGTACAGTAGTACTAACTAACCCAAACTTATAAGGCTCAACTTAGTTTTGTGTCATGACATGTCAGCGTGACTTACAGTACTTGGCTTACCTTAGTACCGTAATTAATGAATTTCATGTAACGGTCATGTAACGGTAAACAAGGTAATTGTAAAAATACTAATGTGTAATCTTTAGGCTGGGCCAGAAAAGGGGTTATTTTCAAGAATTTACACTACAAGGTTGTAAGTCACCTAAAAGTTGTGAATGGGTATCAGGAACAAACCCATGATAAAATTTTTATTTTTAAATGACATCTTATGGTCAGACAGTCCGTTACCATAGCAACCGTTTCCGGCAAGACAACAAATTGACTAAATTGATGACTTCTCAGGCTGTGAATGACCGTCAGGGTTCATGTTGGTACCAAAATATGCAGAAAAGACAGCCAAAGAGCATAGAACATATACACAATGTCTGTGAAACAATTAATTCCACGTTTAAATAAAAAAACACATTTTCTTCACATTTATGGTCAATTTTATTGAACAAAATAAAAATTAGTTATCCCGAAATCTACCAATGGAAGTCAATTACTTCTAAGTAACATCAGTACACAATACACACTCATATTAGTCCCAACTGTACGAAACGGAGGCCAGTGACTTTTTTGTCACAACCTCAGTTGACGTTGCCAGTCCATGCAGCTTCTCTCGGACACCCTTCACAACTCTGTATAGTGCCTGGAGCTGCTCTTCAGATTTGGGGGCCTTGTTTGTGTTCAAATCTGTGGCGAGTCCTAGTGCCCGCTCTGCTGCGTCATTGACAACAGGGAGGTTGGCCACAACTTTCTTGCCATGACGGTAGTTGTCCGAGGTGGTCCATTGTGCAACGGGGAGCTTGACAAAGCTGGAGTCAATACCCAAGAGCTCAAACATGCTCCAAGAGTCATGTCCAATGAAGTCTTTGAGGGCTTTACTGCCCAATTGATGTGAGGCTGGCATCTCCTGTTTTCTTGTCTCTGGACTGTCTGTCGCGTCATGGTACCTCAGCATAGCCTTTCTCATCGTCTGTTTGTCAGATGATGTTCGGTCCGAGAACAGTGCCAAAGAGACCAATCTCTCTGAGAGATACCACAAATGCTTTTGTAGCTTCTGTCTGGCCGGAACGACAAAGGAGAGAAATTTGGCAGGCCACTTCATTGGGTCCTTGCTGATACTGGCCTCTGCCTTGAGGAGGTTCTTCATTAGTGCCAGGTCATTCGATGGTGCATCGGCAGCACTCGTGCACGTTAACCATGCTTTCGTGTAGAAGATTGCCAAGAATACAGCAAGACTGGTGATGTCTTCCAATTCTTCGGGTGCATATACATCCCCAAGCTGGCATCGGAAGAGTGCCACCTTAAACGTGTACAAAGTCTTGCTAATCCAACGGGCGTGATGGAATGCCCCAGGTGCTTTGATGGTGATGGATCTCCGACCGGCAGGGACGGTCCCTCCAAGAAACAGCAGTGTTAGTTCTGCCAGCTCCAGGTAGTCATGTCGAAGTGTCTCCTTGGTGCTGTTCTCGATCCATGTCTGAAGGAAGGTGATGGTGTTATGTATATAGCCCATCAACTCTCTTTGTGGAGCAGTCACCTCGACCAATGAGTAGTTGTTATGGTTCAATTCGCTCCAATTGTTCACCAGTCGCTTGAACAGCTGTTCATTGGGTCCTGTGGTTGGGCCATACACAATTGAGCAAGATGCCCCCCAATCAACTCATGGATGTGGTGTCTACATGCCAGTTGCAGAAGACTTCTACCAAACTCTGTCTCCAGTCTTACGACGACTCCACTCCAGACCCCAGAGTTCACTGCAGTTGTGTCAAAGACAAGAGCACCTATCCGGGATGTGTCCAGTGGATGGTCATTGAGGACCTGGAAAGAAAATAAATAGAATAAGGTGACTAACACATGCTAATATACAGTTAATCAATGAACGAGCATTTGTTATCGTTATTTATTACACGATCAGTAATCAACGAAGCGAAGAGTGAGTTAATAATACAAAATAATACTGAATAATCACCTGAATAATCTTTGCTGCCTCATTTTCAGCAGTTGACCTCCCTTCCATCCCAACAATTGATAGTAGAACTTCCTGGCCATCCGTCCCTGTCAGTATCACCGCCACTCGTTCCATGTCCTTGCCCACATGCATTAGGGACTTGATCAGCTTCCCATCCCAGTGTAGTGCATACATCTTGGAAGTGATATCGCCAAGTTGCCACTTAGTAATATCTGCCGCCTTCTCAAGCCTTGCAGACTGTCTACTCCTTCCCGTTGTGTTCACAGACAGGTTGTACTCCTCAAGGTTCTTCCCTCCATCTTTACGAAAGGCAGCAGCCAGTTCTGTCACCGCCCTATTTGAGATTGCGTACTTGTCAGCAATGAAGCAGGCTTCCATAGGAACACCTTCCATCTTCTTGCTGACCTTAGGGAGTGACACAGAAACAGTGTGCATTGGTATCTCAGTGGAATCTTCAGACTCAGGGTCGTGACTTTCTTCTACGGCATCTGCACTATGGGCAGCAGTGGCAGAGCGTAGACAATCCTTAGCTTTTCTCTCCTGCGCTGCCTGCTGATCAAGAAACTTGCGCTTCTGCCTTTTTGCTAGTTTCTGATCGCGTGGGCCCAGAGTTGCGGTGCGAGTAACCCCACGTACACCTTCCAGGTACAACCAGTCTTCCTTATCTGTCTGGTCTTGCTTCTCCAGCTGTTGTTTTGCTGCCAGTCTCTTCTCAAACTCGCGTTGAACAATCCAAAATGTCTGCCTCGTCTTTACCAAAAACTCCTCCCTTTTCTTGGTCTCTGTATCTGTTGTCCTATTCCTCTTACTCTTCCTTAGTTTGTACTCCTTAATATCTGTAAGGATCATCTGCTCTATCGCTTGCCACGATTTAAGGGTAATACCAGTATTTACCCACCAGTCCTGCAAGTCCTTTGTTACAAGTCTGGCGGCATCCAATGCGCTAGACTGAAGATGGCTGGCTTGCTGCAGTTGTTTATGATACCCATGGTACTGAAGAAGAACCTGTTCCCCTGTTGGTGGATAAGGGCCAGTGAATCCATGGTTTCCTGGTACACTGAAGATGGGGGGACACTTGTCAAAGAGCCACAGCAAGGTCTTGGTTTTGGTATTCATGCCTTTAGAAGTGAGGACCAGCAATTAGAAAACAAATATGCCTATTATTACATAAAGTTTGAATTTTATACACAAAATCTGAAACAAAAATGAGTTTTTTGCAAATATTTTTTATTGAATTGTATCACACCCACTGTCTAGTTGTCATATCATCTTGGGCTTTCAATTCTGCATCATTTGGTACCAGCAGCATCTCTGAGGGTCATTCAAAGCGTGATAAATCATTATTTTAGGCATTTTGTGTAGTTGTCGGTAATGGTTTCCACGGTAACAGACTGTCTTACCGTAAGACGTCAATTTTTTTTTACCAAATTTACATTTTTGTGTTCCTGACACTCACTCACAACTTTTAGGAAACTTACATTAAATTCTGAACAACTTTTTTTTTTTGGCCCAGCCTAGTAATCTTACTCTACTCAACACTATATCATTTTCACTTAGTAATTCAGTATAGTTTTGTTTATGATCTTTGAGTTCACTGCAGTAATGTTGAATGTGTCTTTGTAGTCTGTAGTGATGAAAGAAGGTGGGATTGTACAGTATTTATGTTGTGGCCATATTCAAGTTTTATTGTTAAATGGTTTTATTGCAGGGACAAGTCTATTCCAACTTTGGAGAGTGTGATTATGAATGATGAGAAATCTGCACTGGAACATGATAAGCTTCTTCAAATTTTGGACCATCAGGTAGAGTATTGTAGCACTGTGTAAACATCAGCAGCTAGGAAGTAAAATTGATTTTAGGAATTCAATTCTTTTTGGCAATATTTTTCTGGTGTAGTCTAGTGTTATCTTGTAGAATTTTGAATATGCTCTAATGCACATTTAAATTGTGCTTTTCCTGATAAAGAGGTTGAAATATGCTGAGCATTCCATAAATATTTGACGACTATCAAACGTATTCAAGATCGTTTTACGTGGGTACTCCTCATGAGGAATCCTCATGGTGAGGTTTGCCCAAGCCATGGGTGTTGGTCCTATTCTAGGTGATACAAATTGTGGTGCTTGCGTGGGACTTGCTCCAGGTGTGTCAACATTAAAAAAAAAAAAAGGAATGTTAGTATGCCTTACACAAACAGCTGATTGCAATTACTGTTAGTTGTGGGGAATAAAAATCAAATAAAGATACGGTATACTGAATCAATAGAATTATCATATACTGTATTGTACAAAGTACGAATCTTGTGGTATTTTTTTTTTACAAGTTGCATGTCGTCTTGTCTATTTGTTTACAACCGACCTGCTCGGTCTAAGTGTACTGCATTCTCACAGCCACAAAAAATGAACAATTATTCCATGATGCTTCAATAAAGTTGCTTTCATTGGTACCACATAACAAAATACGTTCTTTCTGTTTAATGTGGCAGGGCTCCAGGGGGGCTGGCTAGGGAGTTAGGTAGGTTTCTTTGTTTGGTTAGGTCAGGTTCTATTATGTTCACTATTATTCATTTGCGACAAATTATTTGAATGAAAGGTACTTAGAATGTTGAGATATATCTAGAACTGGACCCAAAAATATTATGGGACATTATGGGCAACTTGTAAAAATTTACAAATCTTGTATACTGGTGATGAATGAGTTCACCTGTGTGTGTGAGGTAGAGTGAAGACTTCAGCATCAGCATTGACTCATCCTTGACCTAGGCTAATATGCTACAAGTATTGAACCCTGACCTAGGCTAATATACACTATAAGTATTGAAGTATTTCATTAACTTCGGATATACTATCTGATTAATATATCACTGGACTGGCTCGCCCCGGGTGACGTTCCAGAACGCGCCCCTTTTCTTGCCAATGTTTAAATGCCCAGCGCGGGTTATCAGGCTCCAGTGCGAATATTTGCGACCCGCCACATGCTTGGCCACAGGGGAGCTTCCTAAACATAATTACCTACTTTGTTTGTTTCATTTTCATTGTTTGTCCATTTTATCATATTGTGTCAAAGTAATATTGCTAAAAGTAGTGTAGTTGTATTGTAGTGCAGTATTACTGTAAAATAATGCTATGATTACATTATAAATGTATTTATTTATGGAATAATTATTATTTTATGCATTACTTGCTCTACCAAGCACAAAGACAGCTAGACAGCCTGGCGACCGACTGAGTGTGTGTTGCCGAGCACTTTTTATGAAATATAAAGCAAATAAAATATTTTAAATTTATTATTTATAGCAAATAAGTATTATGATCAGTAAGTATATGCATTATTGGCCACCTCAGACACAAAGGCAAGCTAAACATAACTGCTAGGTGCTTAGGTGACTACGAGGCTCGCCGTCATAACAAGCTGTCCACTTATCTCCCTCGCTCCTCCCTCCCTCCGCGCTGCCAAGGAAGTTTCTAGAGGGTCAATATATAGTTTTTTTACTTATTTTTTTTATTGTTTTATCATTTAAAGCGGCACCCTAAACCGGGGCTTAAGGGTTAAAAATATTGACAGCTAAAGAGAAATCTTCCTGGAGTGTGTCAATAATTCCAGTAATATCCGTCTTGAGGATTCCCTACGCTTCTTGAAATTAAAATGTGGGCAGTCCCCATAAGGAGATCTCAAGCTAAACGATCTTAAATACGGCCGTATAAGTCCATGCTGATTCTTATACAGGTTTCCCTCTTTCTTTTTTTTACCAAACATGCACTCTTGAGAGGTTTTTCTTCTCTCAATATATTTAAAAGCAACTTGCATTGCATTTGGGGTAGACATTGTTTGTACAAATACCTGAAGTACAAGGTAAATAAATAAAAAAGAAGATGGGGTGGGGGTTGGGTGAGTGAGTGCATCTACCCTTTCTGAAAGCACACAAACAACTGTGCAACTCTTGGGTTTATTACATAGCTGTCATTGTTGATGAAAATTAAAAAGAGAAAAGGTCAATATTGGCAAAAAAAAAAAAGACCAAATAGGCTAAACCACCATCTCTTCTGGTTGCATATAATAAGAGGGTGAACAACTGAAATTGAACAGTCTTGTTCATCAAGGTATGACTGGAATATTTTAAGTCTAGTTTTCAAACTGGCAGCCCCTGTATCTGTCACCACATAACAATCATTACAGACTAAGTCAGCTGCTGTTTCTCCCTTTCTCTTTAGATTACTAAAATTGAAGAGAAATTAATTATTAAACTATTACAAAAATCAACTCAAGTCACAAGTCTCAAGTAAGAAGTCAAGTCAAATTAGATTACTGTGCATCCAAATTCAAGTCAAGTCTGAATTACAAAAATTGGGACATGGGCCAGATTCATGTCCCCACCTCAGGATGGTACTGCTGTACGGGGTAAAAACTTAATGTATGGGTTCGTAAGAGTGTTTGTTAGGAGAATAAGAATATATTGAGAGAGAGACTCTGACAAAGGAGGCAAAGATACATTTATCTATTGGAGATTTGTTGGAAGAAGCAAATTACATGTGACAGTTGATGTGCTTGAGAGCAATATATGGGCTGAAGGATGCAGAGAGACAGAACTGCAGAAATAAGGAAATGTGGAAGTGTATGGCAGACCTGACCAGGATTTGTTTAGAAGGAATGGATTTATGAAGAGAATGGGAGAAAGCCTAACAAAAAGAGTGTACCAGTGTATAATTCAGATGTGGAAGGTGGAAAGGAAATAGATTGATGGATGTATTAGAAATGAAACGTGTGTATGTGTGATGGTAGGTTTCGTGAGGCAACGTGGATAAACCAAAAAATGCCTCATGACTTTGTTGTTAAGAATGAATGAATGACAACAAATGGTGAAAGAGTTTATTTGCTCTTAGTTTTAGCCTACTTGCAGTACACCAAGAAAGAGTAAGAGTGAAAAAAATATATATATATATGTTTTTATTTGACATAATTTGCACTCAATAAATTTTATTTGTTTCTTTCAACAGATTGCATTTGAAGAAAGTGTTCGGCGGCAGGTCGAGAGGGAGACGTCAGAGTATCCAGATGTTGAGACTGAGTGTGTTGCACCTCCTCTCTGTCTTGAATTTCAAACAGCCCGTCTCCTCCTGTCCCATTTTGGCTTTTTGTCACTTGACGCATTGCAGGTAAGATAACTATACATACAAACATACTGTATATACTCAAGTATAAAGCGATCTCATATATAGTTTGATCCTTGATTTTGGGGTAAAGAGAGCCTGAGTTTTACATAAACTCTTGTACCATTCAACCCTAACTTTTGAGAAATATTAGGTATATTCCTAAACATATTGTGGCAACACACAGAGTCACACCAATGTGTCTTGGTCATGACCATCACCACAACAACTGACATTACGATCAGTGTAACCAACTCTCATGATAACATCCTACCCTTCATGACAACACACACACACACACAGTGTTCAGTTCAATGCCTCTGTTATCGCTCCCCTCCTTCCCTTCCCTACATGCCACCCCTTCACCACCCTCTTGTGTGGTAATGTTTCTCTTTACATTCAAGATCCAAATAATATTTTTCAGCAGTATTAGTCTCATAATATATTTTTAATATAATTTAAGCTTCCTCTCACATTAGTAATTTGTGTATAAAGTTGCCAGGTGTGATCAGCTCCACCTGTTGGGCAGGGAGACTCAGTAACTACACAAGGCACCGTGTTGTTTAACTTGAGCTGTAAGAAGTGGTGCTATATATGGGTTGAAAATCAAACTAAACCAGAGGACTCGCAGGGTGTGTGTCAGCAGTTCATTCTGAGTGCCGAGGTCACAGACTTTTTGCGGTGATTGTTATTGGGAAATCTTGATTTGTACTGTACTGTACCTGTCTAGGTACAGGTAAACTTTCACCCATGACAGAAGACTCTTGAGTGGGAAAATGTGTATACTGTACATAGCAGAGGATTTTTTTTAACTCATTTCACTGTGTGACAAGAATATAACCTTTTATACTGTAAAGAAATATTAGTGATTTATTAGAAAATATTTATTAGTGTATTTTGCAAACCTTAAAGAGTAAAAGTTTAAACTACAAAATGCAGATATAATTAATTACAGTATACTTAATTCATAAAGATTAAGCTACTCAAACAATGAGATCATCAACAATTGGTGCAGTTTTCCAGTGCCATCTGTAACATCACATCATGTATCTCAAAGTTTCAGCTACAGTGTGTCTCCTCATCTCACCAGTACTGTATAACCTCATTTATTAAATCTCTATCTCCTTGAGCCTTCCTCTCCTTATTAAACTCTGTCTGCTGCACTTTGTACCCTATTTACATCTTACAACTCATTCATCTGTCTACCAACACATAGTATAACATTCTTCAATCCTCGTCATCATTCTGACTTCATTTTTGCTTATGAATTTATTTATTTTTGAACCATGTACAATATCCCTGACTATCAACTCTCCCTTAGCACACAGATGAATAACACTATCTTTCTTTTCCATTCATTCCTGGCACTCTTTTATATCTCCACAAACCCCTCCACTTCTCTCTTATTAACTCCTACATTTAAATCCCCCACCACTGTTACATTATGTCTCACTTTAAAACTTTAACTACAGTTATTCAGGTCTTCCTAGTACCTGTATACATATAGACATTGTTGGGGGCTTGCATGGCACATTGACCTTAGTGATACCATTCTATTTACAGGAATCAGTTGAGTCTGCAGTGCCATCTTTGGTTGCTCTTGATTCAAGTATGGCAGGCTTTGCTCGAGATCTGGATGTCCTTGACACTACCAACAACCGAACTGTGGATACAGCACATATATTTTATGTACGGGCGGGTCAGAGTGCCCCACAAGATATAATGTCCAATGTGGTAAGTTACTTGTATATTTTTGTGTGTTATGTAGATATCTTTGGAAGTAAAACCATTAGGAATAAGTTTTCTGTATCCATGCTTTTTGTAAAGTGTGATTAAGAGTACAGGTATCCTTCGTTTAACCATGGGGTTGTGTTCCTGAAAAATGCCACATCCCCACTTATCCCTCGCTTAGTAATAATTTAGCTTAACGGGGGATAAGTGAGGATGCAGCTTACTATCAGATAATTTTTTTAGTAAAGCCTCAAAGATACCTATAAGTACAGGTATTACTATAATTTCTTGTGCATTCTGGCACCACCTCTAACCATTCCCCACCACAATTACTACCTCACCCTAAGTCAAAATTACCATCAGTTACTATCATCACTCTGCATGTCATCTACCCATGAGTTTGTTTGCAAGAAATAAAGTTCAGTGAACCTTACCTACTGTGTCTGAAACCTTAAAGTAGCAATTAAGCATTAAATCATTTACTGACATTAACCTGACCATAAATTTTTCCATAGTAAAAAGAGATTATTATTTGTATGGTAGATTTAGGAGGGTAAATGTGAACATACAAACCCATTATTGAGGTCTAGGAAGTGATCAGGCAGTTCCTATCATTCTAATATCCTAATTGTGTATGCACAATACCCTTGTTATTTCGACAAAAAAGGGGCTCTGGGTCACTTAAATTACCGAAAAATCCAAATTAACCAAGTTTGGATTATTTTGTCAGTACAGTATTCGACAATTTCGATTTTTTTTTGTTTGATTATTCGTCCACTTTCTGTTCAGTTTTTGTGTCTTGCCTTAGCTGTCACATAAAATAATCTATTTATAAATACTGTACAAACATAAATATTTTCTAAATGAACATACAGTCATAAAAAAGTGAATAATACAATATAAATAAATGGATCATCAAGGAGTTAGAATTTAGTTTAAATAGCTAGTATTTGGTTTAATAAACAAAATTATGAGTGATCCAACTCAAATTATCATTCAAGATGTCAGGCTATTGATGATTCATCATCGGCCAAGCGGTCAACCTAGCAAATGCAATTGTAAATATGTTTTCTATACTCTTGAGGTGAAGTCAGTGGCAGGCTGACCCAGCCTGGCCAGTGAGCCTAGACAACTTGTGGCATCTGTTTATCACCGTGGAGGATGCATCGCCTTTGTTAGCTCTTATCTTGTTTTTTTTACAATCAACCCTAACCACAATGAGTCCAAAGAAGACTGGAAATATATGAGCAGTGCCACTCCAAAGATGAAGAGGAGGACCAACACCTGGACTCTGGTGAAAAGTGCAGGATATTTGTAGTTAATCTTCAAATGGGTTCACAATCACTAAACAAGCTGACAAAATTAAAGACCAGCCAAAATCAGGGACACCCTTGAGTGCCAAGCGATTATCTCAGAGCTGCAGTAACTTGTTGGAAATATGGAGAAGACTGCTAGATTCTTGGACTGAGATGCAGAACCAACGCAACATGCTCCCGAGTCATATGGTCATCTGGTGATCATGCAGAAAACCCAAAACTCTGTATGATGTCCTGAAAGAAAGTGTAGGTGCAAGTGCAGAGTGAACACTTCATCACAAGTCATGGCTGGTTTTTTAATATGGAACAACCTGCATAACATGAATATTAATGGTGAAGCTGTAAGTGCTGACATGGAATCTACAAAAGTTTTCTTGAACATTTGGAGCAAATAATTTGAAAAAAGGATGAGTACAGACCAGACATAACGGGTTGAGGAACTAAGAGCAGTTAGAGGAAGTGTTTGTGTAGACAAAATATTTTTGTAACAATGCTTGCAGAAAAATACATATAACACAGGAAAAGGTATGCGCATTGATGGATCTAAAGAGGGCACATGATAGAGTGTATCAAGAGGCACTGTAAGAGGTGATGAAAATTTATGGAGTAGGAAGAAAGCTGTTTGATATGTTGAGGGTTTCTAAAACAGTATTGCTTGGGTGAGGGTAAACATATAATTAAGTAAGAGCTTAGATGTGAAGGTAGGATTGAGGCAGTGATGTGTGATGCTTCCATGGTTGTTCAGCATATTTGTGGGTGGAGATTTTCAGACTTTTGGAGTGGTGAGGGAAGTGAAAGCAAAGTGGACTAGGTCAGGAGTGAAACTGAAGCTTAAAGATAGGGGGAGAAGTTCTGATAGGATATTGCCCTGTGAAATATGCAAGGAAGTCAGGTTTCGTCTTAGAAACATCTCAACCAATGGCTCACTTGACTATATCTTTTTAAGTTTCATAGGTGGAATTTTTAGAGTGTTAGGCATGATAAATACAGGTGAAATTTGATGTCTGTGACCCAAGTTTAAAATTGAGGGTATGAATCAAATGAACTACTATAGCTAAGGTTGATCATGGTGTACTTATCAGTCAGAGATTGTTCCATTAACCATGGCTTGACAGTGCAGTAACCATTTATGCTGCATATACAGACAGAACAGTGCATCAGGTATCCTAGCACACAACTTGGATAGCCCCATGGGCAAGACAAGTTCTGCCTTGTGGTGTTCTGGTAGTGTAATCTCACACAACACTTACCATATCTCTTACCCTCAGCCATAAAATTAGATTTTAGAGATGAATTCTTTGATTTTGATTGAACTAGGTGGACAGTTGCTACTGTATGTTTAACCATCCATTGTCTACCCATCTGTTGGTATACTTTTCATGTTTTACCTTTTGGAACTGTCTGACAGTATTGAATTTTCCAGGTTAGCTCAAGTTCTGTACATCCTCACTTCCTGGAGTTTTTGAATGGCCTTGGGTGGACTGTGAATGTTTATCAGCATCCTGGCTGGACTGGTCTCACCTCTACTGCCTTTACAGTTACTTCACCACCCTATGATGGTACAAGTACACTCACCTTTCTCAGTTTCATCATACATTACTTAAGTTGATTCATATTTTGTAATGAAGTTGGAATTAAATAAGTTCTACCTTGTAAATCTATGTGTCTGAAACTTAGGTTGTACTCCACTACAGGGAAGTTAACTGACGTAACCATTATCCCCAAATAAGGTTAATACTTACTTTTCTGTATTGTTAGAAATTTCTTGAACTTAATATATAGTATTTTCATGTTATGGTCTTTTCGTACACTTACCAATGTAATGAAAATATAGATGTGTCCTTTGATAGTTATGACTAATAGCCATGTTGGTGAACACACATTGGGTTATGAAGGAGTGTCGGGCAGAAAAGGTTTTAGAAGAGGATACTGAAGGCAAAAGAATGTTTAAGAAGAGGGCAAGTGGGTTTTATCATGTATGAGTCAGATGACATAAAATTCCAGATTAACTACTTGTCAGAAAATTAGACAGGAAGCATGTTAGGGATATAAAGGTGATGGCAGGGATGAATGTTCCTTGCAGCACATATTGTTTGTGTGTGACATATTGTTTAAAGGGAACAGGGAAAGTTAGAAGGTGTTTGTTTGAGAAGAAGAGTGTGGAAGTTAAAGGAATGGAAATAAAGTAAACATCTAATGTTGGGTTAAAAATATTGGAAGTGGCCAGCAACAGTGTGATGGGCAGTGTAGTGAGTTACTGGGCCATTTTTAAGTATATTCTGTTTAATGCAGCTGACAATAAGTGTGGCTGGATGGCACCAGTTCTATTGAGTGCAGTGAGTGTGTAAGGTGGGTACACGAGGTACAGTGGAATAGATGACAGACTGTAGGATATTGCTGACATTAAGTGTCCTGTATTCGCAGGTGATCATGTGGCATTAGTAAGGCTGGTTTGTGTTTAGGAGTTTTGCTACCTAAGTGATGTGATGAGTGCTGGAGGTGGTGCTGAAGCTTACTCAGTTGCAAGAATCATGAGTAAGTGGAGGAAGTTTAAGGAATTGTTACCTTTATTGATGGCAAGAGGACCCTCTTTATTGTGTGAAAGGAAAGATATATGCAACCAGTGTGAGAAGTGTAATGTTGTATGGTGGTGAAACATGGGAAATTAAAAAGGTTTACAGTACTTATGTAACCTTCAACAAGCTGAAATGGGGATGGGAGATGGATGTGTGTAATGTGTCATTAAAAGATAGGAAACCCTGCTTAGAGCTAAGAGGGTGGCTGGTTATTAAGAGTATTGGCAAGGTTATACATAGAGGTAGGCTGAGATGGTTTGGGCATGTGAAGAGAATGGGGGAAATCAGCTGGGTCAAGAAATGCTTGAGTTTGAATGAAGAGGGGAGGAGAGGCAGGGATAGACCAAGAATGACATGGAGAGAAGTTGTAAGAAATAACCTCAGAATTAAGTACATGACAAGTGAGGCTCAGGAGACTGCAGCGTGGAGAGCTGTCATCAGGTAATCATGTCTAACTCAGGCAAAGGTTAATAATGGTAGTGAAACAGTGATGATGATGAGTGTTAAGAACAGGTGTTACGAAGTAATAGATAAATTTAACCCTATTCTTGCCTGTTAAACAAAATATGTCTAAAACTCTTGCTACTAAGAGGAACACTGTTAGAGCAATTTAGAAGTCAACAAATTCTACTTCGGCAACTCAAGCAAGGTGCTACATACCTGTAGTTTAATACTGATATCCCTTAACATTCCACTTAAAGGACCAGTTGATGTCAACCATGGTGGCAGTGGCTTCAGTGGACGTTCCCATGTACTGTACTGGTCTGATGCCTTGAGTGAGATAGCCTTTGTTGTCCCATCCCCAACATTTGGGCAACCATCACCAGGTCATCAACCATCAAGCACAAATAATATTAATACAGGTAAAGTTTATGTAATTCAGTTTATTTCTTCTTTACAACACAGTAATTCTTTGTAAATGTCCTTAAGTCAAAATTAGATAACAGGTAAAATCAGAGATGGAGGTGCTGTACTGTACGAGTATATTGATGGTAATGTGCCAGTACCAGTCTACTGTAGTATACCCGCATAAAGGAAGTGTAAAATAAGATTTTCATTGCTAACTTTTGCTTTATTCCATATTCAGCAAGTCCTCATTTAATGTTGCCCCTGAAAACGATGTTTCGTTATAACGTTGCTATTCTTTAGACACCCATGATTCGGATAACGTCGTCATGGACTACTTTGTATGGCACATCACCCTCTCTCATTTTGGAGCGCTACGCTCTCACCCGCGGAGCATCACGGCATCCCCAAGCATCGTCAGTCTTTGTTAGACTTCCACAGCGTTCGTACGTGTTTAAATGTTTTTGCCCATAATACTGTACTCTAACTATTCGAAATGGCTTCCAAGCACCCATCAAGTGCTACTGATGCTAGTGTAGTGAAGAAGCAACGTAAGACCATTACCCTTGCTACGAAAATGGAGGTTTTAAACCGGTAGGAGGAGCCACCCGCCAGGTCTCAGTGACTGGCCACCCTCCTCCTCCTCTGCTCCACTACACACTCGCTCCACCACCTCCGTCCATCAGTGATTACAATACAAATGGTTTAGTTTATTTATATAAATAATATTTTCTATAGAAATGCCATTGAATTTCTGCATATGTAATGTATTTTATGGGGCAAAGGGAGGCTGGGGAACGTAACTCACGTATTTTATCTATTTCTTTTGGGGAAAATTGATTCTGTTAACGTCGCGGTTTACAGGGACAGAACCATGACGTTAAGCGAGGACTTACTGTACTATACTAGAAATAGGGTCTTTGCATCATAGCAAAATTGCATTCTGTGAAGTCACATGAAATAGAGAAGACCTGTATTTGGGAAGTAACATAACATAATGATAGTACAGGTAGTATTGAAAGAGAAGTGAAAACAAGACCAAGTCAAGTAAAAGAAGTAATATTAATCTTAGGGATCTGCTAAAAAGGGATATAGTATTAATATTAGCTTGAGAAAAAGGCTGCTCTTTTTTTTTGGCTTTTTTTGTGTGTTTAGTCCATGGCCCGGGGGCGTAAAAAAATAATAATATGTAATAAAAATTTATAACAAATTAATAAAAGATTATAAAAGATTATAAAAAAAATATTAAATAAAAATATAATAATAATAATTAATAATAATAAAGGACCATAAATAAAAAAAATAAAGAAAAATCAAGAGTGAGAAATGATATACAGGGTACTGTATGTTGTGTTGTCAAAGAAAGAGAAACAATTGAGACCCTACAATTGTGTGTAAATGAGGCAGAAAGTCAGATCAGCAACCTGGGACTTGGTCACAATTTTCGTGATGCCATATGGCAGCAGGGTCTACCATTAGACAACACATTATGCTTCCAATACCTTCCCAGGTGGTATTACCTACCTGTTTGATAGCTGCCTACTATCTACAATATGTCATCAGTACTGTTGGCAGGTAGTAGGCAGCTACCAAACAGGTAGGTAATACCGCCTGGGAAGATATTGGAAGCATAATGTGTTGTCTAATGGTAGACCCTGCTGCCATATGGCATCACGAAAATTGTGACCAAGTCCCAGGTTGCTCATCTGACTTTCTGCCTCATTTACACACAATTGTAGGGTCTCAATTGTTTCTCTTACCATTGACAACACAACACATATATCTTTTCTCACTTTTGATCTTTTTTTTATTTACATTTCGTTATTATTAATATTATTATTATTATTACAGTTTCTGTATTATTATCATCATTATTTTATTATTTTATTTTTGTTCATTTTATCATAAATTTTATTTATTATGAATTATTGTGACTATTATTTATTATTATTATTATTATTATTATTATTATTATTATTATTATTATTATTATTATTATTAAATTTTCGCCCCCCAGGCCCCAATGTGGGTCAGTGACCTGTGCTCGGGTGGGCTAATCCCCATAAAAAAAAAAAAAAAAAAAAAAAGTGTCAGAAGCATGAACACTTCCAGATACCAGGAGGCTAGAGCCCTTTGAAAAGTGGTGCTACAGGATAATGGTAAAGATAATTTATTTTGATAGATAAGCAAATGAAGAAGTACAAGTACAGTACTAAGATGAGCTAGATAAACAAGACAAATTCTGAAAATCCATTTATTGTAATAAGAAAACTGAAATGTTTTGGTCTTATTAGGGATGAAGAGATAATGATAGAAATGTTAATGGGTAATTCTGAAGGTAGTGGGGCCAGGGAAGGCAGATACTGGGATAGGTGAATAAATGTAAAAGGTGGGTTTCTGGAGAGATGCAGTATCTGAAATAACTACCGGTATATGGTTAAGATAGTCTAAAATGTTGAGGGCAGAGGTCACTATGGTTGAAAGCCCTTAGACATGAGGACAATACCTTGGTTGAGAAATGGGAAAAAATAAAATAAATCAAGTGAGAAATGGTGTTTATCTTGTGTTTTCAAAGTAAGACAAACAATTGAGACCCTGCAATTGTGTGTAAATGAGGCAGAAAGTCAGTCAGCTGCCTACTACCTACTTATTGAAAGGTCAACATGTCCAGATTTCTTGGCAGACATTTCCTTAGCTAAATATCAATTCTATACCTGTAGTTAATCCTAAATGTCTTTCTATTATTGCTTATAAAGAACTAAAGGTGCTTAGAATTAATTGTGCTTTATCTACACTGCCTTTAACAGGCTGTCAAACCTTGGTGACCTTTCATTTTCAAGATGTTATACCGTACAAGAGTTTTATTTATTTCTACTTTCAGTTGGATTTGTCCTCGACCAATGTGACCGTGGAGGAACTGGTGGTGGATCTGGGAGTGAACGTTCAGATTCTCTTCCTCCTTATGATGGTGATGTAGAGACTGGATCATCTATCTCCTCACATACTTCACAGGTCAATTAAAAATTGTTTTTATTTGAGACAAAGATAATTTTGATTAAGAAATATTATCCATTGATATAAAGTAATGAGCTTGACCGTATCATCAGAGAATTTAATTTGGATCCTTACAAGAAGCAGGTTTGTCATTCTCCCATTTTACTGAAATCAGTCATAGATCAGAGATGAACCTTCCATCATGGACTAATTTAACCAGGTTCAAAACAGGATACATAAAGTATGGAAAGTTTCAAGGTCCTGAAGTCCACAAGTTTAGAACAATGAAACTGATCGCCCTCCATGCTTCAAGACTATTCAAGCCAACCTAGAAGTTCTGTAGGTTTACTGTCTTCAGAACTACTGTTGGCTGTAACCAAGCAAACAGCATATCAGCTTTGCTGATTTTATTTTGAGATTAAACTCTCATACCCCTGTATATTACTATTAATTCTTACATCTGTTAATTTCTCCCACCTTTTGTTTCCTGTTTTTGCTCTCTAGTCACTTACTGTGGGGTGAGATTATTTCAGGTACTACTTATACTGGTTTGTGTATTTGACAAAAGATAAGTATATTTGTTTCATTCTGGGTGAAGTTACAGTTTATTTAGAACTAGAACTAATAAATCAAGAGTTGAACAGCTTTCATAAGCATTTGCAGATGAGATGGATAGATTTTGACTCATTGTTCCTTCTACTTTTCTTCATTAATTTAAATCAAACTCGGTTCTCAGGTTGGGAATTTTTGTGTACGTGTACAGGCAACCCCCTCAATACGGAATCCCCGGTTACGTAAATTCACTCTCTTGGAATTTTGAAATTGTGACCAAAAAATTCACAAAACAGACAAAAAACTTGCCCTTGCAGAATTTTGGCAACTTTTTAAAATTTTTAAAAAAACATTTTTTAACAAAGAAATTCACCGAAATTATAAAATTTATTTCGTGTGGATTCTTGGTGGCAGCTGCAAGAAAGTTTGGAGGGTGTCTCACCTCCCCAGCAGCCACTACAACAATGGCTCTGCTCAGCTTTAGTTCAATTATGCATCTGTGTTATTGTGTACCCTTCTTCAAGATGAGTGAAAAACGACCACCATGTAAAAGTGAAAGCAGTCGTGATAAAATATTCCATAAAAGAATTTCGTTGCACAATAAACATGATGTTTAGGAGGTAACTTCCAGTAACTTTTTTATTGTACCGCCTCACCATACCACCTCCTGTGCAGTGTGTGCATTTATTGTCATGTTACATCATGAATGAATCATTGTATGTCTCTATTTTCATTCATGTATGTGCCTATATTACATTTTTGGGCCGCAAAAAATTTCAACAGGAACGCATCTCAACTTGTATAATGGAAGTCAATGGGAAAAATGGCTTCGCGATACGGAATATTGCATTGCTGAAAGATTTTCAGGAACAGAACCCTTCCGTAACCCGGGGATGCCTGTACTTTTATGCTTTAGTCTCTGCTTTAAGCACCAGTGGGGCTTTAAGGGAGATCCATTCAGTTATCTGTGTTTTTTTGTTGCTTGTAAGGATAAGGTCTTTTATTTACATCTTGTTGCAGGTGTTTTATAATTTTGCTAACAACCCCTTTCAAGTTTAGACTCATGGGGCTATTGAAAGGAGGAAAACTGATGACATAGTCATTAATGTATGAAAGTAATGCATCTTTGAAGACAGGCATCCTTGAAAAATCTAGGAGAAAAATTATCATATTACCATCTACTAAGATATATTTAGCAGTTAATTAATAAAGACTGACTCTTAAACTAGTACAAGAGTGTAATTTATGGAGTTTGAAACTAATTACAATCAATCTCTTACAGATATCATATGGCCATGGAAATGAAAATAAGAACAGGAAATTTGGTCGACAAACAAGCGCCATGTCCTGTAATGATCACAAAGTCTTTCTTGTGTGGCTTGAAAGTTTTGATGATTGTTATACTTTCCCAGCAAGTAAGTACAGTACAGTGAAGCCGAGTGCAGAGATATGGTTTTTGGTCACCATTTCCTCTCTCTTTTCTTCTTTTCCTCCTCTTTCTTCATGTGGTAGACCTCCTGTACTACTTGAACAGCAATGATAGCCTTATGCATAAAGGTACCATACTGAGCACAGGGTATAAATGTAAACCGACCTCCTTTTCACCTTGACCATCAACTCAAGTTGTCGAGACATTATTCCTCCCTTACCATATGACTTAATGTGATATAGCATCATGGCTCCTACTGTTAGGTACATAAATCACTTTGATCCACGAATTCCTTCTTACACTTAAATGATTTATCAGCCTCACTTCTACTAAGACTTTTATGCACAGCTTCTCCTGTGCATAAAGACATGTTAAAGGGAACCTGTGGAAGGGAGCCACGCACCCACACTACCTCCCACCTTCACACACTCTTATCTCCCACACACAATATGCTGTACCCATACACTCTTATTTTTATCTTTATAGTATGTACTGGACAATATACAGGAAACAGTTTTTTCTTTATTCTTAAGGCAAATGCTACATAATTATAACATTTTACAATACAAAACAGCCCTATCAGTGAAAACAGTTGTCAACAACCAGACTTATGGCTGATTTTCTTGAAGCAGTTTAGATAAGCAGGGTTATGTTCAGTGTTTCCACTTGCAAGAAAATGTTCTTATTTTAAGGAAATTCTAAGGAATCGGGAGTACAGGCTGAAGTAAAGCTAATTTACTTGGAACCATACTCACTATGTATGGAAGGGAATTGTATAATTAAAATATAATATTTGGGGCTAATTTTTCTCAATAAACTTGCATCTGACAGCGGAACAGCCACTTTTTTTTTTATATAGTCAGCAGCTGGCTGCCCTAGCCTGTGCCAGGCAAAGCAGTTGCCATATACTGTATAGTTGTGGTAATGATGGAAAAGCCAGTTGTTGGTCTATGTGACTGCCTAACTCTTTGAAGGCAGCAACTAAAATTACATGAACTAATACATGTTTTCACAATTTCATTTGGAAGGTAAATAGAATACCCATGCTCACATTTTGTTTCATTTATGATTCATGAGGGATTCTGCTGGTGGTCAGTGGTGCTGACAACTTGGCTTCTACAGCACAGGTACCTGAAAACACAAAACAGTAGAATACAATTACTGTACATTTATCAATTAAAATTTGCTACACTGTGTGTTGGAACGTCTGTCATTTAAATAAATTATGTTATCAAAGTACGTATCTCAAAATGTGTATGGAAACTTTGGAGTACTGTATGATGTTGGGAAAAAATATGAAAAAGAAGGCAATATATTATATAAAGGTGGGGGCGTACACGGAGATGTGTGTTTGAACCTGAGGCGGATAAGGAGCCATTAATCGGTACACAGGCCGATTGCGACATCCATGGTATACTACCACAGTTATCTTCCCCAGGTAAATATGGATATAAGATAAATTTCCAGTTACTGCATTTTCCCTCCAATTAGGTACAAATGGAGCTACATGGTTTTCTGTTTACAGTACTGGTTTTCAGTATTCTTTGGGTTGTTATCACTAGATTAGTGTTTGTGGTTTATGCTCCAAAAGCTTCTGTGATAAAAAATAAACAACTAGCATTGAAAAATTACATTGCACCTCTCTTCTTTGGTAACATTGTAAAGAACACAATTTAATGAAGGTGTGGAGTGTGTGAAAAAAAAATGGTACCGCGTATGTTCCTTTTCAGTCCAAGTTACTCATGTAAGAACATTTTTAAGGAAATTTAGCAAACTGCTTAAGGGAATTAAATTTTTGGATGTGGAAACAGTGTTCAGACTCCCCCCCCCCCCCCCCCAGATTAATTTTTTGGGGACTTTTGGTTCATCTGGATTGGAGTCTGCCCTAATTAGTCAGGTGTACTGTATCAAGATACTACTGTACTGTATACAGTATTGTACTTGTATTAATCATGAAGTAGAATCAAACTTTTTATTATGGTACCCTGTACTGTATTATGAATATTTGTACAGTACTTGACATTTTTTTTCAGACGAGTTATTATGTGAGACTGTAACAGGCTTGGAATCTAGCTCATGGAAGGATAAGGAAGCTAACGTGTACATCATCTACATACATGCCCTTACCAACGGACTCTTCAGAATAAAACTCCAAGGACAAAATGCAAAGTAAGAATGTGATGTGTGAGGTGAAGGTTGTAATAGCCATCTTAGCTATTTGTCTGTACAGTGTCTTTACCAATGTGTTCCCCCGTTTTAGTTTTAATTTACTGTAATGTTTAAACCTTTAGAAATGATTCTCATTTGTACAAAGGAAACTTTTCTTAACCAACATTCAAACTAAGTTTCTTTAATATACAGTAGTTAGCCACAAGTTACAGTGTATTAATGTATTTGGGAAAAAAATGGAAAGGGTTTGGAGAAACAGAAGAAAAATTTGTGTTACTGTAAATTTTTGGGGAAGTTTGTCCGAGGGGGGTGGGGTGAAAATGGGGGAAAAATATAAGAAATCTGGCCAAATATATAGTTATAACCCATTAATCACTTTATTGGTACTGAATAGATACAATTTTATCCCACAGACTAAACATGGCTGGACCACTGGTGGATGGCCAAGTTGTGAGCAGAAGAGTTTTGGGCACTCTAGTGAGACAGACAGCTCTCAACATGTGTAGAAGACGACGACTTGAAAGTGACAGGTATGAACAAAATTTAAATGTAAAAGTTAGTTTTCTGTTTGACATATTCCTTACTCACAGTACAGTTACCCTTGTAAAACATTTCACAAGCACTGCAGCTTTACCACACTGCTTTATACTCATGTCCTTCTCACACACACTCTCCTTACCTCTTAATCTTTTGATCTTATATCTTTCCTTACACCTATTATATGGTTTGCTGTACCAGTGACTTGAGATTACCTACCAGAACACTTCCTGGCAGAGGCTGCCTTATCCAAGAGGCTGTATGCATTTTGATCCAAGGACATTTTCCTTTGGATCAATGTCAACAATTACCCACCCAGTTAGACCCCGGATTATGAAGCAAATTCCAACTACAAGTCAGCTCACTTCAAAAAGCTAGTACATAAAACCCCTGAAGCCTGTTTCCTTGACTCAGACCTCTTGTTGATGGTAATCTTGGTCACTTCCATATGTGGGGACAGGTTCAGGAATAGGTGTTGCCATCAAAGGTGTTATGGTTATTTAAGACTTCTAGATAGTAAAGATTTAACCCTTAAAACAGTGACATGCCACATATGAGTACAGTTATCCAGTTTTGACATGACTCATATGAGTACAATTACAGTAGACCCTTGCCATTCGCGAGTTTGCAATTCACGTTTTCGACGACTTGCAGTAAGCAGATGGTGGGTAGCTTGCAAGCCTTTTCCCGCAGCACAACGAGTTACCCCACGTAGCATCTCATGTTGTACTCTCAAAACTTTAGTGTTTCTGTGTGAAATGGTCACTAAAAGACTGCCTAGTGTCAGTGCTAGTGATGTTAGTGGAGTGAAATATAAAAGGCAGAAGTCAGTGATGACCCTGACAAAGAAAGTTTTATTATTAGATAAGTTAAAAGAAGGGCTGGGTGTTGCCACAGCTGGTCACTTGTTTGACATAGATATACAAAAGTGCACTAAGGTACTGTAGTATAAGTTGCTATTCGCAGTTTTGCCAATTTGCACCATTTCTTGGAACTTATCCCTTGCAAATGGCAAGGGTCCCCTCATTAATTTGGATCATTATAATTCGGATTTTGGCTTAATATGTATGTTTTTTTCAAAAATGTACTGGGCAATTTGAATTCAGAAGGAATTAGAAATAACTGAGCCGTTCCAAAAAGTCGATTATTATAATAGAAATATACTGTGTTATGAAATTGATCAATATGAATGAATTATTGGAATAGAATATGAATTATATTAAGATACAGCATGCCCTGACAATTCGCGGTCCTCAATTATTCGTGGATGACACTCTGGATGTACCCAACAATGTCCTAGGGTAGTTTTAAAGTTGCTGGCATTTTTGCAGCCGGGACAGGAAGCCATTTGTTCCAGAGACAGATATTTCTTTTACCTGTACGTTTTGTATATGTGTGTGTGTGCAAAACACATACCATACAAATAAATAATATTGTAATGGGAAAATCCTCTCGCAAATAATCCAAATCAGGACAACAAAATTTAGAAAAAATCTGAGTCTACCCTAAAGTTAACTTTGTGCTTTGTTATTAAAGTTAACTTTAATAACAAAGCATGGAGTTGACTTGAGGGTAGACTCATATTTTGTTTTGTTTCTGATTATTTGTGAGAGGATTTTCCCATAATTATTTATTTGTGTGTGTGTGCACGCGCCCACCATCTCTCCAGCACCGTTGTTGTCACTGCTCAAGAGGGTTGGTGTTTACCACAGGATCTGTCTTGAGCCCTTAGTTAATGATATTATAGCGTATTTATCAGAAATTAATAAATATTATTGTACTGTAGTGTATAATGTGCCTCCATATGCCTTGGTTTAATTACTCATCAGTTGCCCAAGTGCAAAAGTAGCCAAATCGAGCTATCATGTATCAATTAATTTTAAAATAGAAATTATAAAGTGAAATGTTATAAGACACTGGTTTAGTATTGCTGTTAATGTGTGCTGTGTAAGTGCCTAGTCATGTCACCTCACCTCCTACCTCGTAACTTCACCGTTCGTCTCATCAGTTCATCTTGCAGTTACATTTATTTATTACTGAATTATTTACTTTTTTATTACTGTACAGTCTCTCCTCGACTTACACAGGGTTCCGTCCCGACGACCAGGTCGTAAGTCGAAAAGGCGAAAATAATACATAGAAATTCTAAAATAAAATACTGTACTGTCAACCCTCGCTTTACGCGGTCCCACATTCCGCGTTTACGTGGTACCCTGCCGAAACAGGAATGCTCACATTCCGCGGTGCATGTACCCCTTTACGCGGAGAGCGGCTGGCGAGCCACGCCATTTTTGGATTCAAACCTCCCGCCATCCACCATGTTGTGTAAGCGGCGCGAGCATGGTGCGCACAAGGTTGCCCAGTCATCAAAACATTACCGAGTTCTTCACCCGCCACCCACCACAGCCGGCCCAAGTCAGTGATAGTGATAATTATAGTCAGGATATGGACTTATATGGACTTTGAGGGGTTTGACAAAGAGGCCCTGCAAGCCTCTGTGGTGGATAGTGATACAAGTGATACAGGTGAGGGCCAATAATCTGCCCTCTGCCTCGGAACCAACCCCCCATCCCTGTGTGCCCAGCCATCTTTTTTACTAATGTAAGTGTTAAAAAACCTAATATTATTGATATTTCTCTTAATTATTAATTGTGTGTGCATACCATCATAAAGTTAAGATAATATTTTTGCTACAACATAGTTGTGTGTCATCAAAAAGTGGAGTTTGGGGGTCAGCCCGGTCTCTATTTCAATTAATCCCATATGTTATGTTGTTCACTTTATGCGTTTCTCACTTTCCGCGGTACCCTGTGGGTTGAATTAACCGCGTAAAGTGATGGTTGACTGTACAGTAAAAGTAATCAATAATGAAGAATGAATAAAGTGTTACTGTGCACCTACCTTTAATGTAGTCAGCTGAATGCACACAGGGCCTCAATAATTTTTTAATTAAGTATGGAGACTACATTAATTGGATGAAGCAGAGGAGGAGACAGGGCCGTCGTATATCCGGGTTGTCGTAAGTTGAATATGTCCTAAGTCGAGGAAAGACTGTATATACATTCAGAAAATATTTATGTTTTTGCAGTAATTATAAATAGATTATTTTGTGGCAGCCAAGGCATAGCTAGGTACAAAAACTGAAAAGAAAACAAATGAATAATCGAACACAGAGGTACGTAAATTGTCAAACAATGTCAGAATATTCCGAACTCGTTTAATTCAGATTTTTCACTAATTCGGGTGAGCCAGAGCCCCTTTTTTATACAGTTGTAATATGCCTCTTATGAGTACAATTCTACAGCTGTAGTCCCTTTACAGTGTTAATTTAGCTAACGCATGATTCTACAGGAACACAACCATTGGAATTTGTGAGATACAACTGTACAGAATCTGTTTAGTAAATAAAGGACACAGTTTTATATATAACATCATCATCCTTTCCCAGCCATAAAATTAGACTTCACAAACTCACTACATTAAATTTGGGACCATTTCAGATTTGAGGCAATTTAACCCTTAAAAGAGGTGAGATTTTCAAGTTTTAATGTTCTATGTCATTTTTTACAGCTACCAACCTCCTCATGTTCGGCGCAAGTTACGTATTCAAGAGATGGTGCAGAAATACAGATACGAGATGAATGAACCAGAGTTCTACACCCACCTTTTCACCAGCCCTCTGTGTTGATTGACAGCTCACATGAAACTCTGAAATCACCAACCTTGGAAATATTTGTCTAAAATATTAAGAGAATTATCAGTTAAAGAATTGGTTTCCTCCTTGTCAGTTTTATGCTTTAAAATACTCTGTGTATTGTATCATCTGAGCCAAAAGAAATTTTGTTTACTTTATATGGTTCTTATAATAACAAATATAGGAACTATACAATGCTGTGATAAGAAGAGTCGACTGGTTAAATTTTAATACCAGAGTACTTGTTTATAAATTTGACATAAGCAGTTCTATACAAAGCACTTTGTATGACCTATGGGTAATTTTTCAAAGTGACCTGTTAAAATGCTACAATATGAGGACTTCTCTCTTCCCTTCAGCAAGGGCATATAGTTTAATGGAAGATATAAAAATGGATAATGAAGCAATTTGTAATTGGCAGTACGTATCAGACATTAGGAGCCAGATCATCGGCCTCCTTGAAGCAATCATCTGTTTGAAGCCCAGTGCGAGTCCATGGTCACTGAGTCAGAACTTTCAAGCCTGGTTTATCAGCGCTCACTTCAAAACCCTTTAGTAATAAATATATCATAATACCTCATCACTTACCTGCCAGATTTCAGGTTAACAACCTGCCTTTTCCTTAGTTTACCCTCCAATATCCAATGACCTTTACTATAGGGGGAGAGAATTTAAGATTACACATGGTTTTATAATTAATAATCTTCACTGAAGCATACCAAGATGTTTTTATCACAGTATACCATAGTTTTTTTTTTAGGTGAGTGTTCTTTGATGGTCATTTGTTTCACCAGTGTGGTCTCTCCTCTCTAAATGTGGCTGTATATTGGCAGGAACTAAAAAGCACAGGAAAATAAATTTCCTTTAATGACTAAAGAACTAATGTACCAGATTCAGTCATTTAAATTTAATGACCTTGAATTCCCACTGGGCTCTGAGCCAACCATTGGCTAATAAACTTTAATAATATAGAACAAAATAATTTTGGTGAAAAGTGTTGTTTAGAGCCTCTTTTTTCAGCATTGTCCACTTGGATGGTGGAACATGCATTAGGTAATATGTTCTCTCTGTAAGGCACAGAGAAGGTTACAGTATATCAGGTCACTTGCTTCCTCCTCCTGGTTATAAAATGGGATTTTCATACTCTAATCCTTCATTTGGTGTAGCATGGTGTTGAATACTCATATTTATAGACTGACATAGTAAAAGGGTTTGGAGCTTAACATACCAGTGACAGATTATAAAAAACATTGTTATTGAATTTAGAAAAACATTAATTTCTCAGGCTAGAGCCACAAGATGTATTCACTGAGAGTCAAGTTTGGTACTCAGAATAGAATATATCCAGATAGATATTTTCATGCTGTACTTAAGAATAATATTACTGTATACTGTACCTGTCCGAATTCAACAGTTAATAAACAAATATATGTATATCATCCACCGAATATTTATAAAGTATCAATAAATTAATACAAAATATAAGTTATTATATTTATATATAATTAATATTTAAATTTGAATTGTCTTGATTAATATAAGTCAGGATTTTCAATATCCAAGATACCATACTTTTATTTTGACTTTATTTTGCCTTGATCACTGTTACTGACTTGATTTACAAACTTATGAAGTGTGGGTCATCAACAAAGGACCTTTGAGATCCATACTTCTATATTAACTCCTTGCAGAGCTTAACTTTTCTAGAGGGCCTTGAAATGTTTTTATCAACAGGATGCACAGTATTGACAGACACGTGCCCTTAAAATATGAATTCCAAAGGGGGACTCAGCAGTGATATAGGTCTCGAGACTTTATTTCCAGATTTCAGTCTCAGGGACTTAAAAGACCCAAGTCACATAGTTTTGCTTGAGATCTTATGAGAGCATAAATTTACTTAATAATCTTCAAGTCTGTTTGGAAGTTGTCATTTGGTTAAGTTTGGGTTCAGGTAGTGAAAGTTACCTCGCCTCAAGGTACCTCCGAGACCAGTAAATCATTTCATGTTTCTGTAAAAGGTTGACTATAATGTAAGCAGGGATTTCTTTGGTGAATGTAATGACTTGAATTTCATCAACAAACATAACATTCCTTTTCTTTTGACATTGTGTGGTGCATCCAAGTGCTGTGTACAGCAGTGTATTTCTAACACTCAATTCACTAGTTCCGATGTGACTATTGAGTCAGTGGAAATTTCCACACTTGGGAGACATCTGGGAATATTACTGCTGCATATGGACATAAGTTTTGGGCATGTGTGTTGGCAGAGGGTGGTGTAAGAATGATATAGTTTTTAACCATTTCCGCTTTTTATTTTTTGCCAGCCAATCACAGCCTAGCAGCTTAACTCCCTGCACTAGGGTGCAGTCAAACTCCTGAGGATTTGTTTTATTGCTGGGAATTAGTTGGTTTACATTTCTACTTCATCATAAGACTGATCCTTCATCATCCAGAGTACACAACCCCTCAAAAATACACAGGACTATAGTTGTATGAACTGAAACCCTAGATTTTATCTCAAGAAAATTATCCTTAAAACTAGACTAATGCACAGGTTTCATTCTCTAGAGGCAAGTCTTTGCCTTGGATTGTGGGACTCAGTCTTGGTCTCGATCATATCACTAGTACTCAGTGCGTTCTTCGTTTGTTTTTAATTTGTCTGGGCAATATCTTCAACAGTTTTTGAGCTAGTAAGCTGAAATTTGGACACAATACTGTTGTGACTGCTTTCATATTCATTCTCTCTCTGGACATTATTTCAGGCATTTACTGAACTAAAAAGCTTAAAATTGGACACAATGATGACCAAGTACTTTAGCATTTTACATTGGACACATCCCTACTTGTTTGATAATGGTTTTATGCTGGAAACAGCACTTTTTGCTTTATTGAATTGAATCAATTTTAGGATTTGATTTCCACATTGAACTATTGGTTGTCTGTAGAATCAGTTTCATATAGAATCATGGAATTTTAACTGCTCTTGCTCTTAGAGTTCTTATTCCTTATAACATAATTGTAAAGTTCTCCTTTTGCAATTTTACTACCAGTGTCTTTGCCTGGATTATCCAAAGAGGATAAATTATTTTTACTTTATTATTCACTAGGTGAGTTGCCCAGCACTGCCAAGGTGTTGTACGTCGTACCAAATTTCAGCTCTATCTTCAAAACTGTAGGAATGTAAAAGGAGCACACACATAAGCACACAATGTATTTTATATACGTACAGTATATAAATTACTGATATTTACTAAAAATTTCAATACATAAAGTACCACAAAGATTAATATTTTTAATAGTTAGAAGGTTGAGGTGAGTGGTGTTTCATTATAAAGCTGTTTCGTGGATATTGATTACATATTAGGTTAATCGATCTGCACGATTCAAGTGGATCACTGATCAGGGTTGACATAATCTTAGGGGTTATGAGTAACAGTGATTCTTCACTTGAATAGTTTGGCCTTCCTTATTATTACTAAAAGCATATTTTTATTGACAAAAAGCTCTGCTTCCTTCAATAACAAACTTTTCATTTTAGTTCATGCCAAGACTGATTTCAAAGTCCATAATCTTCAATTGCTGAAGATTAAAAGTCTAGCACTTAAAATTATTTATGAGATTATTTTGTTTTGGTAAATGAAACCTGTGAAATCTAAGGAGGAGTTTTACCATGGAAATTAATAGTCTTGGGGTTTTCAGATGCAAATTTGTGTATGATCTAAATTATCGCTTTAGGGTTTTCATAAACAAATTTGCGTATGAACTATAAAGTTAAAATAATTTTAACATATCAACACTAGATACGCTAGACACATATTTGGCGACGTCGGTGTGATCAGGACAACTATGTAGACTGCCCTCCAAGGCTACATGAGTGACCACACCAGTTGCCCTTGTGGTTAAACGGCTCCGGATGTAACCTTGACCTACCTTTCCCACCATTTTCTCATGGCTTGTACTTATTCCTCGTTCACCACAGTGATTTCATTTATTCATTACAGTGTTATGATAGTTTTGAACCATGCCTCATGTTGCTGGCAAAGGTGGAGGGATGGGTAAACATAAAAAGAACAAGGAGATTGCATCACGTGGTGATAGTGCAGTGCCTCCTGAAGCCTCTCCCAGTGTCCCTGACCCATCTAGTGCAAGCGATAGTTTGTCTGGCCCTTCAACAAGCAGTCCTAGTGTGAAAGGAACTGCCCGGCATGTTGTTGTGACTTAAAGGAAAAATAAAAGACGTGTTGCTCATCTCCCTAACAAGTGCACACTACCTGTACTCCCACCAAAACTAGATTTAGTCGCTTTGTTCAGGGTAAGTATGGTACTGTGGGGCACAGAGGGAGGGGGGCATCACCAAGTGCACCAACATCTAACAATGTGTAAATAGAGAAATCCTTTTTTTTTTTAAATTGGCATATTTTTATGAATTACATTTAACCAATAATTTCCAATTATTATTTCATGAATTTCGAAAAAAAAGCATTTATAAACACAGTAGGCATTACTGTATTTATGTAAAAAAAAACTTTCCTGCTATCAGACAGTTCTGGGTTTAAAGGATTATGACTAACGGTAGCGCTTGGTGACAAAATTTGTGTCGAAAGATCCTGAGTGGGTTAATATGATTTTGAAAGCAGAGTTGTCAAATTTTAGACGACTGAGGTAAAGGGTGTATTGTTGGATGTGAGACAGAAATCCACTGATGATACAGTACTGCTAAGTAGAAGCACATTCTCTGGCAGAGGAGGTTGGGTCCCACTGCTTCCTTATATACAGTCAGTCCTCGACTTACGACGGGGTTAGGGACCAACGACCAGGTCGTAAGTCGAAAAAAATACATAGAAAATCTAAAATGGGTGTCTCGTTTTGTTCTCAGCACCACAAGAACTCTCACTTTTATGCTTGCCAGCCATTTTAAAGGGAATTATAAACGAAAATTTTGTCAGTACACGGCACTAGGCCTAGTAGGAGTAGAGCAGAGGTGAAATGTATATAAATACAAAGTATTGTAGGCAGTAGCACAGGGAAAAAATACATGAACAAATTGGCAGGTTCCAGATTTGTAAAATACAGTACCATTGAAAATACACCAATTGGTAAATTGTAAAGTAATTTGAAATATTAAGGCTGGTTTCTCTAAATTAAGATCTATTTTCTAGGATTTATTGAGGGTTATGATATCAAATTTGTCAGAAATATCACCTTTGGGTAGGAAGTTCGAATATGAAGGTCACTGACCCCCCCTTAAAAAAAAAAAAAAAAACACGCTTACCCAGAATCCTTGGTAATGGCTCCTACCAAAATATTCATAAATGATAATGAAGTGACCATCTATTTGTACGTCAAAACAGGATGATATCCGTAATGGTTTTCCAAGTCATCACGGTTGTGATTGCTGTAATTTCTTTCCATGGCATCATTAACAAGGGGCTTCCAAGCTCGCCTGCGATCGAATATTACTGGGCATGGTCTTTGTAATGGGTGGGGTGAGGCGTCCAGGGTGGATGTGACGTGACAACTAGCCTACTTACCATGCATTCGCTGTTCTGAGACAGGAGAACCTGACCAACAAAGATACCAGGACTAATCCCTCAAAACGCTCCAAGAACACATGGCTGATGTCACAAGAGGAAATGAACTTTCTCTAATGCTTATCACGCCTGTGTAAGCCACTGCCTGCAATACAATGATTTATATAGGTAACAGCGGTTTTGTTTACGAAAGGCAGGATGATTTACCATGCGTGAGAAGTATAGCAGAGCCCCGAGGTAGGCTGGGGCTAGTGGTGGTGCCGAGAGAGAGGAAGGTGGGTGATGTGAAACTTTCACTGGGGTGGTTGAGGATGGCCGGCCGGGGAGGTGGTCACCAGTGGTTCTCCCACAGCCACACCGAGCACGTCCCATTTGGTGCAACTGCTGCTACTTCGTGGTCTTTCCCTCACCCACTCCCTCCCCCAGTAACTCATAAACTGGCGAGGCTTACTTGAACATTCGTTTTTGTTAGACAATATTAAAATACATACTAAACTCTTAGAATATATTTAAACCAATTCAAATACAGAACTGATACAACCTAAACAGCAGCCAAACACAGTCACAACTCGTGGCACCACAAATCCTTCACACCAACACGGCGGTTTGGCGGTAACAATCGTGACCAGCCTCGACCCTGACCACCACAACAAACATCGCCTGCACGTCGCTGACAGTTTTCATAATTTCTTGGGAGTTAACAGCCAGGAAGGCCAACGTGTACTGTGAAGCTCAAGGATAAGAGTGCCGGGCCTGTAGTGGTCAGTATTCACGGGGATTTTTTACCTACGATACTTACACTTCCCACCAGACAGCTGACCATCAAACATAACAAAGGTAAGTTTCCTCACCTTACGTCATTGATTCACCAAGTCCAACGTGAATGGCTTATTTTTCATGGAAAATGTAGCATAAGAGTTATTTTCTCTCTGTCCCATGCAGCTAGAGAGTCATACATTACCTCAGTAGCGTCTGTTGTTTATCATGTAGTTGCCTGTCGCTGAGACTTCTATTCGGAAGGTTGTTGTGTAGCGTCGTGTTCAACACTACATATCTACCAATTTGCGTTGGTATTTTTTTATTATTTACAATATATGGTTTCATTCATATTTGTTTATTTAGCTGTCTTTTTATTATGCGATTCTGTACATGAAATCAGATTAGTGGAATCGTTTCCTTGAAGGCAACATCCATAACGACTTCACACTCGGTTTTTACAAATCCTTTGATGTTTGTGTTAACAAATGTCTACAAGAAGTTAGACACTGGTATGTATTACATTTTTGTAACATAATTGTATTATTCGCCATGTCCGCTGTGACGTGTTAAACTTGTAAGTGGCATTGTAAAGAGTTCTTTATTACTGTCCGTGATGCATCGCTTACAATAATTCCTCCAGCAAGTCCACGTAAACATCCCGGTAGACACAATGAACAGTGCAATTATGTGTAGATAATGATGAAGGGCATTCCTATATTTTGAATATGTAATTTCCCCAAGAAAATTACAAAAACAAATAATGGTAAGAGTGGAGCAGGCGGCTAACACCAGTTGTTCGATTTCTTTCTCTTTTTTTCCGTGTTATTTGGGTGATAGTATGTAATAAAAACTGGTAAATATGTATTTCCAACCAATTGGGCTGTCGAGTAGAGCGATGTATTTTTCCGATGGTTTAGATAATTTTAAGACACTAATAAGAAGTTTCCCTCGCAAATGACTTAAATATACCAGGGGATCCATGGGAGCGGAGCCCCCCAGTTTGGAGGTTAGGTTAAGTAATTTTAGGTAATTTACGAGGGAAACGTCATAGAAAATGTGTCTCTAAATTGTCTTAACCATCGGAAAAATACATTGCTCTACTAGAGAGCCAAATTGGTTGAAAATGCATATTCACCATCATTTCATTCTTACTTTCATCCAAAGAGGAAAAAATGAACGAAATTGAACAACTCCTTCTGGTGTTAGCCGCCTGAGTCACTATCACTATTACCAATGTTTATAAACAATTTTCTTTTAGTTTTTCTCTATCTACGATCACAAATCACTTGTAGTGGGCAGGACATGAATGATGAGGGAAATTGCGGGGTAAAACCAAGGCGAAAAAATGATCATATGACACTTAAATCAAGCCTCTACGTCCTGTGTACGCGAAGAAATGTAGTTTTTGACTGAAAATGTTCCGCTGAAAATTCTGGCTTGTCTGCGCGTGTTGTCTCCCGATTATAAACAAATAAATTCCGACTCGGAGTCCGTTCTCTCTTAAAATGTCAATAAACGACTGAGCGTCATATTGGAGATTTAATGCCTTTATTGAAGACTTGAAAATTTTTTTAGCCTTCAGTATTCAGAGTCGTGTGTCTGTAACCTGCCCAAATACCATATATATTTTTCTTTCTGCACAATAGAATCTTAAACCTATTCAATTTATAAATGATGAGGATCATATTGTTGGAATCGAAATCCACATTGTGGGTTTTGATTAATTTCCAATACCTTATGAGTAAACATTGGTTAATAAGTGAATTGTATGTTCGTATACTTATTCTTCTTCATCAAGGAGTAAGGGAGAAGCCATATTGTTTTCAATGACGACCTTATCACTTCCACAAATATTGTAAAATACACCATGCCTCTTCAAGATAGTTGCTTTCATTGATACCAGATATAAAAATAAGTTCGGTATTATTTTCTTGACACACCGTTCATTCCTATCACTAATCTATTATCATATTCGAATAAGACGTCTAATTTTAAGATAATTTTCATTTATTACATTACCGGCGGAAATGTATAATAACGGAGATAGCTCTTCCAAAATATTTTCTATTTTCTTCCATTAACATCCTGCCATTATCGTCTGCTTCTCCTGCAACACTGCATGTCTCCTGCGTCTCCTTCACAAATCATCCTGCGCATGCGTTGCTGTACACGTCACGTGGCCAATTATATGGAAAAGATTGCGAGTTTTTGGGAAAAAAGTTCAGAAACTATAGCATTTTTCATTCCCACGGTGTTCTTCCAAAATCAGTAAAGTGTCCTACGTGCAAGACTCAATATACTTACCACAAAGAACAACATATATGGCGTTGTCATAACACGTTCCTTGTCTCAAAGAAAAAGAAGAGATCTAGGTGTTCATACACTGTCAGTGATTTTAAGGGAACATTTCTAGAGGTGTCGTTTTGAGCCATGGAAGTTACTTTTATTTATCAATCATTGGTTGTCTCGCCTTTGGGGCCACAAGACCGTAATTGAGTGGTTGAAACTGTCAACTCGTACGTCTGTAGACTGGCGGAGTTACTGTAGTGAAGTAACGCAATTCTGGTTTGAAAATCAACAACCTATTGGAGGGCCTGGAATTGCTGTTGAAATTGACGAGGCTCTAATTGTTCGAAGGAAATACGAGCGTGGACGCATATTAAGCCAAGTGTGGATCTTTGGGGGGATCGAAAGAGTCTCAAAAATTAAGTTTGCGATTCCGTTGCTAGAGCTACATGAGAAGCGTGACCGGGAAACTTTAGTGCCTCTAATTTTGAAATATATCCGGCCTGGTTCTATAATATACAGTGATTCTTGGCCTGCATATAAAAAATTATGTGATCATGGTTACGAACATCACATGATTAATCACTCAAAAATTTTATAGATCCAGCCCAGCCAGATATACACACACAAACAATTGAGAGGGTTTGGCGTGACTTAAAGGAGTGGATTAAAGGGCCTGGTATCCGGAAACACTTCCTAAAGCAATACATAGCAAGATATATATTCATTCTATGATTCTTCTGGTAATGTTCTTCATAAATTCTTGGAAGAAGCTGCCCGCCTATACCCCCCGTTAAGTGAGAATCCACGTCAGCAATCAGGCCAATAAGGTAAGAAATAGGTGATTCCATCATATGGTGAGAGTCAGTTAAGTTAGGTTAGGCTATTGTTTTTCTAGTGTTTTATTGTGTATTTTTTAGTCGCTTAGGCACTTTTTTTCTCGGAAAACGTCAAACGAAAAAAAAAAAAGCAAAAAACCCGGCTAATTTCCGCCAAAAAGGAAGGTCATATTCGATGTCAGCACACACAAATATACTAGAAAAATATATTTTTAACTTGCTACAAGTGAACGGTGTGACAAGAAAAATTTACCGTAAGTTCTTTCTTCCTAATTTGCCGGGGGGGGGGGGCTCCGGCTTGGAAGTTAGGTTGGTTAGGTCAGGTTCTATTAGGTTCTGTGCATTGCCGTATCGTTTTTATTACTTGCTATCATCCAAAGAACATCTGTAGAAAAATGAACGAATTCAAAGATCTCCTTCTGGTGTTAGTCGTCTGCTCCACCTTTACCCAAACAATAAACGACTTCATAAGCACCCTGTCGACTAGAAGGGATTAAACTGGTTGCAGCTACGTCTACGACTTACCATTGCTGGACAACGAATTTGCTCTTCTAATGTTTAACTCATTAATTGCCGAATATACACTCACAATTATTTGTAGAGTCCACATAATTATTTACCATACTTTGCATTTCTCCTCGCCCCTTGCTATCAGAAATGTAAGGTACACAGATCAATATTGACCTCATTTTACATATCATTTTAAGCTGATACCATGCCAAGACGTAAACGTACTCACGAAAATGATGAAAATAGTTCTTATTTATAAATATATTAAATCAATAAAAAAACATAAAAACTAATGAACAGTCAACGTTGACAGATGTCTCTGTACCTTTTGGTGTCATTGGAACAATTTATAACTGCACAGTAATTGTTCATGTTGTAGAATTTTGTAGATGGTAAAATAATGTGCAAAAGACAAAAAAAAAAAAAGATGCATTCACCGAAAAATGCGTCTCCTTCCCTTTAATCTTTGTAATAGAAGAAGAAAAAGACATGAATTGGAAGAAACCAGGAAAACAGGTGGTGACTGTCTTCGTTATATATGTAGATGGATAAGATGACATTGTGAATAAAAACATTGGTCATCAGAATTATTTCTTAATCGAAACAGCTGTTAAAAAATCTTCTATGGCCACACAAAATTTTGCCGTTGAGTTTGATCATAGACCCTAAGAGGCTGTGGTTACTTAGTACATTATTTTTATTATTAATTCTTATTGTTATAAATAATTAAATTAAAATTTAAATGTGTTTTTGCGTTAATTGCTATCTACTTAACCGAGTGGTTACTACTTTTGATTTAAACATGCATCTTATTACGACAAATACGTTAACTAATATAGAAACGTAGAATAATGTTAAGATGTAGAATCATCCAGAAGAAAATAATGATTAAAATTCAAGGCCTTTTGTCTCCCATCTTATTAAATTATGTGATGGACAAGGTATATAACCTTGACTAAGTTTTACATGCGTACAGTTTATTTCAATTTCAATTTCAATTGTTTATTCCTTGATAGAGGAAGCGTGATCCTAGTGATGTCACTAGGTACCCCCTGGTACAGTTTATGTCCTTTATTTAAGATATAGTTTGTGAGTAATTGTCAGCATAAATGATCATGTTTGTGATATATATATTATATATATATATATATATATATATATATATATATATATATAATGTATATATGAGTTCTTGTGAGTAGTGTGTGTCTGTGGGTACTTGTGTGTCAAGTGTAAATGTGTCTGTGTGGGTGCTGCGCCGAGGAAACTACAGTACCTCACACTGATTCTTCCTGTATAGTCGTAGACAGTACTGTACGTGCCAACACAGTAACGACTACGCCTTTGAGTCCTACAAAAAGTACAGTCAATCCATCACACGTACAAGCATTGACTTGCTCCCCAGAGGTCACTTAAATGCAGCCACCGACACTCACGTCAACAAGATATGAACTCAGCTGGGTTTTTTTTCTCATCGATAAACAAATTACTATTACTGTATACTGCATTAAAAAAATGTGGATAGTCATTTTATTTATATATGCGGTTTTAGATGCGTTTCTCTTATATCTAGGTTAAGGTAGCACCCTGATGATATGTTTATAACAATGCTTAGTAGGTTTTTGGTACTTCCATATTTACGTTAAGGCGCCTCCCTTACGTGTATTGGTACACTATATGACTAGGCTGTGATGGCTTAAGGTAAGGTGTATATAGATTCTATATAGACCTTGGCTTAAGGCACCTCCTGTATTATATTTTCGCTATTTATATTAATTATTGTACTTTGGTCTGGTTTCACTAATTGGTTATGTGCTAATATTTCCCTAATTGGAGATGCCACAATTCCTCGAACTGGTTTATTTAAGCTTCGAAGCAGCTGTTGGCTCAAGATGGCATAAAAACTGCACAAAGACTGGTGCAACCAGAGGCGTTCTCTCATTTACACTTACAAGTAAAAAAGAAAGTAAAGCATATGTTTTAGTGAGGTAAAACTCTACGGTCACCATAATCCGTTTTCACGTATCTCCGGTCTTTTTTTTTATAACTTATTCCTGACCTTTGGCCTCTTAGTACTGAGTTTGCTTTTGTATATAGTATGCTTTTTTGCTTAACTATTGATTCAGTAAACATGTTAATGAAAACCTTTTTTGACATCACTTGGACGCTTATCACGCCTGGCTGCTTTAAGAGAAGCCTAATCCTAAGGTGCCACTTCAGGAGTTCGACATTGGCATGATTCTGTCACTTGAGGCTGTGCGTGTACACGAGACAGCAATAGTGTTTTGTGGAACCATGGACCCAAAGCTCACTGCCATGGAAATACGTAATGTGGTCTTTAACCCATTGAGTGGTGGGGTTTCTCTCTGGTAAATAAAATCGTTTGGCGTTAGCTATAATAAAATTCCTAAGTGCGACACCACTCCCTGAATGGTTAAGTAATGTCTTAGTTTCACTTTAGGGCAGCAGGGGTTGGGAAACCTCAGGTCGGAGAGCCAGATTGAAATTATAAGAGTTCGTCGGAGGCCACCTATTATTTCCAATGTTAATAATAATCTCTGCAGATTTAATGAGTATAACCGCAACCTGAAACATCATCCTAATGCAGTTCCGCTATTATGAGTTAGTCTTATAATAATGTATATAATTGGCGTTTAAAAACACGAACAATTAAAAACAAACTCGTACGATCATTGTAACAAGCTGTCAAAGATGATAGTAATAATGATAATGAATATTTATTTCCAAGAGTTGGATACACGCACCACTGGACTTCTTATCACGATATACGGTATATAAAATAGTGTAGAGGAATTTCGACTTGTATCAGAGATATATTCCCAGACCTCGACATCAACTCAACCACTTGAATGCAATTTAATCTCTTGAGTACAATGGTTTCACCGATTAAATGCGACGACTTGACCTTCCCCCCCCCCCCCCCCCCTAGACGCAGGTCACCGACCCACATCGGGGCCTGGACGAAAGTAAAGATTGAACCAAAAATTAATACAGAAATGGGTAAAAATATGAACAAATCAAGAGTGAAAAACGATATACAATACTTTTATATGTTGTGTTGTTAAAGTCAGAGAAACAGTTGAGACCCTGCAATTGTGTGTAAATGAGGCAGAAAACCAGATCAGCAACCTGGGACTTGGTCACAATTTTTGTGATGCCATATGGCAGCAGGGTCTACCATTAGACAACACATCATGCTTCCAATATCTTACTAGGCGGTATTACTTCCCTGTTTGATAGCTGCCTACAACTTACTACCAGTTGCTTTGATTCCCGATAACATTGTGCACAGGTTAAGTCATCGTACTCAAGGGGATAATGATAAAGGCTATGAGATAAGGAGTACATAAGCAATATGTAGGTGTTGTCCATGTATTTTGCCCGAGGCTATCGGATCCCCTTGCGGTGTCCAGGGTCCAGATTTTAAAGGTTCGTTTGATGAATACTGGTTTAGGTTGAATACAAAATATCCAAATTGTTATAACAATTATACTGAGACTGTTTTCCATTAGCGCCAGACAAAATTAGTACAACGAGTGTTTCATAACATTATTTACGTCAATTTATCCCCTAACATGTTAAGTTAACGTATGAAATGGTGTTTTTTTGGATGTTACTTTTATGGGTTTTAACTTAATGAATATATTTTGTTGAGAGTGACGGTGTCCGGGAGTCACACCAGGGTAGAATAATAGGCAATTGTTACCACAAAACAAGACATATTAAGTGTAATTTGTTAGGGAAGAATTTTTATCCTATCAGTCCAAGACCTGTTAACACTTCGGCCTTTTCTTTACTTAGTCTGACCGGATTACAGGGTACGGTGGCGGAGTGATTGGTGCACTAGTCTGGCAGTACATAGGTCCCGAGTTCGAATTTCCATTAAGGAATCAGAGTGACTTTTTAATATGTGGTGTGCTCATGTGACTTAGTTCATAGTGGGAGATATGCCATCTTACCTTAATGTGACCTGACTATGACCTGCCCCTCCGTCAATTGTGACCTGCCCATTCATCACCTGTGACCTGCCAATCCATCAATTATGATCTGCTCCTCCATCAACTGTGACCTGCCCCACCATTAACTGTGACCTGCCCCTCCATCAACTGTGTGACCTGCCCCACTACCAACTGTGACCTGCCCCACTACCAACTGTGACCTGCCCCTCCATCAACTATGTGACCTGCCCCACTACCAACTGTGACCTGCCCCACCATCAACTGTGTGACCTGCCCCACCATTAACTGTGACCTGCCCCACTACCAACTGTGACCTGCCCCACCATCAACTGTGTGACCTGCCCCACCATCAACTGTGAACTGCCTCACCATCAACTGTGACCTGCCCCACCATCACCTGTGACCTGCCCCGCCATCAACTGTGACCTGCCCCGCCATCAACTGTGACCTGCCCCACCATCAACTGTGACCTGCCCCACCATCACCTGTGAACTGCCTCACCATCACCTGTGAACTGCCTCACCATCAACTGTGACCTGCCCGACCATCAACTGTGTGACCTGCCCCGCCATCAACTGTGACCTGCCCCGCCATCAACTGTGACCTGCCCCGCCATCAACTGTGACCTGCCCCGCCATCAACTGTGACCTGCCCCACCATCAACTGTGACCTGCCCCACCATCACCTGTGAACTGCCTCACCATCAACTGTGACCTGCCCGACCATCAACTGTGTGACCTGCCCCGCCATCAACTGTGACCTGCCCCACCATCAACTGTGACCTGCCCCACCATCAACTGTGTGACCTGCCCCACCATCAACTGTGACCTGCCCCACCATCAACTGTGTGACCTGCCCCACCATCAACTGTGACCTGCCCCACCATCAACTGTGTGACCTGCCCCACCATCAACTGTGACCTGCCCCACCATCAACTGTGACCTGCCCCACCATCAACTGCGACCTGGCCGACCATCAACTGTGTGACCTACCCCTTCATTAATTGTGACCTGCCCAACCATCAACTGTGTGACCAGCCCGTAGACTCTCTCTGGTGGGTGCCGGGTGGTGCCAGACGAGAAAGTGTAGAGGTACAGGTCGGCATAGTGGCCACAGGGCAGGAGAAGCATTGAATCCTTTACATTATGACGTATGAGGCAGCACAATAATGACTCAAGGGACTACGCTGAGGTCAAGAACGTAGATTAAGTATTTGTATAATTTACTTTCTGGGGAAATTTCCAGGGATTTAATTTTTTTTTATTTTTAAGTGGTGAGTTTTTTTATAAAGAGTGAAGGAATGAGCAGGGAGAAAGGGTGAAGGTGGGTGGGGGAGGGAGTTGGTCGCTTTCACTGACAACAGCCAACTAGCGAGCGTGTTGCGCTAGGAGGAAGGGGGAGGGAGGTGAGGGAAGGGGGTAAGGAGGATTTCTTCTCTTCCCCCCTCCACACCATCCCTTCCCTGCCCGTACATGACTGGAGGGAGGGGGGTGCACCTCTCGATCACCTCCAACGTCTGACTGTAAGTGGAGAGGTTTTCAACGTAACATGCGGCTGGTGGGTGTAGAGGAGGGTGGTTGTTAGTGCATGATGATGACCTGTGACTGTTTTTGCACTGCCACAAACCAGATGTGTGTGTCGCTTATTCATCGTGTATCGTGTTCATTATGTCTACCGTCCTTGTTACAGTATTTGTTAAACACACACACCAAAAATGATCCCTTTGTAAAGACACAAATTCTTAATATTAAATTTATTCGTAACAGTAATATTAGTATTATTTGTTATATAACTTCATTTTCTGTGACATTTAACATCTAATCACGGAGATACGAGTATGAAGTTTGGCAAAGTGGCACCATGTTAGTGTAGAGTATTGTACTCAATAGTATGTATGTCTCTCCTTGAATGCTAGAACAGTACATAATCTTATACTGTACATACCTGTACACCTGTATTCTTTCATGATATATCACATTGTTCTTTATTGGCACCCTTAGCACTATCTGGCCTGTGTATCTGTGCGTGGGTCGTATGTGTAATTGGTTAAACGCTGGTGAACGCTGCTTTTTTTCTCTCTTAAATTATGACCACACACACACAAAAAAAAACTGTAGTACGAGGAAAAAGTTGTGCACGTAAATGGATATTAACATCCTCCCCTCCCCTCTTTAGGCTACCTACATGACCCTCAAGTGTACGTGCCAGATATTGCCTAATATGTCCAAGAAATAGTATTCGGGCAACCGTTCATAAGACACAAAGTACCAGTAACCGCGTGGTACTGTACGCACCTCTTGACGTGTCCCCACACTACACGCAGGTTTAAGTAAGATTTATCAACAAAAGTACAAATTTACGTGTTGTGTACGAGAGAGCTTTATATACAGGTATGAAAGTCGTAGTAGCTGAAGTACTCAATCTTGTTCATAACGGTCGCTAAAATTACGTCAAGTCATTCTCTCACGCGTAACACAGGTTTATTGAGGCCATCTGCTATGAAACAAGGGTATAGTACTTGGCTATGCATTATAATAGGTCATCATGTGAAATTACGTCAATAATAATAATCAGAATAATAAAAATAATAATAATATAATGTTGAAAATGCTATTCATCACAGAAATTATGGCAATTATAGTAATAATAAGAATGAATTATATGTAGCTTAGGTGTACACAAACATGCTCAGGACTGCTCTGGTGTCAAAAAAATTTTAATTTTTATTTAATTATAGTTAAGTCTTCTGTATCATAATGTGGTGTAATTGTTTTCGATGGATAAAAAGCAATATGATTTAGCAAGGGGTAGATAGTTATAGGAATCTGGGAGTTAATGTGTTGGTGTTTTAGTTTACAATATGGCTCCCTAAATCATTATGGCGACTAAACGTTTTCTGGAGAGGTTGTCAAACACTGCTTCATTTTAGTAGAATGCTGATGAATAAATGTATATTTTTTCACTTAATTTGGTTAAACAGTTTAAATTGGTTCGGTACACCGGGTACAGTACATTACTACATAGACAGTGTAGCTATAATCAAATAATGCTTAGAGCGTGCGGATATACCCAATAATGTTAAACAGTAAGTTGATTCACGCCTAAGAAAGCCAGCCGTGAAAAGCGTATTGATTGCCCGGGTAGGGATGATACTGTGCTATGACTCAGTATCCTGGCAACCGGACTTCTTTGTGAACTTGGACACAAAGATCGAGAAAAGTGGGTCGGAACCAAAACAGTGTGGTGGTGGACTTAATACCTGCCATCCGCTTCCTGCAGGGCCCCGCACCACGCGCCAGGAGGCCGAAAGTTGACCCCTCCCAACCCCTCCGCTCATTGCACCGCTAAATTCTCGCCAGACAAAATTGCTTCAAAACAGTTTTACCAGCGGACAAAATCAACGAATTTTTAAAGGGTAAAGACGTACTCACGGGGTTTAATATACCAGGTCTTCGTACTCATTGGCTAATATCTGTCATTACGGGTAACACTAAGCGCTGCTGACCGTTGGTGAGGCTAGGGTGTGTAATATTTTTCCCTCCCACCAACATTGTGTCAGGTCTATGTAGTCAGTTGTGTGAGAATATGTGTCGAAATATATGTTTTAGTGTGTGGTATGGTGTTGTATGTGTCCTAGTGTGTAGTATGGTGATGTATGTGTACCTGTGTGAGTGGTAAGGTGATGTGTCCCATTATATGTGGTGTGAAATATTGTATGTGTCCCAGTATGTGATATGGTGAAGCCTATGCCATAGTATGTGTGGTGTGATGAAACATGCGTCCCAATGTGTGTGATGTGGTTCGATATGTGTCCCAATACGTGATGTGGTTAAATATAGAGTATGTGTCTCAGCAATGTGGGTGAGGTGTGGAGGGGTGGTGGTGTGATGGGGTGATGTACTGTAGTGTGGTGGGGGTGGTGTGGTGGGGGGTGACCTACATATCCCCGAGACGGTCACATGACAAAAGGACAGGATGGTGGGAGGGGGTCATTTCTACTCACCTCCACCTCCCTGACCACCCGTGCACCCCCATAACACCCCGTACACCTCCATAACACCCCGTACACCTCCATAACACCCCGTACACCTCCCATATCTAAACTAAAGATGGCCACACACTGGTCGGTGACACTCTCAGGTGTGAGCTGCCCCAACAGTGTAATGGTGCGCCTGCCGACATATTTCACATCTCGTCCATAAAAGTCCCAACTCCTTTTTTGTTCGTATTACTGTATATTAATTTAGTTAAGTGTTTTATAATGTAATGCATGGCTATAGTATTAAACACCCCTTTCCGTCGACAGGATCCTCGTGTTTATAAATCATAGTATTGAATAATTTGAGTCGCGAAGGACACGTACTACAGTGCTGGATGGGGAGGTGTGGTGGTACACCTAACTAAGAATATTGGAATATGATGTGGTAGCAAGTTGCTCCCCATCGTCAACCCGGTCGTATTTTTTTTTCTTTTTGGATCTTTATAGTGAAATCAGTTAATTAAAAAAGGAAAACATATACGTAATTTTATTTTTTTTTTCATTAATTTTTTCATGGTCGGTATTATGAAATTTTCAGGAGACTCGTTACATGTTTACCGCCGAGGTCATGCCCGTTTAGCTGCTGGAGACATCTCATTTTAAACGCTGTTTCTAATCAAGTGAGCATATTTATGATTATTTATTAAACTTTTTAGCTGTTTTGGAAGTCCGAACAGCAGAACCTGGCGAGTTTTGGGGCTACAATTCATAAAATGGAAAAGAAAATACATTGGGATGACATGGTCACCAAAATTTTCGCAATCTTATTAATAAAGTTAGCACATAATATATAAGATCATTTATTCCACTTCTTAGCTGTTTTGTCTTCACCAGACACACGTGTTAACGCCAGCGTTTGTAAACAAATGCACTTCCGGCATACCAACTACATACGCTTTGGACATCAACCCGACCCCTCGACGACCCCGCACGGAGGGGACGGGGTTGTGGGTTTTGATACTCCCGCTTGAAGGAACGAATCCTATTGGCGGGTTCTTTATGGAAGGGGGGAGTTGTTGTTTAACACTATGGGCGTTAATTTCTGTATGAACTGTCATGGATGTCAACAAAAAGTTCTTCAAGTTTCTTTCTGTATATATTGCTGTGGTCGGTGAGCACAAAACCCACCTTCCCTGACCAGACTGGAGGATATTTTCCTAGGTAAGGGATTTTTTCTCCAAGCGCTGTTCAACGCAGAGAGATGATAAATTCCTGGGCACTTGTTTACACTTTCCCCTCATTTTCTTATATGTTCTTTCTTCCACTGTCTGAACTATGGTGTAATGTTATAAACTAGTTCACATATTTTCAGTGTTTTTGTCAGTATCTGTATTTACTTTCCTTGGGATCAAATATAAATATAATGCGTCATCATGGTAAGTAGGGATGTATCTTTCTTACTTCTTGATAGTTGATGTCTTGTGTATAACGTAACTTAGAATACGTGCCTAAGATATTAGGTGTTAAAGCGCATTAAATCCATTACTGTATAACATTAACATCAAGGTAACACACCAGTATTATAAAGCACTTGAGTTAATATTTCCCCACGGTTGTAAACATTACTGGCAGTGAAACCCGTGAGAACAGAAGCCTGCGGAAAATTGCACATACTCAACAGTCCCATGAATTGCTTGTATGACATGATTGCTTTAGTAAGACGAGAATTGACGTTAACTTTACATATACTGTATTCCCATTAGCTTACTTTCCTCCAATTTTCTGCCATAATCGGGTAACTCTATCATCCTTTCACTTAATTAAGTACAGTTCTCGGGTTATTATACTACCTTGTTATGGGAGTGTAGTATCGTGGCCAAGTTTGCGTAGGGGTCATTGCCGCAGGTGGCGCCACAATCATGGCGGGGGAAACTGACCATCTCAGTCCAGCCTCAATGTTGACTTTCTTACTTGGCAATTATTATATTATCATGCGTACAGACCCCTGGTTAAGAGTGCCAGAAACAAGTGCAAGTAGAAGTCGGATCGATATTTATAAACGACTTGTTCTAATAATAATAATAATGAAGGTAAGATACATGAGAAGAATTAAAAACCATTTGTGTATGCCGGCAGCCATCACTGGGGACCCGGCAGTAATCATTGATCACTACGGGAGTACATGAATGTGGGCTTGTGATTACGTCGTTTTCGAGGGTGTCATTTTGTAACTAACGTTCCTCTCACTATGTGCAGATTACCCGTTTACTTATCCCGTAGGATTCTGAAATTTGTTTTGCAGACAGAAGTCCGACTGTGTTGCCTCGAGCCCTGGTGGCCGCTACACCACCCTGTAGCCAGACACTTGTCATGCAACTCTTGTTATGGAAACACCACAGTATCGGTAACCTGCCACCCCAGAGAGAAATATAAATCACGAGAATAGTATAGATATTGTTATCAGACTGCTTCGCCTGCACTTTATTAGGAATATTCATTTGTGACAGTGGGTCCCATAGACCTGAAAGTCCGCTAGAGGCAGCATGGATACAGCACACTGTAATGATAATGGTTGCCCCTCGTGTAACGAGGATGGCCGGCCCAAGGGCCACCTAGGCGTGAATTTGTTTAAGCTGTAGAATCTGTCGCCAACACAGCTACACCTTAAGTTAACGAGTTGCTTGACCCAGTGTCAAGGAATAGTCCGAGAAGATCGGACAACTCGCCAACTGCACTGGCTAACCATTACCCCCAGGTTCCTAATTACTGCTGGGTAGACAGAGGCAAATGGCGTAAAGAAACTTTCCCTAAGTGTCACCCTGCCCGGGGATCGAACCAGGTTCCGCTCGCTTGCTAGACGAGCGTGCTGACCATTACTGTACTGAGCCTTTGGTACACAAGGAAGCATTGTGGCCGGTACTGTATACTGTACCGAGCCTTTGGTACACAAGGAAGCAGCGTGGCCGGTACTGTACACTGTACCGAGCCTTCGGTACAGAAGGAGGCAGCATGGCCGGTACTGCTGTCTCACTTCCCCAAGTTATAAACTTAGATACCCATTTACAGCTGCCTCAAACTGAGCCGGGATAAATAATCAGAACAAATGAAATGTGTTAATAGCATACTGTATTGTTGTAAGAACAAGAACGTCGCACCTATGACGGCATATCTCATGTTCTCCAATATGCGTTAGGTCTATTGCTCTGACTTAATGAAGGTTACTGCAGGGAGGAGACCTTAGCAAACACTGGTTTACTGTAGCTGTGCTAATATGTCGGTACAGGATATGTTAGGCTGTTCATGCTGGCGCTTTATTATCCATCGTACTGGGGTAGAATCCTTCAAAGTGAATTGAACTGTTGCTGGTGACTTAGCGGGCAGGTGTACAGTACATTGAGAAGTTGACATGGCTCCTGCAGCCTTGTCCGAATTTTCACGCTAAAACCGAGGGCTTAACTAGATAGACTGGGCTAAGAGTAGTATAGGTTAGGCTGGGATCCGAGGCGTAGCAAGTCTTAGTTTAAAGTGGTAAGGTCACGACGTTTGTCTCTTAATGAACTTAGGAACAGATGTGTGAAATAAATAGGACAAGAATAACAGCAGTTGAATTAAACCATGTAAATAAATAAGCGTTTCTATGGTGTGTGATGGGGGCGGTACATTCTTCAGGAGCCTCGTGTACTGGGGAATGTTTGGGAAGGGAACGCCCTGCTGAGATTACCGCTGTGCTCAGGATACCACCCTGCTGAGATTACCGCTGTGCTCAGGTTACCGCCCTGCTGAGATTACCCCTGCTGAGATTACCGCTGTGCTCAGGTTACCGCCCTGCTGAGATTACCGCTGTGCTCAGGTTACCGCCCTGCTGAGGTTACCGCTGTGCTCAGGTTACCGCCCTGCCCAGATTACCGCTGTGCTCAGGTTACCGCCCTGCCCAGATTACCGCTGTACTCAGGCTACCGCCCTGCTGAGATTACCGCTGTGCTCAGGCTACCGTCCTGCTGAGATTACCGCTTTGCTCAGGTTACCGCCCTGCCGAGATTAACGCTGTGCTCAGGTTACCGCCCTGCTGAGATTACCGCTGTGCTCAGGTTACCGCCCTGCTGAGGTTACCGCTGTGCTCAGGTTACCGCCCTGCCCAGATTACCGCTGTGCTCAGGTTACCGCCCTGCCCAGATTACCGCTGTGCTCAGGCTACCGTCCTGCTGAGATTACCGCTTTGCTCAGGTTACCGCCCTGCTGAGATTAACGCTGTGCTCAGGTTACCGTCCTGCTTAGATTACCGTTGTGCTCAGGTTACCGTCCTGCTGAGATTACCGCTGTGCTCAGGCTACCGCCCTGCTGAGATTAACGCTGTGCTCAGGTTACCGCCCTGCTGAGATTACCGCTGTGCTCAGGTTACCGCCCTGCTGAGATTACCGCTGTGCTCAGGTTACCGTCCTGCTGAGATTACCGCTGTGCTCAGGTTACCGTCCTGCTGAGATTACCGCTGTGCTCAGGCTACCGTCCTGCTGAGATTACCGTGCAACATTAAATAAGGAGAGAGAGACGCAGGAACGCTAACTCGGGACGCGGCGATGTTTTGAAATGTGGTGGCAACTCTTTTATAACGGTACCGTGCCGAGATTACCACCGTGCTACTTTCATCTTCCCATGTGTATGTGTGTCTTGGCCTGGTTATGGATGGCCCTGTGTACCTCTCTCTCTATAGTTAGATAATACTTGCTAGTCATCTTGTGGGTAGTGTTGGCCAGTGTTTGTTATAGATGAACACGTTTAATTAACAACAGTCCACGTTTGTTGAGATTCACTTGTTACTAGTGTATTCGTATTGAACAAAATTCCAACAATAAATGGTTGTCTAGACGATTCCTGTATTCCGCGGGGTAATGACAGCCCAATGCAATCTCATCACGGTGAATTCTTAACACGGTACACGGTACACTGAAGTGACTGTACGGTAATAAGGGTGGTGTTGTGACGTGAGGGTGACAGCTGGTGTTAGTGTGGTGGTCATCAGTCACTTACAACTTTCACTCTCCTGAGGCCTCCGTCACTCTCATGTTGCCTCCGTCACTCTCCTGTTGTCTCCGTCACTCTCCTGAGGCCTCCGTCACTCTCATGTTGCCTCCGTCACTCTCCTGTTGCCTCCGTCACTCTCCTGAGGCCTCCGTCACTCTCATGTTGCCTCCGTCACTCTCCTGTTGCCTCCGTCACTCTCCTGAGGCCTCCGTCACTCTCATGTTGCCTCCGTCACTCTCATGTTGCCTCCGTCACTCTCCTGAGGCCTCCGTCACTCTCATGTTGTCTCCGTCACTCTCCTGTTGCCTCCGTCACTCTCATGTTGTCTCCGTCACTCTCCTGTTAGCTCCGTCACTGTCATGTTGTCTCCGTCACTCTCCTGTTACCTCCGTCACTCTCATGTCGTCTCCGTCACTCTCCTGTTGCCTCCGTCACTCTACTGTTGGCTCCATCACTCTACTGTTGCTTCCGTCACTCTCCTGTTGCTTCCGTCACTCTCCTGTTGCCTCCGTCACTCTCCTGTTGCCTCCGTCACTCTCCTGTTGCCTCCGACACTACTGTTGGCTCCATCACTCTACTGTTGCCTCCGTCACTCTCCTGTTGCCTCCGTCACTCTACTGTTACCTCCGTCACTCTACTGTTGACTTCGTCACTCTCCTGTTGCCTCCATCACTCTCCTGTTGCCTCCGTCACTCTACTGTTACCTCCGTAACTACTGTTGCCTCCGTCAATCTACTGTTGCCTCCGTCACTCTACTGTTACGTCCGTCACTCTACTGTTGCTTCCGTCACTCTACTGTTACCTCCGTAACTACTGTTGCCTCCGTCATTCTACTGTTTCCTCCGTCACTCTACTGCTACCTCTGTCACTCTACTGTTGCCTCCGTCACTCTACTGTTGCCTCCGTCATTCTACTGTTGCCTCCGTCATTCTACTGTTGCTTCCGTCATTCTACTGTTGCCTCCGTCATTCTACTGTTGCTTCCGTCACTCTCCTGTTGCCTCCGTCATTCTACTGTTACCTCCGTCATTCTACTGTTGCCTCCGTCACTCTACTGTTGCCTCCGTCATTCTACTGTTACCTCCGTCATTCTACTGTTGCCTCCGTCATTCTACTGTTGCTTCCGTCATTCTACTGTTGCCTCCGTCATTCTACTGTTGCTTCCGTCACTCTCCTGTTGCCTCCGTCACTCTACTGTTACCTCTGTCACTCTACTGTTGCCTCCGTCACTCTACTGTTGCTTCCGTCATTCTACTGTTACCTCCGTCATTCTACTGTTACGTCCGTCACTCTACTGTTGCTTCCGTCACTCTCCTGTTGCCTCCGTCATTCTACTGTTACGTCCGTCACTCTACTGTTGCTTCCGTCACTCTCCTGTTGCCTCCGTCATTCTACTGTTACCTCCGTCATTCTACTGTTGCTTCCGTCATTCTACTGTTACCTCCGTCACTCTCCTGTTGCCTCCGTCATTCTACTGTTGCTTCCGTCACTCTCCTGTTGCCTCCGTCATTCTACTGTTACCTCCGTCATTCTACTGTTGCCTCCGTCACTCTACTGTTGCTCCGTCATTCTACTGTTACCTCCGTCATTATACTGTTGCTTCCGTCATTCTACTGTTACCTCCGTCATTCTACTGTTACGTCCGTCACTCTACTGTTGCTTCCGTCACTCTCCTGTTGCCTCCGTCATTCTACTGTTACGTCCGTCACTCTACTGTTGCTTCCGTCACTCTCCTGTTGCCTCCGTCATTCTACTGTTACCTCCGTCATTCTACTGTTGCTTCCGTCATTCTACTGTTACCTCCGTCATTCTACTGTTACGTCCGTCACTCTAATGTTGCTTCCGTCACTCTCCTGTTGCCTCCGTCATTCTACTGTTACGTCCGTCACTCTACTGTTGCTTCCGTCACTCTCCTGTTGCCTCCGTCATTCTACTGTTACCTCCGTCATTCTACTGTTGCTTCCGTCATTCTACTGTTACCTCCGTCACTCTCCTGTTGCCTCCGTCATTCTACTGTCACCTCCGTCATTCTACTGTTACCTCCGTCATTCTACTGTTACCTCCGTCATTCTACTGTTACCTCCGTCACTCTACTGTTACCTCTGTCACTCTACTGTTGCCTCCGTCACTCTACTGTTGCTTCCGTCATTCTACTGTTTCCTCCGTCACTCTACTGTTACCTCCGTCACTCTACTGTTGCCTCCGTCACTCTACTGTTACCTCTGTCACTCTACTGTTACCTCTGTCACTCTACTGTTTCCTCCGTCACTCTACTGTTACCTCTGTCACTCTACTGTTGCCTCCGTCACTCTACTGTTGCTTCCGTCATTCTACTGTTTCCTCCGTCACTCTACTGTTGCCTCCGTCACTCTACTGTTACCTCCGTCACTCTACTGTTGCCTCCGTCACTCTACTGTAAGGAGGACATCCGTGGCATCAGTCTGTGGACCCCAGTTCTAGGTATCAACAATAAGATGCTGTACAAATACATGTTCCGCTACTGTGGCTGACCAACTCGGTGACTCCGTATTATCAAGCAACTTTCCTTCATTGTTCAACGCGCCAACCACAACACCGCCTCACGTAATACGAGAACCTGCACTGTAATAACTCGTGTGTGATCAACTCAACACACCTGTTAAAATAAGTCTGTAGGTTATGTAAAACAATGATTTTGTTGAAATATATATGTTTTTTCGATGTGTGTGTGTGTGTGTGTGTGTGTGTGTGGAGAGAATCTTCTATTGAGACGTACAGTCATTGAAGGTAAGCTTATAATGATACAACCTTCACTAAAATGTCGTTGCATCAGTTCCAGGGTCATGTTTATTAATAACTCTCTCCTTTATCAGCTGAGTCCTTCCATTTCCTCAGCGTTTTTGTTTTAAGGTAGTGTGTGTGTGTGTGTGTGTGTGTGTGTGTGTAGTAGTAATAATAATAATAATAATAATAATAATAATAATAATAATAATAATAATTAACGGTTTATTGAAAGAGCATTGCAGCCGGAATGTTGAAAATATACAGTTACATAATTGGGGAATGGGTCTCTTGATTTACAAATAATATACAGGTGACATAAGTGATACAAATATGATATATAATAACTAGGTGGGGAGAAGCTCAAACTACAGGGCATTTCAACATAGTGACAGTGCAAAAAGTAAGATTGACTGGGAGTGAATACACTGGTTGATTACAAGTTATTGTGTGTGTGTAAGTGGCAAGAGATCTTTCACTTGTTTCGTACTGAAGTGAGAATTTGTAGAAAACTTGGCGGGTTGTGGCCACAAGGGAAACTTTTCTGGTAGGACCCGGGAGCCACGACAACAAACTTTATCATTAATAACTTTCTCTTGAGATGTGTTGATGGTGTTGTCATCACACGTGGTGGTGGTGGTGGTGGTGTCATTACACTCGTGTTGGTGGTGGTGTCATTACACTCGTGTTGGTGGTGGTGTCATTACACGTGTTGGTGGTGGTGTCATTACACGCGTGTTGGTGGTGGTGTCATCACGTGTTTGTGGTGGTGTCATCACACGTGTTGGTGGTGGTGGTGGTGTCATTACACTCGTGTTGGCGGTGGTGTCATTACACGCGTGTTGGTGGTGGTGTCATCACACGTGTTGGTGGTGGTGTCATTACACTCGTGTTGGTGGTGGTGGTGTTGTCATCACACGTGTTGGTGGTGGTGTCATTACACGTGTGTTGGTAGTGTTGTCATCACACGTGTTGGTGGTGGTGTCATTACACGTGTGTTGGTAGTGTTGTCATCACACGTGTTGGTGGTGGTGTCATTACACGTGTGTTGGTAGTGTTGTCATCACACGTGTTGGTGGTGGTGTCATTACACGTGTGTTGGTGGTGGTGTCATCACACGTGTTGGCGGTGGTGTCATTACACGTGTGTTGGTAGTGTTGTCATCACACGTGTTGGTGGTGGTGTCATTACACGTGTGTTGGTGGTGTTGTCATCACACGTGTTGGTGGTGGTGTCATTACACGTGTGTTGGTGGTGGTGTCATCACACACGTGTTGGTGGTGGTGTCATCACACACGTGTTGGTGGTGGTGTCATCACACACGTGTTGGTGGTGGTGTCATTACACACGTGTTGGTGGTGGTGTCATCACACGTGTTTGTGGTGGTGGTGGTGTCATTACACTCGTGTTGGTGGTGGTGTCATTACACACGTGTTGGTGGTGGTGTCATCACACGTGTTTGTGGTGGTGGTGGTGTCATCACACACGTGTTGGTGGTGGTGTCATCACACGTGTTGGTGGTGGTGTCATCACACGTGTTGGCGGTGGTGTCATTACACGTGTGTTGGTAGTGTTGTCATCACACGTGTTGGTGGTGGTGTCATTACACGTGTGTTGGTGGTGTTGTCATCACACGTGTTGGCGGTGGTGTCATTACACGTGTGTTGGTGGTGGTGTCATCACACACGTGTTGGTGGTGGTGTCATCACACACGTGTTGGTGGTGGTGTCATCACACACGTGTTGGTGGTGGTGTCATTACACACGTGTTGGTGGTGGTGTCATCACACGTGTTTGTGGTGGTGGTGGTGTCATTACACTCGTGTTGGTGGTGGTGTCATCACACACGTGTTGGTGGTGGTGTCATCACACGTGTTTGTGGTGGTGGTGGTGTCATCACACACGTGTTGGTGGTGGTGTCATCACACACGTGTTGGTGGTGGTGTCATCACACACGTGTTGGTGGTGGTGTCACCACACTTACTGTATTAGTATCAGGTTGTAAGTCTTACATGGCCAGCAGATCTCATGCTACTGTACAGTACAATGTACTTTATGAGTAATTTTGTGTACAAGTTGTACCAATAAAGAAACATCAATAGTAATAGTTGACCATTTATATCTATACAAGCTGAGAACATAACACAGTGGTGGTAATAGTGAAATACATCTAACAATTTTCTCATAGTCGTCAAGATTATATCCAGAATGTCTGTCTCCTTCCTCATGGACACACATTATCTTTCATAATATTTAATAATCGCGCTTAAAGACTTTGGTTGTCGAAACGCAATAACAACGTGGATTTCTGCCATATGTTGTGTGAGGAAGGAACCTCGTAGAAGGTCAAGGAATTGCTCTCCTTCAGCTTGTTATGTAAGATTAAAAACGTCCCCCTCGCTTGATTGCAACTGGTGATGCGGATACTGCCTGGATGACTGTGAACGTCTATTACATCTAACACACTCCTACTGCCAATTGTTCCTTGACATACACCCCCACCTCTTAGCCCCGTCCTTTCTTATTGATGGGTTATATACCAGTAAATAAAATACCCCAAGTGACACATCTTCACGGCTCTACGTCTGACTCACTGATCCCAATAATGTCTGGTTCTTCTGTGTCCACATTTGCACACTCAATATTTCAGTCTTATTAACAGGACTTCTGGTGCGTGTGTGTGTGTGTGTGTGTGTGTGTGTGTGTGTGTGTGTGTGTGTGTGTGTGTGTGTGTGTGTGTTAGTAGTAAAATTATAGCACGTCCTGACTGATGGGAAGGCCGGAACATTATCGACCTCCATCTTCCTGTACCTTGACCACGTGACCTCAAATAATGTTTTACTGAATATTCTGGTATTGTGAGTCGCTGGATAACTCGCTCATCTTGTGTTTATCATTGAATAGTCAGGTCGGGGTGGTGTACACATTGCTAAGTTCTGCCATTTGCTTAAGCTTCTCACTCGCTGTCTGATTGTCAAATCTTTCCAAACTTGTGATGCATAATTCATCTATAAATGTAACTTTACTGTTCTCAGCATGCTCGTTTGTCTATTCATCTGATTCTCTCTCTTTCCTTTCCAGTTTCTTATAATAAGGTTGTCCATGTGTCTTACTTTCCAGTTGCTTTTTTTCAACTATTTAAGATTTTTTGTTACATTTCTTATTGGTGACACATGTCCGTCTCGACCACCGGGGTGTATCATTGGCCATAATTTCCTCTTTATTTGTGTTTAACCTTTTGTTGGAATCCTGACATCTGTGCTCTTCATTATCAAATTTATTCTTCTTGGTGTCACAATCTTCAATAATTCATTAACCTGTTTCGTACCTTATTTGCAAAAACAAACAAACATATGTTCTCTGTCATTTTGTGAGTTTTTTAATCAGCTCTGATATTTTCTTTATTTTTTGTTTGTAACTTTCCTTCACAACGTTGGCATATTAAGTCCCTACACCTTGTTCCTGCCATCTTCCTCGTTTATTCTTTTCTTCCCTATCTACTCTGTATCAGTCCTAACGACAGTACCATTGGTATAGCACTAAGGGAGACAGTAAGAAGAATATTATTACAGTATTCATCGGTGGTGACCGTGATCCACCCAACCATAGGTGGTGAGGTAAAGGAACATATAAGCTCAGTAAATAGTGACACGTATTGACCGAGAGAACGTGGGGGAAATAGTGACTAAATTCCTAAATATGGCACGAGGTCACAGTGGCACCAAGGTCCACAATGTATTGACTCAGAGCATCTTTTACTTTTTACTTTTATCCTCTTCGCCACTGATCGGCTCGTTAGCCGCTTGGGCGGTCGGCCACGTATCTGTTAAGCATTGTTGACAAGTAGTGAGCATGCAATGGCCCCTGAATGTATCTGAACCTGCTCCAGTGTTGGTCAAGTCTGGCCTTGAAAGAGCTTACACTCGGTGCCGTCACAACACTGGCAGATTGTTCCATGATTTCATAATTCTCACTGCGAAAAAGTTTGCCCTCACTGTTTTCAATCTTAAGTTTCATTAAATAGTTATAGATCACAGTTAGTGGTTTAGAAAATAGAAAGAAAAACAACTGAAAAATAGAAGGATAAACCAGATAATAATGTTAAAACGATAAATTGAACTTGGACTAAAACTAGTGACAAAAATTTAATTTGGATGGGAATAAAATTGACTATAAAACAAGTAACAAAATCATAACATGGGTGAAGTTTATTTTACTCTATCTGGGCACTAATAAAGTATATTGTACTGTAGTCTCTTCCTTGAGGTGTTCTTGGTGAATTATGAGTCCACATGCAGAAATACAACGTTGAAATATTTATGTTTAACGGGGCTCAGATGCGACTCCCAGCTAATTAAGTTCACGTCCTAAGTTGATAAATACCCATGCTGTTCGAGCTGCCTAATATAAAGGTGTCATGTTAAAAATATAAACGACGATATAACGTAATGATTATTTTCAACTAAATCAATCAGAAATATTACTTAACACTGTTTTCATTCAGTGATTTTCTTTTAATTATTTATTTTTTTTTTAATTCGTGTCATTCTCTATACCGGCTACATCATTGCCAACATATTACAAGAAATCAATGAAACGTTGAGAGGTACGCGGCGTCCATTTTACTTTCTTCAGGAAGATGTGGTTAATGTGGTCACTTTCACTGGAGCCCGGCTGACTCAGTACTGCTGAGAGCGAAACTTTTACTGAACGGGTGGCTCTTGTTTACACGCTGGCCAGCTGATTGGTGATAGCCCCACGCTCACTACTCCATCACCCTGACGTAGTGTTTTTGTTCACTGTGTCGTAATGTACAATAAGTTAAAAAAAATCTATGGTAGGTTTTCCGTAAATATGTGTAGTAATTATATAGCGTCATAGGTTACAGCTTTGAAATCCATATTTATCCGACAGTGAATATCTTCTGCCGGTGCTGCTGGTACCGCAAAATTAAGTCTGCTTTAGTCGAAGACATTTACATGAAGTGGATGTCTTAAGTTGCAGCAGCTTACATGGAAAGTCAGTTTTTTTTTCCATAATCAGTGAGTGAATTAGTCAGTCCGTTAGTGGCTAGCAAATGGATGGACCAGCTCACACAATTGGAGATACTGTACTTTACTTCCCCGTGCACGTTATTTTGATTAAAGTAAACAGAATGTCTTACTAACCTTAAACAGCTATATTACCTCGGTGAAGTTTGGTTACGTTAGATAATATGTACGGATTTAGGCTGTAATACTAATATACCGTACAGTCGTATATGATAGGAGGATGAGATATGCCTTAGCCTCACTAAAAAAAAAAAATCCTGTGATTTTTTCCACGGTGTAATTTCGTTCCTACTCATTTTTTTCGCATTATTATTATTATTATTATTATTATTATTATTATTATTATTATTATTATTATTTCATCTGGTGTTGGGAGGATACCACGCTCCACCACACAGGACTTTCTTGTGTTGACCGACCATTCACTCTCAGGCGCCCCCCCCCCCCCTGTTGACTGTTGTGTTTACAGTCTGACTGGCTGATTCATGGCTACTAACATGAGAATTCTCTCTCTCTCTCTCTCTCTCTCTCTCTCTCTCTCTCTCTTTCTCTCTCTCTCTCTCTCTCTCTCTCTCTCTCATGGACAATTGGTGAAACCGGTTGATAGATAAAATAGATATTTATAAATAAAAAATAATTTATTACCACGTATATAGATTTACAGTAGATATGGATTGATAGAATAATAAATGGGAACAGGATAGAGAGAGAGAGAGAGTTTTTCAAGGCATGAGTGTGTGGATGCGGTAAGTGAGCCGTGGAGGGGTTGTCACTGTCATCATTGCACTATAATAGTACCATCGGATGAATCGCCTTTCTAAAGCTATGGGAACAAGTCTACCACAAAGCTTTGTTGATGTACTCAGTGTTGCAGCTGTCTTGTTGTCGTAGCGTCATTTATTACAAATTCCCATCTACGGTATTTTTTTCTTCTAAACGTTAACTGTGTTTTAGTTGTGTTATATGGAGATAACTGTTATTATTACCATTATATATATAGCTTTTAAGTTCTTACTAAACTTCCTCCTCTAACAGTCTGGGTGATGCTGCCAGTAGTTTCCCATTACTAGAGGGTAAAGTTATACGTACAATAAATACAGGTAAGAGACTGTAGTGCTGCCAGGACTGTGACTTGTGTTACAGCGCTCGGCCCCCGTCCTAGAACTTCACCTACTGTATACTGTAGTGATGAATTTCTCCTTAAACTGGTAATACGAGAGAACATCTTACAGGCTAACTTAAGATATACAATTTACTGCCAATGTTGTTTAGATTACCTCGTGACTACCGGTACTGGGTTATATCCCCGGTTAGCATATTGTATTGGGTGATAAGTTAAGGAATAGATAAATAAGCATCTTTGAGAATCTGGCTATGATCCGAGGAAAGGGTTTAGAAGTGACGTCGCAACATGGCGGCTAACTTTCACTACCACAAGTTGACGTATTCCGCCATAATAAGTAGATGGAACTTACGTGTAATTGCAACGTTATTACTCCAGCCTTGGCCGCGGCCCGCCATCGGGTACTGCCGCAAGAGAAAGACATCTAAACGTTGTCTCAGTATAATTTCGACGCCGATTTGGACGCCTTGTTTACCTCTGTTTTGGGCGTTTCCTGCAGTTGAGAAAATTGACGCAAGGAATGTTGGGAGATCTGAGGTGTGAGTACTGGCAGGGGAGAAATCACTTATGGTGGTGTGCTCCGTCGCCTCTCTCACACTTAATTAAACTGTGTTTCACTTTGTGGCATTAATCGTGTTTCTTACAAGCTTGTAAAAAATAAAATATGACGGCCGAATATAACTGTTAAAGTTGTGGTATTTAAGGTCGTGAACATTGTATCAGACAGGGAGTTCCTACCGCCTGCGAAGATACTGGAAGCATAATGTATTGTCTAACGGTAGACCCTGCTGCCATATGACATCACAAAAATTGTGACCGAGTCTCAGGTTGCTGATCTGACTTTCTGCCTCATTTACACACAATTGCAGGGTCTCAATTGTTTCTCTTACTTTGGCAACGCAACATACTTATATCGTTTCTCACTTTTTTTTTTACGAGCAATAGCCCACCCTGGCACATGTCATCGACCCACAACGGGGCCTGGGGAGCGACAAAAATAAGAGTTAAAATAAAGAAAAAAGAGATTAATATAATCTTCACCACGAAAATGCCGGAAAACCAGCTTTTTAAAGTGAGACATTGTATGAGTATGGAAACAGAAGAAAGCAGAGCATTCCACAGTTTGACTGTGTGATGAATGAAGGATGTACTATAAAAGAGATAGAGTGAAGCAACATTGCGGCGATGAGAAAGGGAAGACAGACTCAACTAAAGGAGGAGAGTTAATAAGACGAAATGCCTTTGATTCCACCCTATCTAACAGTTGGACAGAAGAAGAGCCACCCCAGATATGAGAGCAGTATTCCAAGTTAGGACGAATGAATCCCTTATAAACTTGAAGCAATTGCTCAGGAGTGAAGTTGCTACTGCATCTGTACAGCATTCCCAGCTTTCGGGAGGCAGCTTTAGCAATGTTGAGGATGTGTGGCTTCCATGACATATTAAGAGGAAATGGTGAGGCCTAGCATATCTATTTTAGAATTTGTCAGAATGATTGCTTCCTGAAATGTGATTGGTGGGAGATCTTCTAATTTGGAAAGTGTAATTGGTAAATACCGAGTTTTATTACTGTTGAATTTAAACATGTTTCTACCTCCCCATTCGGAGATGCTGCACAGATCCGCATTGATAGATGTAATGATATCAGCTATAGAAACAGATCTAGTTTGAGAATTAGGGGGAAGGGAAAAATGTGAAGAAGAGTGAAGAGTAGAATCATCAGCATAAGAATGAATAGAATTAGCCGTAGTGTGAAGTAAATCATTGATAAAAAGAAGGAAGAGAGTAGGTGAAAGAAAAGAACCTTGTGGGACACCACTATTGGTAAAGAGCGAGAGGTCGATCCCGCGACAACAACTGCCATGGATGGGTTCTCAAGGAAACTAGAAATTAGAGAACAAAGTGGGGGAGAGAAACCATCAGAGGGAAGTTTAGAAAACAAAGACTTGTGCCATACCCTGTCAAATGCTTTGGAGATGTCGAGGGCCACGACGAAAGTTTCCCCAAAATCCCTAAGAGAGGATGACCAAAGATGGGTGCAGTAGGACAGCAGATCACCACTAGATCTCGCCTGGCGAAATCCATACTAATATATATATATATATATATGTTGTATTTTATTTTATTATTTTATGCAAGTGTTGGAATAAGTCTGTACAGTACGCTTCACTTTCTTGACCTGCGTCATATTCCCAGCTGGTAGTAATTGGTACTGAGTTAATGAGTAATGGCAACACTGTGTCAGTGAGTTTCTAATGTGTAATTAACCTATGAGAATATCATAAGTAATTCAGTTTTATGACTTCCTTCTTTTAAAGTAATACCATATGAGAAAAATTTAAACCTTAGGATTTCCCCCTTAAAAATACAACCTACCGGGCGGCGCGGTGGGAAACTGATCTCATCACCACAACCTTGGTTCCTTGTAAGATTTTATCTCGAATGATTTGTTTTTAATTATTGTACATAATAGTTTTACACATTTCTACAGAGGTGCTGATTTTCAATACTCGAGAAAAAGTTGTTTCTGTAACAGCCTATGAAAGTAAATTAACGCTACTGTTACGTAACCTGGAGCGAGAGTAGGAGAGTCGCCTGAGACGGCCAGTCAGTTTCCGCGAATAATAACTTGCGTTACTCTAAACAACTGAGGGGCAGGATGTGCCAGACCTCAGCAGTGACGTCGATCATTGACCTGGCGATGAAAGCACAGGTAGCGGGAGACGAGACAATGTAAGAACATTTTAAAGAATTACAAAGAACGCATCTCGGAAGTCCACAATGTTATCTTTACATTTCCGTCAGTGAGTGTGTCGCAACATACAGTATGTGGCAGAGATAACAGGAATGTTGAATTTTCTTTTGGCATAAACACCTATGTTGTGGATGTGTAGCTCGTTGAGGGGCGCTGTATAGTGTATACTTTACGAGCATCAAAAGACTTTGTGACCTACCCTTACAATAACCTAGACGCACACGTGAGTCAACTCTCGAGTATAACCTTTCAATAAGACAAAACTTCATGAACTAACAGAACTCAGTTAAATATATCCGGGCACAGTGTGAGACGATGCAGTGATGGCGAATAAGAGACGACTTAGGTCATTAAAGAATAATTAGCGTCTTTACTACAACAGAGATGATGAAAACACACAATATAACAGACGTGTGGCGCTTCTTGTCTCTCCTAGTATAAACATTCATATTTCATCCATTAGACACTCAAGGTTAATTAACATCCTGGAAAACGAAATTATCTCTTAAAGAAAATGAGACTTTGTGGTCATTCAAATTCCTGAAGGGTTGGGTGGAAGGAGAGGGTGTGTGGGAGGAGTGTGTGTGTGTGGGAGGAGAGGGTGTGTGTGGGAGGAGAGGGTGTGTGGGAGGAGTGTGCGTGTGTGGGAGGGGGAGAGGGTGTGTGGGAGGAGTGTGTGTGTGTGGGAGGGGGAGAGGGTGTGTGGGAGGAGTGTGTGTGTGGAAGGAGAGGGTGTGTGGGAGGAGAGGGTGTGTGGGAGGAGAGGGTGTGTGGGAGGAGTGTGCGTGTGGAAGGAGAAGGTGTGTGGGAGGAGTGTGTGTGTGTGGGAGGAGTGGGTGTGTGGGAGGAGTGTGTGTGTGGGAGGAGTGTGTGTGTGGGAGGAGTGTGTGTGTGTGGGAGGAGAGGGTGTGTGTGGGAGGAGAGGGTGTGTGGGAGGAGTGTGTGTGTGTGGGAGGAGAGGGTGTGTGGGAGGAGAGTGTGTGTGGGAGGAGAGGGTGTGTGGGAGGAGAGGGTGTGTGGGAGGAGAGGGTGTGTGTGGGAGAGGGTGCGTGGGGGAGAGGGTGTGTGGGAGGAGAGGGTGTGTGTGTGGGAGGAAAGGGTGTGTGTGTGGGAGGAAAGGGTGTGTGGGAGGAAAGGGTGTGTGTGGGAGAGGGTGCGTGGGGGAGAGGATTGTGCCATCAGTTACAAACAGGAACGAGTAGTGAGAAAGCGTGTGATATTTATCCCCCACGACACATTACCAGCCTCCCCACACGCCCACGCCACATTACCAGCCTCCCCACACGCCCACTCCACATTACCAGCCTCCCCACACGCCCACGCCACATTACCAGCCTCCCCACACGCCCACGACACATTACCAGCCTCCCCACACGCCCACTCCACATTACCAGCCTCCCCACACGCCCACACCACATTACCAGCCTCCCCACACGCCCACGCCACATTACCAGCCTCCCCACACGCCCACGCCACACTACCAGCCTCCCCACACGCCCACGACACATTACCAGCCTCCCCACACGCCCACGCCACATTACCAGCCTCCCCACACGCCCACGCCACATTACCAGCCTCCCCACACGCCCACGACACATTACCAGCCTCCCCACACGCCCACGCCACACTACCAGCCTCTCCACACGCCCACGTCACCTGATAACCCCCCCCCCCCCGACCTTGGGTTCGTCAACACCACCAACCAGACACCTCACTCGAGTAAAGTGTTAATTTACGCGGGCTGGTGTCGGTTTACAACGTATAGGCTCTCTAAAGATTGTCATAGCGAATGTATATACGCAATTACGCATGAACACCTTAACTCTCTCTCTCTCTCTCGAAGAAGAAGAAGAAGAAGAAGAAGAAGAAAAAGAAGAAGAAGAAGGAGGAGAAGAAGAAGAAAAAGAAACCACCAATGGCAGATGAACGAGTTTTTTATGTTTGTACGTGTGTGTGTGTGTGTGTGTGTGTGTGTGTAGGGGGGGGGGGTCATTTTAATACTGTCTGTACCTGTTGTTGACTCCCGCAGTGGTAAGGGCGGCTTTCTACACTTTTTTGTTGTTTTTGTTTTTGCTCTCTGCAGTTGTTGGTTTTTGAGGGTTCTCGTACTGTTACTTTCCACGTCGTTTACTTTCTAATTTATCACTTTCGCTGTTGCTTTCTGAGACTTACTATCTACGACTGCCACTTTCTACGGCTGTTGCCTTCTGCTGGTTATTTGCGTGACTATACTATGAATTACGACTTGACTTTGTGTTCTTAAAAGATTGTGTGTAAGTGAGCATAAAGTGACTTGCTATTATCACAAGACACAAAGTTTAAGATTATTCAGATGAAGAGCAGACCAGAGAGAGAGAGAGAGAGAGGAGAGAGAGAGAGAGAGAGAGAGAGAGAGAGAGCATCAGTACAAGAAGAGTTCTGTGTTTTAAAGTATTTACGTGCTTCAGTTGCGAAGACGTTTGAATAGTTCTCGTAAGATTTAGTTTGTACGCCATATAACACTATTAATTGTTTATGAAAGATATTAAAAATGTTTTCTTTTTATTTAGATATGTTGAAAATGTATTTAAAATGGAATTAATCAAAACTTGCTTCATAATCCTGCCTTTCGTGCACGAGGTGGGTGTATCGTGTAGTGTGTCGTGGAACCAGTCTTCTATATCGGTCCAGCTCGAGGTGACCAGAAATCATGAGCCCAAAGTCTACTTCCTGTGAACAGTATACTGCATATATGTTTAAATACAAATTAACGAAGATAGTGAGTCATTCCTAAAATGCAGACAGGCAACAGAGTCAGGTTAAAGTCATGGCTGAGTCATGAGAGAGGAGGGAGGGATGGACACACGATAAAGACTGACTCCTTCTTGTGGGTATAGTTTTGCTCTTCCTTCAAATTCAGGTTGAAGGCGTGACTTGCTTGGTGTACGAGAGGGAAGGAGTGACACACCGGCCCGAAACTGTTGGTGTAGGTTAATTAAGTGACCCAAGTTATTGTTGTTTTGTGTTCGTCTACTGTGGATTTATTAAACTTATTTTACTTCTGAAAAAATTTTTTTCTTAATGATTGTCAAACTTAACTTTCCTCAAACAACTTTCCTTTTCCCAAGACAGTAAATGTGTGGTGAAGAACTAAGGTTTATTTTTTATTTCGTGGGCAGTATACTGCAGTGTCCGCCTCCAGCTGTGTTCTTTACCTTCTTTGTGTTTGTCTCTCTTACGAGGTATTCTGTATGACGTTGTTCGCCTCTGTCAGTTATTCTTCAAATCACTATCGTCACTTTCCCTCACACTTCATATATTTAAGCACATGCCATAGAGTGCTATGCCATCCACGGTGTTTCTTCCTTGTTATACCTTCCAAGTGTGCTTATATATATATACATATATATATATATATATATATCTATATATATATATATATATATATATATAAAAATAAAATATATATATATATATATATATAAATATATATATATATATATATATATATATATACACATATATATATATATATATATATATATATATATATATATATATATATATATATATAAAAATAAATATATATATATATATATATATATATATATATATATATATAACGAATATTTCTACTGCACGTCGCTCTATTGTAAAAGATTCACAACATGCACACACAGGCCACTTTCTCCCCCAGTATGCCGCTACAGTGTCGCAATATAGGCGGCGTCACTGTAATACTGTCTCCTACACGCTATTAACCACACCGTGGTCCTCCTGGGAGATTGTTCGCCACTCACCACCTCCCTTGACCAGGAAGAGGAACTGTGCCACTGGCTGCTCATCATCGCTTATGTCACCTCTGATGTGCAGTGATTGCAGTAGATAGCTTCTTCACCTGTAATTTCCCCGTTAAGGTGACCATGTAATGTTGAGTGTAGCTGAGGGAGAGGGCGTGATGGTTGCTTGGTGGTGGTTATCGTCAGGTAGTAGTGGTGAGGTGTGGGTCGTGGTGTGGGGGGTGAGGTATGGGTCGCGAGGTATGGGTTGTGAGTTATGGGTCGTGAGGTGTGGGGGGGGGGGTTGTGGTGTGGGGGGTGATGTGTGGATGGTGAGGTATGGGTGGTGAGGTATGGGTGGTGAGGTATGGGAGGTGAGGTATGGGAGGTAGTAGAGGTGGAGAAAGTACCCACTGAGCCAGGGAAGGTGACGTAACTCTCACTACCTCCCTGCACATGGTGTGTCGCTTCTCCTACCGCTACTGTGGCCTCTTACACAATGGCGCCGCTGTCGTGAATGATGAAGATGTAATTATATTCACCATACAAACTGTCTTAGCTGTATCATGACAGGCTATGGTTAACACGGATGATGATGATGATGATGATACTACAATAATGTCACTGAATAGGTCATATTAGTTATAGATTGAATAAGTGTGTTTTATTTAATTAATATTACTCATACTTTATTTATATTACTTATACTTTACTATTATTACTTATCCTTGGCTAATATTACTTATACTCTGCTGGTATTACTTAATCTCATCCACTTATAATATCCCCTTAATTAATGGAATGCTAAAATCTTCACTATTCTACCCTTAACTCCCCCTTAATTTAAGTACAAAACCCCTTAGCCATCCCTTAAGAAGCTCATTGTGGGGACTCCCAAACATCACAGGTTCTCTCCTGGTACTACAGTTTCCTCCTGTAATCATAACTGTAGTGGGAAAAATAAATATCCAGCCCAGGTACTCCTTAAATTCTCCTTCCGTTAGCAGTAATAATAATGTTTACTTAGTTTGACACATGCGGTGGAAACTTTTAGTGTAATAAACGGCTTTGAAATGTTTTTGTTTATGTCTGTTGTAACTTACTTATACCCTTGTAAGAATGAAGGGGAGTGGCCGAGACGACAGTGGATCTGTGTTTGTATACAGATGTAGTGTGTTGAGGCGCGCGTCAACAAAGGCTCGTGTCCACGCATGGGCGCTGCTTGAACACGTTTCACTTGGTAAGTGGGAGTTTAAGACAATTGGAGCACCAGAGGGGAACCCTCACTAAGTAGACTGTGACGTCACCTGACCATGACTCGCCAGGAGGTGTGTCAAGGGAAGACTCGAACAGAGGAGAGGATCATGTATCAGTGGGAAGGGAGGGAGGAAGAGAAGGTGCCCAGAGAGATTAGAATGCCTACAGTTGCCAAGCTTTTACTATAGGCGGGCAAGGGCTGACTTAATAGAAATTTATAAACACTCAGACGACAGTACTTGCCGAATGTTTATGTCCGGAACTAGCATATGTCCGCCACGCTAGAGGTCGCAGCTTAAGGTTAAAAAAAAAATTTTCAGGGCCCCATTTTTTTTGGGGGGGGGGGGGGTGTGAACTCTTGGAACAATCTGCCTGAGTGTTGTGTCTTGACTAACACTTGCGTAGGTACAGATACATTCTGGAGCCAGTACTTACCAACAGTGTGTAGCAGAGACGTGACCGACCGCCCAAGTTGCAAGCAAGCCGATCATTGGCGAAAAGGATGAAGTAAAGTGTTATATTAAAGGAAGAATAGGGGGGAGGAGGAGGAAGTATCGGGGAGAGAGAGTGAGGGGGGAAGGAGGTAGAGAGGGAGACAGGAATTACGAGATTCACTTATTCAACTGTTTTAACGTAAACATTTAAACCTCCTTTCCGCTTCTGGGTTCATCCACCTTTGCTCAACTAATTTTGCTTTTCATTCTTACTTTCTCTTTTCTTTTTCCTCTCGTTGAATGACATTGAGAGGGGCAAGGGAAAAGAGAGGAGGAGGAGTGTGTGAGAAGCGTGGATAAGACTGGGTGAAGGTTGGTTGGCAATGTACAGTGATCTTCCCATCGGCGTCGTTTAGGCACGACCATGAATACATAATGGTAGCATCACTGTATCACTGCGTCACTATTCGTTTTAATATAGGTGTTATTTTATCACTCAATCACAGTAACACAGCATCTCTAAATCACAGCATCACAAATCACAGCATCTCTAAATCACAGCATCACAAATCACAGCATGACTCATGGGCGTCGTCAAGAATTAATATTTGATCACGTGTCGTCAGTGATGTGCACCAGCGACACGGAGCGTACAATTTCCTCCGTGTCATTTCCGCCAAAAATTCAAGAGAAGATTGTGGATGCCTTTACTGCCTGGGAAACTTTCTACTTGGTGCTTCTTGTGTATTATTTGTTTTATGAGCGAAAACACACTTCAAAATAATCAGAAATTTCCCTTATATAAAGAGGATTTTACTTCTTGGAGAGTTATGATTTACTTTTTAGATTTAGGAAGATATTATTATTATTATTATTATTATTATTATTATTATATTATTATTATTTAAGACCAGGGCCCCAGTCGACGAATCACTTGTATTTAAGATTAGTTTGTTTCATCTATACCACGACCTCTGTGTGTGTGTGTGTGTGTGACTACCTCAACTGCCCTCCACCACAGTTTGCGCCTGATGACTCTGGAGTGTCAAATATTATTAAGATACTATACCCTCCTGACCCTGGACCCCGCGAGTGCATTAATTGGTCCATTGAAGCAGTGATGGGAATGTTTTGGGGCCGCGGTATTTGACCCCGACCATCAAGGGAAAGTTTGGTGCAGGTTCAAGAATCCTGAGTCATGCCCACTAACCCCCCCCCCCTCCCCAGCATCCCTCCCTCTTCCTAACTTCCCCCTTCCCCCCTAGCATCCCCCTTCCCCTAGCCTACCCCTTTATCCTTCTCCCTCCCCCCTTATCATCATTATCCTTCTTCCTAACCTCCCCCTCCTCGCCTCCCCTTCCCCTAGCCTACCCCCTTAGCCTTCTTCCTCCTCTTGCATCCTCCCTCTTCCCTTAGAACCCCTTCTCCACCATTACCCACTAGTCTTCCTCCTACCCCCTAGGCTTCCCCTCCGCCCTAGCCTCCCGTGCCCCCTAGCTTCCCCTTCCTGGTTTCCTCCCTAGCCTCCTCCTTCCTAACCTCCCATTCCCCCTAAGCCTTCTTCCTCTCCCTTGTATCCCTTCCCTCTTCCTAGAATCTCTTCCCCCCTCCCCCTAGCCTCCCCCTCCCGCTAGCCTCCACTCCTCCCTAGCCTCCCCCTCCCCCTAGCCTCCCCCTCCTCCCTAGCCTCCCCTCCTCCCTAGCCTCCCCCTCCCCCTAGCCTCCCCCTCCTCCCTAGTCTCCCCTCCTCCCTAGTCTCCCCCTCCTCCCTAGTCTCCCCCTCCTCCCTAGTCTCCCCCTCCCGCTAGCCTCCCCTCCTCCCTAGTCTCCCCCTCCCCCCTAGTCTCCCCCTCCCCCACCTCTCCAGCCGTCATCTCGAGTCAATCATTAGCTGGACTGTGAAGAGTGTGGATCAGTGTGTGGAGTGATGGAGAAGAAGAGTGTGGATGAGTGTGTGGAGTGATGGAGAAGAGGAGGAAGAGTGTGGAATGATGGGGACGTGGAAGAAGCGTGTGGATGAGTGTGGAGTGAAGAAAACACTAGGCACAAAACTAGATAGAGGGGAGGAGGTGGAGGAAGGCATACTCTGGATACTGATATGGAAGAACAAGGAGAAGCCCCGATGCAGTGTGTGTGTGTGTGTGTGTGTGTGTGTGCTCACAACCATGTGCACAGGAAGACGTGTACATGGCAGTACCTCGGGTGGTGGTGGGCGGAGCGGAGTGAAAGTTGAGGGTGTTGATGTTACTTTTCTGTTCACTCCACCACTGGTACAGCTGTGTCATCACCACCACTGGTACAGCTGTGTCATCACCACCACTGGTACAGCTGTGTCATCACCACCACTGGTACAGCTGTGTTATCACCACCACTGGTACAGCTGTGTCATCACCACCACTGGTACAGCTGTGTCATCACCACCACTGGTACAGCTGTGTCATCACCACCACTGGTACAGCTGTGTCATCACCACCACTGGTACAGCTGTATTATCACCACCACTGGTACAGCTGTGTCATCACCACCACTGGTACAGCTGTGTCATCACCACCACTGGTACAGCTGTGTCATCACCACCACTGGTACAGCTGTGTCATCACCACCACTGGTACAGCTGTGTCATCACCACCACTGGTACAGCTGTGTCATCACCACCACTGGTACAGCTGTGTCATCACCATCACTGGTACAGCTGTCATCACCACCACTGGTACAGCTGTCATCACCACCACTGGTACAGCTGTCATCACCACTGGTACAGCTGTGTCATCACCACTGGTACAGCTGTGTCATCACCACCACTGGTACAGCTGTGTCATCACCACCACTGGTACAGCTGTGTCATCACCACCACTGGTACAGCTGTGTCATCACCACCACTGGTACAGCTGTGTCATCATCACCACTGGTACAGCTGTGTCATCACCACCACTGGTACAGCTGTGTCATCATCACCACTGGTACAGCTGTGTCATCACCATCACTGGTACAGCTGTGTCATCACCACCACTGGTACAGTTGTAGTATCACCACCACTGGTGCAGCTGTGTCATCACCACTTGTACAGCTGTGTCATCACCACCACTGGTACAACTGTGTCATCATCACCACTGGTACAGCTGTCATCACCACCACTGGTACAGCTGTGTCATCACCACTGGTACAGCTGTGTTATCACAACTGGTACAACTGTGTCATCATCACCACTGGTACAGCTGTGTCATCACCACCACTGGTACAGCTGTGTCATCACCACCACTGGTACAGTTGTGGTATCACCACCACTGGTGCAGCTGTGTCATCACCACTGGTACAGCTGTGTTATCACAACTGGTACAACTGTGTCATCATCACCACTGGTACAGTTGTGGTATCACCACCACTGGCGCAGCTGTGTCACCACCACTGGTACAGCTGTGTTATCACAACTGGTACAGCTGTGTCATCACCACCACTGGTACAGCTGTGTCATCACCACCACTAGTACAGCTGTGTCATCACTACTGGTATACACTGCAACACCTCAAAAAGGGTAGTGAATTATCACCTATTTTCTGTGTTAGTTAAGAGCGCAAGTCACGACCAAGTGGAGGGGACCGCTGGTGAAAGTCGAGGCTCCTCCACCTCCTCTTCGTCCTCCAACCCCTCCTCTTCCACCCCTTCCTCCTCTTCATGCACCAAAACAAAAGACGCGCGGCCTTGCATCACGTTCTCTAGAGGCCGCCTTAACGTCCCTTGTCACCATTAGTATAACAACCTTTCGTTATAATCATCTCTGACGCTGTTTATCCTACTCATTATCAGCGATGAAAGACTCCGTACATAAACAAAGACGTACGCATCCGTGCCCCACGTCCTTTGGAGGTCAGTGTATAACTTTCCTTGACTAATTAGTAAAATTTTCTGCCAATATCATCGCCGTCCTCGTCAACGCCATGTTTATCACCGTCGTCATCATTTGTGAAAGTCAAGGTTCCTCCTTATCATGCAAAAACAAAACACGTGCGCACCCAACCGTGCGTCGCGTCATCTGGGTTCTGATTCTCAAAAGGATCGTGCGATGCATACTGCTCGTACCTCAAGTGGTTAACGTACACCTAACTGGTTAATGAAGCCAAAGCAAATAATATCCATATTTGGTCTTGAAATTACTCCTGGACTCTACCTCCACCAGATACTTTCACTTACCAGACAAAGTTAACGTTCGGAGATTTTGCCAGAAGATTATTTACTCTTTCCTGGTGAAATACTGGAGATATGTATCTAGTTGGGGGTAAGTGTGTCGGTGTGTACATTCCTTATAGTAGTATATGATCAATGACGCACCTTAGAGAATTATATTATGGATCCAGGAAGCTGTCGGAGACTGTCATCGTCACACTGTCATCATCACAACACCTCTGAAGTGTGTTCTCAGTATCACTCGCTTCTCTTAGTTAACCATCACCATCACAGTCATCGTTTTCACTATTTTTAGACGATTCTTCTTCATTATTATATTTATCGTTGTCGTTCTCACCACCATTATTATTATTATTATTATTATTATTACTACTACTATTGTATTCCTGTTGTCTTATCATTGTTGTATCATCACCTTGGTTATACTGATCATTATTACTGTCATGATCAAGGTCACCACTATCATTATCATCATCATATTTTTCTGATCATTATCTCGATTAGTTTTTATTTAACTGAATGAAAAGTGGTATGGTGTGTCAGTGTGTTTGTATTACCGTTCTCTCTCTCTCTCTCTCTCTCTCTCTCTCTCAGTTTAATAAACATATGTGATGTATGAAAAGAGTCATCAAGTATCACCAACACTACTACTGTCACCACCACCAACACTACTACTGTCACCACCACTGCTACTGTCACCACCACCAACACTGCTACTGTCACCACCACCAACACTGCTACTGTCACCACCACCAACACTGCTACTGTCACCAACACCAACACTACTACTGTCTCCACCACTGCTACTGTCACCACCACCAACAACACTGCTACTGTCACCACCACCAACACTAATACTGTCACCACCACCACCAACACTGCTAATGTCACCACCACTACTACTGTCACCACCACTACTGGCACCACCACTACTACTGTCACCACCACTACTACTGTCAACACCACCACTATTACTGTCACCACCATCAACACTGCTACTGTCCCCACCACCGCTACTACTGTCAACACCACCACCACTACTGTCACCACCACTACTACTGTCACCATCACTACTACTGTCACCACCACTACTACTGTCACCACCACTGCTGTCACAACCACCGCTACTACTGTCAACACCACCACTTACTGTCACCACCATCAACACTGCTACTGTCCGCACCACCGCTACTACTGTCAACACCACCACTGCTACTGTCACCATCACTACTACTGTCACCACCACTGCTACTGTCACCATCACTACTACTGTCACCACCACTGCTACTGTCACCACCACTGCTACTGTCACCACCACCGCTACTACTCTCAACACCACCACTATTACTGTCACCACCATTATTACTGTACCACCACTTACTATCACCACCATTACTACCATCTCCACCATACTACCATAACCACCACCACCACTACTACCATCACCACCACCACTACTACCATCACCACCACCACTACTACCATCACCACCACCATACTACCATAACCACCATCACTACTACTACCATCACCACCACCACTACTACCATCACCACCACCACTACTACCATCACCACCACCACTACTACCATCACCACCACCACTACTACCATCACCACCACCACTACTACCATCACCACCACCACTACTACCATCACCACCACCACTACTACCATCACCACCACCTCTACTATTATCATCACCACTACTACTACTACCACCACGACCACCACCACCACCACTATACTTAACTAGTAAACACCATCAACATAATCATCTCTGTCTCCAACAGGTGAGGTGATGGTGGACCTGGCAGCAGCTGAGTAAAACTACCTGGGTGTTGGGTCAGGTAAGGTCACGAGAGGAACACGTTAGGTGGTAGATGGTTAGAAAGAAATAAAGAACGTTCTTGGTTTTGTCGAGTAATTTTTTGTTTTTGGTGGGTGATTTTTATGCAGTTGTTATCACATCTTAGAATTATTAATACAACATAAATACAAACTGTACCCTTGGTCAGTCTGGGATGTTGTGGTTTATTTTTGTCTATTGTGTCTTAATCTAACCTAAATTATACTAACCTAACCTAAACTAACCCAACCTAATTTAAGTTAAATAAAACTAAACTAATTTAATTTAGCTTAATTTAATATTTTTATATATATTTATTATTATTATTATTATTATTATTATTATTATTATTATATTTTCGCCCCCAGGCCCTGATGTGGGTCATTGACCTGCGCCCCAGTGGGTAAATCCCGTAAAAAACACTAACCTAACCTAACCTAACCTAACCTAACCTAACCTAACCGAAAAGTGAAATTTTCCACGTCCGAAAATAATAAATGTGTTTTTAAGTATCCCAGATTATAGCATGTCTACATGAATCTGAGACTCGTGTGTACATAAATTTGAGACTCGTGTGTACATAAATCTGAGACGTGTGTACATGACTGAGACTCGTGTGCACATGAATCTGAGACTCGTGTGCACAGGAATCTGACACTCTTGTGTACATGAATCCTCCAGATAACAAGTACTGGGCGTCTTTCTTGAACTAGATACACTGTAGTAGGTGTACCTGAATCCCACAGAGACTCGTGTGTGTGTGTGTGCGTGCGTGCGTGTGTGCGTGTGACGTGATTGGTTGGTGACAGTGGTAGAGATTACAGTAGGCTGGCATCACTCACCACCGCCTGCACTATGTCACAGCCTCGCTTTGTTGGCAAACTGGTAATTTGGCTGTCTTTTGTAATACCTCCTTCCTCCTCCTCACCTTTCACTCAGGCACTCCTTCCCCCTCACCTTTCACTCAGGCACTCCTTCCTCCTCACCTTTCACTCGAGCACTTCTTCCTCTTTCACTCAAGCACTCCTCTTCTTCCTCCTCACCTTTCACTCAGGCACTCCTTCCCCCTCACCTTTCACTCAAGCACTCCCCCACTTCTTCCTCCTCACTTCTATAATCCGGTTTAAATTCATAGATATACAAAAAAAAAATCAAATATTTTTTTGTTCATCTCCTTATTTAGTATAATTTTTACTTGTCTCTGGATTTTTCTTCTTCGTGTTTTATATAATTTTCTCTTTGTAATCATAATTTCATAATATTTAGTTTATTTTTATTCGTCTGCCATTGACATTCTTAATACCTTGATACTTATCGCATTCGGACCACTTTTTGTGCGGGTAGTTTTTCCTTGAGCTCTTCACCAACCTTTCTCTTAGTTACATCTCTTAGACGCTACACCATTTACACTGGAGACAGGAGGACCAAATTGGCTCTTCTGTTAATGGTGATCATCTTATAATGGTAACTAAACGACCTTCTTAACCTCTTGGTAGTGGTGACCCTGAGGTGACCTACAAGATGACTAGGGTACAGTACAGTGTCTTCGGGTCAAGACAATACTGCTTTAGGATTTCATTGTTGTCTGTGTCTTTGTGGACTGGACTTGCCCCATCACTACCTTCTTGTTGGCCAGTTTTCGCCTTTCTTGACCTGACTAATGGATGTTTTGTTTTTTCTTCAAGTGCGGCCTAGCACTGCCGATGATATATTGTTGGTTATCTCTCTCTCTCTCTCTCTCTCTCTCTCTCTCTCTCTCTCCAGGTCTAGCTAAGGAAGCTGCTCGTCAAACTTACTATTCCAAGAGTAGAAAGTTGACATTTGATCATGGCGTTTCCTGATGTCTTGTGACGGCAGTCCGCTTTCTTGACACAGCCAGTCATTCATCTATTGTGAGATGCCCTCATTCTCTCTCTCTCATGTCTTGCATTTTTATTTTTTCTTAATCGAAATATATTATACCAGCAGTAAAATACGTTAATACGTTTTTTCCCGTTCAACACACGTCTACAGTTTGCTGTACAGAGCCTGTCACTCGCCGCTCTGTGTAATTAGTACTTGGAGTGCGCAGGGTAGACTATCAGGTTGGGTAATGGATATTTTTACTATCCGGTGTCTGGCCATATATATATATATATATATATATATATATATATATATATATATATATATATATATATATATATATATATATTTGTATATATATATATGAATGGAAATGGGTAATGAAAGGGCTTACTTAGGACTTATTAGTTCTTAATTGTTTTAATTATCTTTCTATAGGTTGTAACATACAGTTGTACTATTGTTTGAAAACTTTTAGAGGCGTTTAGATGAAACATAACTACATAAGTCACCACAAGCTATTAAAGTAATATTAGTCGTGACTGACACTGCCGTCTTCATCAGCCGACTTTCTCGGTTAGCCAAACAAAATTCTCATCACTGTATACCAATCGTTTGTCTGTGTCAGGGAATTAACTGTTTCCCACCTTGGAAAATACCAAACGTAGGATTTATATAAAGAGTAAAGATGATGGTTATAACAAGAGTGTAAGAAGACATACTGAACATACTGTATAAGTTATGGAGGGACAGAGTAAACCAAGTCAAACAGCTGACAAATGGCTGCTGCTGAACACAACCCTTAATGATGTGATGGGGGAGGTGATGTTAATAGCATTTAGTGTGAATTAGAATGATTCATCGACAACAATATGAATAAGGAGATGAATGACCCTGTAAGGAAACTACCTAACACACGAGACTTTAAGGGAGGAGTTATCGTGTAGGCTGACCTAGTTATACCCTAACTATACTACTGTACTTGGCTGGCCGGATAATCTGGCCCGATTTATTATATTATTATTCGGCAAACCAAGTATCCGGTCAAATAATAATATTTACTCTCCGATGCATTATTAATTACCTGTAGGTTTAACTCCCAACTCTGACGTTACATTATGTTAGGTTAAGTGTGGTTGACCTAGGTTAGGTGTGGTTGACCTAGGTTAGGTGTGGTTGACCTGGGTTAGGTGTGGTTGACCTGGGTTAGGTGTGGTTGACCTGGGTTAGGTGTGATTGACCTGGGTTGAGTGTGGTCGTTTGGTTAAGTTTTGTTATGACCTGTTAGAACTCCGATCCATTTGCCCTTCCCCTCACACAACACAGCCTGTGGTTGTTTGCATTATGGTGTCTCTGTTGCTAAGAAAATTTACCTCCCCGTTGTTCTGCCAAGTTGGGGGATCCTTACCAATTGAGCTTATGCCTGAAGTGTCGCCTAGTTAGTTAATGCCCTGGAGTGTTGCCTAGTTAGTTAATGCCCTGGAGTGTTGCCTAGTTAGTTAATGCCCTGTTGTGTAGCCTAGTTAGTTAATGCCCTGAAGTGTAGCCGAGTTAGTTAATGCCCTGAAGTATAGCCTAGTTAGTTAATGTCCTGAAGTGTAGCCTAGTTAGTTAAAGTGAGGTGTAGCCTAGTTAGTTAATGTGAAGTGTAGCCTAGTTAGCAGTAATCGATTATCTCAAGTACGAAATTGTAGCTCAGTTAGCTGTGGTGTAAAGCTCAGATGAACAAGTTAAGGTTACTCAGCTAGCCTAATTAATTTGTGTTCTGGAGTTTAGGTGAGTGACACTAACCCAATATTCTTTGGTCTGGGGTCTGGCTTATTTAGTTGTGACCAGTAAAGCTTAACTGGATGAGCCCAGTTGTCTTAGAGCCTAGGTAAGTGAGCCTAACTTTAGCTGTGATTTGGAACCTAACCTAACCAGGTGTTAATCTGAAACCTAGAAAAGTGAACATATCCTAGTTAGGTGTGGCCTGGAGACTAGAAAAATTAACCGAGTCTTGGTACCTGTAATTAGGAACCTAGCTTGGTTAGGTGTAGTCTGTAACCTAGATGGGTGACCATTAATAATCTTTTTAGCTGTGGCTTGGATCTTAATTAACTGTGAGCTTCGAGACTATAGCCTAGCTTGCTGGAGACTGGAAGAGTGGGCTTAGCCTAGTTAACGATAGCTCAGAAGAGTGAACCTAGCCTAGTTAGGTATGGCGTGGGACGAGGGCTTCCCACACCAGCTTTCGCTCCAACCCTCCCTTGCTGTGTGGGGCCTCTGTCCTGCTGCACCACAACACCACACATCTCGTCATAACGTTCGACACCCGGGTTTTCGACGACCCGAGTCACATTGTTCAAATTATGAGGTAGGAAGGGAGCTGGTGACAGTAAGGAGTCACTGTATGTCCCTCAAAACTGGTGATATGGCGAGGTCCTGGCGGTGATGGCCTGCAGTTTGTGTTTACGCGTGAACTAGTTTGTCGATTGGGCTGACGTCACTTATTTCTCGGGTACATCAGCAACACGTTACTTCTTCCTCATGTCCCTCAGATGTATCAAAGTGTTATATAATGAAATACAAACTGTGGATGTAGACTCCACAATAAGCCTCACCCACTGTGGTTACCATGTATGAACACCGCTGAGAAACCGTTACACAGCTGCTCAGGAACTTCAGAAACAGTTGAAGTTTTCCCCCTCCACTATCCACCAACGCTGGTCACTTTTTATTTGCATTAGTAACTTCTTAGGACGTATATTTTGACTGATTGGTGGACTGAGAAAAACAATTAAGAAAATTATGTAGTGTGCACCCAGGCCTCCATTGCGACCCACTCTCCTCACTGACCCAAGTACAGTTAATGGCCAGTTTTTCCTTTATTTAATACACCAGGTTTGTCCAATAGAATTTGTTGATCTCCATAGTAGTGGCGAAAAGCTGCCCAGATTCTGCCCCGTCGCCCCCCCCCAAAAAAAAAAATGTAATAAGTTTGGACCACCAGTGAACCATTTTGTGCACGCTAAAGCCGTTATTGGAATGATAGAGAAAAGTAAAGAGTAATATAAGGTTGTAATTTTATTTAGGAAATCACCAATAAAATTTAACTGATAAAAGAAACATTAATGTGAATGGCAAAGAACATTTTTATCATTGTAAATTTACCTGTTTTAATGTGTCACTTTAAGACTTTGGCTTCAGGCAGCACGTAACAAAAGGAGTGGATTTATAAAGCCAAGTTGAGCCAAACGTCGAAGACAGCCTCGTAATGCCTGAATGCAGACCAGCATTAATTTTCCCCTAGAAGACGAGTCCAAAGCTTAAAAGCCAGATTCAATTCGTGTGTCCAAATGAAGTACTGTAGAACTTCTATTTACCACAAACCTGTCACCAATTCACCATATGTGGCCAGTGTCGAACGTGTTGGACAAGCCAGCTGGATTAGACTAAAAGCTCCAGACACTCCCATCTGTGACTATTAACATTGACCAATCAGTCAGGTAAAGGAAAACTACCTCTGTCTGGTTACTATTCATGGTGTCTACACTACACGCTAGTTGTTGATTCAAAGTGTGAAGAGACGACTTCAATGTTGGTTTGTCTGTCAGACTTTCAAGGAATACAGAGTGTGAGAGCAGGCGAGTTTCACTGGTCCATTTGAAGTGTGAGCGGGGGTCCTTGATAGCCTTACAATTATTGATTACAGTATTCCTATTTTATTTGTTTTCTTACGAATACTATTATCAATCAAATAATTACTAGACCCAGAGCTTCTTACATCTGAATCTGGGTTATCAGTAATTCATGGTTGGGCTTCAGTTGGGATGAAAAAACAAGATAATGAAAGCAACGCCAAATAAGCGTTATCAACCAACAGTGAAGCTGTTTGTTATAAGTATGGAAGTTAGCTTAAGGTCACCCAGGATGAACGTGAGGGGTAGCTCGTGTACTTTAAGGTCACCCAGGATGAACGTGAGGGGTAGCTCGTGTACTTTTAGATTTGACGTAATATTATTCACATGGTTGTATTGTGCTTTAAAACATGAAAAGACACTCGAAGCTGTTAGATCTAAAAACTCAACAGATAACATAACCCTCGTATAAAGCCTACTAGATCCTTCAGTCAGTGTGGGCACCTGTACACGTCACTGTGGTAATGATTATATTAGTGTCAAGTTTCATATGGATCAATCTTAACTTTTAGAACTAATTGCTATGGGAAGACTATGAGTTACTGGACTTCAATTTTGTTCCCTAACATATAAGGTAATGGTTTAATACGTATAGGTTGATGGTTTAATACATATAGGGCGATGGTTTTATACATATAGGGTGATGGTTTAATACGTATAGGTTGATGGCTTAATACATATACTGTAGGGTGATGGTTTAATACATAGAGGGTGATGGTTTAATACATATAGGGTGATAGTTTAATACATGTAGGGTGATAGTTTAATACATATAGGGTGATGGTTTAATACATATAGGGTGATGGTTTAATACATATAGGGTGATGGTTTAATACATATAGGGTGATGGTTTAATACATATAGGGTGATGGTTTAATACATATAGGGTGATAGTTTAATACATATAGGGTGATGGTTTAATACATATAGGGTGATGGTTTAATACATATAGGGTGATGGTTTAATACATATAGGGTGATGGTTTAATACATATAAGGTGATGGTTTAATACATATAGGGTGATGGTTTAATACATATAGGGTGATGGTTTAATACATATAGGGTGATGGTTTAATACATATAGGGTGATGGTTTAATACATATAGGGTGATGGTTTAATACATATAGGGTGATGGTTTAATACATATAGGGTGATGGTTTAATACATATAGGGTCATGGTTTAATACATATAGGGTGATGGTTTAATACTTCAGTGAAAGGCAAAAACAAGAAAAAGTGTTAACGTAAAATATATGTAAAAGAAAGTATTTTGAATATGGGTTTATGGTTATATCGATTACTGATTTTTATTTACCGAAAAAATCCAAACAACAAACCAGTAACTCCTCCTCTTTTAGTGTTTACTCTTCTCTTATCTATGTACAGTATCTCAAAAAAGTATCTGCCAGGAGGGGTCCGATGGCTTCCGAAATGCTCCATGCAACTCGTGATGTCCCGGGAGGGTTGGTATGTGTGGCTCTGTGGTACACTGATGCTACTACATTTGGTAACGGAACATCATATTATTTACGCCGGAATAATTACACATTGCATTACTTATGTTAAACTATATATCAAAGTAAATGCATGTCCCAATATCTGTCAGCTTTGGTATCATAATGCTTCACTCACTGTGGACAGATAGTTTATTGAGATATTGTACTGTGTGTGTAAACGTTCCGGGCGGCGCTTTCTGTACTGTCGTGTAGGTGACAGTTTCCCAGCAGGTCTAGAGCCAGCAGGTGGCCATGGTGTTGTAGGTGGTGTGTTATAGACCACAGTACAGTACCATGTGTTGGACGCTAAGCCAGGCTCCAGTTTCTCACACGTGATTTTGATTGAAGGTGTAAAAATGCAGACATACATACACACGGGTACTTAAATATGCATATGCAAACTCACATAAATTATATAAACACGAAACACACACAAGCTCGCGCGGGAGCATCACACACTCGAAGCCTGTTGCAGTAAAGAAGTTTCATGATCAGTTCAATACAAAGTCAACTGTGATAAGGTCACCATTCGCCCCGGAAAAAATGCAAGTGAAAACACAACAGCCGTGGTGAGATAGGTGTTCGGAGATAAACAGATATAGACAGTGATAGAGATACAGATAGACAGAGATAGATATAGACAGAGGTAGATATAGACAGGGACGGTGCAGAATGAGGGATAGTGAAGGTAGAGATGGAGATATAAGGAATATTAGGTAGGTAAACCAGCGCTGGCTGATATATTGACGCCGTCAGATGAATTAAGACAGGGGAACAATGACAACCTGTCTAGGGGCTGGTGACAGGACTCGACAAGACAAGCGATGAACATACATTGGGAGGAAGCTGCCACCAGTGTGAGGGGCATCCTTCAGGGGAGCTGGTGAAGTATAAGCAGGAAAACCACGAGAAACATTAAGGCACGGAAAAGAGAGGCTGACCACGAGAGAAAGGTGTAGGGAGAGGAGACTGATTTCACCGGCGCCCGACCGGCATGTTTTTGCTTCTGGAGGGGCGCCCTCAGACCCTTCACATACGCTGCCCTCCACGCACGCCAACAAGCGTAAACACACATACGCTAGTGAAAGCCCAAGCACTCGTCTATGACTTACTTAAGATGTTTACTCTCTTTTGTCGCCGACTTGGGTGACGGAGGCTTGGTGACGACCACACAAGGGTGAAGTATCACCGCCACTGCCTCTGGAGGTCATGGTTCAAAGAAGGTGTTGTAAGGAATAAGTGTGAGCTGTAGAAAACATGCATGGCGTCCACCCAGACCGCCGAGAGCTGGTCCTGGTGGTCCAACGTCTTTCACTCTTGGACCCGCGCCAGAGGTTTCTCGCGCGGATCCTGGTCAGTGCTGCCAACTTCTCGTGACAGGAAATGTTTACGCTGTGACAAACAATACTCAGAACTACTCAGGTTACACGGCGAGCTTCTTATGTGGTGACGTGCTACACACCCCTCATAGAGAACTTCCTTTAAAGTTTTTTAGTCATGGTGAGTTTGTCACCGCTTAGTTGTTTATACAGTGCCATGGGATGAATGCACATACTGTCGTATTGCTGGCAACACTGAGTATGGTGAGGCTTACTCTGCAATATTTTTTGGAGGAGGGCTATACCCGCTACCTAAGGCAGCAGGACACACACACACGATCTCTTGTGTCACCAGACCCAGGTGTGTCAGTTCTAGTGAGGCAACCCCACACTCCTGCCCTTTGTCCAGGACCGCTCACTCACACACACGCTGCTGGGGGTCCGCCTCCCTGTGTGGGGTGATGACCTGGGGTCCGCCTCCCTGTGTAGGGTGATGACCTGGTGTCCGCCTCCCTGTGTGGGGTGATGACCTGGGGTCCGCCTCCCTGTGTGGGGTGATGACCTGGGGTCCGCCTCCCTGTGTGGGGTGATGACCTGGGGTCCGCCTCCCTGTGTGGGGTGATGACCTGGGGGTCTGCCTCCCTGTGTGGGGTGATGACCTGGGGGTCTGCCTCCCTGTGTGGGGTGATGACCTGGGGTCCGCCTCCCTGTGTGGGGTGATAACCTGGGGGTCCGCCTCCCTGTGGGGGTCTGCCTCCCAGTGTGGGGTGATGACCTGGGGTCCGCCTCCCTGTGTGGGGTGATGACCTGGGGGTCTGCCACCCTGTGTGGGGTGATGACCTGGGGTCCGCCTCCCTGTGTGGGGTGATGTCCTGGGGGTTTTAGTGATGCACTTCCCTAACCAGACAACAACCGTATAAGGTCTTCACACCTCCAACGGTGGAGTGTGGAGGCAGGAAACGCTTCTCTCCTCTACACCAGTTCCTCTCTTGGGGAGCTGTCTCTGTCACCCACACACCCCAGTGATACATGTAAAATCTCTGGTCATTGTTCTGGTGGAAAAAAATGGCGAATGTCGACGATGCATTTCTCTCAGTGGGTCGCCCCCAACCTGTAGCCGGTGTTTCTCACTCTGTGTCAGGAACTCCCTTAGAAAAGGGTTGCAGATCAAATGGGTTCGGGTCCCATAGGTTTCAGTCGCGGTGACCCCCTGTCCTAACGAGCGCCCATCGAATTTACCTATTAATGTTGGGGCCTGTTATGTTTGAGGTCGATAAGGACCGAGCCCCAATTATGATAGTGTGGTGTGATTCAGTTAGGCCGGGCCCATTATGACTGGCAGCCTCTATGACTGTGGCAGTTCTACTTTATGCTGTCTCTGTGGCTGCTGGTACCACTAATAATGAAATAGTAAAATATCACATCCAACATGATCATTTGAGGACGTTACTTTGTTTGCTTCGTTGATGTAGATGGGAGCCACGGAGGTTATCATGTGTTGTCCGGGGAGCCACAGAATGGAAAAGGTTGGGAATCACTGTTAAAATACTAGCCTTCACTAACTAAATTTCACCCTATTTAACCCAAATTAACCCGACGAAACCAAATAACCAGATGTAACCAAACCTATCCTAGCCTAGTTCAACCTAACGAACCAACCATACCTAAGATAATAATTAGCCAAATTAACCATTCTAACCTAACCGACCTAACCTAACCTAACCTAACCCTGACGTATGGAAAGGTCTCTCTATTTAGTGTGTATGTAATTGGAATTTTATTGAGAGACAGTCGTTTGTGTATTCTGAAATTACCGTCTCTTCTGGCGTGTTGGGGTACCAGATCAGGCTTTCCAGTAACGACGGTAAAAATATGAGACGGGAGGCAGTGAGTGGTGGTGGTGGTGTTGGTGGTGGGGGGGGGGGGGCATTTCATTAAAGATAAGTCGAGGATCACTAAGATGGTGGTGGTCAGTGTTACAAAGATACCACGAAAACACTGAGCTGTTGTCGTCTTTTGTTTTGAATGAAGGTAAACTGTTTTAATACGTAATTATGCCGGAGATTTGTTCGAATGTTGAGTGAAAAAAACTAATGCTACAGCTATGTTAGTAGTGGTGGTGAGTAAATAGTGGTGATGGTGTGTAAATAGTGGTGGTGGTGTGTAAATAGTGGTGATGGTGTGTAAATAGTGGTGATGGTGTGTAAATAGTGAGGTGGTGGTGTGCAAATAGTGAGGTGGTGGTGTGTAAATAGTGGTGATGGTGTGTAAGTGGGAGTTGTGTTGACGGCGGTGGACGAGTGGTTGACTCGTACCCCAAGATGGTAGTGAGAAGGTAGTGTACTGTACAGGTTATCTAACACCGGCGGCCCCCTACACCACTCACCACCCTTCCACACGTTATAACCAAACAGATATTTTAAGTAAACCTTTATAGTTGAGGTAAATCATCAATGTAATTTTAATTTTACATTCGGAATTTTGTTTTGTTTTTGTGTTTTAGCTGAGGTCAAACAACAAAGTATATTGTAACATTTGAGGTGCCAGGAACATTCAAAAAGGACCGAATCTCTATTATGCCTCGCCTTGATGTCCACCAAGCTAAGATTCAATGTCACGAAGTGTAAGAGGATGCATCTGGGTCGTACCAACTGTAATGAGGCGTATTACATGTTGCAACGGGACGAATAAACTGCATTAATAGACCCCGAATGTGAAAAGGACCTGGGTGTGTATGTTGACTATGAACTGAAGTATTCCGGCCATTGTGAGAAGAAGGTGAAACAAGCAGCTACAATAGTAGGTCTTGTAAGAAGGTCGTTCGGATATCTAGACGGTTTCCGTCCCTCGTAACGATCTTCAACAGTGAGGTTCTTCCCCGCCTGAGTACTATCACCCCGTCTGGTCCCCGAGATATGCGAGAGACTGTCAGTTGATTGAAAATGTCCAAAGGAGAGCCTCCAGACTGGTGCCAACACTTCGGCACCTCAGTTATCCAGAGAGATTAGAGCGTCTGCAACTGCTTATAGCTTATACTACAGACAGGCAAGAGGTGTGTAAACATCTCAAAGGGCACTACTCAGTCGAGTGCCCCTACCGGAGCTGGCGGACACCCGCCCCACAAGGGGTCACACCTCAAGGTTGAAGAAGCCACAAGTCCATAAAACTGTGAGGGCAAACTTTTTCGGAGTGAGAATTGTGAACTCTTGGAACAGCCTGCCAGATTGGGCTGTGACGGCACCGAGTGTGAGCTCTTTCAAGATCAGACTTGACCAACACTGAAGCAGCTTCAGATACATTCAGGAGCCAGTGCATGCCCAGTACTTGCCAACAGTGCATAACAGAGACATGGCTGACCGCCCAAGCGGCGATCGAGTCGATCTGTGGCGAAGGGGATAAAGGTAAAAAGTAAAATAACGTTTTCATGGGGCCCAGAGTCGAGGGTCGGTGTGTCGGGGGGGGGCAGGGAATGTTATATCCCGGAATCTGGACCAAAACATGAGTGTGTGGTGGCGCACAGTATTTCAAAAAAGTATCTGCCAGGAGGGGTCCGATGGCTTCCGAAATGCTACATGCAAATCGTGATGTCCCGGGAGGGTTGGTATGTGTGGCTCTGTGGTTCACTGATGCTACTACATTTGGTAACGGAACATCATATTATTTACGCCGGAATAAATACACATTGCATTACTTATGTTAAACTATATACCAAAGTAAATGCATGTCCCAATATCTGTCATCCTTGGTCTCAATGTTTCACACAGTGTGGACAGATACTTTGAGACACTGTACAGTCAGTTGGGGTGTGTACTGCTCTCTACCAGTATAACAAACTCAGCGTGGGTAGAGTGACAGAAATTATGCCACCCCCCCAGCCTTTGTCTCTAAAGGGTGTGGCCATGTTGCTGCCTCGGTCCTGACACAGCCTCCTGACGCTCCCTCCTGTCTGACAAACCTCCTGACGCTGCCACCTGTCTGACAAACCTCCTGACGCTGCCTCCTGTAGCATAAGTAAACGTCTTTGTTGAGAACGTTTAAGACCCCCATTTAAACACTGTTGGATCACCTGAAAATTAGACACCCTAACGCTACCTGGGGTTAGGTTAGGTTAAGTTAGATTGGCCTTGGTTACGTTACGTTGGATTAGATTGGCTAAGGTTAAGTTAGGTTAGATTGGGTTAGGCTATCTTAGGGTAGGTTTTCTTTGGTTATGTTATGTTTGTTTAGGTTAGATTTGGTTAGATTAGTTTAGGTTAATGGTAGGTTTAGGATAGTTTAGCTTAGATTGGGTTGGTTAAGTTAAGTTAGCGTTAGGACGTTAAATCATCAGGTGAAATAGACTGGGGTGTCAAATCTTCAGGTGATGTAAACTCTGTAATATTGTGTCACAGTGTTGTTAAGGAAGACTGTACTGTAACACGTTGACTCGGGACTGATGAACCTGTGGCTATAGTGTGTTGTCAAGTTGCGATGGTACGTGTTAAAGAAGTGGTTGTTGAACTCTTGCAGGGGTATGGGTGATGGTTAGTGGTGGTAATAGTTGGTGGTAGCTGTGTTTGGTGATGGTGGTTGGTGGGTGATGTTGGGTTGTGTTGGTGGTGGGTATGATTCGTTTCTGTCTCTAGGTTGTATTAATAAGCGTGAGCAGCGAGAATCAACCAAGTCACAGTAGAAAAGAGAGAGAGAGAGAGAGACAGAGAGAGAGAGAGAGAGAGAGCAACAGGAGTGTGATGTGGTGGGTGGTGGGTGGGGGGGGGGGGTCATGTGATCGTCCAGCCGGGGACTTTCTCCTGTCCCTTACTTACCCTGCCACCGGGACCCCTCTCCCCCTTCCTCCTCTCCCTCACTTCCACTTCTGCAGAGGTTCTTATTGCAACTATATCTTGCGCTAGTCAGGCCGCACCTCGACTATGCTGTTCAGTTCTGGTGCCCTTATTATAGAATGGATATCAATTCACTGGAGTCGGTGCAGCGAAGAATGACAACAATGATTCCGGGACTTACAAACCTTCTTATCAAGATAGGTTAAAGAAACTAAACTTGCATTCCCTAGAAAGACGAAGAGTGCGGGGAGATATGATAGAAGTATTTAAGTGGGTGAAAGGAATCAATAAAGGGGATATAGATAAAGTTCTTATAATACCCGAGCAGGATAGGACTCGGAGCAACGGATTTAAGTTGGATAACTTTAGGTTTAGGAGGGAGATAGGAAGAAACTGGTTCACAAATAGGGTGGTGGACGAGTGGAATAAGCTTAGCAACCTTGTAGTAAGTGCTGGGACGCTGGAAAGTTTTAAAAGGAGGCTGGATAGATTCATGGGCGATAGAGGGTGGTTGTAACTCCCGACAGGAGCTGCCATTCACAGGCCAACCAGCCTATTGCAGACTCCTTATTTTCTTATGTTCTTATGCTGGTGATCCGTCCTCTCCCATCCTCCCTCATATCCAACCCTCTCCCTTCCCCTTCTCTCCCATCCCAACCCTATCCCTGTGACTACCAAACCCTTGTGACCTCACCAATGCTCCTTTGACCTTAAGAAAGTCCGTATGACCTCTCCTTTAACTGGTGGCGTCAGCGGTGTGTGAACGACCTTGCTGGGCGGCGCTAGGTCCTGGTCACGTCTCTTGGCCTTTCACTCATAACGGGATTCTCCTTCCTGACCGCCGCCTCCGCCTCCTCCACTATCACCATCTTTCACCACACCTTCACCGTCTTAGATATTATTAACAGTATTATTATAACCGGATCGTCGTCATTATTGTTACTGTCGTTTGTCACCATCGTTACATTATTGTCATCATCATATTCAATAGCCTCATTATATCTGAAGAATTTTCCCGTGTATGTACTGGGCGATCGAACATTATATAAACGAAGTCAGATACAAAGTGTACCCTTGATGAGTAAGACAACACAGTCATTTACAGCTGATGTTAATACTTATGTAAAATATCTTTGTTGTGAACCACATATTGTTGACCTGTGAGCAGCAATTGTACGCAGTGGCGGCAACTGGTTTACATCTCCCACATGGACGGCAGGAATGGCAGTGTCTGATGTTTGGTGTGAGGTCGTACACTTCTACGAGTACAGTAGCCAACGCCTCACCCGCTCGTCGTTATAACTTCTCTGAGTCACAAACAACAGAAGGTGGAACACTGGGAGCTACACACAGTCTGCCTCACCCGCTAGTGTTAACATTACCACAAGGAGAACTCTTAAACTCATACGTGGCCACGAGTGTGTTGACGTAGAGGAGAAATAGTTAGCTTACCTGTGGTGTGGTACGTGACGCCAGGCCCCAGGTGACTGACTTCCTGGTTGTAGTGGGTGAAGGTGGTGTCCCTCCCTGTGGGTAAAAGACTCACACCCTTCTTTGCACCCCCTCCCCCCCCCCCTCCCCTTGACCTACGAGTGTCGTATAAATCCGGTTTTCCATCCCGTATATGGCTAATCTGCTCCTCTGAGGAAGTAACCCGTAAGAGTACTGCCGCCGCGACCGGCAGCCTAACCCGGATTTAATGGGTCAGCGAAGAGGATGCACAACACAAAGCGAGGGTCTCTAAACGTACCTAAGGAATGCATTCAAGGGAGATAATCAAGGAGAGTACTCAAGACATGTACTCAAGGGAGACTCTCTGTTCTCATAAGAGACACTCAAGTTATACATTTTACTGATGTACTCAACAAATCCGTCTCTTCTGTTGGGTCCATTTAATTGAACGTTCAGTTACAACTCCAAGAAAAGTGATATTGGCAAAGAAATTATTTTTCGCCGTCATAAATTTTTACCATAATTATTTATACTGGATACTTCCTGCTCTAATAGTACTTTTTCCCCCACAGGTGAGGCGTCTGTGTTCTGCCCCATACACCACCACAGCGCGGCGCGTCCGACCACCGTGAGTGTAAAGATCTTTTGGGATGACGAGTGATGGTCGACTGTAAACCGTATAGGCTCGTGTAACCTGTACCCTACACTGTGTGGTGCTGCTGTACCCTATACTGTGTGGTGCTGCTGTACCCTACACTGTGTGGTGCTGCTGTACCCTACACTGTGTGGTGCTGCTGTACCCTATACTCTGCCTTGTCTGAAGAGTTGTTAGTCCTAAGGCCATCAGACGATTTAGCTCTAGATTAATTCTTATTCGCTGTCTGTTGCACCTCTTCTTGGGGATGTTATGTCTTTCTTGAGGTAAGGTTTCCATGCCTGAATACAGTAGTTCAGATAGGGACGTGCGGGAACTTATGAAGTTAAAGCAGCGGTTTCTTATCTTTGTATTTGAAGGTTGTGAGACTTGGGGGTTAGTAGAGTCACTCTCATTTGTGTTTGGGTTAACAGTATCACTAAAGCTACAATGGTAGTATAGTACTGGACCACTGCATCGTTCTCTCCGTCTTCCAGAACCCTGACGACTTGATCTCTTTTGATCATTACCGCACTGTGGGCCGCTATGGAACTCTTGCAGTATCTTACTTAAATACAAAGCAAGATTATTTACATTTTTTGTCATTGTTCCATAGACTGTACTTATATATATTTTATTCTCCTGCTTTAATTCCGTCACTGAACGCTCGACGTTGAGAGTTGACGAAGAAATTTTAGAAAAGTAAATCGAGGAGAAGAGAGACTGACATCCTGTGGTTCATTAGATGTGTATTAACGTTGACTCTGAACCGTCATAAACCATAGTTGAGGGACAATACATAACACCAACACGACCATGATGGTTTATACCACAAATTTTGTCCAGAGATACTTGTAAACACAACAAATAGATCATCCAGTTTTTCCGGTGTGCAAAGATCCACAATAAGAGGAACACAAGTGCCTCTTCTCGTGGTCTTCCCCAGCACGACGTCCTCAACCATTATGGCTGTCTCCTGACTCTTCCCGACCACAGACAGGAAATACTTTTACTCTCTGTCGCCACACCCAGCCCAGCTTCACGCCCCCTCCAGCGATACGTAACACCCGTAATGTAGTGTACAGTACAGCGAGTGGCGGTTTAATTGTCCAGCAGAATAAAATCACTCTACATATATTGTTACATACAAGGCCTGGTAACATACATGGTGGTACAGGGCCTGGTAACATACATGGTGGTACAAGGCCTGGTAACATACATGGTGGTACAAGGCCTGGCAACATACATGGTGGTACAAGGCCTGGTAACATACATGGTGGTACAAGGCCTGGTGACATACATGGTGGTACAGGGCCTGGTAACATACATGGTGGTACAAGGCCTGGTAACATACATGGTGGTACAAGGCCTGGTGACATACATGGTGGTACAGGGCCCGGTAACATACATGGTGATACAAGGCCTGGTAACATACATGGTGGTACAAGGCCTGGTAACATACATGGTGGTACAGGGCCTGGTAACATACATGGTGGAACAAGGCCTGGTAACATACATGGTGGAACAAGGCCTGGTAACATACATGGTGGAACAAGGCCTGGTAACATACATGGTGGTACAAGGCCTGGTAACATACATGGTGGTACAAGGCCTGGTAACATACATGGTGGTACAAGGCCTGGTAACATACATGGTGGAACAAGGCCTGGTAACATACATGGTGGAACAAGGCCTGGTAACATACATGGTGGTACAAGGCCTGGTAACATACATGGTGGTACAAGGCCTGGTAACATACATGGTGGTACAAGGCCTGGTAACATACACGGTGGTACAAGGCCTGGTAACATACATGGTGGTACAAGGCCTGGTAACATACATGGTGGTACAAGGCCTGGTAACATACATGGTGGTGCAAGGCCTAGTAACATACATGGTGGTGCAAGGCCTGGTAACATACACGGTGGTACAAGGCCTGGTAACATACATGGTGGTACAAGGCCTGGTAACATACATGGTGGTACAAGGCCTGGTAACATACATGGTGGAACAAGGCCTGGTAACATACATGGTGGTACAAGGCCTGGTAACATACATGGTGGTACAAGGCCTGGTAACATACATGGTGGTGCAAGGCCTGGTAACATACACGGTGGTACAAGGCCTGGTAACATACATGGTGGTACAAGGCCTGGTTACATACATGGTGGTACAAGGCCTGGTAACATACATGGTGGAGCAAGGCCTGGTAACATACACGGTGGTACAAGGCCTGGTAACATACATGGTGGTACAAGGCCTGGTTACATACATGGTGGTACAAGGCCTGGTAACATACACGGTGGTACAAGGCCTGGTAACATACATGGTGGTGCAAGGCCTGGTAACATACATGGTGGTACAAGGCCTGGTTACATACATGGTGGTACAAGGCCTGGTAACATACATGGTGGAGCAAGGCCTGGTAACATACATGGTGGTACAAGGCCTGGTAACATACATGGTGGTACAAGGCCTGGTAACATACATGGTGGTACAAGGCCTGGTAACATACACGGTGGTACAAGGCCTGGTAACATACATGGTGGTACAAGGCCTGGTAACATACATGGTGGTACAAGGCCTGGTAACATACATGGTGGAACAAGGCCTGGTAACATACATGGTGGTACAAGGCCTGGTAACATACATGGTGGTACAAGGCCTGGTAACATACATGGTGGTACAAGGCCTGGTAACATACACGGTGGTACAAGGCCTGGTAACATACATGGTGGTACAAGGCCTGGTTACATACACGGTGGTACAAGGCCTGGTAACATACATGGTGGAGCAAGGCCTGGTAACATACATGGTGGTACAAGGCCTGGTAACATACATGGTGGTACAAGGCCTGGTAACATACATGGTGGTACAAGGCCTGGTAACATACATGGTGGTACAAGGCCTGGTAACATACATGGTGGTACAAGGCCTGGTAACATACATGGTGGTACAAGGCCTGGTAACATACATGGTGGTACAAGGCCTGGTAACATACATGGTGGTACAAGGCCTGGTAACATACATGGTGGTACAAGGCCTGGTAACATACATGGTGGTACAAGGCCTGGTAACATACATGGTGGTACAAGGCCTGGTGACATACATGGTGGTACAGGGCCCGGTAACATACATGGTGATACAAGGCCTGGTAACATACATGGTGGTACAAGGCCTGGTAACATACATGGTGGTACAAGGCCTGGTAACATACACGGTGGTACAAGGCCTGGTAACATACATGGTGGTACAAGGCCTGGTAACATACACGGTGGTACAAGGCCTGGTAACATACATGGTGGAGCAAGGCCTGGTAACATACATGGTGGTACAAGGCCTGGTAACATACATGGTGGTACAAGGCCTGGTAACATACATGGTGGTACAAGGCCTGGTAACATACACGGTGGTACAAGGCCTGGTAACATACATGGTGGTACAAGGCCTGGTAACATACATGGTGGTACAAGGCCTGGTAACATACATGGTGGTACAAGGCCTGGTAACATACATGGTGGTACAAGGCCTGGTAACATACATGGTGGTACAAGGCCTGGTAACATACATGGTGGTACAAGGCCTGGTAACATACATGGTGGTACAAGGCCTGGTAACATACATGGTGGTACAAGGCCTGGTAACATACATGGTGGTACAAGGCCTGGTAACATACATGGTGGTACAGGGCCTGGTAACATACACGGTGGTACAGGGCCTGGTAACATACATGGTGGTACAAGGCCTGGTAACATACATGGTGGTACAAGGCCTGGTAACATACATGGTGGAACAAAGCCTGGTAACATACATGGTGGTACAGGGCCTGGTAACATACATGGTGGTACAAGGCCTGGTAACATACATGGTGGTACAAGGCCTGGTAACATACATGGTGGTACAAGGCCTGGTAACATACATGGTGGTACAAGGCCTGGTAACATACATGGTGGTACAAGGCCTGGTAACATACATGGTGGTACAAGGCCTGGTAACATACATGGTGGTACAAGGCCTGGTAACATACATGGTGGTACAAGGCCTGGTAACATACATGGTGGTACAAGGCCTGGTAACATACATGGTGGTACAAGGCCTGGTAACATACATGGTGGTACAAGGCCTGGTAACATACATGGTGGTACAAGGCCTGGTAACATACATGGTGGTACAAGGCCTGGTAACATACATGGTGGTACAAGGCCTGGTAACATACATGGTGGTACAAGGCCTGGTAACATACATGGTGGTACAAGGCCTGGTAACATACATGGTGGTACAAGGCCTGGTAACATACATGGTGGTACAAGGCCTGGTAACATACATGGTGGTACAAGGCCTGGTAACATACATGGTGGTACAAGGCCTGGTAACATACACGGTGGTACAAGGCCTGGTAACATACATGGTGGTACAAGGCCTGGTAACATACATGGTGGTACAAGGCCTGGTAACATACATGGTGGTACAAGGCCTGGTAACATACATGGTGGTACAAGGCCTGGTAACATACATGGTGGTACAAGGCCTGGTCTAAGGAAACGCTACCGGGAAATGTGTTGGCGAGGTTTTTCTTTTTTATAGTCTTACAGGTTCGTTTTACCAAATGTGTTATAGATATATGAGGATTCAAGACCCTGATGCCCTGAGCTGTGGGTTACCTCGAGCACATTATCTGATGTGTGTGGTTAAGTTTTATTTGTGATTGATAAAACTTGTTTGTTGGTGAGATTTTAGTGGGTGTGTGGGGCTTTGTTACTACTCGCTGTTGTGGTCTGTCTGGTCCATCTGCCACCTACTGTAGAGGCTGTCAATCACACCTAGAGGCTGTCAACCACACCTACAGGGATGTTAATCACACTTAGAGGCTGTCAACCACACCTACAGGGATGTTAATCACACCTAGTGGGATGTCAATCACACCTAGAGGCTGGTGGTGGTAGAGGAGGAGGATGGTGGTAGAGGAGGATGGTGGTGGTGATGGTGGTAGAGGAGGATGGTGGTGGTAGAGGAGGATGGTAGTGGTGGTGGTGGTGGTGGTAGAGGAGGATGGTAGTGGTGGTGGTGGTGGTGGTAGAGGAGGATGGTAGTGGTGGTAGAGGAGGATGGTAGTGGTGGTGGTGGTGGTGGTGGTAGAGGAGGATGGTGGTGGTAGAGGAGAGTGGCGGTGGTGGTGGTGGTAGAGGAGGATGGTAGTGGTGGTAGAGGAGGATGGTAGTGGTGGTGGTAGAGAAGGAGTGTGGTGGTGGTGTTGGTAAAGGAGAGTGGTGGTGGAGGTGGTGATGGTAGAGAAGAATGGTGGTAGCGGCGGCGGTGATGATGGAAGAGGAGAATGGTGGTGGTAGTGGTAGTGGGGGATTGTGGTGGTGGTGGTAGAGAGTGAGTGTTATGGTGGTGGTAGTTTTCTAAGGGTGGTGCCACTTAGTGTGTTGTTGGTGGCTGTTGTGGTGGTGGTGGATAGTGGTAGTGGGGGATTGTGGTGGTGGTGGATAGTGGTAGTGGGGGATTGTGGTGGTGGGGGATTGTGGTGGTGGTGGATAGTGTGGGGATTGTGGTGGTGGTGGATAGTGGTAGTGGGGGATTGTGGTGGTGGTGGTAGTGTTATAGATAATAGTGGTTGTTCTGATGATGATAGCTTGTGATCTGTAAGAAATTTATATAGCGAGACATTAACATATCCGTATATAATAGTGTCAACAAAGCCAGTATATATAGTGTTATATAGTGAAACCTCCATATAGCGGACTACTCTTTATATATAATCCGTTATATGGGAGGATTTGCATCTAATGGACCCTCGATATAACGGATACCATCTCTATATAGTTTATTAAATGGAGGTTTCACTTCTAATGGTGTGGTTGGTTGGTTGGTGTGGTTGGTTGGTATAGTGTGGTTGGTTGGTATGGTGTGGTTGGTTGGTATGGTGTGGTGTGGTTGGTGTGGTTGGTTGGTATGGTGTGGTTACCTGGTTGATGTAATAGTTTGATGTTTACATTTGTGGTTAATTTTGGTTGTTGGCTAAGTTGGATGACGTACAGTATTTGGTTAGTTGGCTGGTTGGTTCATGTGGCTAATGGCTTAATGTGGTGGTTTATTTTGGTTGTTCTTTATTTTGGTTGGTTGTCGTGGTGGACTTATTTGCTAATGTGGTTTATTTATTGTTGCTTGAATGTTGTTAATTTGGTTGATTCGTTTTTATTTGGTTGTTATTGTGGTTGTTTTACTACTACTACTACTACTACTACTACTACTACTGTCGTTGAGTGAGTTGTAGTGCGTGTTGCATTGATTATAGTTATTGGAGGCAGGTCTTGTGATTCTCTAATGGTTGTTATAGTTTAAGAAGTAGTTGTAATAGTTTCTTTTTTTTTTGGTGATTGTAAATGTTGTGATTGTTCGTTTATCGGTACATTAGTCGTTAGGGTTATTGTTATGGTTGTTAGAAGTGTTGTGATGGCTGGTGGAGGGAGGGAAGGAGTGAAGGAAACAGAGTGAGGGAGGAAGGAAGGAAGGGAGGGAGGGAAAGGTCGTACATCTGGTTGTGGTTGGTTCTGATTCTGAAGGAAGACTATCATGAACAATACGACTCTTCCATCATTAAGTGAAAGTAAGAAACGCCATTACGTATTGCAGCTGTGAGAGACGGTGTTTGTAGCCCTGAGAAAGTTGTGTGTGTGTGTGTGTGTGTGTGTACCCGTGGGGGGGGGGGGGGGGGGGTGTTGTCTTGAGTAGTACCTGTATCGTCCTTCCCCCCACCCCTCCTCCTCCCCCCCAGGCAGCAGGTCGTCACTACACCATTTTCACTTTCTCCGACAGATTGCTAGAAACTGACCATCAGGACAATTACGCGTTTTTTTTTTTTAAGACTTCTAGAAACATTTCGTTAATAATGTTTCCAAGACCAGCGCTTGTCTCTACTCAACACCCCCCCCTCCCCCCACACTCCGTCCTGACATAACAGTATTTTAATTATTAGCATTTTTTTTTTCGTTCTACCTATTCGGTTTTTTCTCCTCCTTCTCCTCCTTCTCCCTTTCTCCTCATTTTCCTCCTCCTCTTTCTTCTTCTTCTCCTCCTCCTTCTTCTCCTCCTCCTTTTTCTTTCTTCTCTTTCATTTTCTCTTGCTACTATGTTTCTTTATTCTGTTCCTTTATTTTTATTTATTCTTAACCTTGATGTGAAACTTGGGGTTAAATTTTACGCTTGCTGGGAGAGCTGAGTGATGTAGAACCAGTTTGGTCTAATGAGCAGCTTCAGTAGTGCCGAGTTTCTTGTTGATGTTGCTGCTCAAACCAGTCAAGTTCCCGGCCCCGGATGTAAACAAACCACAATACGTCCACCAGTACACGTCAACAACGACTCCCGGGTTCCTCCACACAGCCTCGTGGATCGCAGGATAACTACGTAACAAGTGACCTGTATCATTCAGTAAGTGATACTTTTATCAAACAAAAGAGTAACTGTTAATTGTGTAAAGGTGGTGGGAAAGTTTCTTTCCTGGGATCCCTGGATTCCACCCAATAAATAGTTAACTTAAATCCCGGGACAAATTTTGAAAATCCCGGGATTTCCCGCATTTTATAATTCTTCTCTAAGCAACTTAAATTAGCACAATACTGCAAAAGTGAACAAATAAACAAATAAATAAATCGGTGAAATACTTACGCTGCTCAATTACTAACAAATTACGTCTAACAAGACTGTTGCGAAGAGAGCGTCCCTGTACACGAGTATAACCTGGCGGGTGTGTTGTGTCCCTGATTACGGTGTATGTTATGTTGCACAAGCAGTCTAGCATCTCAGCGCGGGTCTGGAGGCCTGAGAAGTAGGAAATGTCTACTTTAATTTTGTCAAAGGTCTAACTATCATATATTATGTGCTGTACTACTGTATAGTATATGAACGCATTACTCAGTAAAATAAGTACAATTTTATAGGAAGTATTAATTCTTGTTCATATTGTCCTAAGAAATGCTGTTAAATTGCAACCCGATGCTGTATTGTTCTTTTTCGTTCATATTTCCAGATTCCAGAAGAAAAACATCCAGGAAATCCCGGGATCTTGTGACAAGGACTGGTTTTGTCCCAAACTCTGAGACACCAGAAACCCGAGTTGGTGATAGCACTCTCTTCTCCACTCCCAGCCATCTCCACATACTCTTACACTAGTTTACTGTTGGTAAACAAGATTGCTTCTATCACCAAATAAAAACAAACGGGTTTTACACCTACCAGTGGACGTAAACCATCTGTCGGGAGACTGAATAAATCAGTGAAAGAGAGAGACTTGAATTACACCATTTTAATTGTAAATTGGCGCCAAATGAGTTTTTCCATAATCTTGCCGTTAATATTTTCGAATGTTATGTAATGTGAAGATGCCTCATAATACTTCAAGTGCTGGTCAAACGATGCTTATTTATTGTGGTTATCATTGCATAATATATATATATATATATATATATATATATATATATATATATATATATATATATATGTGTATATATATATGTGTGTGTGTGGCGACCTGTGGTGTAATGGTCAGCATCCTCGTCTCTCAAGCGAGCAGACCCGAGTTCGGTGAAACTATGGGCAAGTTTCTTTACGCCATTTGCCTCTTGTGTACCTAGCAGTAATTGGGAACCTGGATGTTAATCGATTTGCGGATCGTATTCCGGGGTAATGGTTAGCCAGTGCAGTTGGCCAGCTGTCCACTCTTCTCGGACTATTCCGTGACACTGGGTCACGGGTGTATTAAGTATGCTGGAAGCTAAGGTGTTCGTTAAGCCTTGGAGCTGCTTCTCTTCTAGAAAGTTTAGGCCTTCTAGACAACTTGGTCTAGGATTCCTAAGTATTTCCTTTTGGCTTTCTTTATAAAATGCGGCATAAAAACGCCACCGAAAATGGCAATGAAATTGGACTGAGTCTGCTATACTTGAGGCGTTCTCGTTCCTCCAGCTTGGGGAAGATATTTAATATACGAAATATTGAGAATTTAGACCCTGCCCCTCAAGTTTTTTGGAAGCTTTCCAAGAAACAAATTCAACTCTCGGGTTACGGCTGACTTGAGTCATACCGTGTAGACAAGTTTTTAGCGAACACTGCCTCTGACTTCGACAGACTTTCTAGGGAGAAGTTTCGGAGTAATACACATTGTTTTAGAAGCCTTTTTTTTCGCGTAGTGGCGCCTCAATAGGGTTATAAGTTATTATTACCCCCTGGGGAGGGAGGTAAGGATGGGCTCTAACAGCAGGTACGTGCCAGAGCAGCAGGTGTCAGGAGAACCCATTGTGCCAGCCGCCGGACCGGGGTGGGGAAGTGCGGTCGAGGCGGCTTCCTCATTTGTGGGAAAATGTTGCACAAATACACTGCCGGCAACTGTTACTTTCTATATACCAGTGAACCATGAGGCAGTTTCTTACGAGTATTCAGCACACACAACACTGACGCAGTATGAAGCCGTAAGTCAACAACTGTTACATAAAGGCTCTTCCCGCAACTGTTACTTTCTATATGTTAATGACAATAGAAACTCCACGCAGTTGCTCAATAATGTATAATAGACCACACGAGGTAGATGAACACCTCAGGACCAACTTGGTACTGTTACTTTTTATGTGTATTGGCAATGGTGTAAAAATTGCACAAGTCTGGCCCGTGTTAGAGAAGGAAGAGGCTGTATAGGTAAAGTGCAATTGTCTAAAACAAGTTGAAATCGCTCTCATTCCCTCCTCTGTAATTGTTAGTAGTCTAAGCTAAGACTTGTTGAGGCTTACACACACACACACGGAATTTCTCTAGGTTGATCGACTTTACAAGTACCTATTATAAACAGTATGACGCCGCCCTGTACATCATGCGATCGTCTTTTGTTTCGATTTTCATTTGATAGTGGTTAATTTTTTGTTTCTTTATAATGTTTCTTGTTTTCCGTCGTGTTTTTCTTAGAGACTTTTTTTGTTTGATTTGTTTTTTTGTACAGACAATTTTATACTGTGCCATTTGATTAATTTCTCCGTAGTTCGTTTCTCTTGTTTTTATTTCACTTTTGGTTTTTCTCTCCTTTTGTATCTCTTTCGTTTATAGTTTTTGTTTTATTTTCTTATTCTCTTTTTTTTTACCTCACCTCATGTTTTTGTTTTATTTTCTAATTATTTAGTATCTTTTTGTTGCTTTTTTTTGTCCATAGCTCATAGTCACTGCTCTATCCTCCTACCTAGCCACTTGTCAGCACACTAGCCGGCCTCTCAGTACTCTGTTACGCACTGTTAGTAAGTACTGGTCATTTACTGCTCCGGCTCTTGAATGGATACAACGCCTGATCGTGTGCCAGTGAGGGTCAGGTCGGGTCATAAAAGGCAATCTTTGGTGTTTCTCGGACCCAGGCAGATTTACAGTACTCCACGTGACGTAACTTTACACTTTTGAAACTAGAAGAAATTATTTTCAAACACTTTTCATATAAAGAAGTGAGAGAAGAGTAGAAGAGAAATTCCGGCCGAGCCATAAATTTACTGAGATAACTATAAACAAATGACAGTCGCTGCCGCTCGCACCTGACAGATGAGCACCAATTAGAGGTGTATTATTTTTTACCTACTGTGATTTCTCTCCAGCTGTAACAGGTTCACTGGGAATTCGAAATTACAACACACGCGAAAGATTTATCAATGTACAGTAATATATATATATATATATATATATATATATATATATATATATATATATATATATATATATATATATATCGTAATAACCACAAGGAAAGAAGAAAACACGAAGTTCCCAAGCGCTTTCGTGTAATTCACATCTTCAGGGTTAGCGGTTAGCGTTCCCCGGTCACAGTCATAGGCTTGTGGGCCGTGGGTTCGAATCCTGGCGGGTTGAGGTGTTGATTGTATAATAATAATAATAATTAACGGTTTATTGAAAGAGCTTGGCAGCCAGAAGGCTGAAAATATACAGTTACATATTTGGGGAGTGGGTTACGAATTACAAATAATATACAAGTAACAAGTATGTAGAAGTCCGCGTGCTTTATTGGGCTAATGAAATATATATATATATATATATATATATATATATATATATATATATATATATATATATATATATATATATATATATATATATATATATATATATATATATATATATATATACTGTATATATATGTGTGTGTGTGTATGTACTATAACTAATGGTACTTAAGCAGTGCTTTTACAGAGTTTGACTTAGGAAAATTAATTATTGATGAATTGTTATGTTATATTGAATTTGTAATGGTTGTGGTTGGCTGTCAGGGGTGGGCGGTATTCGGTGGTGTTACGAGGCCAATACACACACACACACCGCCTAGTAGTAGGAAGGTGACAGTAGTTTTCTCTGGCTAAGGCAAAACACTGTGCGAGTATTTCTGGTGGTAATCAGCTGTTCCAACTTGACAACGAAATGTCTGAAGCGTGAGAGAAGTTAGTTGGAGTAGAGTATGACGCCAGCCAGGGTCACACCTGGAGGGGACGACACAGGTGAGGGACGCAGCTACAGGGGAAGAGGTGGGGCTGCACGAGGGGTAGCGAGGAATCCGGTGTTTTATATTGGTGACGTGGGAGAATGACGGAGAAAGTGAGTGAAAGGGAAGGTCATTTGGGCTAGAGATTTGTCATCCATCGCCCGCAAAACCTGTGCCCACGTGGGACGTGTTCAGTGTCATGAAGAACTACTTTCTTGTGTGTGTGTGTGTGTGTGTGTGTTTGTGTGTGTGTGTGTGTGTGTGTGTGTTTGTTTGTTTGTTTGTGTGAGACAAGATATTTGTGGGTAAACGTTGAAAGTGAAATGTTTTGGGGGTTGGCGGCCGCTCAGCACCTCACTAATCCCCGCCCCGGGCCACCACCACACCGCTGCTGTAACACTAATTACAACCCGCCAAACTATCCCACACTCTTATCAGGTTTATCTGTCGCTCATCACAACCTGTAACCTAACTACTGGAGGTGTGAGTGTACAGCTTGTTCCATCTTACGGCAGCTACAACACGTAAAGAATCCGTGAACAGTGGAAATTTCACTTAGATTCTGCCGTAACTACATTTTTTGTTATCAACATTGGGAAAAAATCATCTACAAAACTTAAGAATCTGTAGCGGGTATAGTACTGTAGTGTGACCTGTGGGTGGGTGTGACGGGATGGGGGTGTACAGGTGTGACAAGAGGTGGGTGTACAGGTGTGACGGGATGGGGGTGTACAGGTGTGACGAGAGGGGGGTGTACAGGTGTGACGGGATGGGGGTGTACAGGTGTGACGAGAGGTGGGTGTACAGGTGTGACGGGATGGGGGTGTACAGGTGTGACGAGAGGTGGGTGTACAGGTGTGACGAGATGGGGGTGTACAGGTGTGACGAGAGGGGGGTGTACAGGTGTGACGGGATGGGGGTGTACAGGTGTGACGAGAGGGGGGTGTACAGGTGTGACGGGATGGGGGTGTACAGGTGTGACGAGAGGTGGGTGTACAGGTGTGACGGGATGGGGGTGTACAGGTGTGACGGATGGGGGTGTACAGGTGTGACGAGAGGTGGGTGTACGGGTGTGACGGGATGGGGGTGTGTGTACAGGTGTTTGTCAGCGGAAAATATGAGGTGCGGCATCAGGTGACGGTGAGAGGTGAGCTAGTGACTTATAAGAACATAAGAATGGAGGAAACTGCAGCGGGCCTATTGGCCCATACTGGGCAGTCCCGTTTACACCCAACCCCTATTGCTCATATGAGCATCCAACCTATGTTTGAAGCAATTCAGCGTATTCGAGTTAATGATGATATTTGGTAACTTGTTCCATTCATCCACTACTCTGTTTCCAAACCAGTGTTTACCTATTTCACGCCTAAATCTAAATTTGTCCAATTTAAAACCATTGTTACGAGTTCGCTCCTGGTTGGATAATTTGAGTACCTTTGTAATGTCCCCTTTGTTTAGCCCTGCCTTCCATTTATACACCTCTATCAGGTCGCCCCTCGCTCTACGTCTCTCAAGGGAGTGCAAATTAAGATGCTTTAACCTGTCTCTATACTCAAGGTTCCTGATACCCGGGATTAGTCTTGTCATTCTCCTCTGAATTCTTTCCAAGGATTCTATATCCATTCTGTAATACGGTGACCAGAACTGGACTGCGTAATCCAGGTGTGGTCTCACAAGAGCAAGATACAGTTTTAGGATGACCTCGCTAGTCTTGTAACTAACACTCCTTTGTATGAACCCAAGTACTTTATTAGCCTTGTTTCGAGCAAAAACACATTGTTTACTTGGCTTAAGGTTCCTACTTATCATTACTCCTAAATCTCTCTCGCAGTCGGATTTCTCTATGGCATCGTTGTTCATCTGGTATCTGGTTTCCCTGTTTACATTTCCTATACTGAGTACTTTACATTTGTCAATGTTGAATTTCATCTGCCATTTTTCAGACCATTCGAAAAATTTGTTTAGATCCTCCTGTAGTTTTGCTGAGTCCTCGTCAGATTTGATAACACGTCCTATTTTAGTATCATCAGCAAATTTACTTATGTTGCTGTCTATGCCGATATCTATGTCGTTTATGTATATAATAAACAATAATGGTCCAAGTACTGAGCCTTGGGGAACTCCACTTGTGACGTTGCTCCAATGGGACTTAGTGCCGTTAATGCTCACTCGCTGTTTCCTGTCCTGTAACCACGCCCTAATCCATTTAAGGATGTCACCTTTGATGCCATGAGCTTCTACCTTTCTAATTAGTCTTTCGTGGGGTACTCTGTCGAAGGCTTTGCTAAAGTCGAGATATACCACATCATAATTGTGCCCCTCGTCCACTGATTCGAAAACTGATGAAAAGAATGTTAATAGATTAGTTAGGCAAGAACGTCCGCTTGTGAAGCCATGCTGGGAATCATTGATCAATCTGTGCTTCTCCAGGTGATTTCGAATAGAGTTTGAAATGATTGCTTCCAGTAATTTGCCTACTATTGATGTTAGACTGATTGGGCGGTAGTTAGAGGATAGTGATCTATCCCCCTTCTTGAAGATCGGTATTACATTCGCTATCCTCCAGGATTCTGGTACTACACCTGTTTTTAAGGACATGTTAAACAACTTTGCTAAGGGCATACTAAGCTCTTCCTTACATTCCTTTAATACTCTGGCAAATATCTCATCGGGACCAGGTGACTTATTAGGCTTTAGTTTATCTATTTGCTTACTAACATCGTTACTAGTCACTACTATCTCACTTAATTTGTTTTCTTCACTATCTCTGAATAGAGTCGGTGCCTCGGGTATCATGTTTAAATTTTCGCTGGTGAAAACTGTTGAAAAATATTTATTCAAATTATTGCTCATTTCTCCGTCGTTATCAGTGAGCTCGCCGGAGTCTGACCGTATTGGTCCAATCTTTTCTCGTGTTTTAGTTTGGTACATTTGGTAGAATCCTTTGGGGTTTGTCTTTGCCTCCCTTGCTATCCTTACCTCATTATTCCTCTTTGCTTTCCTTATCTCGGTTTTAACCCTACTCGCCAATACCCTATAATAGTCCCGGAGGTGAATTTCGCCACGATTTATCCTTCTACCTATAGCCTTCCTTTGGCCAATGATGTTCTTTAAATAATTATTTATCCATTTAGGGTCATTGTTGTTTGATCTGAGTTTTTTGTATGGTATGTTCTGCCTTTGTGCATTAAGTAACTCACTATTTAAATTGTCGTGGAACTCGGCAATCTCAGATCTCGTTATCAGGTCGGTGTCATCTGTCAGGTTCACGGCCAAGCGCGACACCCCCTCTCTCAGCTGCCTCTTTAAACTGTCAAAGTTTGCCCTTCTGAAATCTGGTACTTTAGTGGAATTTTCCTTACGTCTGCCCTGAAAATCTAACTGGAATCGAATTTCTTTGTGATCGCTGTTTGCAAGTTCGTTCCCTACCTCGACATTGCTAATGAGGTTTTCTCTGTTTGACAAAACTAAATCCAATATATTATTACCCCGTGTGGGTTCGGTTATATGTTGACTTAGGAAACAGTCCTGGATCGTCTCGAGAAAATCCTCTGATTCTGAGTTTCCCGTAAGGTCGGTCCAATCTATTTGGCCAAGGTTAAAGTCGCCTACTATACAGACTTTGTTGTGTATGGAAGCCCTGCGCATTTCATCCCAGATAAGTCGCTCATTGACTCTGTCAAGATTGGGGGGTCTATATATTACTCCTGTGATTAATTTTTCCCGACCGTCGCTTAATTCTATCCAAATTGTTCCTGTATTCCTCTCAGTTTTTATTTCCTTATTTATTTCACACTTCAGGTTATCCCTAACATAGATTGCTACTCCGCCTCCTTTCCTGGTCTGCCTATCGGTATGGAACAGTTTGTAACCCGCAATTTGGTATTCGACTGGTAATTCACGTGTGTCTAGGTTGATCCATGTTTCAGTGAATGCAATTATATCGATTTCTTCGGTACATACCAAGGCCCTAATATCATCCATTTTGTTTCTCATACTTCTACTGTTCGCGTAATATACATTTAAGTTAGTCGTGTTCTGAGTCCTTCCCTTACCGCGTTTAGTTTTAAACTCCCTGTCTAATTTAGTTATGTCATCATTCCTAACACTATTTCCCTGTAATCTTTCGCCTTGTTTACCCGCTCCCACTGCAGTCTCCTCCACCCCCGTGCCCCTATGTTCTCTTAGCAGTTTAAAGACTTCGATATCTTTTGAACTGCCCCCTCTAGAGCCCCAGCCAGGGTTGCTACTCCATCCCTAGACAGGTGCACCCCATCCCTAGCATAAAGGTCCCTTCTGCCATAGAAGTTGTCCCAGTTGTCAATGAATGGGACTGATATTGACTTGCAATATCTGTCAAGACGGTCGTTAACACCAACTGCCCTTGACAACCATTCACTGCCAACTCTCCTTCTAGGCAGGACACCGCATATGATAGGGATCCCTCCCTTAGTCCTAATACGATCTATGGCTGCCTTGAACTTATCAAGAAGCTCCTCGCTCCTACACCGGCCAATATCATTGCCTCCTGCACTGAGGCAGATAATGGGTTTGTTCCCATTACCAGACAAGATATTGTCCATCCTGTCACTTATATCCCCCACCCCAGCTCCTGGCAAACACACCCTCATCCTATTTTTGTTTTTACCACAAAAGGCCCTGTCCATGTACCTTACCTGTGAGTCACCAACAATTAAAGTTTTTATACCTTCCTTGTCATCCCTTTCCCTGACTGTACTAACGTCCAATTCGTCTATCAAGGGACTGAACGGGTTGGTACACTTAGCTGTTGTTGTCGTTGTTGTCGTATCCTTGGTGTGCTTCTTCACCAAAAGCTTTGTCTTCCCACTACTCACAATTTTCCACTCGCTTGATTTTTCGTCAGCCACTGGCTTTACTCGTCCAGCCTCTCCTTTTAACATCGCCATCTCTTCCCTTAATTTCAAGTTCTCCAACGTGGCCCTCTCAATTTCTAACTTGGCCTTCGCCAATTCTTCAGTGGACCACTCCAGTTTGGTCAACAAACTCTCATACCCAAGACCGCACCTTGCTCTGGCCATATCTGATAATTATCCCTCCGGAGCTAACCCTGCCGTGACCTTTCCCCTAGTGAGGTCAGAACACAACTGAGTGAGGTCAGAACACAACTGAAAGAAAAGAGCGAGAACTTCTATTTTACTCACATATTATTTCTCCTGTTCCCAGTTATGAGAAAAACAAATGAACGAAGCTTTCAGAACCCGGATCCAGGCATTATTTACACCCGCCATGACGTCACAGTGTTAATAGGTGTACCCTGGGAGCAGCTTTAGTTAAATACCCAGTCGACTATACGCCCGAGGTAAGGACAGACGGTGAATGGTCACATAGGCCCAGACCAAGCCAGAGGTAACCTAACCTAACTGTGAAAATCTTACGCTTGAGGTGACTCCCGTGTACAGAAATGCACCTAACTTATGGAGTAAATTATATTGTACCACCTCTGAATCTCTGCTCTTAACCCCTTCAGTATATTAAGGTAGACAGGTGTACACAGTGAGGTAGACAGTGTCCGTAGGTAGACTACGGTGACACGGTATTAGACAGGTGACAGGGTAACAACAGTGACGGGCCTGAGGTGGTGTCGGAGGTGACGTTCCGTGGTGGGTCTGAGTAGCAGTGAGGGGGTAGCAGTTATACCAGTGTAGCACACGTGCCGTCGCCCTCAGTAATCATATGCACAAAGGAAAGTTAACTGAGCGGTACTCCAACACCTGTACACTTTCTCCTGCCGGGACTCAGGTGTGGGGGGGGGGGGAGGGGAGGAGGGTGCTCAGTGCCGTTCATGGATCATCAATGCGCATTTTTTTTTATTCTTTTGCTATTTCTTATTTTTCTTTCAGTTTTATTCGTGATTTTGTTTTCATTATTCCGTTTTATGCCATTTTTTTTTTTTGTTTTTCGTTATAAACAAATGAGGTAGAAGCGAGCGCGTTACCACCTTCCTTTATATGCGCCAACACAAGTGAGCAACGGCGCCTGACATTCCCCTCCGCCCTGCCTTGTATACTAACACCAGACACACCATACTACCCACACAGGCACCGGGTCATTGTCACCAGAGTCTATAATTTGATGTAATTTTAACACGTATTTAAATAATTATAGCCACTTAAGATACGACAATTGATATAAATACGACCACCAACCAGAAAATTATAGTGTGTGTGTGTGTATTTGTGTATGGCGTGATGTGTATGTATATGGCGTGCTGTGTGTGTATGGTGTGTATGTGTGTGTTTATATATACTGTATGTGTCGTGCTGTGTGTGTATTATACATGTATGTATTTGTGTTATACCGATAAGTGTTATATGTAATTGTTTATACATACCGATATATAATGTATACTCTTAGTTATGTCTACAATGTATACAATCATGTTTATTAAATAGTCTTGTTGTATATATTGGTGTAGGGGAGCGCTTGGATGTGGGTGGGTGTATGTGTGGGTGTGGTGTATGTGGGTGTGAGGGTGGATGGAGAGAGGAAGATAACACTCACTCCAACATGATGACACATATTATTTAACCCCTTGAGTACGATGACAACCTTTTGAGTACGATGAATTTACCCAGTGATTACAGTTGGTTAAGTCCTTGATTGTTAGGATTTAACCCCTTCAGTAAGATGGTTTAATCCCTCGATAATAATGTCATCGTACTCAAGGTCATCGGGTCATCGCATTTAAAAGCTTAAGACATCGTACTCTAGGAGTTAAATCATCGTAGTCAAGGTGTTAAGTCACCACATTGAAGAAGCTTAAGTCATCACACTAACGGCGTTAAGATGTCTTACTCACTGGGTAATCATTGTACTCAAGAGGTTGGCATCGTACTCAACGTTTTCTTTAATGTCTCGTAAAGATGTAGGGTGAGGGACGGGGGAGGGGGGGGGAGAACACGTTTTCAGACCACGTTCGTGAATAACTTCTAATATTACAACTTTCACCTGTAATAGTGTTGCATTGTGAGGCGTCCAGTCGTCGTATGGATCAGTGAGGTGCTTTCTGACATAGTTGCTGTCTCTGATTTGCTATTAATGTGTTTGTTTGTTAATGAAATTGGATGCTGTTTTTTGAGGTGTGGTGGTCAACAGACATGACACATTGGCTGCCTCTCCACCCCTCAGCGATAGACACCGAGGGAAGATTGGGTGAGTGTCCGTCCCGTCTTGATGTTAAGAGTTTCTTTATGAGTGAGGTCAATAATTTTTTTCTTACAACCTGAAACTAATTGTTGTGGAAATCTTGTTGTAGTTTTAGAAAGGTTGTAAGGATATACTACCAGAGGATGACGACTGAGTATAAAACTTTCACAAGACGTGCCCATCCTGGTGTTGACATTGTATCACTTACGAGTGTTAGTGGTGCGTGGTGATGAGAGGCGTCAGTAAGGTCGGTAGAAACGTGACCCAGTGTTTGGTGGCCGTGACACACTTGTTTATATGGGTGTGACGCTACTTGACGCTGTAGCAGGGGGTGAAAGAGGCCCTGACGGACGCTCATCCTTCGTGTGATGGTCGTGCGAGGACTGTACTGTACTGTAGGTTCTGAGTTTGTTAAACCTAATGATATAATATTGTTAATGACTGACAACCTTATACAGTGTCGCACCACGACTCACAGTATGAAGACTTGAGGTATAATGGTGCAATATCTTACCATGTTCAATGATTCTGTTAGCTGCCAGATATTATTACTTTATGAATATGTTAATTACTTGCTTGTGACTACAGGTTCGAGTAACTTGTGATTGAATACAAGGAACGTACAAGGTTCTATGGGGTTGTAGGTAAAGTATTATGATTTCAACCATGGTGTCAGTGATACTGTTGTACGAGCTGCAGTATAGTTAAGTCTGCAGGTCAGGCCAATGTGACCTGTGGCAGATGGTCGACTTGGTTTTGTTTGGTTCAGGTGTCAAGAGGAGACTTCCGGTGAGAATGACGGGCCTTACAGGTGTTGTTTTGTTGTGTGTGAGGTCAGACCGGTTGTAACACACAGTCCAAAATGGTATCTTTACTGATTTGTGTGAGACAATATGACACAGTGGGCGAAGGATTTTGACAACCCTACCAAGACAACGGGAGTCGCAGTGTTCATTTTGACATTCATTGGCCCCCTGTGGTAACGATACTTTTTTGTTTATGTTTGTACAACTTTTCTAGGTTTTACTCGTCTCGTTTTGCTTCCCAATCATCTTTCTTTACCTTTCCTGGCTTTCTTATTTGTATCCTCTACCCCAACTTCTTTTTCTTCTACGTTACGATCAAGAGAAAGAGGAAACTCAGGCACTGCTCCTCTTGTGTCGCTGGTGAGAGCAATGAAAACTCTCCTCCTTGTTCTTCTAGCCCGTGTACCTCCTTGCTCTTCTTGCCTATGTACCGCGCCTCTATACTATAATCCTGGCCGTCATCAAGTCTCCATTCTCCAGTCATGATTGGTCGAGAAACACCACAATCTCTTACGATTTAACTCCCCCCTTCCCCTCCCATCATGGCTTGACGGGGGCGGGGTGTAAGCGACTCACTGAGGTACCGGGTTCGACAACACACACGCACACACACGCAGAAAGACAAAACACACACCCACACACACACACACACCCACACACTCGAGGGAGGAGTTTTTTTCCCTCGACCTGTCATATCCAGGAGAGTTATATGTTAACACCTGCCAGAAACTTAACCCCTTGACGAGGACCTTAACCCTTTGAGTATGAGAACCTTAATCCCTTGGGTATGAAGACCTTAACCCTTTCAGCACAAGGACTTTAGTCCCTTGAGTATGATAGCATTAATCTTTTGAGTCATATAAACTTAAACCCTTGAGTACCGTAGCATTAACATCTTGAGTACTATAAACTTAATCCTTGAGTACGATGACCTAAACCCCTTGAGTAATATGACCTTAATCTCTTGAGTACGAGGACCTTACAGTCATTATACTCAAGGGGTTAATCCTAGTGTCATCATACAGGGGTTAATCCTAGTGTTATCATACTTAAGGGTTAATCCTAGTGTCATCATACACAAGGGTTAATCCTAGTGTCATCATACTCAAGGTGGTTAATCCTAGTGTCATCATACAGGGGTTAATCCTACTGTCATCATACAGCTCCCGTATTTCTTGTGACAGCCGGATGGTGTGTGGTTGTGTCAGTAGGTTAGGTCAACAGCTTTTTACTATACTGCCAGGTGAATGAGACAGTAACGGAGACAGGAACACACACACACACAACACACACACACACACACACACACACACGAATAGCTGAAAATTGTTTGAAAAGCGAAAAATCATTGTTGTTTTTTTTCGTGAGTTTGAGAGAATGGATCACTTGAAGATTGTCTCCCGCTTCAGCTTATATCACCTGAAGAATAACCACTAATACCATTTTTTCGGGGGGGGGGGGGTTAGGGGGGTTAGGGTGGTTAATCTTTAGGTGAAATAAGCTGGGTGGAGGGGTGGAGTTGGTAGGGGTATCTTTAGGTGAAGCTGGGTGAGGGGGGTTAGTAGGTTAGGTGGTATCTTAGGTGAAAAGCTGGGTGGAGCCTCTTCAGGTGATGTGAAAGACTATTTTTTTTTTATTTAAATGTTTTTATTACCTGAATTAATGTTTGTTATTGATTTATTATTTATAATGTTGTTGTTTTAACTTGAAACTGTTTTAGTTCTTGTGACGAAGACTTGGGGCATTTATTTTATGTGTGTAAGACTTTTAATGTTTGGATGTGTGGAATAAGAATGTTTTAATATTCATTCAAATAGCCAGAGTACTGTATCGTCTTCATATCTGAGGGTTGGCGACCACAGTCCTACTCTAAACGTTTTCGGGCTGTTTTTGACCAATCTTCCGAGATTTATTACAATATTGCGTAATACAATACACTGGTATGAGAATATGATTTTTTTTAATATTTTGCGTTTTTGTAACATTTGTATTTTATGTATTTATGGTAATATATATTTTTTAATATTTTACATTTCGTAATATTTAGCGTTTTGTAACTGATTTTTTATAATGTTTTCCTTTATTATAGAACGATGTTTTTCATAATGTTCTCACCACGAGAACATATTTTACTTTATAATTTGAATACGGAAAATGATTTAAATTTTGTATTTACTTGATATTTTCTTTCCAAATGAAGAGGTAATAGAGAAGTTAAGTATTACACACAAAATATCTGTTGTAGTCCTGGTATAGTTTTGTAAGGACGGTTGTGTAAGTGTAGTTTGTGGTAAGTGGTCTGTGTTGTGCAGTTATATATTTTCTCTATATATATTACGAAATTTGGGTCATCAATGTTTGGGACGTAATGCCAGTAGTTTACGAGCTGTGATGCTTAACACCTTGTCATCTGTCATATCCCCGGTGAGTTTTGGTGGAGCTGTGTGGCGTCGTTGTCTGGCACGGCATCATTGACATTTGCTTTTGAACTAATTAATTGTTAGGTTGTGTTTACACTTGTAGATCTGTTTTTTTAACAGGCAACTTAACTTTTTAAACAATGTATACGTGTTGGAGGATATTTAAGTAGACGTTATAGCTGAGGCGCCTTGTACAGTATCTGGTGCCACGAAGAGTACAAGCGTTGTGACGGCTACTGCTGATATGGACCCTAAATTTAATGTTCAAGTTAAATTAGGGTCTGTTAGAACTCGGGCCCACTTGACCTGCAACTCTCTGTAATTAAGTTATTGAAAGGTTATTATATAAACTACAGTGTTTATTTACAGTCAGCCAAGTGGGAAAGGTGACAAACTGTGCTGGTGTATGGAGACATATGGATCCCTCTCTGTGTTTACAATGGAGGGGTTTCCACATGTCTCCATACACCAAAACACATGGCCGCAGTTTCCACTAGGCTGACTGTGAATTACTAGAACGAGAACTATATTAATGTTCTGTGTGCTGAACCTGCTATAATAAGGCTTTATTTTGACGTAAAAGTCTGTTTCATGACATAATTATTACAGTACAACACAGAGTCGCCATTTGTTTGTCTGTGGAGAGCTCATGTGAGTTCCCTTATTGTTGGTGTTTCTGGGAAAAACGAGGGGCGATTTCTCAAGTTGGTAACCTATAAGAAAATTAGCATTCTTGGTTTCCTTTACTGACAGTACATACGCGATTTGTCTTGACATACACGATTTGCCTTGACATACGCGATTTCCCTTAGCATACGCGATTTTCCATTGCTTTGATAGTATATTAGGTTAAACATAAGCAGTTTCCATTACATATAGCATATTGGGTACAACATATATAGTTTCCCCTGAGCATTTGCTATTTACCATATTATAACACATTAGGGAAGCCTACACAATTTCGCTTCTTTGGGGAAACATCGGCAACTTATTTTGCTTAAGTGATATTCCTTAACGATAGTATTTTCAAGACAGCATACGCGAATTCCCTCAGTGGTTAAAACAAAGCTATGCGATCTCCTTTTCTGTTGGTATATTGTAGAAAACATTCGCAATTTCCTTTATATATGTATTTTGGGGAAAACACACGTAATTTCCCCCCAGTGGAAAGCAAACACAGTCTTATATCCACTACCCCTACTCACCAACCTAAAAAATAGGTACTTATGTTATGAGTCTGTGTCGCGTCACGCTATGTAGTGAGTTGAGTGTTGCTCCTGGGGCGATGGTGGAGGCGGCCCACATACTGTACACCCCCCTCCCACCTAGTGTACTGCTGTTCTCTTCCTTGGGTACGTGTGTGTGTGTGTGTGTGTGTGTGTGTGTGTGTGTAGATGGGTTACGTTAGATTATAAGTATGTAACGTATTCTTTAAAAAAAATAAGATTAATTGGATTACAAGAACACATCCGTTTATAGACCACACACACACACACACACACACACACACACACAGTATATCTCGTTTATCTTAGACATATTAATCCGTATTTTTTATATATTTATTTATTTGTTTGTTTGTGGATTCATTTATTTGTATTAACTCACCTCACAATATCCTTCTAAATGTCTGGTGTAGGAGAGGACCAAGACGCCTCCCCACCACGAGACGCTCACTCAGCCACCACCAGACTGTCGTGAGTGTACTGTAGTTATCATCCAGCATCTGTCACCTGGTGCAAGATGTCGTCTCCTTCTGGGCTAAAAAAAATATAAATATAATAGTGAGCTTAACATCTTAGCAGGTCCGTGTAAGAGTTGCTACAGGAATTTTTTGTTGCCCGAATATCCGAGGAAAAAAAATAATAAAAGGGTATTATTTTGACCATCTTATCATACCATACCATACCATATCATACTGTACCATACCATACCATACCATACTGTACCATACCATACCATACCGTACCATATACTGTACGTGAGGAAGACGAAAGGTGTTATTGAGGTTGTTTCCTGACCCATGAGAATGTTTCCTCCACTGAATAATATAAAACATTGTGGGTTGTTGTCTGCATATTTGACCTATCCTAACCTAACCTATCCTATCCTAACCTAACCTAACATGTTTCCCAGAATAATTTAGCTTCACACATTTACCTGTCACTTAGTTTTGCCATATTTTCTTACCTAACCTTGAGAGAGAGGGGGGGGGGCAGCTAATGACGGTGTATGTATGTATGTAATTTATTGAGGCTAGTGTGCATTACAGCGGAAAATAATTGAAAGTGAAACGAAAAAAATATACAGTATTATGCAAATTCAAGATTATTAAATAACTGAGCACACACACTGGGTCGCGGGTCAGACACAAGAGCCAGGCGTCGCGAAAGTCAAGATCCTCACAGTGATCCGTCGTGAGGAAGACGGAGAGAAACGTGACACGACCCGATGCAGTAAACGTCGGTTTTACTTATTTTCTGAGAGAAATCGTGGCGGTGAGGTGTAATTACGGCCGTGGTGTGGCGCGTGGTGCAGTACGGGTGGGCGGGTGGGGTAAGGGACTACAACAGAGGAACAACTTACCCGGAAACTGTCATGTACCGGAAGGTGTTGTGGCCATAAGTTAGCCGGGCATTAACAGACGCACCAGATCCCCCGATAGTGAAGTTTATTATCTGGCCGGAGACCGTATAAATATATGAGAGAGATAACAACAAAGGCCTCACCATGGTGGTTGGTCACACACACACACACACACACACACACACACACAGAGTAAAGCTTTCCTGTTTACACCAAGACTAATGGGCCGTACAGCATATAGGAGCCTCTGTTGGGCTTTATTCTATTACTTTCCAGATCCGTATCACCAACAGGACTTTATTTTGAGTCACTGGCTGATAAAGGATTATTTTGAGTACCTTATGTTAATGGTGGAACAATTATTGATTAGAAATATCCCATATGTTTCCCTTGACATCCATGTTTTGTTGTGTGTGTGTGTTGATGTGTGTCTTGTCTCGGCGTGTGAGAGATACAGGATACCAGGAAATGTGTCTCACTGTATAGACTGTATGACACTATAGAATAACACCTGTCTGCCTCACACACACACACACACACACACACACACACACCATCAGTTCAGGTAAAAGTTATCTGTCTGTCTGGAAAAATGTTAAAATGGGTTGCTTAAGTGAGAAGGGTGTAATATTTCGTGACACCAATACCCTGCCACCAGTACCCTCCCTACATCCTGCCACCAGTACCCTCCCCCCTCCTGCCCTCAGTACCCTCACTCCATCCTGCCATCAGTACCCTCACTCCATCCTGCCACCAGTACCCTCCCACTCTCCATCCTGCCACCAGTATCCTCCCTCCTGCCACCAGTACCCTCCCTACATCCTGCCACCAGTACCCTCCCCCCTCCTGCCACCAGTACCCTCCCCTCTCCTGCCACCAGTACCCTCACTCCATCCTGCCACCAGTACCCTCCCCTCTCCTGCCACCAGTACCCTCACTCCATCCTGCCACCAGTACCCTCCCTCCTGCCATCCGTACCCTCACTCCATCCTGCCACCAGTACCCTCCCACTCTCCATCCTGCCACCAGTACCCTCCCTCCTGCATCAGTACCTCACTCCATCCTGCCACCAGTACCCTCCCTCCCTCCATCCTGCCACCAGTACCCTCCCACTCTCCATCCTGCCACCAGTACCCTCCCACTCTCCATCCTGCCACCAGTAACGTGTTATGACCTTAGTACTATAACCTCCTCTTCCAGTCTCTCTCTTGAGTGTGGCCATAATGTTTGTTTCTATAATGTTTGTTGTAACTGTCATGTGTATCATAATGTTTGTAGCTATAATGGTCATCATCACCATCATCCTTCTCCTCATCATCACCATCATCCTTCTCTTCATCATCATCACCATCATCCTTCTCCACATCATCATCACCATCATCCTTCTCATCATCATCACCATCATCCTTCTCCTCCGCATCATCATCACCATCATCCTTCTCCTCATCATCACCATCACCATCATCCTTCTCCTCCTCATCATCATCACCATCATCCTTCTCTTCATCATCATCACCATCATCCTTCTCCCCCTCATCATCATCACCATCATCCTTCTCATAATCATCATCACCATCATCCTTCTCCTCATCATCACCATCATCCTTCTCATCATCATCATCACCATCATCCTTCTCCTCCTCATCATCATCACCATCATCCTTCTCTTCATCATCATCACCATCATCCTTCTCCTCATCATCATCACCATCATCCTTCTCATAATCATCATCACCATCATCCTTCTCCGCATCATCATCACCATCATCCTTCTCCTCATCCACCATCATCCTTCTCATCATCATCATCACCATCATCCTTCTCCGCATCATCACCATCATCCTTCTCATCATCACCATCATCCTTCTCATCATCACCATCATCCTTCTCATCATCATCATCACCATCATCCTTCTCCGCATCATCATCACCATCATCCTTCTCATCATCATCACCATCATCCTTCTCTTCATCATCATCACCATCATCCTTCTCTTCATCATCATCACCATCATCCTTCTCCCCCTCATCATCACCATCATCCTTCTCATCATCATCATCACCATCATCCTTCTCCTCATCATCATCACCATCATCCTTCTCCTCATCATCATCATCACCATCATCCTTCTCATCATCATCACCATCATCCTTCTCTTCATCATCATCACCATCATCCTTCTCCCCCTCATCATCACCATCATCCTTCTCATCATCATCATCACCATCATCCTTCTCATCATCATCATCACCATCATCCTTCTCATCATCATCACCATCATCCTTCTCATAATCATCATCACCATCATCCTTCTCCTCATCATCACCATCATCCTTCTCTTCATCATCATCACCATCATCCTTCTCCACATCATCATCACCATCATCCTTCTCATCACCATCACCATCATCCTTCTCCTCATCATCATCATCACCATCATCCTTCTCCTCCTCATCATCATCATCATCCTTCTCCCCCTCATCATCATCATCATCCTTCTCCCCCTCATCATCATCACCATCATCCTTCTCCTCCTAATCATCATCACCATCATCCTTCTCATAATCATCATCATCACCATCATCCTTCTCCCCCTCATCATCATCACCATCATCCTTCTCCTCCTCATCATCATCACCATCATCCTTCTCCTCCTCATCATCATGTGTTGTATTTAATCACACTGGATAACTCTCTTCTCACGTGTATGTGCGTCGGGCCAGGACTCGAACCCATGATGTGGTGGTGGTAGTAGTAAAGAGATACGCGCGTTACCCACCCTAAATATTATGTTAGTAACTTTCCTTCTTACTCTCACTACCTGGCTGGACTCATGATCAAGTTTTTTTACCTACCCAAACACCTTCACCCCCCCCCCCCCCCGCCTCTCTCTCTCCCTTTGTTAAGTCTGGCGCTGTAGTTATCTGATTTCCTGTTCTTTAGGTGCGTTTCCCGCCACGGATAAAGCATTTTACTTCTTAGAGTTATTTTTTTATTAAATTTCTTGACTGATTTTTCTTTATTTTTTTTGTGATTCAATAAGTGATGGGTTATTTTATTTTATTTTATATATTTTTGTTATTGAATTTGGTGTTAGTACATCTACACAATGGGAGTGTTTTGGAAATGGTGGAGTGAAAGTAGGACGAGCCGTGTGTGTGTGTGTGTGTGTGTGAAGGTAACGAATCATTTACAAGAAACATGGACTTTAATTTTGTCTTGTAAGTGGTGTTGAGTGAATGTCTCTCATTAAGGCAGCGCAGCGTCTTAAATTATAGGGTGAGTGAGCCAGGTGCACCCTGACTAACGGACACAGTATTCCTCCTACGAACCTTTATGAATCCTCCTGATGACAGTCGTCTTCCTCTGTCTTCTCGGTGTTGTTTACGGCAGGTGATTTACATTGTATTGTGAAGGTTACCTGGAAAAGTCAATAGATTATACCCACAACCTTCCGGAGTACTACGTGGTATTGTTCACACTGTACACACACCTGCCGTCACGCGTACAATACGTTGACTCACCTGCAGCTCACCACACACACACACAGTTTCTTTCTGTGGTAGCATGTGTGGTCAGTGTGTAATAATTGTGTACCGCCGTTTTTTTTCCCCGCAGGTGATCATGTAACACCACTATTCTGATTTAACGTAATGCTTTAAATACAACGACTTACATAACTAAGTACCTGTATATATTATTATTGCCATATTTCAAGACCTCTTACGTTATTTGGTGCTACGAAAAATAACATTACGATAACTTAGACACATTCATAAATTTCATCAAATGCTTTGTGACACACCCGGACATTTATTTTATCTTTATATAATCTAAGTCATTGTTGTCAATATTACTTAAAGAATTGGGTTACTCGGGAGCGTAAAGTAACCCAGGGAGGTGTTGCGGCCGCGTGGTGGAGAAACATCTGTTACAGGGAGTGACGGCGGAGTATAGGGAGGGTACTGTACGTTTTGATGGTCGCCGTCATAACAACATAAAGCTCTCAATAGTGGAAAAAATACGACGGAGTTTCTGAAGGATTAATAATTGATCTCTCTAATTAAGTGAAGAAAGACATGTTCCCTGATCATGTAATAATAATAATAATAATAATAATAATAATACGAGAATAATAATAATGTGTCCACTAAAATCGTCATACAAGTATACAATTTGTTTGGCATGTACTGTATATAGAACAACACAGGTATACGGAGTGGAGGTTTACAGTTTCCCGCGCTCCTGGGCAGTGCAGGTATACAACTTCAGTAAAGATGCATAATGTGTGTTGATGGTTCCACTGTCTTGTAACTCATTAACCTAATTTAGTTTACATCACATACACACACACACACAGACGTTCACAACTTCCTCGGCTATGACCAGTAAGACACAACAAAGGCTGGTGAAAGGGTTGATAGTGATCATCATGGTGGTGGGCTGGCGGAAGTGTCTCGCTACCATAATGTTCAACACTCCATAACACTCACACAAAATTGTTCCTTCAGAAAATTTGTTTGTTTTTTTAAGGTTTCTCTATTTTTTATATTAATGTTATTTTATTTATTATTATTATTATTATTATTATTATTATTATTATTATTATTATTACTGTATTATTATTATTATTATTATTATTATTACTGTATTATTATTATTATTATTATTATTATTACTGTATTATTATTATTATTATTATTATTATTACTGTATTATTATTATTATTATTATTATTATTATTATTATTATCATTTTTTGGGGGGTATCTCATTATAATTATTTTATTACTATTTTATTACAATTGATATTATTGTAGCCACTGTAATATTGTTGTAATTGGTACTATATTTTTACTGCATATAGGAGTATCGTTGTCAACAAAGGGAGACGACCACGATAGCTTTATCAGCCGGGATACTGTATGGTGTGTGTGTGTGTTCTAGAGAGGCCTGGGTTCTTATTTTCAAAGTGTACAGTTACTACAGTATTCCTCCGTCCCGCAGTGCGCCTCGTGACAGTCTTGGTGTTGTACTGGGTCTGTATGGTAAGGAAATGTGTTATTTTAACCGGTCTGTCTCACACCCTATACTGTACACCGTGGTTAAGTTAAGGTCAATATTATGAAAGATATGTAAGTATTCTCTTCTTGTAACTGGGGTTAACACTAGTCATTACTGTCAGTTCACGTAATTTGTGTGTCTGAGATTAACCAAAGAATATTAAAAGTGGCGTCCAGTAGTGAAGGGGTCAAGCGGCAGCTGAAGGCGTTCTCGTGTTTACATTAAGAGGCGCCATGTGACTATATGACTCTGCACCGTGAATTTGTCCCTTGGTGAGCTTTGAGACAACGGATCTACTTCAGGTATAGTCCTGGCAAAACTTCGTGAGAATCAGGTGTCTGAAAATACATAAAACTCGAACGAATCTTATTGTTTACCTTCAACATTGTATTGTAAAGATGATTATTACCCTTGCCTTTTTTGTCCATGCGTATAAGTAAAGAATGGAAGCAACAAAATAACGGAAAATAGAAAGTGATCATTGAGGGTTGAGTAGGAAGTGTGGCGACCAAAGTGGAGGTGACGTTATTCTCGGGTGACGTCATGGCTTTCACACGCCGCTTCTCCACCCACACACACACACACACAGAGTCTCTCATTAATTGTTTATTTACCGTCTTCTGGCCATCGTACGTGAATCATCTGAGGCTGTGCGTGTAAAGACCTGTGTGTATTTTGACGGTACTTCATAGCGCAGTCAGGTTTGCCGCCAAAGTCTTACCGTTCTTTGGGTGGTCAAATGAACTATTGTGACTAGGGTTCAATCTTATTAGGATTCAATTCTATATAATTGTTACAACCCCTTCATCCTGCGACTAGACCGCAGTGGGTGGAGGGGGTCAGCAGGATCAAGCAGACAGCAGTGGGTAGCGGGGGTCAGCAGAATCAAGCAAACAATAGTTTCTGCAGCTATTGCTGCTGTCATTGGCGCTTTTATATCGCTACCGTCACTTGTGATGGCACTACTGCCGTAACTGTGGGTGTGGGTGCACTGGTGCAGCTGCTGTAACACGTTCGCTCCTGCTGCCTCAGTTTCTGTACTGTCGATACTGGTGACATACTGTACTGTATAGCTTCACGGCCAGACTCAGTCATGGGTGGCAGCAACACCACCAACAGGAGGGGGAGTGCTCAGTGTGTTAGAGGATGACGGTGGTGGTCTGCCTCAACACAACGCTGGGTCTACAACACAGTTTCAGCGTCACTATTAGTGAATTCCCTCTTGAACTTCAGGAGTTATTGTATGTTGGGTGTTAGAATCATTTTGTATAAATATTAAACTAGAGCCAACAATGCATTTAGTGATATACTGTACAGATAATGTTCACGTTTATCTTGGTGTTTATAGAGCTTTGTACAGGGTTATACCCACTTGAGGCTCTCTCGGTATAGAATATGAATGTTGCGTTTTTCTCAAACAGTAATATAAGACACCCACCTGTGTGTTAGTTCAATATAGTAATTTAATCAATGTCGTATTTGGGTTAATTCAGTTTTATATATCCAGGTGTACATAATAACTTACAAACTGATGTGTGACTCCTGCGGTTAATGGTAGGAAGGAGCACAGCACCCAAGAGATGTTTGATGTTTCTGTTCACTCATTAATTGTCACACCAGATTGTTGGCTGATTATAGTGTACGTGCGTGTTGTCTCAGCTCTTGAGGTTCACACGGTGTCTGCAGTGCTGGTAGAATAAAGTAAGATACCAAGTAAATGTATGGTTGGACTGGCAAGAGTCGCCTCACACCAGCGTCTGGGTAAAAACAGCCATTAGTTTTGTGTACTTTTGTAGAGAGGCGCGCAGGAAGCACCCCGCATTGTGCCCTCTCAGTTGATGAAAACATTGTTCGTTCTCTGTAAAAAATATGAGGACTGGTGACTGGTGTAAAGTCTTGGGGTTAAGATATCTCCCTTCAACTGTTAGAGGAGAGGCGAGTGTATCAGCCTAGACTAGAGTGTTCGCTACCCATGATGAGGTAACCAGAGACAGTTAACACCAGGGGTTACTTTCTCCCCCGAGGAACAGAACCCCCGCAAGGTTTAATAATATTATAACTCCAATTCCCTGATGAAAACTCCTTACTCCAGGGTGTTAACACTCCCGGTCCTTGAGCTGGGGAGGTTTGGCCGGAAGATCATAATATCACTCACTTTTCTCTTGGTCGACCTGGGAACTCTCCAGATATTAACCTTCTGGGCACTCTGACAAGTGGAGGGTCAGGAGGTACGGGAGTGACAGCGACGTAACTAGAAAGGGCTGAAGTCAACTCCTCAGGCACACTTGGCAAGGTTTGCTGGGCAGCTCCCCCATTGATCGCACGGTTCACTCCATGCCAGACTGGATTCATGGACACCTTAAAAAGTTGGGTCGTCAGTACAAATACTGAAGGATGTTCCGGGACCAAGAAATAAGCCGCACAATTTTCTGTTTGTTATTATTCCACAGCAGACAAATAAAAGCTTCATATTATTAATACTAAAAGTTGCTCTCTTCACGAAAGCAAAATCACGAATTGGTGCAACTCAGTAGATCACAGCTGTAAGTTCAGTTCTTAATATCCCGGCATTTAGCAAGTGCTTTTAATAGCTAAGTATAGAAGACTGGCCATTGGTTGTCCAGCATCACTGTACGGATTTTTACTGGAATTTTCTGAAAGTGGAATGCCAAGCAGAAATTTTTAATTCGAAACATTAAATTCCGAGAAGAACTTATATTATTTAGATCTGATTCCAGGCTAATAATAATAATGCGTCGTAGAATACCTGTTATGCAGATACATCAAGAGTAGTTCGAAATTTTGGAGGAAAAAAATCCTCAGTAACTGTATGTATACTGTACTACACATACTGTACTGTACACACCCGTAGGACACTGGTACTGTTACACACGTGAGTAACGGGTGGTAGCTGTAGGCTGTCTGGCAACAGTAACACAGTAGTTATAAAGCTTTCATTAATCATCATCTTGACTCTCAGATAAAAGTTGTTTTGATATTTAATGTTTGTAATAAGGATGATGGACTGACATGTGTTGTGTTACAGGTGAGTGTGGTGGTCCCTGCTTGGTGTACTGGAAGCAGCAGTGCGGTGTGGCGCCTCCTCGCACCCGCCTCCCCAGCAGGTAAACTTGCCTCTCCCCAAACTTTCTCCTCTAATTGAAAGTATTTCATCGACAAGCTTCAACTCTACTCACTGTGAAGCTTCTTAGTCTGTACACTACTACAACACTGCCACTTAATATGGTGTGTGTGTTAACATGTTGTAAACCACAACAACAGTGCCACCTAACGTGTGTGTGTTAACATGTAATAAACCACAACAACAGTGCCACCTAACGTGTGTGTGTTAACATGTAATAAACCACAACAACAGTGCCACCTAACGTGTGTGTGTTAACATGTAATAAACCACAACAACAGTGCCACCTAACGTGTGTGTGTTAACATGTAATAAACCACAACAACAGTGCCACCTAACGTGTGTGTGTTAACATGTAATAAACCACAACAACAGTGCCACCTAACATGTGTGTGTTAACATGTAATAAACCACAACAACAGTGCCACCTAACATGTGTGTGTTAACATGTTGTAAACCACAACAACAGTGCCACCTAACATGTGTGTGTTAACATGTAATAAACCACAACAACAGTGCCACCTAACATGTGTGTGTTAACATGTAATAAACCACAACAGGAGTGCCACCTAACGTGTGTGTGTTAACATGTAATAAACCACAACAACAGTGCCACCTAACGTGTGTGTGTTAACGTGTAATAAACCACAACAGGAGTGCCACCTAACATGTGTGTGTTAACATATCATGTCATAGTGCCTTGACGACTCTTAGCGAGTGTCTTAAAATTAAACGTTATCTAAACCTTCCTTTGGTAATTAAAGGCGGGTTGGGCTAGGATCAAGTAATATTGGCGGGTTTCTGTAAAATGGCGCAGTGAGATCTGTTGACGGCGCAAGTCGAGGTGTTCAGTTGCTTACAGAACATACATTTGACGTGTGCGTGCGTGCGTGCGTGCGTGCGTGCATTAGCTTCACTCACCACGGGATGTTGTGTTCAAGGGCGAGGAAAGCTAACACACACACACACACACACACACACACACACACACTCAGTAAAGTGTTTAGCTGAGTGTGTTACAATGACTGATATAACACTGTGTAGTCACTGTTACCGCCGTGTTCTTGACCTCACAGCTGGGGTCAACAACATGCTAATACCTCACTCATAAAACGTTTTGTAGACCAGGGGATTAGTTCAAGGGTCAGTGGATTGGGTCGGGGGTAAGAAGATTGGGTCAAGGTGTCAGTCAGGTCAGGATTGGGTCGGGGTAAGAAGATTGGGTCAGGGGTAAGAAGATTGGGTCGGGGTCGGAAGATTGGGTCAGGGGTAAGAAGATTGGGTCAAGGGTCAGTCAGGTCAGGATTGGGTCGGGGGTCGGAAGATTGGGTCAGGGGTAAGAAGATTGGGTCAAGGGTCAGTCAGGTCAGGATTGGGTCGGGGGTCAGGCTTCATGAATCTAACCGACATGTAGATAAGATGTGTATTTTTCGTTAGTGAAGATGTAAGGCACCTTGCTGATTGACCTAAACTAAAGCAATAATAAACACACAATCAAAAAGTATCTTTACGGAGAGGTCCGATAAATCTCAGAATGAACACTGCGACTCCTGTTGTCTCGGTAGGGTTGTAAAAATCCTTCATCCGTTGTGTCACATAAAAATTGTAAAGATACGTTCTTGACTGTGTGTACACCCCATCCTAGCCTAACCTAAGATTAACCTTAACTAACTTAACCTAACCCCTAGTGAAATAAGCTATAGGGGGCTAATCTTCATGTGATCCAATTACTTTTCCCCTGACTATTGATGTGAGAACGTAACTATAGTGACTTACATACTGTAAATTACACCCAGGGATAATAACTCCACCTCTCGTGTCTATAGCGAGAACAATAAGATTAGGGAATATAGGGAGAGAATTCAGAACGTTGATCAAGGCATCTTCACTCCTCTGGTGTTCACAACCTCTGGCGGGATGGGACCAAGTGCAAGATGCTTCTACGCCAGACTCGCGGAGGTGTTATCCGAACAGAAGCAGCAGCCCAGAAGTTATGTTACAGCCTGGTTGAGATGTCGGCTGTCCTTCTCTGCTTAGGTCTGCTTTGCTCTGCCTCAGGGGAACGAGAGCATCGGCCCCAAAGCCGACAACAGTTGCAGATATTAACTATGAGGCAACAGTCATTGAATGCCGCATAGATCTGCGGGGCTCAACTAACTCAACACAGCCAGGGTAGCTACTTATGTATTAGGATATTTAATTTTAAGGTAAAAAAATGGCGGCGAAGGTGTGGCTATTGGAGGAGGCTGGAGGCCATTTAATTAAATAGTAGTAGGAGGAGGAGGTTACTGTAGAACATCTTTCCATGCCTCTAACTCCTTCGCTGACGAGGATGAACGCTGAGATATACCTTCGTCACGGGTTGTTCACTTACCTGTGTTCATAATGGCTAGAAAATGTGATTGTTCTTAGTTGAGGAGTTTGAGGGGGAGAGTGATGGCAGATGGTGGGCCAGCTGTAGCCCCCCCCCCCCCCTGGTGCGCCTGCCCCCATTCAAGTACACCGTAGGTACACCCACTCTCAAACCCGTGCTCCCACTCGTGTACCTTTCTAAGTTCACTAAATATGAAGAATCCCCATCCAAAAAAAAAAATCGAGGAATTTAGTTTTCGTAAAATGAGAATTAAGACATATACTCTGTATTATTATGAGAATATTTCCTAAAGTAGGTGTTACACTAGACAACATTTTATAATACTGTATACTGTAATGGCCCAACGATTTAGGCTTCCCTCTATTCTCCGCTCCTGCTCATTCTTCCGCTTCACTTTCTGGATTTTACGCCTTTTCTGCCCACTTTTTAAATTCGTTTATTAAAATTATATTATTATTCTACCTCTTCTATTCTCTTATTCTTGGCGCTTCCATATTTGTTTCGTCTATATAAGTTTATAATTCACTTTTACTTTTTTTTCTCTACATTTTAAACTTTGTTATATTTTCCCCATAAATCATTATAGTACCTACCATTTTACCTCTTCCATATATGTTTTCCTCTTTCTTACACTTCTCTTTGTATTCTCATTCTCTTCCTTTTCAAACACTTCACCTTTACCCTCCTAGAGTCCCTCCTTCCCTCCCTCCTCTCCAAGCAGTTTCACCGCAATTATCACCGAGGATTAAAAACGCCAAAAGGAAACGTTTATTATAATTCTTCTTCCTAGAATTCGGGTGACAAAAACGGCAGATTTTTCCAGGAATGTTTGTGGTTGTGCTATTGAGGATAAATAGAACTCTCTTTACTGTTTATCTAGGGTGCTGTCTACTAGGCTCGTGTTGGAGAATTACCACGAACAGAATGACCTAAACCAGGCATGGGCAACCTTTCTTCAGTCATGGGCCGCACTATGACTTAGATATATTTCTGCGGGTCATCCCACCAAAATCTATATCCTACCTAACCCAAAGGTAATGTTAATGATGTATTAGCACGGTAAGTGAAACAGTTTATCGTCACGTCTACCTTACGATATTTTCGGTTTACAATCAGCCTTTTTCTCATTTACTAAACAAATCCATCATAATATTTTTTTAAGTAATATGTTAATGCTTCTTGGCATTTAACAGAAGATGTTTGAAGTAGTCTGTGAATACATTGATTTTTCCTGCAGTTACATTTTTCTTACTTATGAGACACCACCAAAATAATAATGTCATGTTAATCTTGGCGTATGGTGAACTACAATGAAACTACCTATTTATATTAAAGAGAAGTACAAAACAAGGTGTATATATACCTGGTTTCACCCTCCTCTGTATATATACACCTTGTTTTGTACTTCTCTTTAGTCTGTACTCACCCCTGAAGATGTGAATTACACGAAAGCGCTTGGGAACTTGTGTTTTCTTCTTTCCTGGTGGTTATCAGCATATATATATATATATATATATATATATATATATATATATATATATATATATATATATATCTTGATAAAATCACACGGGAAAAGGGAAACAACGTCTTTCGCCTCTGAAGATGTCTTGAATAAAGACGAAAGCTAAGGTGCTCCGTTGTTTCCCTTTTCCAGTGTGATTTTATCAAGATTTATCTTATCCACGTTTTCATTGTGGATCTACTTGATATATATATATATATATATATATATATATATATATATATATATATATATATATATATATATATATATATATATATGCAAGTAAATCACTGTAGGTGCGCGTGATCTAGGGTCATTACCTGACCATTGTGGACCTGGTCTCACCCTCCTCTGTATATATTCATCTTGTTCTGCATTACTCTATCTAGTCTGTACTCACCCCTGAAGATGTGAATTACACGAAAGCGCTTGGGAACTTCGTGTTTTCTTCTTTCCTGGTGGTTATCAGCATATATATATATATATATATATATATATATATATATATATATATATATATATATATATAATATATATATATATATATATATATATATATATATATATATATAAATTATGCCCACTTGGACATACCCAACTTAGTTAATCCATCAAATAGACCGCGCCGAACTTGGCCCATAAACTCACACGAGTTAAAATGTTTATACAGTATTGTTGATTATTTATACTTATTTCACCGTTACGTTTTCGTAGTTACTTACTCTTAGGTGATGAAACAGTAACGAATTGTGTGAAGATTATGATTTTAATAAATTACTTTACTCGCCTTAAGCTGGCTGTATCTACCTGAACCGCGGACACAAAGACCTGGTTCTGGCCGCGGGTTGTCGCTTGACCTAAACCATTTATATTACATTGACTTATTTTCTTGCTTATACTTTGGGTAATATTTTAGTTTTGGTCTTCCTGGGAATCTTAAGAAATAGATTAGGTTAGATTAGGATAAGTTAGGTTACATTTGGTTAGATATCCAAACTATGTTTTTCCGATTTTTATTTATGTGTTTTGAACTATTTGGACCTTCTTATCTGTCGGAAATCACAAAGTTTGGATATCTAAATAAAGGGATGACCAAACTAAAATTATACCCAAATTTTTGTTTTAATAAACGACTCGTACATATATTTTAACTTAACCCAAACTTTTAACGATTTAAAGGTACTGGTCCTGGCCTGAGACACGTGGGAAGGGTGTTATCCAGCGTGACTACCAACCTTCACAGGCTTTCTCCGGGTACTCCGGTTTCCTCCTGTACTAACACTGTACAATGAAGGTCTTTACAAAGTAGTAAAGAACAGACCAACCTCCCGAACGGCTGGTCAGCTGATGAGTGGTGGATTGGTATATTACATTAAATTCAATTTATAAAATTAGTGGGGTAGCAGCCTGGTCGTGGTAGTTTTCTTAACATTGAACCTTAACCTACGTACGGATACGGACAGTACCGATGAGAAGGCATATACAGGAATGTGCACAATATTAAGTACGTACACAAACACATATAGACGGCACACACACACAGATACTGTCACTCCAAAAAGGTATCTTTACGATTTTGTGTGAGTCAATATGACACAGCCGACGAAGGATTTTGATAACCCTACCGATACAGCAGGAGTCACAGTGTTCATTTTGAAATTCTTCGGACCCCTCCGTAAAGATACTCTTTGGAGTGACTGTACGTACGTACATACATACAGAGATAGGTTGGTTCACATGGAGTGTAAGTGTTTGGGTGGACGACTGATCGTGGGAGAATGTGAGAAGTTACCTTGATGCTCTTATTGCCATCCATATAAGCCTGAAGTCAATTACCGATATAAAGAATAACTTCTTGCTTCCATAACCAAAATAAGCAGTGGTTTATTAAGGTTCAATACACGACTGTAATGACGAGAAAGAGAGAGAGTTAATGTACTGTGTAGGAGTGAGCCAGGAATGTTCAGTTGCTCTCGTTTCTGATCAGGTCTTGGCATCATCACCATCTTCCTGGCCGTGCTGCCCTTTCTCTCTTCGCCCTGCATGACCTAGTCCTCCACCTTACACTTATGACCCAGTTCCTCCTCTCCCTCATACACACACCTGTGACCCAGTCTCCAGTACACCTGGCGAGCGATGGCCCCTCTCCCGTAACTCTCCCTGCGTCACCCCGCCTCTGACCCCGCCCACCCCTGTGTGACCCCTCCTCCCTCCCTCACTGACTGGTTGGTCCGGGTGCTGGTGCTCTTTGTTGTCGCCAGTGAAAGTGTGCGTGGAGAGACTGGTGGGGGAGGGAGGGGGTGATAGGCGGGGCGGGGGGCTGCGCGGGTGCCTTGTCCACAGTGCTAGCTGGGACGTGGATCGGGTGGGTTGGGTCTCTGCTCTGGTCTTGGTGTTGTGGTGACTTACAGCGCGTGGTTCTAACTCTGCTCCTCGACCCGTTCCTCTCCGGTGACTTTTGTGACGTGCGCGGTCAAGTCTTGTGTTTCCCGAGCGCCCCTATAGCACACTGGCTCTCGTCACCCTCCAGGATCAGTATTCCCAAGATTGTGGCAGATAATGCAGCAGTGTGTTGGGTGATAGTGTGGCCAACTCCTCGTCAGGTAGGTCCAGGAGGTCACTTCGGTGTTAGGTGTAAATTACCATATAATACGCTCGGCCACACGTACAGCGGTGGTTGCTGTACGTGTAACTCTGAATTATTGTCGAGTCATTTGGTTTTAATTTCTCGAAAGTGTTGCAATGTGATTATTGACTTGACGCTTATACGCGTATAAAACTTTATTAAAAGTGATGTGAACTGTGTTGATGGTGATGCGGGTGATAATGTGAACAAGGCAATTTGTTAATATGAAGTGCTGTAAACACTTTAACTCAGTCAAGATGTTGACATAAGCACATCTCGGATAAGCCAGACATCCCTGTCATTACCTCCACAATTATTAAACACAGTGGTTGGCTACAGCAAGACGCATGTGACCCTGCGGTAGCCGTAACCTGTCCTACACTCAACCAAGGTCGCGCCAACTCTTGGGTCATCAGATAATAACACTCGCCCCCAGGGGTCATAATAGGTCAGTGCGTCGAGCTGAGGTTATACCGCCCCGTTACCTGGGCCGGGGAGGGAAGGTACCTTTAATTCGGGGAAGGGTCACACACAAAGGTTGTTAGTGTCTGGTCGGAATGTTAATTGAAGTAGATGTTGTGCGTGACCCTGGAAGCCTCAGGGGGCTGTGGCGTAAATCACGTCTACTGTACAAGGCGTGAACCAAGTAAACAAAATTACCGTACATCTGAAATGTTGTATCAAAGTTTTACCTCCACTTAAATATGAAGATAAAATTAATATTCAACAGATGACCTGGACGAAACATTCCAAAAGTAAGGACAGTTTGGCATGGGAGCCCCAGACCAAAGATTGTCAAACGTACAAGTTCACAACTTCCACAAGTGTATTTATTTTTATCGTGAACATTAGACACTCTAAACCGCCCACCGGGAGATGCGGCACGCTAACTTAACCATCATCAATCTTAAGCACACCAACCGGTGTGCTTAATGTTTATGTGATAAAAAAATCAGCTGCATTAATTGACACGTGGGACTTAGAAAAACTTCCACTCGTTCTGGAAACTGAATTTATACTGTGACAGTCTGAAATTTCCCTACAAAACCGTCACTCTTGTTGCACTGTTTCGTCCGGGTCTTCTGATTATGGCAACTTTGACAATTAATTTCACGTTTAAGAAGTTCATGTTGAAATGACTGACAAGGATCCTCACACGACACAGGTAGTGGCAGTCTTGTGTGTGATGGCCTACTGCTGCTCGTCTGTCTGTCTCAATAATGAGCAAGTATATCTCCTTATACTGTGGTAAGGTCACAAAGGACCCCATTAGTCAACTGGAGTGCCTCATTTTCATGTGACGTTCACCTCAGTTAAAGATGTGCCACCCCAGATTAACCTACCTAAAGTTTAACCACCTCGACGGTACCCGGGGTGCCTAATCTTCATGTGATCCAATTATACACATCAATTATCCATGCTGTACTAGACCAGCCGTGTGTCAGGTTACCCTCAGTTATATTGTCCGCCAAAGTCTTTCGTAGGAATGGTGTATATCATTGCTACTGTGCGCCCTCACCCCCCCCCCCCCCCCACACTCACTCTGACATATTACCTGATATTGGCGCCTCGGGTCACTGGCCAGAGTGATCGACAGGACTCGTTCAAACTGAGGTGAGCGGGTCAGAAGGGATCCAGCAGCCCATTTTACCCACTAACGGAATTTTTATTTTTGTTTTTTATTATGACTAAGACCCGTGCTGGTGCCCCACACAGTGTCCAGTTGGTGCCTCACCAGGTCTTTACTTACCTCCTGGGGTTTGTTTCACTATTGGAACTTGACAGTTCCTTGAACAGTACGGTAATATGGTGAATAATAATGTGTAAATATTGTTGGACTCTTCAGAATTTATCTTTTTAACATAACACTTGTAAGACCAAAGAATAATCTGGTGGTTAACAACACCTTTACACCGTGTTAAACGTTCTCTGCCTCGCACCTGCTGTGTGGCACGGTTGAGATGTGACTTATGAGAACCATGTCGGACAGTGTATACAGTACAGATGATAATAATACCGTACTTACACGTAATGACTTTTAAGTGTAAAGAGAGCAGGAGTTAATGATGCTACAGTTAGTACTACAATGTAAATTATGTGTTCACATTCTAAAAGCACGACACACACACACACACACGTACTCGTCAAGGCTCATTGACCATTAACACGATAGTCAGTCAATCATGCAACAGATCGCACTTGCGCCACACACCTACACTCTCTATTATTACACCAAGGCAGCCCTCACACACCTACACCCTCTATTATTACACCATGGCAGCCCTCACACACCTACACCCTCTACTATTACACCAAGGCAGCCCTCACACACCTACACTCTCTATTATTACACCATGGCAGCCCTCACACACCTACACCCTCTACTATTACACCAAGGCAGCCCTCACACACCTACACCCTCTACTATTACACCAAGGCAGCCCTCACACACCTACACACCATGCAGCCCTACTACCCCTCTATTACACCATGGCAGCCCTCACACACCTACACCCTCTACTATTACACCATGGCAGCCCTCACGCACCTACACCCTCTATTATCACACCAAGGCAGCCCTCACGCACCTACACCCTCTACTATCACACCATGGCAGCCCTCACACACCTACGCCCTCTACTATTACACCAAGGCAGCCCTCACACACCTACACCCTCTACTATTACACCATGGCAGCCCTCACGCACCTACACCCTCTACTATCACACCATGGCAGCCCTCACACACCTACACCCTCTACTATTACACCAAGGCAGCCCTCACACACCAACAGTGAGAGTATGAGGCTACAAGAACCCAGGTACTGTACTGATTGATGAGTAACTCTTAATCATTGTATTGTTCCGGCCGCTGTGATGTCCGTCCACCTGTGTAATAATAATAATTTGCGGTTTATTGAAGCAACATGGCAGTGAAGATACTGAAAATATACAATAAAGAGAGATGATAAAATTTACTTATGGTGAAATTGGGGAGTGGGTCACTGGATTGACAAAAGTATTCAGTACAAAAAGGGAGTGAACATACGAATTAACTATAGATATGGAAGTGTGTGTAAATGCAGTAGTAACAGCCGAGACTGTTTGTTACAGTAAACGCTGAGACGGTTTAGGTCAGCAACAGAAAACCTGACAAATCTCTTCATAATTTGGTGATCAACTTGGGTGGTGAGGTGCTCCCGAGAACCCTGGGTAACAGACCACCCTGTTGGCCCGGGAGACCGGTAAAGGTAAACAGGTGCGAGCGTTGTAGTCTTCTGCTTGTGGAAGGAACTGACCTAAGAGTTATAGCCACTCTTGTCCTGGAGGTCACCACAGGGACAGGGTCACTGTGGGTTGATCCGCCGTGCAGGTACAAGATATTTGTACCCACCCTAACCTGATAGAAGGTCAAAACCAGTTACCAGACTGGTTTCAGTTCATTGACAGTCATGCTGGCAATGATGAGTGGTGGTGACCGTGGCGGGGAGGGGAGACTGTGGTAGAGTGTGTACAAGGTTGTTTTTAGTGTATGATATACTTTTTATCTTTTAGGAAAATTAACAAAATAATATATGTATATTCGCACCTGGTGTTGTGAGGTGTGGGGGTTAGCGAGGCAGTGTGTACAGTACCTGGGTGAGTGACGCCGGGCCTCACCCACACACCATTACTCTCTCCACCTTCCCTGTATGTGAGGTCTACATAACGCTCTACGACACACTTGTTGTAGCGGTAATTACAAGAGAACCTGGAATGTGACCCCGCGACGCCATGGTGTGTCTCCTTAAGGAGATTTCTGCACCAGGAAAAATAAACGCGTGTGGGGGAGGATAAGTTAGTGGTCGCCCTCACAAGGGCGGATCCAGGGGGGGAATTATGGGGGTCCGGACTCCCATTTTCATCAGAAAATTCTAATACTTTTCATTAATGTAGTATTTTACTCAGGCGTTTTTGTATAGTAAAAGGTAATTACTATTGACCTCAGAATATCTCCTATTCCCCACCCACTAATTCTTGAACCTCTCCCCCCTTTAATATTCCTGGATCAGCCCCTGCCTCACCGTCTACAGTTAACTGATGTGAACCTCTTAGATGGTGATCAAGTCTCAGTTTAGGGAATCTGTGAACTTTGGAACCTTTGACAGTTGGCACACCGAGACGTTCTTGGTAAATAGTGAGAGACTCAGAGGCAACAGTGAGCGAACAAGAACGGGTGTTGTCAGCTGATAAGTGTACCGGCGAGGCCTTCCAGTCTGTGTGGTGGGGCGCCCCTAATGTGAGAGGGTTGTGTTGACATTTGTTGTACTCGCTAACAGTGTTATTGTAATGAACTTTTGGGGGGCGTTACTTACAATACTGAGTATGGTGTTTAATTTGGACGATATTTACAGTATATTAGACGGTACGTACTTTACGCTGCTGTTATTTTCCCCCTTTCACCTCCTCCCTCCCTTCATCTCCTTCCTTCATTTTTTTCTTCACCTTCTTTCCTCCCTTCACCCTCTTTTCCTTCCTTCACCTCCTTCGTTGCCTCTCTTCACTTCCTTCCTTTCCTACATCCTTCTCTTCCTCCCTTCACCTCCTTCGTTTCCTCTCTTCACCTCCTTCCTTTCCTTCCTTCCTACACCCTTCTCTTCCTCCCTCCACCTCCTTCCTCACTTCCTAAAATAATATAAGAATAACGACACAGGACAATGAAGAACAAACACGGGATCCGAGACACAACAACCGATAAATAAAAACCTAAACAAGGGAAAATAAACAAACTATGACGAATTGAAGAAGATGTCAACACGATGATAATGGAATAGAGAGTTAGAACAAGACGAATATTTATTTCAAGTAGAGTAAGAACGAGAGAGAGAAGCAATTAACTGGATAATGATGATAACTAGAGCATGAAACATAGTGATAGTGTATAATTAGCGTGAAATATATAATATATGTAAACAATGTAATGTAGTTCTACCTTAATGTTTGGGATCACCTGAACATTAGCCTCCCTGGCGCCCAGTCTATTTCACCATAAGATAAGATAATTTACTTACCTTAATGCTAATCTAATCTAACCTAGCGCTAATCCAATCTAACCTAGCGCTAATCCAATCTAACCTAACCTAACGTTATTCTAATCTAACCTAACGCTAATCTAACGTTAATTTAACCTAACCAGTCTAATCTAATCTTACCACCCTAACACCAACCTAATCTAATCTTTTCACCCTAACACCAACCTAACCTAACAGCACCTTAACCTTACCAACCTAACGTCAGCCTCACCTAACTTGAGCCTAATCTCCCCCCCCCCCCCTCCCAACCCCAGGTAGCGTTAGGGTGTTTTAATATCAGGTGAAATAAGCTTAGCGACTAATCTTCAGGTCATCCTTACATTGTGTTGATAATGTAATGTGCTTGTCATAATGAGGGAGAAGAGGTGGAGGGGGGGGGGGAGTTTGTAGGACATTATACCCATTTAATCAATGACAAAAACAAGTTTAACCTAACCTAGCTCAGCTTAATCTAACTTAACAGGGCCTAATAATTTTGTCATTAATTATAGGTTTTTCTTCACTCAATACATTTAAGTTTTCGGTATGACTTACTGGGAGCATTTTGAGTACATGGACGAGTTTTTTTCTTCATTAGTACAGGAATATTTTCGGTAAATGCTGTGCTGGTGTAAATTACTAGTAAAACTTTTGGTGTAGACTGTAGAGTGCAATTAAGCTCTCGGTATAAAGTATAAGTATAATTTATGGAAAAAAGTTCAGGTTTAGTTTTTAGTTTAAGTAGAGATACAGTAACTTTAAGTCAGGTGAACTGTACCACCACGACCTAACAATATTGTTACTGTGTCAGGCGCTGTTAACCGCTCGTGTTGGTGTTTATTTCCTGTTTTGCTACCTGACTGGCTGCCCCATTGCCTGGCGTACAAACAGTCCCTCGTTAACTCACCTGTTACCTGTTGGTGTCGCTTTTGAAGTCTCTTTATAAGGAATAATGTATTTTATTATTACTGAGCTTTAGACTCATTATCATCATAGATATTTGTAAAAGAAACATACTTTGGCCAGTACGATATATTGCACCTTGCGTTTGGCGCCAGTAACCAGAGACCTGACATAGTTAATCCACCCATGCGTGTTACCCTCGGTATGTGTGCTGTAGACGAACTAACGTTGCTATTTCATTATAACTTGTGATTTGTTTGTTAGTTTTCCTACTTGTCCGGGCGATATCCAAGGTATTTTTTTTTGGGGGGGGGGGGGGGGACTAGTAAGCTGAACTTTGTACACAATTGTGAATTACTTTGACCTTTTTTCAGTCATTTTGTTTATGTTATTGAGGTAACATGAACCACCATTTGTTATAAGGTAATAAATATTGATATTGCCAAAAGGGAAACGCTGTTAACATAAGATATTTACCATAAACACGTATTTGAGACGTTGGTGGGATTAGCCAGATAATACTGTAAGTAAAAGTCCTTGTTGGAAAAAGGAAAGCGCCATCTGTTGTGAATAATGGCCATAATACAGACACAACCGGACACCTGTTACTCTCAAATGGCAAGTAACGATAATTCTGATAAACATTGACACTGGGGAAAAAAAAAAAGAAAGCTCAGTGTGTATTGGATAACGGTAATAAATATCGCACAAAAAAACGAGAGGCAGAGTGAGTGGGGGGGAGGAGGGAGAGGTGGGAGTGAAAGTGGTGGTACGCGCCGCTCTGAGAAAGTTCATCCACGCCAAGTTAGATAAAAATTGCAAGTGAGGAGAAACTTTGAGCGTTGAGCAGCAGTAAAAGTGTGTTGACAGAGCAGTGAGTCTGACGTGTGATGTTATTGGTTAGTAAAGGTGTAGGGAAGATAAATTAATACTTTCTTAGATAATGGACTTAATACTTTGGTTGTTTGTTAGATAATGGTCCTTTACGGATTTATAAAGAGAATAAACGCACGTAACTTACACTATAAAGAATAGAGAAGGCACAGAGAATGAAGAGAGATGATAAGGCAGGCATAAGGATGAAAAGGGGTGACTGTGACAGGTGTGTATGTTACTGAGGTTATAACATGGGTAGTATTAAGGTGGAACAAGAGGACAGCTGTCAGTATCATGTCAAGTTGGCCAATATGTTTATTTCAGTGGTAATTTCTATCTATCTACTGTACTTGATAATTTCTGATAAAACAGTTTTGGTGGTCCAATAAAAGTAAGAATATATAGTAGGTATTACAAAAGATATTAATACTTAGACAATGATATTTTTTGAAGAGATGATTTAAAGGAAGGGAGCGTAGTCTTTGTTCGGGTGGGTGGGGGCAAGTTGTTCCTCACCTTCACACGGTGGTATTTTATGGAGGTCTGGGACTGAGAGTAGAAAAGTTCGTTTTATGCCGAGTATATAAGTGTGTGTGTGTGGATATGTTCATATTTATCACCCTGACCCACCCCCCCTTATCACACTTTATCTTACACTCTCTACCGATTATTTACCCCCCCCCCCCTCATCTTAGGTATCTGTACTCTTTGATCCGCCCACAAAAAATAAAATAATAGTAGTAGTAGTAATTAATAGTAGCAGTGGTAGAAAGTCGTATTTATTTTATTATTATTATTATTTGGTTATTTACAATTGTATTATTTTTCGTAAACTGATGGGATAAGTGTTGGTGTCAGGTGGTAGGTGTGTGAGGAGGAGGGTGTTCTCTCCCTCTACGGTCACTGACGGACTCACCGCCGGTCCGTTACACAGCCTTGACCATGAAACACTTTCTCTCTTGCCTTCATCACTGGTACTGTCTCTACCACTGGTACTGCCCCCATCATAGGTACTGTCTCCACCATTGGTACTGCCTCCACCACTGGTACTGCCTCCACCATTGGTACTGTCTCCACCACTGGTACTCCCTCCACCATTGGTACTGTCTCTACCACTGGTACTGTCTCCACCACTGGTACTGTCTCCACCACTGGTACTGCCTCCACCATTGGTACTGTCTCCACCACTGGTACTGTCTCCACCACTGGTACTGCCTCCACCATTGGTACTGTCTCCACCACTGGTACTGCCTCCACCACTGGTACTGTCTCCACCTCTGGTACTGTCTCCACCTCTGGTACTGCCTCCACCACTGGTACTGTCTCCACCACTGGTACTGCCTCCACCACTGGTACTGCCTTCATCACTGGTACTGTCTCTACCACTGATTGTCCTTCCTACCTAACTTGTTATTGGTCAGTAGCTGATGAACGCTGCTGTGTCAGTGTAAATATGACATAACTAAAACATGAAAAACACGGCTCATTATACGAAGATAAGTCAATTGGTAGATATTAGAACCTGCTAGTGTTCCTTACCACACGTTACCGTCGGTGTTCGGGGGAATTTTAGTCAACCAGCGGCTCTGTTATTATGATGGTAAGCCCCTGTGTAACCCGTATACAAGTGGTGATAAATACAGTATTTGTTAGAGTGATGTATACAGTACACCAGGTGTATGACTCAGGTGTTAGTTCAGTAGTAAAGCTGTTACGGAAATACAGTAGGTGTTGTATGGGGAGCAGTAGTGGAGGAGGAGGGACCCGACTCGAGGGAGGGGGGGGAAGCTACAGTATGTGGGTGGAGGTGAGGTACTTGGGGGGGGGGGTTGGTGAGGGGAGGGTGGGAGTGAGTTATAAATGGTAGGGGGGTATTGGGGAGGGGGTGGGTAGGGGAAGGCAACGCTTCCGGGTGAAAAGTCGAATCAGCGGCCACGGGAGAAAGTGACCTGCGGTTGAGAAGGGACAAGGCCGCCCCCCCTTCCCCACCACAGTCCAGCCCTCCTCCCTGCACCACAATCCAGCCCTCCTCCCTGCACCACAGTCCAGCCCTCCTCCTACTGAAGGTGTACGCCTGTTTTGCTGTCCAATATTAAGCAACAGGACCAGGTGTCACGCGCCCGCCCGAGACTTGTGTAGGTAGATAAAGGAACAACTTTATGAAGATAAAATATATAAATGAATAGACAGACAAATACAATAGCGAGAACAGACGTGATCAGTTAACTTATTGAGACTTAGAGTTTGTTTATGAACAACTCTCTTTATATTTCATGATTATGAACAACTCTTTATATTTCATGATTATGTGCTCTCTCTCTCTCTCTCTCTCTCTCTCTCTCTCTCTCTCTCTCTCTCTCTCTCTCTCTCTCATACAGGGTCCCCAGGTCAGCGCCACTTTCCCCTGTGACCGCTACCAAGTGACTCATTCCTTCATTGTCCCGGACACGATCATTGCCTATGACCCACAACGATACCAACTCATAACCTCTCCCAATACCAGCTCATGACCCACCCCGATACCAACCCATGGCCCACCCCGATACCAACTCATAACCTCTCCCGATACCAACTCATGACCCACCCCGATACCAACCCATAACCTCTCCCAATACCAACCCATGACGCACCCCGATACCAACCCATGGCCCACCCCGATACCAACCCATGGCCCACCCCGAAACCAACCCATAACCTATCCCAATACCAACCCATGACCCACCCCGATACCAACCCTTAACCTCTCCCAATACCAACCCATGACCCACCCCGATACCAACCCATGACCCACCCCGCTACCAACCCATAACCACCCCGATACCAACCCATGACCCATCCCGATACCAACCCATAACCACCCCGATACCAACCCATAACCACCCCGATACCAACCCATGACCCACCCCGATACCAACCCATGACCCACCCCGATACCAACCCATGACCCACCCCGATACCAACCCATGGCCCACCCCGATACCAACCCTTAACCTCTCCCAATACCAACCCATGACCTTTTCCGATAAAAACTCGTAACCTCCCCAATACCAACCCATGACCTACCCCTTTGCCAAACCATGACCCACCCCGATGCCAACCCATGACCCACCCCGATACCAACCCATGGCCCACCCGATACCACACGCCTACTTACGAAATATTTTTAATAAATCTCCCTGGGATACTGAATCACTTCCGCCTCGTGTGTGTGTGTGTGTGTAATACTACTACTACTACTACTAATATTATTATTATAATAATTAACGGCTTATTGAAAAAGCTCTGCAGCCCGAAGGCTGAAAATATACATTGGACAAAAATGACTTACTACATACAAAGACATGGGGTGGGTGGGTCGTTTAACAAAAGCTTTCATTACTGAAAGAAGAAGGAACAATGATTGAACATACAAATTATTATAGTCTACAGTTGATGGCTCGGGCGTGGGCTGGTCATGGAGACACCAGGTGGTGTGGCGTTCACGTGGTGTAGTAACTCGTGACACCGTGTGGTGTGGGGTGGTGTCATAGTACCTCACTCTCTGCTCGGTGACGTTGTGTTATCTCGTAGTCAGGTGTAAAGCCGGCCCGCTGTTGTTCCCAGGGTGGGCAGATTAACACCGTCTGGTCAGAGGGTGGCTGCCAGGGGTGCTTATCTCAGTGGTGGGTCACTGCTCTCACCGGTACTGTCTAGTGCTGAATTCACTGATCCCACTTCTTTCCGAAACGAAATTGTTACTTTTGATTATGTTGGTATCCCGGTGGTGAGGATGGGTCGGGGAGAGGGACTTGAGGAATGGGCCGACATTGCCAAGGGGGGGGGGGGGGCGGTGCTCAGCAGGAGCAGCGCCTGAAAAGGTCTTGACCCTACGGTGGTCAAGGATGTAGTGTGTGTGTGTGGGGGGGGGGGGGGGTGAATGAGTGTGTGTGAATGTGTATATGATGTGTACGTATATAAATATATTAGTCTAACACCTCAAATTTGCACATGGTTTAGACTCATTTGAGGGTTGAAAGACAGGTAACATACCGCTTAGTGTTGTGACCACACACACACACACACACACACCACGTTTATAAAATGTTCGTATTTCTCGTGTTGGCATTTTGTTTGTGTATATAAGGCAGCGTACTGTAATGATAACTGAAAACATTAATGACAATAATATAGACAATACTAATTACAATTAATACTACTACTAATAATATTTGTTGCACAGTAAAGATGTGTGTATAACTCGGACCATCTTGTTTACAGGTGTGTACTGTACAGGTGTTCAGCCGCTGCTTCTACCAAGGTAATGTTCACGGCGCCTTCCCTTCCCTTCAGCAGATCCCCTCAAATATTTGTTAGAAATTATGATCATAATCTCTCTCTCTCTCTCTCTCTCTCTCTCTCTAGAGAGAGAGAGTTCTCCTGAAACTGAAACAATAGTGAGGTGTTACAGTCACTCGTGACATAAGTTGCATAATTCGCTATTAACTCCTGGGGGCGGTGTGGCCTGGATGGGAACCAGCACTTAATAATGGATCAGAAAAAAAAAATCACTCGTGAAGTTGAATTATTTGATTCTTTAAACATTTGTTAGTGAAAGGTTCAGTTAAGTACATTCATTTATTATCTAGGGAGCGTGTGGTCAACTTAGCCAGCAGGAACCGCTTGAAGAGTTTGGTGAAACGTTAAAGATAATAATTCTCTGAGAGGTGTGAACACATTGGCTGTATCCTGGTTGTCACCCTCCACGGTGTCAGGGCGCCGCCTGTAACTCTGACCAGTCACATTTAGTGTAGTATAAAAGTCAGATTAAAACACCCATGGACTAACACTGACCCCATAGATAAGGTCTTAATTAAGTGCAGTATTACCTAGAATGAAAGTCGGATTGGAGACTTACTGTCTTAAAAGGAAAGTCAGAATTAAGGAACAAGACTTGGGTAACTGCGGTAACGTGCACGACTGTCAGGGCCACATGATGAAGACGTCTCGTGTATCAGCCCACCAGTTTAGACATGATTCATTAGGGGGAGATGTATAAGGTCTCCCAGATCCTTATCAATGATCCTGTTTGTGCTTCAGTCATATGACAAGTACATTGTGGAGGCTGGACATGTGAAAGTGTGTTGTCATGTTAAGAGAGCGTCACCGACTCATGTGTTTAGTTATAAGTTGGTTCGAAACCTTGTGTGACGCTCAGTAAATTTTCTCCACGACGCGGTGTTTGGATCGTCAGTGATAACTTGATAATTAAGGGGACGTGTTTGTTCACTGGCGCGTGATGGTGTGTCGTGTTGGGTGGGGCGGCAGCGTCTCTGGGATGCAAAAGACTAACATCTTTTCATCAGAACGATCGCTCCCAGACGCCGGGCCACGCCATACACTCCATATGTAGAGTGTATGACAGTAAGTGTCTGTTTAAGATAAGTTTACAGGTCAAAATTTTCCCTCAAGTACTATTATGGTGAAGCAACTTTCCCTCTGGGCCGGCCAGGATGTTGGTGGGTGCGGCAGAGGGGTCGGGGAGGCAGGAGAGCCATTCGGGCGAATGTCTGCAATTGATTTTCTTGCACGTGCAAGTGTTCCTCGGGCGTTAAAATTATTGTATTACGAAAAAGCGACTCATTGACTCGCAGAAACATGAGAAGAAAGTGTCCTGTGAGTGTTGGGAAGGAGAGAGTTGTAATACCTGCAGTGTGTGAGGGAGGAGGAAGATCACACAACAAAGGAAGTGTCGAGGCGAGGGGCATCAAGGAGGTTGTGGTTCAGGGCTGGACATAAAAGGCTGGGTGGGGGTGTTGGTCAGGAAGGTATCTGTGTCACTGGTCCTGAGGTGAGAGGTACGAGTATGTTCTGTACCTTTATAAGAATTATTGTGTTGAGGAGAGCGCGTTCTCCTCTACGTCGGTAGAGAAGAAGTATAAAAGAACGGAGTAACAAGCAGAGATGTGTCACAGTGATTACACAGTCTGAAGTGGGAATAATTTCTGAGACAGATCAAGACACTGTGCGCAGCCGCCATTAATGTATATATCCTTTGGCTGGAAACCGAAATCTTCATTCCGTATCTAGAATTTAAGGAGAAACAAGACAACCAAACTTAGCTTGATGTACACTTAACCAAACACTAAACTAGGTTACGTTAGGTTAGTGTTAAGCAGGAAAACTATGGTTACTATACCGTGGTGTTTACTCTTCTCCTTCACTACATTATTTCTGGTGACGGAACAAAGAACACAGTCGGGAGAGCATCACAAAACACAAGAATTATAATATAAGGAAAATTTCGTGGGCAGCACCTCCATAAATTAGTCACTTATGGACGTAATAAGCTGTTCCTATACCGAGACTGTCTGAGGTTGTGTGAAAGTTCCTCGTGATAAAGTGTAAAATGAAGTGAAATAAATCTCTCTCTCTCTCTCTCTCTCTCTCTCTCTCTCTCTCTCTCTCTCTCTCTCTCTCTCTCACACACACGTCATACTGAAGATATTTTACCATAGCGTAAGGGGAGCTTTACTGTGTGTGTGTGATGTCCTGATTTAGCTTCGAGTGAGGGAGGGTAAGGGTGGGTGAGGGAGGGAGGGTAAGGGTGGGTGAGGGAGGGAGGGTAGGGGTGTGTGAGGGAGGGAGGGTAGGGGGTGTGTGGGGGGGGGGGGGGTATAGGAAAGATTTAAGGGGATGAGGTTAGGGGGGAGGGAGATGAAAGCAAAAGGTCGAAAGTTAAAGTATAATAGAGAGAAGAAAAGTAGATTAGAAGATAAATAGAAAGTTAATGAAATATAATGTTAGTGATATTAATGGTTGGGGGAGAAGAAGGAAATTGGGTAGACAGGCAAACAGACAGACAGGCAAACAGACAGACAGACAGAAGAGCTAGATATTTGGCATTATATTAAAAAGTGACTTTAAAAAAACCTTCCATTACCTTACTGTCTTCACCACCTTACTGTCTTCACCACCTTACTGTCTTCATCACTTTACTGTCTTCACCACCTTACTGTCTTCATCACTTTACTGTCTTCATCACCTTACTGTCTTCATCACCTTACTGTCTTCATCACCTTACTGTCTTCACCACCTTACTGTCTTCATCACCTTACTGTCTTCATCACCTTACTGTCTTCACCACCTTACTGTCTTCACCACCTTACTGTCTTCACCACCTTACTGTCTTCATCACCTTACTGTCTTCATCACCTTACTGTCTTCATCACCTTACTGTCTTCACCACCTTTCTGTCTTCATCACCTTACTGTCTTCACCACCTTACTGTCTTCACCACCTTACTGTCTTCATCACCTTACTGTCTTCATCACCTTACTGTCTTCATCACCTTACTGTCTTCACCACCTTACTGTCTTCACCACCTTACTGTCTTCACCACCTTACTGTCTTCATCACCTTACTGTCTTCACCTTACTGTCTTCATCACCTTACTGTCTTCATCACTTTACTGTCTTCACCTTACTGTCTTCACCACCTTACTGCCTTCACCACCTTAGTGTCTTCACCACCTTACTGTCTTCATCACTTTACTGTCTTCACCTTACTGTCTTCACCACCTTACTGTCTTCATCAACTTACTGTCTTCACCACCTTACTGTCTTCACCACCTTACTGTCTTCACCACCTTACTGTCTTCATCACCTTACTGTCTTCACCTTACTGTCTTCACCACCTTACTGTCTTCATCACTTTACTGTCTTCACCTTACTGTCTTCATCACCTTACTGTCTTCACCACCTTACTGTCTTCACCACCTTACTGTCTTCATCACCTTACTGTCTTCATCACCTTACTGTCTTCACCACCTTACTGTCTTCATCTCATCACCTTACTGTCTTCATCACCTTACTGTCTTCACCACCTTACTGTCTTCACCACCTTACTGTCTTCACCACCTTACTGTCTTCATCACCTTACTGTCTTCACCTTACTGTCTTCACCACCTTACTGTCTTCATCAACTTACTGTCTTCATCACCTTACTGTCTTCATCACCTTACTGTCTTCATCACCTTACTGTCTTCATCACCTTACTGTCTTCACCACCTTACTGTCTTCACCACCTTACTGTCTTCATCACCTTACTGTCTTCATCACCTTACTGTCTTCATCACCTTACTGTCTTCACCACCTTACTGTCTTCACCACCTTACTGTCTTCATCACCTTACTGTCTTCATCACCTTACTGTCTTCATCACCTTACTGTCTTCATCACCTTACTGTCTTCATCACCTTACTGTCTTCACCACCTTACTGTCTTCACCACCTTACTGTCTTCACTGTCTTCACCACCTTACTGTCTTCACCACCTTACTGTCTTCACCACCTTACTGTCTTCATCAACTTACTGTCTTCATCATCTTACTGTCTTCATCACCTTACTGTCTTCATCACCTTACTGTCTTCATCACCTTACTGTCTTCACCACCTTACTGTCTTCACCACCTTACTGTCTTCACCACCTTACTGTCTTACTGTCTTCACCACCTTACTGTCTTCATCACCTTACTGTCTTCATCACCTTACTGTCTTCACACCTTACTGTCTTCACCACCTTACTGTCTTCACCACCTTACTGTCTTCACCACCTTACTGTCTTCATCACCTTACTGTCTTCACCACCTTACTGTCTTCATCACCTTACTGTCTTCATCACCTTACTGTCTTCATCACCTTACTGTCTTCACCACCTTACTGTCTTCACCACCTTACTGTCTTCATCACCTTACTGTCTTCACCACCTTACTGTCTTCATCACCTTACTGTCTTCATCACCTTACTGTCTTCACCACCTTACTGTCTTCATCACCTTACTGTCTTCATCACCTTACTGTCTTCACCACCTTACTGTCTTCATCACCTTACTGTCTTCACCACCTTACTGTCTTCACCACCTTACTGTCTTCATCACCTTACTGTCTTCATCACCTTACTGTCTTCACACCTTACTGTCTTCACCACCTTACTGTCTTCACCACCTTACTGTCTTCACCACCTTACTGTCTTCACCACCTTACTGTCTTCATCACTTACTGTCTTCACCACCTTACTGTCTTCATCACCTTACTGTCTTCATCACCTTACTGTCTTCATCACCTTACTGTCTTCATCACCTTACTGTCTTCACCACCTTACTGTCTTCATCACCTTACTGTCTTCATCACCTTACTGTCTTCATCACCTTACTGTCTTCACCACCTTACTGTCTTCATCACCTTACTGTCTTCACCCTACTGTCTTCACCACCTTACTGTCTTCATCACCTTACTGTCTTCACCACCTTACTGTCTTCATCACCTTACTGTCTTCATCACCTTACTGTCTTCACCACCTTACTGTCTTCATCACCTTACTGTCTTCATCACCTTACTGTCTTCACCACCTTACTGTCTTCACCACCTTACTGTCTTCACCACCTTACTGTCTTCATCACCTTACTGTCTTCATCACTTACTGTCTTCATCACCTTACTGTCTTCACCACCTTACTGTCTTCATCACCTTACTGTCTTCATCACCTTACTGTCTTCATCACCTTACTGTCTTCATCACCTTACTGTCTTCATCACCTTACTGTCTTCATCACCTTACTGTCTTCATCACCTTACTGTCTTCACCACCTTACTGTCTTCATCACCTTACTGTCTTCACCACCTTACTGTCTTCAACACCTTACTGTCTTCACCTTACTGTCTTCATCACCTTACTGTCTTCATCACCTTACTGTCTTCATCACCTTACTGTCTTCATCACCTTACTGTCTTCACCACCTTACTGTCTTCACCACCTTACTGTCTTCACCACCTTACTGTCTTCATCACCTTACTGTCTTCATCACCTTACTGTCTTCACCACCTTACTGTCTTCATCACCTTACTGTCTTCACCACCTTACTGTCTTCATCACCTTACTGTCTTCATCACCTTACTGTCTTCACCACCTTACTGTCTTCACCACCTTACTGTCTTCATCACCTTACTGTCTTCATCACCTTACTGTCTTCACCACCTTACTGTCTTCATCACCTTACTGTCTTCATCACCTTACTGTCTTCATCACCTTACTGTCTTCATCACCTTACTGCCTTCATCACCTTACTGTCTTCATCACCTTACTGTCTTCATCACCTTACTGTCTTCATCACCTTACTGCTTCACACTTACTGTCTTCATCACCTTACTGTCTTCATCACCTTACTGTCTTCATCACCTTACTGTCTTCATCACCTTACTGTCTTCACCACCTTACTGTCTTCACCACCTTACTGTCTTCACCACCTTACTGTCTTCACCACCTTACTGTCTTCATCACCTTACTGTCTTCACCACCTTACTGTCTTCATCACCTTACTGTCTTCATCACCTTACTGTCTTCATCACCTTACTGTCTTCATCACCTTACTGTCTTCATCACCTTACTGTCTTCACCACCTTACTGTCTTCATCACTTTACTGTCTTCACCTTACTGTCTTCATCACCTTACTGTCTTCACCACCTTACTGTCTTCAACACCTTACTGTCTTCACACCTTACTGTCTTCACCACCTTACTGTCTTCACTCGTCTCTCACCTTACTGTCTTCATCACTTTACTGTCTTCATCACCTTACTGTCTTCACCACCTTACTGTCTTCATCACCTTACTGTCTTCACCACCTTACTGTCTTCATCACCTTACTGTCTTCATCACTTTACTGTCTTCATCACCTTACTGTCTTCACCACCTTACTGTCTTCACCTTACTGTCTTCATCACCTTACTGTCTTCACCACCTTACTGTCTTCATCACCTTACTGTCTTCACCACCTTACTGTCTTCATCACCTTACTGTCTTCATCACTTTACTGTCTTCCCTACTGCTTCACACTTACTGTCTACTACGTCTTCACCACCTTACTGTCTTCATCACCTTACTGTCTTCATCACCTTACTGTCTTCACCACCTTACTGTCTTCATCACCTTACTGTCTTCATCACCTTACTGTCTTCACCACCTTACTGTCTTCATCACTTTACTGTCTTCATCACCTTACTGTCTTCATCACTTTACTGTCTTCACCTTACTGCCTTCATCACTTTACTGTCTTCACCTTACTGTCTTCACCACCTTACTGTCTTCATCACCTTACTGTCTTCATCACCTTACTGTCTTCACCACCTTACTGTCTTCACCACCTTACTGTCTTCACCACCTTACTGTCTTCATCACTTTACTGTCTTCACCTTACTGCCTTCATCACTTTACTGTCTTCACCTTACTGTCTTCACCACCTTACTGTCTTCATCACCTTACTGTCTTCACCACCTTACTGTCTTCACCACCTTACTGTCTTCATCACTTTACTGTCTTCACCTTACTGTCTTCACCACCTTACTGTCTTCATCACCTTACTGTCTTCATCACCTTACTGTCTTCATCACCTTACTGTCTTCATCACCTTACTGTCTTCATCACCTTACTGTCTTCACCACCTTACTGTCTTCACCACCTTACTGTCTTCATCACTTTACTGTCTTCACCTTACTGCCTTCATCACTTTACTGTCTTCACCTTACTGTCTTCACCACCTTACTGTCTTCATCACCTTACTGTCTTCACCACCTTACTGTCTTCATCACCTTACTGTCTTCACCACCTTACTGTCTTCATCACCTTACTGTCTTCACCACCTTACTGTCTTCACCACCTTACTGTCTTCATCACCTTACTGTCTTCACCACCTTACTGTCTTCACCACCTTACTGTCTTCACCACCTTACTGTCTTCATCACCTTACTGTCTTCACCACCTTACTGTCTTCACCACCTTACTGTCTTCACCACCTTACTGTCTTCATCACCTTACTGTCTTCATCACCTTACTGTCTTCACCACCTTACTGTCTTCATCACCTTACTGTCTTCACCACCTTACTGTCTTCATCACCTTACTGTCTTCACCACCTTACTGTCTTCATCAACTTACTGTCTTCATCAACTTACTGTCTTCATCACCTTACTGTCTTCACCACCTTACTGTTTTCATCACCTTACTGTCTTCATCACCTTACTGTCTTCACCACCTTACTGTCTTCATCACCTTACTGTCTTCACCACCTTACTGTCTTCACCACCTTACTGTCTTCATGACCTTACTGTCTTCACCACCTTACTGTCTTCATCCTACTGTCTTCACCACCTTCCATCGCCACCTTCTTTCGTCACCACTGTCTTCATCTCCAAATAAATAATTAATAATAATAATAATAATAATAATAATACTTTCGTTAATTACCCTCTATTTTGGCCACGCTTTAGCACTATTATCGGCCACACGTCGTTTACATCAGAGCATTATTATCGGCCACACGTCGTTTACATCAGAGCATTATTATCGGCCACACGTCGTCTACATCAGAGCATTATTATCGGCCACACGTCGTTTACATCAGAGCATTATTATCGGCCACACGTCGTTTACATCAGAGCATTATTATCGGCCACACGTCGTCTACATCAGAGCATTATTATCGGCCACACGTCGTCTACATCAGAGCATTATTATCGGCCACACGTCGTTTACATCAGAGCATTATTATCGGCCACACATCGTCTACATTAGAGCATTATTATCGGCCACACGTCGTTTACATCAGAGCATTATTATCGGGCACACGTCGTCTACATCAGAGCATTATTATCGGCCACACGTCGTTTACATCAGAGCACTATTATCGGCCACACGTCGTCTACAACAGAGCATTATTATCGGCCACACGTCGTCTACATCAGAGCATTATTATCGGGCAAAGTTAAACACACTTCGCTTGACTACAGCCTCTTGTTAACTGCACCGCCATTTTAACCTTGTAATGCTAATGGAACAAGTTAACAATTATCAACACTTGTAAACAATAAACATCTAAATGAAAAAAAAAAACATTTAAATAGACAAGTGTGTGTGTGTGTTTGGGTGCGGGGTCTGTGTTTGTTTTAAGTGTGTTTGTGAGTGCGTGCGCGTGAGGGTAATAGCTTTCTCATGTCAAGTGTCAGCCACAAGTAGTCATTTGAGGAGAGGGAGGTGACGGTGAGGAAAGTAATTGTGGTGAAGACAATTTGTTCCACACGACAGTTGTGACCGTTTTGTTGAGCAGTCTTGGGGTGTGTGTGTCCCATGGTGGTTGTTTGTGTCCCATGTTTGTTGTTTGTGTCCCATGATGGTTGTTTGTCTCATGTTTGTTGTTTGTGCCCCACGTTTGTTTGTTTGTGCCCCACGTTTGTTTGTATCCCACGTATATTTGTGTCCCACGTTTGTTTGTTTGTTTGTGCCCCAAGTTGTTTGTTTGTCTAACATTTGTTTGTTTGTTTGATCTTCACCTCAACACTATCATCAAACTTTCTGGTAATGTAACAGAGGAGGAGGAGGTAGGTGGTGGTCCGGCCCTGACAGTGAGTGGTGGTGGTGGTCCGGCCCTGACAGTGAGTGGTGGTGGTGGTGGTCCGGCCCTGACAGTGAGTGGTGGTGGTGGTCCGGCCCTGACAGTGAGTGGTGGTGGTGGTGGTCCGGCCCTGACAGTGAGTGGTGGTGGTGGTCCGGCCCTGACAGTGAGTGGTGGTGGTGGTGGTCCGGCCCTGACAGTGAGTGGTGGTGGTGGTGGTCCGGCCCTGACAGTGAGTGGTGGTGGTGGTCCGGCCCTGACAGTGAGTGGTGGTGGTGGTCCGGCCCTGACAGTGAGTGGTGGTGGTGGTCCGGCCCTGACAGTGAGTGGTGGTGGTGGTCCGGCCCTGACAGTGAGTGGTGGTGGTGGTCCGGCCCTGACAGTGAGTGGTGGTGGTGGTCCGGCCCTGACAGTGAGTGGTGGTGGTGGTCCGGCCCTGACAGTGAGTGGTGGTGGTGGTGGTCCGGCCCTGACAGTGAGTGGTGGTGGTGGTCCGGCCCTGACAGTGAGTGGTGGTGGTGGTCCGGCCCTGACAGTGAGTGGTGGTGGTGGTCCGGCCCTGACAGTGAGTGGTGGTGGTGGTGGTCCGGCCCTGACAGTGAGTGTGGTGGTGGTCCGGCCCTGACAGTGAGTGGTGGTGGTGGTCCGGCCCTGACAGTGAGTGGTGGTGGTGGTCCGGCCCTGACAGTGAGTGGTGGTGGTGGTCCGGCCCTGACAGTGAGTGGTGGTGGTGGTCCGGCCCTGACAGTGAGTGGTGGTGGTGGTCCGGCCCTGACAGTGAGTGGTGGTGGTGGTCCGGCCCTGACAGTGAGTGGTGGTGGTGGTCCGGCCCTGACAGTGAGTGGTGGTGGTGGTGGTCCGGCCCTGACAGTGAGTGGTGGTGGTGGTGGTCCGGCCCTGACAGTGAGTGGTGGTGGTGGTGGTCCGGCCCCTGACAGTGAGTGGTGGTGGTGGTGCGGCCCTGACAGTGAGTGGTGGTGGTGGTGGTCCGGCCCTGACAGTGAGTGGTGGTGGTGGTCCGACCCTGACAGTGAGTGGTGGTGGTGGTGGTGGTCCGGCCCTGACAGTGAGTGGTGGTGGTGGTCCGGCCCTGACAGTGAGTGGTGGTGGTGGTGGTCCGGCCCTGACAGTGAGTGGTGGTGGTCCGGCCCTGACAGTGAGTGGTGGTGGTGGTCCGGCCCTGACAGTGAGTGGTGGTGGTGGTGGTCCGGCCCTGACAGTGAGTGGTGGTGGTGGTGGTCCGGCCCTGACAGTGAGCGGTGGTGGTGGTCCGGCCCTGACAGTGAGCGGTGGTGGTGGTGGTCCGGCCCTGACAGTGAGCGGTGGTGGGGTGGTCCGGCCCTGACAATGACCCTTACCCTTCGGCCTTTCACTTCCACGGACCTTTCATGGGGCGGGGCAATGGGTACCCCCACCTAGCTCGCTCTCCACCCTGACGAGGTGAAGACCGGGGTGAGTTCTGGGGAGAGAAGAGGAGGGTGGATGTGGATAGGTCAGGGGGATAGTTGGACGTACTGCGGTGGAGTATTGGGAGGATAGGTAGGAGTCTGATGGGTAGGGAAAGTTAAGGGGATGGGTGGGAGAGGTTAGGAGGTAATGGGTAAGGAATAATTAAGGTAGTAGGGAAGGGTCAGAAGCTGGTTATACTTTGTTCCTCGACCCAGGTTGTAGTTGTGTTTTAGTTGTAGCTTGGTTATGTTGTACCAAGAGCTCTACTGTATACTCTAGGATGGCTCACTCTATGTTCAATTTTGTATCCCCCGCGACGGTGGCGCCGGTAAACTGATGCTAAGTGTAAAGTTAGTTTAGCGCCATTGTACCTTATCTGATATAATGTGATAACACCAGATTATTCAATAAAAACAATTGATATAAAGTCTGTAGGATATTGATATCAAAATTATGGTATCTCGGAATATTTTCTGAAAGCAACACATTGATTATTTTGCAGAAAAAAGATAATATTTGCTTACTCTTGATTGTAGTTTTTTTTAACAGGCTGCAATTTTAGTAGTGATAATATACAGAACATCATTATTTTACAAGTTGGTGACAGTTGGCAGTGATACTACTTTTTCACACCATTTTTTGCTCGCTAGTTTATTAATGACCAACTTAAAGAATACAGTACAGTACAGCTTCAAAACTCCACTACTAATAATGTTTTGCTGGAAATTTCAAATTGTACGTTTTAAGATTAGGCGCCTATAGTGGAAAACAGTTTGAAGATCAGGCTACATTATTCCAAGTTTGAATAATAATAATAATAATAATAATAATTTTTTCAGTGAAATTGTCATACAGGCTTTCTATTGGATAAGCATGTACTGTATAAAAACTATGATTCTGTATACCGCTGGTCACATAGGATTTTTCTTCAATGTTCAGTGGTTGAAGGTCAGAAAATTGAGTGAAATCAGCATTGTGGGTTAGGTTAGGTTGGGTTGGTAAGGTTTTCATGAATTTCACACTCGTTTCTTAGGTTCAGGTTGACTCCTAGGGGACGAGTGGTACTGTAGGTCCTTTATGGTCAGTTATCCCAAGAAATTAATGTGAGTTATATTGAAAACACATCGAGATGTACAGGAATACACTATGTAGGCTTCAGTGATGGTGGTGTGGCCACATATTCCAACCAACATACTATGTAGGCTTCAGTGATGGTGGTGTGGCCACATATTCCAACCAACATACTATGTAGGTTTCAGTAATAGTGGTGTGGCCACATATTCCAACCATCATACTGTGCAGGTTTCAGTAATGATGGTATGGCCACATATTCCAACCAACATACTATGTAGGCTTCAGTAATGATGGTATGGCCACATATTCCAACCAACATACTATGTAGGGTTCAGTAATGATGGTGTGGCCACACTATAGTATAATACACACAGTGTTACGGCCCCAAACGATCAGGTGAAGTACTCACACCTTCTACACCCACTTTGTCCGGTTAATAATTATTTTAGCATTATTACCTTTTAATGTTAGTAAACAAATAGAGAAACTAAAGCGTACTGAGTCACCAGGTGCCAGTGAGATATTTACCAGAGTATTAAAGGAATGTAAGGAAGAGCTTAGTATGCCCTTAGCAAACTTGTTTAACATGTCCTTAAAAACGGGTGTAGTACCAGAATCCTGGAGGATAGTGAATGTGATACCGACTTTTAAGAATGGAGATAGATCACTATCCTCAAACTGCCATCCAATTAGTTATACATCAATTGTTGGGAAATTGCTAAAAGCAATATTTTCAAACTCTTCGAAATCACCTCGAGAAGCACAAGTTGATCAATGATTCCCAACACGACTTCACAAGTGGACGTTCATGTTTCACAAATCTATTAACATTCTTTTCATCTGTTTTCGAATCAGTGGATAACGGACACAATTATGATGTGGTATACCTCGACTTAAGCAAAGTCTTCGACAGAGTCCCCCACGAAAGACTAGTACATAAAGTGGAGGCTCGTGGAATTGGAGGAGATATTCTAAAATGGATTAAGGCGTGGTTACAGGACAGGAAACAGAGTCAGCATTAGCGGCACTAAATCCGATTGGGGTAACGTCACTGGTGATGTACCGCAAGGCTCAGTACTAGGACCATTACTATTTAATTTGTACATACAGGGTAAAAATAGGTATAGGTGTAGACAGCAACATAAGTAAATTTGCTGATGACACTAAAATAGGGCGTGTAAGTAAATCTGATGAGGTCTTGGCAAAACTACAGGGAAATCTAAGCAAATTTTTCGCATGGCCTAGGAGATGTAAACAGAGATACCAGATATCAGACGAACAACGTTGATATAGAGAAATCCGACCGTGAGAAACATTTAGGGGTAAATGATATGTAGGAATCTTAAACGAAGAAGACGATGCGTATTTGCTCGAAACAAGGCTAACACTGCTTGGGTTCCTACAAAGGAGTGTTAGTTACAAGACTAGCGAGGTTATCTTGCGCTTGTGAGATCTCACTTGGATTATGCAGTTCAGTTTTTGTCACCGTACTACAGAATGGATATCCAATCCCTAGAAAGCATACAGAGGGGAATGACAAGATTAATCCTGAGCATTAGGAACCTTGAGTATAGGGACAGGTTAAAGCATCTGAATTTGCACTCCCTCGAGAGACGTAGAGTGAGGGGCGATATGATCGGGGTGTATAATTGGAAGTCAGGGCTAAAGAAAGGTATTACAAATGTATTTAAATTATCCAACCAGGAGCGAAATAGGTAAACATTGGTTTGGAAATAGAGTAGTGGATGAGTGGAACAAGTTACCAAATATCATCATTAACTCGAACACATTGGATAGCTTCAAACAAAGGTTGGACGGATATATGAGCAATGGGGGTTGGGTGTAAACGAGGCTGCCTAGTATGGGCCAATAGGCCCTCTGTAGTTTCCTCCATTCGCATGTTCGTATGTTATAAATTATCCTTCAAAGAATTGCTTACTGCTCTTGACGATTTTGTGAGTAAAGGCACATAACTCGCTCTTGTAATATCATCTTGGGATGCAAATTGTTTTTTGAAAATACCTTTCTATTGTTGTAATTAAGTAACCATCTCATTAGTTTTTTTCCTCTTTTCTTCATGTGAAAAGTTATTATATTTACTGGCATGCTTGGTCTCAAAACGCCGATGTAAGTTGTAATTCTTTGGTAATGTCACACTTTCTTTGCAAATTAAGCTCACTGCTTTTCCAACCACGTTCGTAAAAAAGAAATCAGAAGTCCATTCCTTGTTGAATGTTCGACATTCTGCTTCAGCTTTCCTCTTTTTAGCTGTATCCATTTTCACTTAACAATACAAATTCTGACAAACCACAGTAACGTCCTCTTCTCTGAGAAGCAGAGAGAAGACTGAACTGAGGAGCTTCTCTGGTGGTAGTGCTGGGCCCCAGGTCAGTGGACACAATGAACTGTAGGTGTAGCTGTCCGTCATAAGTCGATAATGGGTTTCGTAAGTCGGGTTTACTGACCTCTCTTCGCGCATTCTCAATCCGTGTCATAATCTATGGACAACCATACTTGGGGTGTTCCCAAGACCAGGCCAACCCCAAGTGATGAGCCAGTCATGGTGCTATGGGTGGTGCTCATCTACCACATAATAATGATCCTTTAGTAAAAAAAAATCCTATTCCTAATGCAATGGCAGACCAGAGGAATAGTTTGGCGGGCCATACCTTGCCCGCCCCTGAGATTTTGACACAGTATTATACAGTATAAGTAATACGTTACCTCTTATGTGTTTCTCTGTTATAAGAGAAATGTATGCTGTAGGTACGGCCAACACTCCCCTCATATATTTATCCGCCACCGTTTATTAAGTTACTGGAGCATTGTATATTAGGTGTGTGGTACTGTGCTGTAGATTCTTACATTACGGTATCAGTCAGTGATATCAGATGTCATCTTTTTGAAAATGTTTGCTGATTGTCTCGGAATTAAAAAACAAGAATGTTTCTTAAACTTTTTCGCTTAAAAATATAAAATTGACCATACGTAGCGGCAAACAGGAAGAGCGAATGTTGTCAAGGTGTTATCAGCAGTAAGCAGGGAGCCAGCACACAGCCAACACTTCTATTACTCTAGTTGACATAATTATATAGCCAAGTCCTCTTGTTGCTGAGGGTAATGTAACAGCTACGACAGCTCTTTTTATCTATACCCAGGACAGCAGGGACGGTCGTGAAGTTTGTGAACTGCGGATGTTTGGTCGCCAGCATCCGGGTGTGTGGCACCTCTCTCCCAGACGTCTTCCCCAGCGCCTTCCTGGGCCAAGTTTCTAATTGTATGACAGCTGCAGACGCTTCCTCGGCGGACCTCGAGAAATCGTGGGAAGGATCACATATTCATTTACATGTGTGATGGATGGCGTCGTTTGTTGAGGGTCTGAACACTGGTGTAGGGAGGCGACGGTGGGCAGGGTCGAGTCTGCTCAGTCACACAACACTTCTGCCCACACTGTTAGATGTACAGTAAATATTTAAATTGGCCAAGAAACATCCTGTACTGTTTATATTTTGAAAAGAAGACATCTCTGAATCCGGTTTGCATTATTAATAAGATTATGTTTTAGTTGATAATTTTTAATGAAAAGTATGACCGGGGATTGTGTTGTGGGGCGGACACACACAATGACCTCGAATTTTATTTTCTATGAATCCACCTGGAGCAAATAATAGTTAGGTATTTTCACTTGTTCCTCACCAAAACGTCTCGGGGAAGACAGTTCGTAGAGACCAAGGTCCTGAAGAACATGAGCCGCCTACGTCCTGCATGGAGTGACCAACACTTCCACTCACTGCTGTTGATGTATTGTGTGGGAGAGTTACTCAACAGGAGCGAGTATTCTGTCAGTGTTCAGTTAACCATCTCTCTACACACTATTAAGATACGCATAATAATTCTCACGTGGAACATCATGTTACGCAAATTTGATAGTACTGGGCTTGTGATATTGACGCAAAGTATTTGATTTTACTTATGTTGTTTATTTGAGATATTGTAAACTTCCTTCTGCCAAAAGAATCTCTCTTTGAGTTATTGAACGAGTGAGCTTAATGGTATATATTGTTTGGTAAATTATGAAATATTGAAACTAATCAAACTTCTTGTTAACAAAAAGCGTTAAGGAACGGAATGTATATTTTATTTCCTTAGGCATAAGTTTCTTGTTGATGAAATAATGTTAAGGAGCGAGATAGAGAAGAATTACGCTGAAGTGAAGTGAATTATTATCCTCGTCGATGACTTAGGAATGTTGTGTTGGTGGGAGGTAGTAGACAGGATGGTACTACCGCCGGGGAAGATGTTGGAAGCATAACGTGTTGTGTAATGGTAGACCCTGCTGCCATGTGTGACCAAGTCCCAGGTTGTTGATCTGACTTTCTGCCTCATTTACACACAATTGTAGGGTCTCCATTGTTTCTCTGACTGTTGACAACACAACTTATATACTGTATGTTGTTTCTCAATCAAGATTTATTTATTTTTTTATTATTTATGGTTATTATTGTTATAATTTTTTTTAATATTTATTAATAATTATTATTATTATTATTATTATTATTATTATTATTATTATTATTATATTTTCGTCCCTCAGGCCCTGATGTGGGTCAGTGACCTGTGCCCGGGTGGGCTAATCCCCGTAAAAAAAAAAGCTGTAACTAGAGCAGCTGTAAGTAGTGCGGTGAGACGCTATGAACATCCCCGGGCATCACGCTGGCCGCTCATTACCTCCACATGAAATATAGTGAAGGTGGTTACCTCTAAGTGGCCCTGGGTGCTTCTGCCTCAGCTCTCAGGGTAATGGCCCCTCTGGTAACCTCCCTATCACCCTCCCTCACATCAATCTTCGTTGAGGAAAGAGAAAGTTTGTGAGTGTTAATCTGTACTCGTGTCCGGAGATTGGTGAGCGAGTTGGTTATCTATGGATCGGGAATAGTCTGCAACATATTTTTTTTTGCTGGTACTCGTTAATCTGGTAGTTAGTGTTCGATGTGGATTAATATTTTAACCTCAACTCTGTCTTATGGTGGAGTTTGTGACGATGAATATATGAACAACCTCATACAGAATCGCTCTCTTCTATAGAAATGCTGTACCGATACTGATGGTTATACGAGATACTCAATATAAAGGACCTGCACGAGTTTCTCCCACCTTATATAGATAGATACGTTTTTAAATACAGTATTCAGATTGGGTAAACTGTAACGTATGAGACCGTTTAGATCGCCACTTAGTATGTGTTTACTGTGACCTGTGGGCGCTGGGTGTAGCGGTGTGGCCCATCCAGCAGCAGACAGTACAGTAGGGAGGCATCATCCTCTTGAACTTGATTGATTTTCTGAAAGTCTTTACCTGACACTGAATCTCTACCGAAAACATAATCTAGAGGGAACAGTATTTTGACAGTGTATACTTGAGGTGACTGGGTCATTAGGATGGTGGTGTGTGGGATGTGTGTGTGGCCCCGCCCCGGCCATTACCTACCACCGTAATGTGAGGCTCTGGGCCATTCCTCGACCTCACAAGGACGCCCCCACCACCAGCCCTCAGACGGGAGAGAGTAAGACTCTCTCTCTCTCTCTCTCTCTCTCTCTCTCTCTCTCTCTCTCTCTCTCTCTGACCTATAAAGATGTTAACCCAACCCTGTAAATATTGCTACAAAATGTCACCTAACATAGCCTAACCTAACTTAACCTAACCTAGCCTAGCCTAACCTAACCTAACTTAACCTAGCCTAGCCTAGCCTAGCCTAACCTAACCTAACTTAACCTAACCTAACCTAGCCTAACCTAACTTAACCTAACCTAGCCTAGCCTAACATAGCCTAACCTAACCTAACCTAACTTAACTTAACCTAGCCTAACCTAACCTAGCCTAACTTCAGTAAAAATAATAATAAAAATAAAGAAGCAATTCTAACCTTTAAGCGTCTGACAATAGCATTATTTTGTCTCTTGAAAAACTAAAAACGTGTAACCCATTGAGTGCGATGACATTACCGTGAGTACGATGGCTAATCCTCCGAGTACGATGGCTTAATCCCCCGAGTACGATGGCTTAATCCTCCGAGTACGATGGCTTAATCCTCCGAGTACGATGGCTTAATCCTCCGAGTACGATGGCTTAATCCTCCGAGTGCGATGGCTTAATCCTCCGAGTGCGATGGCTTAATCCTCCGAGTACGATGGCTTAATCCCCCGAGTGCGATGGCTTAATCCCCCGAGTACGATGGCTTAATCCTCCGAGTACGATGGCTTAATCCTCCGAGTACGATGGCTTAATCCTCCGAGTGCGATGGCTTAATCCTCCGAGTACGATGGCTTAATCCTCCGAGTACGATGGCTTAATCCTCCGAGTACGATGGCTTAATCCTCCGAGTACGATGGCTTAATCCTCCGAGTACGATGGCTTAATCCTCCGAGTACGATGGCTTAATCCTCTGAGTGCGATGGCTTAATCCTCCGAGTACGATGGCTTAATCCTCCGAGTACGATGGCTTAATCCCCCGAGTACGATGGCTTAATCCTCCGAGTACGATGGCTTAATCCTCCGAGTACGATGGCTTAATCCCCCGAGTACGATGGCTTAATCCTCCGAGTACGATGGCTTAATCCTCCGAGTACTCCTCTTACCCAGAGAATAGAAGGCCTTAATTGCTTAGTTTATACTGTAGAAGGGCAAAGGGGTGATATAGTTCAAGTTTGAAAGCACCTTAAAGCCAGATTCTTGATTTCAAAATACAGGACTATTTTGGGGGGTGAGAAAGATAAAAAGATGATTTTAATTTTATTTGGAGAATGAATAATATTATTAAAACGATTGATGGAAGTAAAGATCGAAAACCGTCTTTATAGTTGTTTTAAAATTATATTTAGGCCTTGATTAACTTCTCTTACATTCTTGGTCAGAATATTCTAGAACCAATAAATGTGTTAAACAAACATCCCAATATACTACTCAATAACCCCTCACTCACAGCAGGGTCAAAGGTCAAACTGTTTGACCTCTAAAATACTAACGTGTAATAATTGCTGGCTTCCACGCGGTCACTTTATGTAACTTGCTGACAAAACCCATGACCCTTCAGGCTTTTACGCCCTTAATACACGAGTCATGAAGGCAAGCATGAACTACGCATGCTTCCCAGATGGGCGCTGTAAACGCTTCATCTTGCTCAGGATGACAAGAGGGTGCCCAGTAAACTAGCCCCCTCGGGGACAAATAAAAAACATATAATATAGATACGGCAGTCCGACTCTGGTCTTAAATGTGGAAACACAACATTTCTCAAATAAAGTACAAACGCTCAGCTGTGTTTCAAGAAACTCCCTGCCACATATTTCCCATGAAGATACAGCATTGCTTACAGTAATTTTTATGCTATGTAAACAAAATCAGTCTCATTACCCCGTTAGTATCGAAATTTTTTAATTAAAGCATCAAGCAGGGTGCAAAAGTAGCCACTATTCGCCAACATTCCTCAGTGTATGGATCAGTCCACCGTAATCATACACTTCAGGCTTTGGTTTACGGCCAGTAGCTCATAGATGCAACCTTTACAACAAACACAGTTACCGTCGCTGCCACAACTTAGCACAGATAAACACAATACTGTATCTCCTTGTTTTGTGCAACAAGATAAGAACTGTGAACGAAAAATTTAAAATACATGAATTTTTATAGTTATATTTTTTTATGAGGGGGATTTTATTTTTTTTCTTCATGTGAACGTATCAGGGCCACTCATATATGGGACAATGATGCGTCCCGATACATCTTTTCAGGACAACGGGACAAGGGAGTGAAATAGGGGACATTCCCGTATATACGGGACACCTAGCAACCCTACTTAAAGGTCATTACTCCGTTAAATGTACAGTACATAAATGGAGTTGGTGTATGGCCGCCCCACTGGAGGTCACAGCCTCAAGTTAAAAAAACCACCAATACATTTTTATTACGTTGAATAGACCACCCGGGCACAGGTCATCGACCCACAACGGGGCCTGGGGGGGGGGGGGGGGGGGAAATAGTAAATAAAAAAAATAGAACAGAAAAAGACTATGTTAATCTACACCACGAAGATGCCGGAAAATCAGCTTTTTGAAACGAGATATTGTTAGAGTATGGAAACACAGAACTACTTCTCTGTTTCCATACTCAGTTTGGCTGTGTAAGGAAAGAAGGATGAACTATAACGGGTTATTCTAGTGCGTCCGACATCCTCACAGAAACGGTGGGCACCAGGGGCAAGACGACTGTTACGAGACCACTGCCTTGCCGGCGGTACATAGGATGCCAAATCCACCGAACGTTGTCCGTTAAAGTACCTGTAAAAAGGTGAGAGTGAAGCAACATTGCGGCGAAGAGAAAGGGAAGAGAGATTATCGACTAAAGGAGGAGAGTTAATAAGCCTTTTATTCCACTCTATCTAACAGTTGGACAGAAGAGCCACCCCAGATATGTTAACTTCTAGAGTAAGAGTTTGAACCCTTAGACAGTAATAACCTGTCAGAGAATGCTGTGACAGAACCAAGTGTGAGTTGAGACGTGGTCAACACTGGCGCATGCTATGGTACACTAATTCATATTCAAGAGCCCGTGTAGAAGTATAATGACGTATTATGCAGTAATGCACAAAGTGTATTAATGTAGTGCAGTGCAATAGTGCTGCTAGTGTACTTTCGAGTTAGCACGACTGCAAACCGAGGCAGACAAACACCAGCTCCGGAAGGACGCTGCCGCCGCCCCTCCCGCGCTAGATGTAGCCCCCCATACGTGCAACATCTGTGGACCTGCCAATCCCGTATCTGCTTCTGGAGTCACCTCAGAGCTCACAAACGAAGGTGACATCCTTAATAACTCATATCATTGTATCATTGCTGGATGATCGTCATACTTGCTTCCGAGTGACAGCAAAGTAGTAGTTGCTGTTTGTGTAATATAGTTCATAGTGTATTAGTATAGTGATGTAGTTTAGGACAGGCTTAGGTACAATAACTTGGGTCATCTTCAACTTGTCTCAAATGGCGTATCACTTCTATAGAAAGCCAAACGCTTGATTGGTCGAAGAAGTTTGAGAAAAAAGATGAATTTTTCAACTTAAATCCACTGTATATATTCCAGCTCTTCTTTTTTTTTTTTTTTTTTTTTTTTTTTTTTTTTTTTTTCCTAATGAACGTTCAAAATAGTAGTAGTTGGCGGGTAAGTATAACTCCTAAATGTGACATACGTGGTTTTGACAGAGAAGCTTTGCGTTTCGGTAAAAGTGTTAAGTTTCGACCTGAGCTTTACATTAAATTCAGCAAAAGCTTTTCGTTTGGTAAAATCAGTTATGGCCAACAGCGCGGGGCGAGCGGGACTTGCCACATGCCATGGTGGTTGGGTGCACCTCCCCCACGCCCAGCACTTACCCAGATTTTCACTTTGTATTATTTGTCATAATATACTGTACTTATTCATCCGGCGAATGACTTGTCTTACTTTCGGTTTTATAATGACGGCGTGTAGCTCCGTTGATAATGTAGTGTAGCTGTGGCTCAATGAGAGCTGTACTGGAGGCAGCAGACGGGATCGACACCCAATATTTCTTCTCGCTTCACTAAATCTTTATTAGCTAACAATCCCATTCTAAGGAGCAAATTGTCATAGGTATAATAGTTATAGGTCCATATTTCATAATGATCCTCAAGTATTCTAAATATGAGTATTGCAAAATTACCTGTGATTGACAATTTGTGAACATGATGATGCTGTCGGATCAAATTTGTGGAAGTTACGGGGACTTGCGTATTTTGTCAGGTAAAGAAGATACCAATAGTTAGAGAATTTAAGATGTTCTTTTGTTTAATAGTTATAAATACACCCAAGTTGCACAGCACTTTTTTTTTGCCGCTAAACAAATCCCGAAGAAGCTGATGCTTGAGGCAGACATTATAGCTCATATCTGATATCTGAACAAACATAGTGATTCACAATCCAGGGTATTTATTCACTGTTCATACAAAGTCGACTCGGCAAGTTCGTTCATGTACAGTAACAGTGGCGAACAACATTTCGTTCCTCTTGGTGAAACTGAGTCTCGGGAATGAGTCTCCGAACTTACCCTGACTGTCATCTGGTGCGGTTGTGCTGTCTTATCTCATTTGGGGTCGACGCTGCTGTATTTTAGGAGGGAGTGAACTTTTGACTCCGACTATACGACACCACCAAATGTTTGTATGGAAAAAAAAAACATACTAGCGAGGAAGATAAGATCGACCTTGTGGAAGCGATTGACTTAAACTGTTTGGAAGACGAAGGATTTACCTTAATAGATTAGTGAAACAAGGGTAGATACTGTCTCGCTCCAAAAAGTATCTCAATGATTTTTGAGATAATATGACACAACGGACGAAGGATTTTGATTACCCTTCTGAGACAACAGGAGTCGCGGTGTCCATTATGAAATTCATCGGACCCACCCGTAAAGATACCTTTTGGAGCGATTGCAGTGGATGAACAAATCTTTTTTGAACACGAGCGCCACATTTCTTGCATTAATAACACCTCTGCAGAATTATACTTTACAGTAAACGACAGTCGTACAGATTAAGATACAAGGCAAGACCTAATTACGGGGGGTTATGAGATGACCCCCCCCCCCTCCCCTCAGAAATGTCTGCATATTTTTTAATTGGGACGGGACCTCGACCCAAAGTTGGCCATATAAACGCCTATTCGGGAGCTGTGTCGACGTTGTATATTATTGTCGATTGAGGCACATATGAGACGGCTATATATTCTTATAGAATCCTTTAAACATAAAATATTCAATTGAATTCCAACATGCCCACCAGTTCTGTACAGTGCGGTATTTTATTGCTTATATCACAATTTTACCTTGGAAAATACATTGTGAATTGCAGGTATAAATTATTGTACACCAAATAATATAACTTAGCGAGAGAAAGAGGCGGCTGGCAATCATATTATATTCATATGTTTGTGGTATATAGCATGCTCGCCTCGCAAGCGAGTGGACCCGGGTTCGATCCCCTGGCAGGGAGAAACTATGGGCAGGTTTCTTTACGCCATTTGCCTCTGTCTACCCAGCAGTAATTGGGAACCTGGATGTTAATCGATTTGCGGATCGTGCTCCGGGGTAATGGTTAGCCAGGGCTGTTGGCGAGCTGTCCGGTCGTCTCGGATAATTCCTTGACACAGGGTCTTGCAGCTCGTTAACTTAGGGTGTGGTTATTGCGTTGACGACAGCTTCTACACATTAAACAAATCCACGCCTAGGTGGCCCTAGGGCCAGTCATCCTTGATTTCGAGGGGCATCCATTATTATCGACCGAAAACCTGCAATTCCCTGCTGAATTCTACCGAACGTACTGAAAGCCTGGAACTTCCCGCTGAATATACTGAATTAGTGACTTTCTTCTCCACCAACTTTTGTGTAGTGTTATTATTTATTAAGTGGGTTGTTCCTTAGTTATAATAACAATATAATATGTAAAATCATGCCATAAATTAGTTAGGCACGAGATGGAAAGGGAGATGCTTAATATGCAATTACACTTACACATGTATACTGTACTGGTAAATGACTAAATGACATTATTCGTTGTTGCATGGCAGGGTCAAATGAAGCGTGTTGGTGGAAGGTACAGAGTACTATGTCAGCCTTTGTTATGAAAAGAAACAAACAGTCACTTGAAGAAAAGAATACAACTGAAGACCCGCTGCAGTCTGAGCCTATACCACATGAGTGTGATGAACATGCCGATGGGCAGGATTCTGCCAATGATCTATCTACTTCAGAACACGCACACTCTTCAACAAGCCATTGTCTGAATTCTGATAATGACAAACTCTTTGGTCCTCTGAACCCCCCCCCCCCCCACCCCCCCCCCCCCCCCCCTGAACATAATTCCTAGATACGGCCTCGATACAAGGTGTTGTGTCGTATTTTATAAATATATGTCAGCGGCTAGTTATAAGGGAAAAGTCACCCCTTATTACTCATGGTAATGTAAAGTTTAATGATGAGTAATTCATATGATGGTCAGTCACCCATAATTGCTGTAGCAGAGGTAAAAATTTTAAGTTTGTTTATGGATTGTGCGAGTCGGGAAGTGTTGAATGATTTATTCATCTGAGAGCGTATTATTAAGAAAGATTACAGATCTATCATTAGAACATAACTGTCTTTCTGAAGAGTTTATAAGATTCTTCACTGCAAGATAGTGCCGCGTTAGTTACCATAACTGCTTCCTGGGCGTCAGCAGCACTGTCGTTGGTCAAGGGCTCAAGGCTCCACCAGCAGTAGACCAGCTAGCGACTGAGCCAGTGAGCCTCAACATGACTAGCACTTGGTTACTCACTCAGGTTTGTTTACATCTTCCCTGACCATCTGGCGAACTTTACAAACATTATAGTGTGTGTAGAAAGTTCTGTTGTTCCCAGCAACTCGACTGCTGTCACAGTGCGTAACCATTAAGGAGAGGGAAAGTTGTTGTTAATGGCGGGGTGATGACTCACGTGCAGGAGCAACGTTGGTGTTATACTGAAACGTCATTATTTTTGTGACGTCTAAATTTTCGTCTGTCACTATTTACTTCGGCAGACTTTACCCTCATTGCAACTTTTATGGCAATAGTTCATGGTTAAAACGTTTGGTTAATTTGAATAAATTTTATTTGAATCGATTGTGTGATCGGGTCAGGCAGGGTCTGCCTTAAGCCAATTGGGCCCCGCGCCTAAGGGGGCCCCGCGCTACCCTCGGCTCGTCAAGTACACACAATCCAAAAAAGATAATTTGTTTCCAACAATGCACGTAAATTCTGAATTGTTTTTTCTGAACAAAAAATATATTCATATTTTTAATAAATCATTTGAGTCACTAAAACAAGTGGTATTGTAACTATGTACTTTTCAGAGGTGATCTACACATCTTGTTTGTCACATGTATGTAATTTTATATTAAAATGTAGCTTAGATCTGTTTGGTCCATTAACTCGCATGTACTCTTTAAGCGCACATTTTGATTACTTTCCATTCTACCGGAGATATAAAGGCTATAATAGACTTTATTTATATTTCTGTGATCCTACAGACCTTGGCTGGGAACCTGAGGCCCACCAAAATTGTTCCCAATTGGGCCCCGCACCTCCTAAGGCCGGCCCTGGGGTCAGGAATAAGTGGGTGTATGATAATAATCATCGAAACTTTTTATTTTATTTCGACGTTCCAGTATTGTCATAATTTCAGTCTGACTTCTCTGTCATCAATCCTGTTTGTTCTTATGACTGGTTTTGTTCCCACCAACAGGGGCTTATGTTTACTTTGTCTATGAACTTATTAACAGGATCTGACCTAACCTAACCTAACCTAACCTAACCTGACCTAACCTAACCTAACCTGACCTAACCTGACCTAACCTAACCTAACCTAACCTGACCTACCTAAACTGATCAAACGTAATCAAGTCAAACTGATCTAATCTAACCTATACCCAACCTGATGTAACCTACCTAGCCTAACATGCCCAATCTAACCTAACCTACCCAACCTGATCTAGCCTACCTAACGTAACATACCCATTCTAACCAAACATAGCCAACATAACTAAGCATACCTAACCTAACCTACCCAACATAACTAAACATACCTAACCTAATCTAACATACCTAATCTGATCTAAGCTAATCTACTTTACATAGGGTAACCTAGCCTACCTAACGTATCCTAACCTATCCTAGCCTAGCCTAACCTTACCTATCCAAACGTAACCTAGCCTACCTAACGTATCCTAACCTATTCTAACCTAATCTTACCTATCCAAACGTAACCTAGCCTACCTAACGTATCCTAACCTAACCTTACCTATCCAAACGTAACCTAGCCTACCTAACGTATCCTAACCTGACCTTACCTATCCAAACGTAACCTAGCCTACCTAACGTAACCTAACCAAACCTAGCCTACCTAAAATAACCAAACCTAGCCTACCTAACCTACCTATCATAACCTAACCTAGCCTAACCTATCCTACACGACTTAATTTGTTGATCTTGGATAAGTGGGCTTAGTTACTACTTGTTGTTGTCATATAAAGACGACTAATGACCGCCAGACGGATCATAATAATTATCAACAATGTTTAATAATTTCCTCTGATGAGATTATATGACATTTGTGAAACTGGTATTGATAATTTTTTGTATCGAGTCGGGGATGTGTACAGTACTTCTTTGTGGTTAGGTTAGGTACATCTTTGTGGTTAGGTTAGGTACATCTTTTGTGGTTAGGTGAGGCAAGTACAGTACCTTTCTTGGTTAGGTTTGATCAGGAATATCTTTTTTGGCTAGATTAGATTAGACATAAATTTTGGTTAAGTACAGTATATTTCTTTTGTTTGTTCAATATGTATGGTATGGTTTAGGATCTGCTCTGATAGGAATTGATCCATTGTAGAATTGTGTGGTAGAATTTTTTTTTCCCGCGACACAAATCTTCACGTGCATAGACTAACTCTTAATGTTGTTGTTGCAGGGTGACGGAGACTGTTCCCGACCACACCGCTCGTGAGTATACCAATTTATTTAACATCACTAAGCTATCGACACATATTTGTATGATACAGCTTCTTTAAATATTCTCTTATGTTAATTTGTTCTTCTGTATAAGTGTGTATATGGAAGTAAAGTGTATATTTGTATTTTGGCCCAATTACTGAAGTGCATTCTTAGATCTTATGTTACGAATATTACACCTCTTACGAACCTGTATAGATCCTAGACTTAATAAACCAGGAAAATAACAGACAGTGATGTGGATGTGCGAGGCAAGGTGTGAGTGAAAGTAAAGTGTGTGTGTGTGTGTGTGGGGCTAGTCATCCCGGAGGCGGAGCAGGATGCTACCAGAAGTACCTGGGTTTCCGCCACGCCTCTAACTGGTATGTTGAAGCCACCATAAAAACTGAGAGGTGAAGGTGGTGCGGCGGCCGACATTTTTTCCCCTGTGTTGTCAGCAGATTCATAAAGGTTTCTATAATATATACAGTATTACAGTAGTAGGCAGCGATCAAACAGGGAGGTACTACCACCTGGGGAGATATTGGAAGCATAATGTATTGTCTAATGGTAGACCCTGCTGCCATATGGCACCACAAAAATTGTGACCAAGTCCCAGGTTGCTGATCTGACCATCTGCCTCATTTACACACAATTGCAGGGTTTCAATTGTTTCTCTTACTCTGGCAACACAACTTACTGTACATATATTGTTTCTCACTTTTGATCGTTTTTTTTTTCAGTTTTGTATGTCTTTATAATTATTATTATTATTATTATTATTATTAGTATTAGTATTAGTATTACTACTACTACTACTACTACTACTACCACTACTACTACTACATTTTCGCCCCCCAGGTCCCGATGTGGGTCAGTGACCTGTGCCCGGGTGGGCTAATCTCCGTAAAAAAAAAAAAAGGGGGGGGGGGGGGGGTCGTGACGGTTAAGGAAAACAAACCTACAATATCTCGGTCCAGACTGTATATAGGCAAATGCAGTATTACTAATGCTATGAAAAATGATGCTACACTGTTACCTTGATCTGTGGAAAGGTCTTTCATAGTTACCTCCGCAGTCAACTAAATTATTCCCCTGTTAACACGTCAGTTACACACGGCAGCGTCATATAACCTCATGTGTCTATCACGGAGTATTTCAGTCAGGTTATGTGTGTCTTATGTCGCCTTTAAGATTTTCCGGTAAAGGATAGATATATACCTGCAATCTTCGCATGCATTTTGCCCGTGTAAGCAACTTCATGCACGGATATTAAAGCTATACCTGGGTTGGCTACCCTACAAGGATCTTTATTTCGTATTCAACATCAACAGTGAGACCCAATGGTAAATGTAGCCTCAAGTGCCTATTTCCCAAGAGGGAAACAAAACGTATCCTTAGCACCGAGTCCAATGCTTGTTTAGCTGCGAGACCGTAACGAATATGTATGAGACGTCAATCGACGCAGTTGTTGACGGTTCGTGGACTGGATGTGCGCTCCTCACATTGCGATTGTTTGTTGTGCACGAGTTCTCCTCGGGTTTAATAAGACCTGTATGAATTTATTGTTCCTTCCCCGTGGCTATGTCTCGCAATCTATCTTGGAAACAACTATATACGGTCCCTCAAACCTAACCTAACCCAACTCTAATGTCTTTCACTTGGCAGTTTTGTCTAAATCTGTCTTGTTCTGCGACTCCTTCCTCGATATTACCTTGGCAACGGGAAAAAATGCTGTTAGCCAAAGAAGCAATTTGATCAGGACAATCTTCAGCATTGTACTCGGGCTCACGTCCCTGTGGTAGAGAATGAAATAAGGACTATCCCCCATAACACGGTGGTATCCTGTGTTATAGACAAAGTACCGCAAAAAAGCAACATTAAGTCCCATTCAGACGGATTATCTGTCGCTATTGTTCTAAAGAATGTGGACAATGGTTGCATTCACACGCTCCACAATCCCGTTACTAGAAGGATGATATTGAGGGTGGGGGGGGGGGGGGGGTTGTGCTCCATGTGTACCGTAACTGAAATTTCACTAAACACTTTATTTACAAATTCTGAACCACCATCAATGATTACTTGTTCTGGGACACCAACCATACTTAATAAATAATGGTTGCTCCTCGTGTAACAAGGATGGCCGGCCCAAGGGCCACCTCGGCGTGGATTTGTTTGAGGTGTAGCAGCTGTCGCCAACACAACAACCACACCCTGCGTTAACGAGTTGCATGACCCAGTGCCAAGAAATAGTCCAAGAAGACCGGGCAAACTCGCCAACTGCACTGGCTAACAATTACCCCGGAACACAATCCGCAAATCGATTGACATCGAGGTCCCCAATTACAGTTCGGTAGACTGTTTTAGCTTCCTTATTCATTAAGGGCACAGCTATAGTGTATCTTAACACGTCTATCACGCTAAGAATCCAGCACTGTTTGTGCTGCATAAACAAGTTCGTCAGTTAAAGTTTCCTTCCTTATATGCTGTGTTTTTCTCCTTTAAGATCTTTCCTTGGCGTTTTTTAAGTCGAGTTGTCTCCACCCCCGTTTTGATGTGTTTGTATCACTGTTATCTGTGTTGTTGTCAGGCTGTAATTTTATATCCTTATCTAGCCATGAACTATTTTCTTGGAGAAACCTCTTTCTCATTTATGCCAGGGGTCTTAAAGTTATTTTTGAAATTTTTTTTATCTGAGGCTGTCATTGTTTTCATATGATTGAATCTATTTTGATGTTCTTCTATGACTGCTGAAACAACTTGATCGAAGCTATGCTAAGAGTCGTCATCTGAAAGGGATGAGTAGTTTCAGTAATCGTCAATCTACACTAGTCATCGTTAAATGAGAAGAGGTTTTCTATGTTTTAAGGGTAACAATTATATTTTGTTTTGATATTCGGCGTAAGTTTAATCTTATTTTATGGATCTTATTTAATTTATGAATCATTTATACATCTTTGGGTGTGCTGCGTTTGTATAGAAATTATCCATCTTGCCTTGCGCTACTAATATTATTCTAGGAGGTTAATGCAGTATTTATCGGTGGGCGTCACGTCACGTCAGCCCTTCTACACCCTGACTTTGCTTGGTTCCTGGGTCTTGCATACATCCTCCTGTCTTGCTCATCGATTAACTTAACCCGCGCCTTGAATTTCTGGGTTTTCTTCTTAACTTTGTCGACCGCTGCATGGTTCATGTGTAGTGGTCTTGTATTCCTGGAGGCACTGGGTTTGGTCTTGGATATATATTTATCGAAAAAATAGTTCACTTTACTTGCTATGATATTCAGCGTAGTGTCTGCGTTCTTATACCTCAGAGTGAGTCAGGCCAGTGGATACCCCTCATCCCCTCCCTCATCCCGTCGTAACTTCCCTTGTAATATTTGCATCTTGGCCTGGTTTTGTCGTGAACCAAGTAACAGTTAAATCTGAAGGACAACGTTATGTGGTGACTGGTGTCAATGGGGGCTAGGTGTTCCAGCTTGGCCACCACACCCTCCTGGTTTGTTATGATGAGGTCCAGTGGCTTGGGTGTTTGCTCCCCTCTGTAATGCGTCGGGTCCTTAACATGTTGGAACAGAAAACTATCTCAAAGTTTCTACAAAAAGAGTAGCGGGGCTATTTAAGTCATTTGGCGTGGACTCCTTTCTCCAGTCGATGTCGCCGTAGTTAAAGTCCCCATGATAAGGAGGTGGCTTGAGTTGAGCATCGCTGCGTAGTCTATTAAGGCTCTTAAGTTCCTTTGGTTTAGTAAGCTACAGTTTGGGGATCTGTAGATACGCTGGACAATAAGTATGTCTCCCCCCTTAATTTAATTTTACACCACTTGGATTCTTCAAAAACATCCTCTCCCTGTACCCTCACCTTGCTGGCTCTAAGGTCTTTCCTAGCACAGATAACCACACCCCTCTTGCAAGTTTCTTAAGAAAGGTTTGTATATAAGTCATATACGTCAATACTGAACTCACATTACTCTGGGTCGATTCTCCTGTTCTTGTACAACAGTTCGACAACTCCTACAATATCTGGTTGGTGTACTCTTAGTAGTGTTTCAAACTCCTCTCTCTTATCAAGGAACGTGTCAGTATTAGTGTACATGACTTTCAAGCCGGAATTTGTTCTCGGTAACGTCTCTGCTTTTGGTAGTGACTCCGGCCCTAATGCTGCTGATTTTATCCAAGCACTAAATAAACCATATATTTATTTTCATAATTTCTTTCTATTCGAATAAAGATTTTACTTTATCCATCAAATTTTATGCTAATGTCTAATAATTAAACATTTAATATATAACATTTTGTAGTTCGCTTGTTCATTTTTTTTTTATAATCCTCATTAGTTGGCCAAACATGATAGGCTGAGTGGCGAGTTGGTAAAAAAAAATTAACCCCCCCCCCCCCCAACCACCACGGGCCATCCCAGACAACAGCTGAAACCAATTACAGGCTGGCCACCTCTTGTCACAACAGCATACCAGTCGACGCCTCCCACACTGTCTCATCTAGTTACTGTCCCAAGATGTTACTTTCTCATCCAGTTACTGTCGCATCCGAGAACTGCCCTAAGGTGTTACTGTCTCATCCCGCCACTGTCCCAAGGTGTTACTGTCTCATCCCGCCACTGTCCCAAGGTGTTACTGTCTCATCCCGCCACTGTCCCAAGGTGTTACTGTCTCATCCCGTCACTGTCCCAAGGTGTTACTGTCTCATCCCGTCACTGTCCCAAGGTGTTACTCTCACCTACAGTAGTTACTGTCCCAACTTATTACTTCCTCATCCAGTTGCTGTCCCAAAGTATTACTGTCCCAAGTAGTTACTGTCTCATCCGATTACTGTTGCAAGGTGTTACTGTCCCAAGTAGTTACTGTCTCATCTACTTACTGTCCCAAAATATTACTGTCTCATCCAGTTATTTTTCCAAGGTCTTACCGTTGTTACTGTCTCATCCATTTGTTGTCCCAGAGTATTACTGTCCCAAGTTGTTACTGTCTCATCCAGTTCTTGTCCCAAGTAGTTACTGTCTCATCCAGTTCCTTTCCCAAGTAGTTACTGTCTCATCCAGTTCCTGTCCCAAGTAGTTACTGTCTCATCCAGTTCCTGTCCCAAGTAGTTACTGTCTCATCCAGTTCCTGTCCCAAGTAGTTACTGTCTCATCCAGTTCCTGTCCCAAGTAGTTACTGTCTCATCCAGTTCCTGTCCCAAGTAGTTACTGTCTCATCCAGTTCCTGTCCCAAGGTGTTACTCTCATCCAGTTACTGTCTCATTCAGTTATTGTCCCAAGGCATTACTGTTTCATCCAGTTACTGTCCCAAGGTGGTACTGTCTAATTCAGTTATTGTCCCAAGGCATTACTGTCTCATCCAGTTACTGTTCCAAGGTGGTACTGTCTCATCCAGTTACTGTCCCAAGGTGTTACTGTCTCATCCAATTATTGTTCCAAGGCATTACTGTCTCATCCAGTTACTGTCCCTTTCAGTTACTGTCCCAAGGCATTACTGTCTCATTCAGTTACTGTCCCAAGGCATTACTGTTTCATCCAGTTACTGTCCCAAGGTGGTACTGTCTAATTCAGTTATTGTCCCAAGGCATTACTGTCTCATCCAGTTACTGTTCCAAGGTGGTACTGTCTCATCCAGTTACTGTCCCAAGGTGTTACTGTCTCATCCAATTATTGTTCCAAGGCATTACTGTCTCATCCAGTTACTGTCCCAAGGTGGTACTGTCCCTTTCAGTTACTGTCCCAAGGCATTACTGTCTCATTCAGTTACTGTCCCAAGGCATTACTGTTTCATCCAGTTACTGTCCCAAGGTGGTACTGTCTAATTCAGTTATTGTCCCAAGGCATTACTGTCTCATCCAGTTACTGTTCCAAGGTGGTACTGTCATCCAGTTACTGTCCCAAGGTGGTACTGTCTCATTCAGTTACTGCCCCAAGGTGTTACTCTCATCCAGTTACTGTCCCAAGGTGTTACTGTCTCATTCAGTTACTGCCCCAAGGTGTTACTCTCATCCAGTTACTGTCCCAAGGTGTTACTGTCACTTTCATTTACTGTCCCAAGGTGGTACTGTCTCATCCAGTTACTGTCCCAAGGTGTTACTGTCTCATCCAATTATTGTTCCAAGGCATTACTGTCTCATCCAGTTACTGTCCCAAGGTGGTACTGTCCCTTTCAGTTACTGTCCCAAGGCATTACTGTCTCATTCAGTTACTGTCCCAAGGCATTACTGTTTCATCCAGTTACTGTCCCAAGGTGGTACTGTCTAATTCAGTTATTGTCCCAAGGCATTACTGTCTCATCCAGTTACTGTTCCAAGGTGGTACTGTCATCCAGTTACTGTCCCAAGGTGGTACTGTCTCATTCAGTTACTGCCCCAAGGTGTTACTCTCATCCAGTTACTGTCCCAAGGTGTTACTGTCTCATTCAGTTACTGCCCCAAGGTGTTACTCTCATCCAGTTACTGTCCCAAGGTGTTACTGTCACTTTCATTTACTGTCCCAAGGTGGTACTGTCTCATCCAGTTACTGTCCCAAGGTGTTACTGTCTCATCCAATTATTGTTCCAAGGCATTACTGTCTCATCCAGTTACTGTCCCAAGGTGGTACTGTCCCTTTCAGTTACTGTCCCAAGGCATTACTGTCTCATTCAGTTACTGTCCCAAGGCATTACTGTTTCATCCAGTTACTGTCCCAAGGTGGTACTGTCTAATTCAGTTATTGTCCCAAGGCATTACTGTCTCATCCAGTTACTGTTCCAAGGTGGTACTGTCATCCAGTTACTGTCCCAAGGTGGTACTGTCTCATTCAGTTACTGCCCCAAGGTGTTACTGTCCCTTTCAGTTACTGTCCCAAGGTGTTACTGTGTCAACCAGTTGCTGTCCCAAGGTGTTACTGTGTCAACCAGTTACTGTCCCAAGATGTTACTGAGTCATCTAATTGCTGTCTCAAGGTGTTACCGTCCCTTTCAGTTTCTGTCCCAAGGTGTTACTGTGTCAACCAGTTGCTGTCCCAAGGTGTTACTGTGTCAACCAGTTACTGTCCCAAGATGTTACTGAGTCAACCAGTTGCTGTCTCAAGGTGTTACTGTCCCTTTCAGTTACTGTCCCAAGGTGTTACTGTGTCAACCAGTTGCTGTCCCAAGGTGTTACTGAGTCAACCAGTTGCTGTCTCAAGGTGTTACTGTCCCTTTCAGCTACTGTCCCAAGGTGTTACTGTGTCAACCAGTTGCTGTCCCAAGGTGTTACTGAGTCATTCGTTTACTGTTTCACGCTAACTGTATTATGACAAAGCAATATTCATGACTAAGGGTCCTGTACTTTGCCTCATTACCCCTGATGTTGGCCGCGTCCACCGCTGGTTACCAGAGGCCAGGTCGTATATACAGAAACAGTAGATATATCAAAAGTGTTGTCGTATTACCACTTGCTGTCCCGCCAGTCTCCGATAATTTCCCGATGATCGTTATCAGTATATAGACAACACAACAGGCAGGTAGATTTCCACCAGGTCACAGAAACCCTTGTGAACTGTATTCTTCTTCAATAATCTCTAAATCTTCACAAAACTGTTCACAGGATATGTCTTTACCACTGGACTTCTCATTTCGAATGCACTATATACATTCAGCTCAATACCAGTGTACAATTCCTTAGTCTTTTCACTTTATATCACTCACAACAATTCCACAATACTTGAACAATTATCTTAAGCTGTCACTTTGCTTTTACTTCACACACTGAGCAGAAACGGTCGACTACTTCCCCTATGATGATGATAATGAAGTAAAGTGGCAAATGACTTTGCCCTGGGAGAGGAGAGGAGGAAAGCATAGAAACGGGAAGTAAAGTAGTAGGTGGTGATAGCAGGTGGGCTGTCCACCTCGCTGAGACGAGTTGATTGGTTGGGGTGGTGGCCACACACAGCAGACGCCCGCCCGCTCAAGGGAGGCAGGGGGGGGGGGGGAGGCTAAGCTAGCCAGGCATTGTTAGTGTAATGGGTGTTAATTTATGTTTGTTAGATGGTGGTGTGGGCAACTCGCTGGTGCTTATATACCTCTCCTCACTCCTCAGACTCCCCAGATCATTCTAGTGCCATCCAGGCATTGTAGGTCAGAATGCGATATGCCTGGAAATTTCTAGAATGATCTAGGCTCACAATACATAAATCATAACAAAATTTATCCAATATAATCCATTCTAGAAAATTCTTTCATAGGTAATACATCAATATATACAAGGAAATATCCCCAAATTTGCCAAAGTAACTGTTGCTTGGAATAGAAATAATCAGAAAACATAGTTCACAAAACTATACTCTAATACTAAATTATGCCTCTTCATAACAGTACAGGACTGTATTTTATACTTGCAACCTCTCTTCCTTGCACTCTGGGAGAGATAAGTTGATAGGCGTCAGTACTGTACAGTACTATTTTTTACACATGGCTGTGAGGTGTTCAGGTGATTCTGTTCCAACTTTTTTGGTAGGGTTAATTGTTTAAGTTAAACTTGAGCTGGTTTGTCCTATTAATATTAGTCCTGTTTAATATGTAGTGTAGTTTAAAGGCTGGCAGGGTGTACTACTGTACTGTAAATACAGTACATCACCTGTTGTCTGCTACGCTGCACAGGAGTAGATAATTAAAATCATGTGATTATGTTAAAACTGATGATGAAAGTGTTATATAGAGCACCCTGTGTGTATGTTTGGCAGGTATGGGGCTTTCGGTTTCTGGAAGCCATGCTTCTTGTGCTTGGCTTTGGCTTCTTAACTCTCTAAAGGCTTCGGCTTCGAAGCCAAAGGGATAGCATCTTCGCAAGTGGTTGAGTCATTGCGCTCGTAGTATTTAGTCATTATACTCATGGGGTTAAGTCATCGTATTCAAGGGGTTATGTTTTTCTGCTCATAGAATTAAATCTTTGTACTCATGGGGTTAAGTCATTGTATTCATAGGTTTAAGTCACTGTACTCACAATGTTAAGTTGTCCTACTCATGGGGTTAAAATAATAAATAAGTTATAATATAAATATTGTAAACTAAAATAATGAATGTAGGCTATTTATAAATTCTCTCCGTCTCTCTCTTTCAGGTCAATGCGGCTACCGGCGTCAGCATCGTAGTATGGTAAGAGTGGGAGGCTGCCACTAGTCTTATGGATTTTGAAAGACTTTTTTTGTACGTTTAAGATTTTGAAGGGGATTAGATTGTTGACGAGCCTATCCGTCCATCCATTCATCCATCTTTGGCGGGTCTGTGAAAACAATTTGGTGACTGCTTTCGCTAATTCTAGTTGCCCTGTTAATGTTGTGTAAATTACCCGCCACTAACACTGTACACTTGACATTGTAGCGTAGTGTATAAGAACATAAGAATGGAGGAAACTCATATCCATCCAACCTATGTTTGAAGCTATCCAGCGTATTCGAGTTAATGATGATATTTGGTAACTTGTTCCACTCGTCCACAACTCTATTTCCAAACCAATGTTTACGTATTTCGCGCCTAAATCTAAATTTGTCTAATTTAAAACCATTGTTACGAGTTCGCTCCTGGTTGGATAGTTTGAGTGTAATGTCCCCTTTGTTCAGTCCTGACTTACATTTATACACCTCTATCATATCGCCCCTCACTCTATGTCTCTCGAGGGAGTGCAAATTAAGATACTTTAACCTGTCTCTGTACTCAAGGTTCCTAATGCCCGGGATTAGTCTTCTCATTCTCCTCTGAAGTCTTTCCAAGGATTCTATATCCATTCTGTAATACGGTGACCAGAATTGAACTGCGTAATCCAAGTGAGGTCTCACAAGCGCAAGATATAGTTTTAAGATGACCTCGCTAGTCTTGTAACTTACACTCCTATGTATAAACCCAAGTATTTTAGAAGCCTTGTTTCGAGCAAATACACATTGTTTACTTGGCTTAAGATTCCTTCTTATCATTACTCCTAAATCTTTCTCTCAGTTGAATTTCTCAATAACATCGTTGTTCATCTGGTATCTGGTTTCCCTGTTTACATCTCCTATACTGAGTACTTTGCATTTGTCCACATTGAATTTCATCTGCCATTTTTCAAACCATTCGATTTTTTTTTAGATCTTCCTGTAGTTTTGCGGAATCCTAGTCAGATTTAATTACACGCCTTACTTTACTGCCATCAACAAATTTACTTATGTTGCTGTCAACGCCGATATTTATGTTGTTTATGTACATAATAAATAATAATGGTCCTAGTACCGAGCCTGTATTATGCAGCAACTTCCCAACAAATATATATATATTTCATTAGCCCAATAAACACGCGGACTTCTACATACAATCAACACCTCAACCCGCCAGGATTCGAACCCACAGCCCACGAGCCCATGACTGTGACCGGGGAACGCTAACCGCTGGACCACCAGGATACTAAAAGCAGTCCTAGACTCTGTTATATTTCACACAAAGCCTGTTCCACGAGCTTAAGGCGCCGTGAACTTCCAATGGGGACTACCCGTATCACATTACTCTGACCACCTACGTGATACGGGTAGTCCCCATTAGAGGTTCACGGCGCCTTAAGCTCGTTGGACAGGCTTTGTGTGAAATATAACAGTCTAGGACTGCTTTTAGTATCCTGGTGGTCCAGCGGTTAGCGTTCCCCGGTCACAGTCATGGGCTGTGGGTTCGAATCCTGGCGGGTTGAGGTGTTTCCTTTCTCACCTCCGTTCAACATGACAAGATATATATCTTATACAAATACAACATACTAGTGACGTTGCTCCAAGGTGCTTCTTTAGAGGTCTTCTCTGCTTTAGGGCTTGGTGTTGTTGTCTGCCCTCACGGCGAGGCACGGGGGTATTTATATCTTCCTGCCGGTGTAGCAGTTAAAAGTGAAGCGTTGGGTAAAAATGAAGTGCCAGACGTACGACTCATTCGGACAGCGGCGGACAGTGGTCGGTTGCCTCAGTTGAAGTCAGTTCTGCTTAGGTGTTGGACGTGCTTTCTTATGACACGCACGTGCTTATACGTTTGGTATTGCTAAAATCATATTATTTTAATACAGTTTAGCGAGAGTTACCTTAAGGTCAGGATGTTGTGTGGATGATATTATATTAATACAATTTAGTGAGTGTTACCTTAAGGTCAGGACGTTGTGAGTGTTACCCTTATATATATATATATATATATATATATATATATATATATATATATATATATATATATATATATAATTTTTTTTTTACTTTAGGACATAGAGCGCCCCAAATTATAAACATTTAGACCTCCCTCTTCTGAGCATTTTGAACCCCACATATAACAGGCGGAAATGGATAAAAGCGACACAATTGAATTTAAATGATTTTACGTAGTTTTAAGTGTTCGTCTGAGATGTTATCATTGGTAAACAACCCCAAGGGACTCTGTGAAACATTTAGATCTCCCGATGCTGATCATTTTGAACCCCATATATTCCAGGCTAGAAGGAAGGTGTGGGTGTGCTTATTTATGATGTATGGGCCAAGTGTATGGTTGATTTTCCACTGGTCTGCATTTTAAGAAAAGTAGAATTTTTAAAACTGAGACGTGATTCTGATTCGCTTTTTATCAAGGATTTAAAAAAATAAACTTTGTTTTGCTCTAGCACGTCACACTTTATTATCAATAAGACAAGATAATACAACTTGTACATATACAAATAGAACATACAAATATGACAAGATAATATAACAAGATACTGTAACTTATACATATACAAATACAACATACAAATATGACACGATAATATAACTTATACATATACAAATACAACATACATATATGACACGATAATACTGATAAAACAATTCAGTAGGCTTCAAAGTTAACTAAACCTAAAGATTATTGTGATTAAGGCTATTTGTCTGCAAATACATAAATAAATTATATACAGTACAGTATATGAATATGTATGAACATAATATTAGGCTTCTGGGATGAGTGAAACTTTTTTTCGATTTTCTGGCAATCTTTTCACTGGCACAATTTCTCTTCAGCATCCAGCACTAGTCTGCCATTATGTTCACATTCCACCTTCCTTGATACCTATTTTCCATTTCCTTGATGTCCTGGTGAAATCTTTCGCCTTACTCTTCACTTAAACTACCCAAATTTTCAGGAAAATACTCAACATTGGAATGTAAGAAATGCACTTTTACACTCATACTGCAGACCATGTTTTTAAAGTTATTCAACATACCTTCAACAATGTTTTGATAGTTTAGATCTTTTCTATTGCCAAAAAAACTATACACAACATTCTTGAAACTACTATTTCATGCTTCTTTCTCACACTGGTTCATTGATTCTTCAAATTGGTGGTCCATCATTAAGTTTCGGATTTGAGGGCCCACGAAAATGCCAGCTTTGATTTTTTCATATGTATCTGATGGAAATTACCTACATATGTACCTGAAACAATCACTTTTCATATCTAGGGCTTTTACATATTGTTTCGTTAACCCTAATTTAATATGCAGAGGAGGCAACAGCACTTTCTTAGGGTCAATCAATGGATCATGTAGATTATTTTTTTAAACCTGGCACAAAAGCCTGTCTACAGTAGGTGGCCAATGTTTTTTGTCCCAATGTTCACGTCTTGCTCTGCAGTCCCACTCGCACAAAAAACATGGCATTTTCGTGTATCCACTCTGTTGACCAAGCAACAAAGCATTGACTTGGAAATCCCCACAAACCAACCAACATGATTTTTATAATGAACTTTCTCTAGAAGTATCTGCAAATTTTCATAAGTTTCCTTAAGATGAACTGAGTGAGCCACAGGAATTGATGAAAATACATTCCCATTATGAAGTAAAACTCCTTTGAGACTTGTTTTTGAAAAATCAATGAACAACCTTCATTCAGTAGCTGTATAGGTAATGCCAAAATTAGTGAATTAAAGCAGACACATTACTACAATAAACTAAGGAGCCTTCCTCTGAAAAAAAATTAACTAGTTCTTGTCCCTTTGCTCAATAACTTCTTTGATTTTAACCTAGATCCTAAAAGTTCAGCAGACTCCTTTGGTAAATTCAAATCCCTAACCAAATCGATAAGTTCACTTTGGGTAAACACCTCCGGTACATCACCAATAATTTCAGGTTGATAAACATCACTTCCGATATCTGACGATGAATCATGGTCAGATTCTGATGACAAGGAATGCAACACATCTGGCGGTATGGGGACTGGAACCTCAGGACTATGTGGAACTGGTCTCATGGCAGATGGAATCTTGGGATAAATGATTCCTTGTTCATTTTTTTTAATTATATCCCTCTTCCTTCACAGAGCAAAAAAAAAAAAAGGGTCATCACCTTGATTTTTAGGCTCCCGCCATACCATAGGGACTCCAAATGGCATAACTTTTTTCTTACCATACTTCCACATTCTTCAAACTTCAACACAAGCGTGACATACTTTATGTGGCGCCCATGGTTTATCTAAATCACCTATTTTCACCCCAAAGTAGGCAAAATATGCATTTTCCATGGATGCGATTATTTCTTGTTGCTTGCTCAACAAAGCACCCACATATGTAGCAGAATACGTTTGGATTGTTCAAACATCCACGAGAAAACATAATTACAACAGGAATGGTATCTTAGAGCAAAACAAGGAGATTTAATATTACATCCACGAGGAAAGGAAACAACTTGGTTAGGTAATCCAATAACAAAAATTCTCACGACTTGTAATAGGAGCCCTATACACAGCACCAATTCGTATATTTTTCCTTTTCATAATGATCTCGCACCATTCCGCTTTATCATACAAATGACCATTCAAGAAATTTACTTTGCCGACAAGAGAAATAAGAGAATTCCTCACTAATATAACCACACCCCTACCAGGTTCATTCTGCACACCATCGAATTTACTATTTAACTTTCACTAAAAAAACGGATAAACTTTTATGTTTACTAATAAATTATATTTAAAAATCGCATGGAAGTCGAATACAGTATAATGCTACCATCAGTCGCTACTCACCAACTCTGCTCACTACAGAATCTCAGAGCGTTCTGCCGGTTGTGCCGTACGATATGTTGGGCAAACACTTCATTTTCACCTAGACTTCACTTTTAACTGCTACACCGTATCAAAAAGTCAACGTGAAAAGATGAGAAACGCTGCTGATTGGGCTGAGGTGAAGGCGACAACTGGCCAATCACCGCGCAGTTCGAACTCAAGGGCTGATTTGTGGAACTCGACGCTGGTTGGCTGGGAAGCGGACGGTAAGTGACCAATCAGCAGTTGTAGGGGAGAGTATCCACTACTGTATATCACTCTCGGTCATTTCTCGAAGATGCAACCAAGAAAAATACACTTTATAAAAATTTCTTAAAGAGAAGGTTTACTGTGATTATTTGTCTTTGTTGGTTGATGTTATGCCATTATGTGTGTTCTCTATACTTAATGGTACATTAATATTGTAAATATTTGTAACATAAGGAGATACGTGTCGTCTGGCCCGAGAGTTACTGTGCACCCGAGCTCGCACACACCACACCCTAGAATAGAGAATGTGTACTTTTATCCTCTTCACCACTGATCGGCTCGTTAGCCGCTTGGGCGATCGGTCACGTCTCTGTCACGCACTGTTGGCAAATACTAGTCATGTACTGGCTCTCTGTTACGCGCTGTTGGCATGCACCGGCTCCTGAATGTATCTGAACTTGCTCCAGTGTTGGCCATGTCTTGTCTTCAAAGAGCTCACACTCGGTGCAGTCACCACACTCTGGCAGAGTGTTCCAAGAGTTCACAACTCTCACTTCGTAAAAGTTAATCCTCACAGTTATCCGGACTTGCAGCTTCTTCAATCTTGAGCTGTGACCCTTTGTGCGGCGAGCGTCCGCCAGCTCCGAGTAAGGACACTCGACTTAGTAGTGCCCCTTGAGATGCTTATACACCTCAATTAGGTCACCCCTTGCCCGTCTGTAGTATAAGCTAGGCAAGTTCAGGTGCTCCAATGTCTCAGGGAAGCTGAGGTGCCGAAGTGCAATCACCAGTCTGGTGGCCCTCCTTTGAACATTTTCAACCTTGGGCTTATTTTAGTTTTCTAAGATTTAACTTTTATAATCTAATCAGCTTTGCAATGCAAAGATTAAATTGATGTCAAGTACACAGGCTGGCAATCACATTGTGGGCAGAGCCTCTTACCACAACATCCGTCCTACCACGAGTATTGCATGACACTTCAAAGCTTTCTTACAGTTGACAGGTTCTGCTCTCAAGATTAATGAGTTTTTAAATACAAAACTGACAATAATTTTAATACAGTCATCAGTTTATCTGATGATTGTGAATCAAAGCAATATGATTTCAGTGGTAAGTAGAACTCTTGTATGTCTCACAGGGCAGAGACAAGATGCTCATTCTCCCTTTCAAACTCTACACTCCGAATAATGTGACAATTACATTAATTTACACTTAAAGTAAATATGCAGTTGAAGCTTTTAACATCACTCACAATGGATCTTGAATGTTTCAGCTGTAAGCTGGCATCTCTATCTTACAGTAACACTGACACATTCATTCGTAAATTTAAATTTACGAAGATCAACATGAGAGACGAGAGATCTGAAACACAAGAGAAAACGGACATCTCAGTCTATTGAAGCGGATGACAGAAAACGGATGTCCTAGTAGGGGAACTCAGGAAGTAAGTTATGGCTATTGAGTGTAATCTGAATCATCTTAATTTACGTTAACTAACATGTATGATTGTGGTCATTACATCACCTGAAGTGTTGTGAGCATAACCCGAGGATGGCTAAAGTTGTAATTTCTTGCAGAAGATGAGACCTGGATTCATAGCTCTGACCAGGAGTCTAATACTGAATGGACTTCTCCAACCCCAAAATCCCTATGCCAACCTTTTGCTGGCATGATCATGGCCTAGGTTTTCTGAGATACCAAGGCTTTTTCGCTGATTGACTAGGTGCAAAAAAGAACGATGATCACTGATGATTGTTACACTGGCCTAATGCAGAAACTGTGTGTGTGATGTCCAACAAGGAAAGTGATGGGGAATGCTGGCTAAAGGTGTGCTTCTACTCCATAACTATGCACCAGACTACAAATACTGTGTCATACTGGTGTTTGTTCATGGCTGTGGTTTCAAGCATCTTGACAGCCTAGCTGTGGCCCCCAAAGTGACTGTTATCTGTTTCCGGATTTGAAAGTCCCATCTCTAAGGGTGCTGTTTATACTTTTACTTTTATCCTCTTCGCCACTGATCGGCTTGTTAGCCGCATGGGCGATCGGTCTCTTGGTCTCTGATTACTTTTCCTTTTCATTTATCTTCACCAAAAGATCGGCTCGCTAGCCGCCCGAGCGATCGGTCACGTCTCTGTCACGCACTGTTGGCAAATACTGGGCATGCACCGGCTCCTGAATGTACCTGAACCCGCTCCAGTGCTGGTCAAGTCTTGTCTTGAAAGAGCTCACACTCGGTGCCGTCACAACACTCTCTGGTAGATTGTTCCAAGAGTTTACAACCCTCACTCCGAAAAAGTTTGCCCTCACGGTTTAGGATGATGAGGGACTGAAGGAAGCTAGTGGGGCAAGCTTTGAGGAGTTGTCAGACTACAATCACATTGTACAGTACAGGATAGGACAAGTGGAGCACGATTATTGAAGTTAAAGGAGACTGTGTTTAGGAATTAAATGGTGTTTGGTTCTGGCATTTTATTTCATACTGTAACCAGTATAAACTGGTACTGTGCAGTCTTTAAACTGTAGAATTATTATTTCAGTGTTTTAATTTTCGAACAAAACAGGGCCATTGATATATATATTTTTTTCAGACGGGCCGGATTGCGTCCATGTTCCACTATGTGGTGGTGGCATTACTTGTGTTGGCATCTTCAGCGGTAGGGGAAAGTCTCCATCAGACTCTGCTGAGCTCCTCTCCCACCCGTCATTTGCTGTCGTCTTTAAGTGTTGACCCAGTTCTTCGACAGAGTCGGGGTCTTACTCATGATCTAGACTTGACTCCTGTCCCAGTACATCTGTCATCTTTGTATGCATTGAGTAAAGCCACTGATAGTCTCAGTCAGGCCACTGATGGTCTCAGTCAGGCTGAGCCAACTCCAGTCTTACATCCATCACCAAGCAAAGACTCGGTCTATCAGTCAGATTCTGAGCCAGAGCAAGATTTTGACTTAACACCAACACATGAACTGCAGTCATCATCAGTCATTTCTCATAGTCATGCATCATATCCATTGCCCTCTCCCACCATAAACCCTTCCACCTATAAAATCACCCATAACATGTCAACACAAGCAGTAGCTGCGCCAAAGGTTAATGATCTCATAACCATAGAAAGTCATGCCTTAAGTCCTTACTCCTCTTCTAGTCATATTGTCATTCATCCCTCAGTTCCTCCATTTATTCCCTCACCTATTGATCCCTACCTCACCCATCTTAGTGAAACCATTCATGTGCCCATCAACAATGCTCTCTCCACCTCGGCCGTGCCACCTCACCACAATACAACGGCGCCTGAGGATGATTTATCTCGGCTGAACAGTTCCAGTAACATAAACAGTGCCACCATCTCACAAGAAGAATTTAACAGTATCTTAACACGGTAGGTGTTAATATTTGTATTGTCTTGAGTAATTTGAACTTAAATAAGTCCCTTTCTTGGTAGTACAGTACAGTACTGTAGTAAGCCTTGTGTTTTAAATATACCTGCTGTAACCTAGAGTGTTCTAGCTGAATATCAGTACCACAACGAATTGTTATTTGTTTTTAAATTTAGCTCATTGTTGTTTATTCTCTTAAGTCTATACAATTGTTTTATTTTGGTGTACTGTACAGTATATTCAGGTTATCTTGTGTGCTACATTACCTTTATGTACCGACCCTTCAGTTAAGGATAAGTAAAACGAACACTCGCCCAAGGGTGGATCCAGGGGAGGGTCCTGGGGCTAAGGACCCCCACTTTTCACCAGAAAATTCCAATATTTTTTAATTTATGCAATATTATACTCAGGCATTTTTGTGTAGTAAAAAGTATTTACTATTGACTTCAGAATATCTCCTAATATCAAGTGCACATGGCTTTAAAGTGGCCTAAAAATTCCCATGATGATCATATTTCACAAAAAATTATGGGGGGGGGGGGCTTACAGTGCCTGTCTCCCCCCCCCCCCCCCTCCCAGAACTTTACAGCTGGGTGGGCTTGCTGTGCTCACCATGTTCCCACACCTTGGAACCCCACCCCTTTTGATATTCCTGAATCTGCCCCTGTCGCCCCATTAGGTGATACTGTAATGTATGTACAGTCCCGGCCAAACTTCCCCAGTCAAGTAGTTTTGGCTAACCTGGTCAGAGACACACGCACAAACACACATGGCATGTGCCAGAAACCCCGATTATGTAAACAATCCAATAGAAGGCATCTAATGTGCATCTCCTCTATGAACTACACAATTATCGATGATCATTGGTAAATGGTAGAGTGTATGTTATACTGTATTGCTTTTGATATAACATTATCATTAATATTGGCCACTATCAGTCAGTAGCTAAAACACAATGCCTCGATCACTCATGTGTACCTCACCATACTTTCGAGTTTTAATGTAATACAGGCCCCCCAAATTCGTGGGGGTTAGGTTCTCAAAATGGCTGCGAATCGCCAACTCTGTGAATAACGTTTGTGGGCGGGGGGGGGGGGGTGGTTGTTACAATGTTACATTTTTACATGTGTACAAAGAAATGGATATTCCTTTTATGTGTTTGCCCTTAGGACAATTATTTCTTTCACCTGTACTGTATATATGTGTGTGTACACACCTACACACACACACACACACACAAAAAAATAAATAATAATGGGAAAATAATCTCACAAATAATCAGAAACAAATTTATTAAAAATGTGACAGTCTACCCTCAAGTTCCTGCTTTATTAATAAAGGAATAAAGTCGGAATGAACTTGAGGGTAGACTCTCACATTTTTAATAAATTTGTTTCTGATTATTTGTGAGATTATTTTCCCATTATTATTTATTTGTATGTGTATTGTGTGTGTGTGTGTGTGTGTCTACACACACACACATATACAGGTATACAATACAGGTAAAATAAATTACTTCTCTCAAGAATGAATGGCTTCCTGTCCCGACCGCAAAAATGCCGGCAACTTTAAAACTACCCACAGACATTCTTGGGTACATCCAGGGTGTCATCCGCGAATAATGGAGGACAGTGAAATAAAAATCCGCGAACTGGGGGGGGGGGGGGGGGCGTACTTGTATCCATGTAAAACAACTGTGCTGCCGTGCATAAAGAAAGGACATGAAATGTTTGCGGTGAGTTTTTGTCGTTTCATGTCATATTACATAAGTATGATGACTGGAATATAAAATGTTATGTCTTAGGAGAAATAAGTTACTTATATGTAACAAACAATTTTAATAAAAAAAGAAAAGAACATACGTTGTGTCTGCTAGACACTTGAATTGTGGGAACAACCCATTTTACAGCGTGTCTCTGTGCTCCTATACTTTGAACTACACCTCTTATTGGTTGATAATATTTCTCTTATGTGACTGCCGGGAGGACATATTATATATAGCACTATATTCATAGTAGAGAGGTTCATAATGGAAACTGGTGGTGGTGGGTGTATTATCCCTCTCCTATTGCTTTTATTAAAATTATTAATGATGTTTGTCTCATTGTACATGAAAGTTGATTGTTCTATGGGAATGACATATACTACAAAGAATTAATGCCATTCACCACACTTTTATCTTATCGGAGGTTATGGAGTGGTAAAACAGTAACCGTTTCCACCAGCTACAACCATGGGACACCAACACCACGATATCTCCCAGAGAGGGCAATTCGTCGGCATGCGTAACACTGGGGTTAAGTATCAGCAAGATCGCAAGGCAGATGGAAGTTCTTGAGATCGACAATATGGTGTTGGTTACAGCGGTGTGAAGAGTCTGGTAATTTAACAGATTTTCCCAGATCAGGGCGGCCTGGAGTCGGACCTAGACTGACCAGCACAGCAGATGATGCGAGGATTGTGGCAAACATTTGTCACCATCCTTTCACCACAGCGGTGGCCATGACGGAGTGACTGCACTTGGAGGTCTCGGCTAGGACAGTTAAGTGATGGCTCCAGAGGTCTCGGCTAGGACAGTTAAGTGATGGCTCCAGAGGTCTCGGCTAGGACAGTTAAGTGATGGCTCCAGAGGTCTCGGCTAGGACAGTTAAGTGATGGCTCCAGAGGTCTCGGCTAGGACAGTTAAGTGATGGCTCCAGAGGTCTCGGCTAGGACAGTTAAGTGATGGCTCCACCATGGAATTGGGATCCACCTCCGAGTCTCTGCTGCGTGAGACGGGGGGGTGTTTACATGGTGTTTTCTGTTGTCTTTCATATCATCACAGAACCCTGTCATATGTAAAGTTAATATCTCAAATGTGGCACTTGATTATAGTACTAAAAATGGTAGTAAGATTGTCAATGAAATGTGACACTGATGATAAGTAGGAACGAGAGGACAAATTTACTTCGCCACCTCACTCTTTCTGTCCTGCTGTCTGGAACCATCACCAACCCTCTCTCCTATCAGGAACCCTCTTTGCTATCACTTGAAATTAAGTACTGTCTCTCTTTATGCAGTATTTTTTATATCTGTCCTCCTGACACTCACATAAGACCACTCTTGTCATGGATTCATGGTGTAGTTCAAAGAGGATGTGCACATAGACATGCCATAGAATGGATTGTTCACATGATAGAGGTGTCTAACAGACAGTGTAGTGCGGCATGTGTGTGCGGAAGCATTTCGTCTGTGATCGCAATTACATTGGTTTTCGTCATTCAATTAGGTCGAAATAATTATTAATGGTATTCATTAGTTTATTCCTGATATTGCTGGCAACATGGCAATCTAGGCATGAAACGCACCCTTTAAACCACAGAGTGACGCTTAAACTATGACCCGGTAGTTCCATCATGTGTGTTCGTGCGTGCTTGTCTCTGACGTTGTCACATAACCAGGCTGGCCAAAACTCCTTGGCACAGGACTTTTGACCAGGACTGTATCTTCCTTCATGAATATCTTTGGACTGTTGTAGAAAATATCATCAGTTTCATCTATACTCCATCAACTTTGACTTAGACTAGTGGTCCACCAGTGTCACAAATGTTAACAGTTAGGGTCAGCCATACTGTGTAGCACTTTTATCACAAAATTCATCCTTGGCTTTACATATACCTAATACTATACAGTAGATGAAAAGTTAAAATGTTACCTCTTAGCAAGTAGAACACAAACACAACCATGAAAATACTTATTAAGGGGTTTATGACACTGTATTGTACTGGGTGATCAAATTTAGTGCTAAATTATCCTGTTCAGTAAAAAGTTATTAAATATAGTTGTGCTGAAATATCAAATATCATGGATCCCAGTCAGTGAAAAACCTGGAAATTTCATGGAAATGCCATGAAAAAATAGAAAAAATTAAATGGCAACTTTCCAGTACAGTACTTATGACTGATTTTTTTTAATAAGCTGCATTGTGCATACTTTGCCTGTTACATATTTCCCTCCAGGGTTCAAAATATCCATATTATGTACAGGTATATGTCGAAGGTAAGAACCCGGGAGAACATTTTCTTTTTGGGTGATGGAATTTAGTGACAGTGTTCCCAGTTACTTATTGTTATCTGTTTCAGCTCCAACTGTATATAATACATAATGCAGTACAATACTGTATCTTCAACAATATTTACTCTGCAGTACAGTATATTTAACCTGCTCGGTCATAATTACATGAGAGGAATTTTTGTACACGTAAGATTTATGCTTGTTGTTATCACACACCCATACAGTTATGTAGAGCAGGTCACATTTGACAATGATACACCGCCAAACATTAACTAGATTTAGTGCTGAATTATCAATATTTTTTGCTTAATACCTCACTGTACCATACTTGATTCATCATAGTATTGTACTGTATTCTTATAAATTAAATACTGTATACAGTTCAGTACTAAACAATTAATTATAAATACTGTACATGACTCTCACCCTGACTAATTAGCTTACTTAATCATGATTGGTAGGAAATTGCTTGATCTTTCAGACTGGTAGTAGCATATGGTTATGGATGTACAGCTCAATACACTACAGTACAGTACATTTTTATTGTTCAGCATAACTTGCATGGAACAAGGACCTCCCTCATATGGAAAGTCTTATTCTTGTTATGCATCTGTGGTGTTGATACTTTACGGTGTTTTGTTATTCTTTATGCCTGTGTGTACAGTACAGATTTTGTTTGTATAACATGAGTTGGTACTACTGTATAGAGAGCAGGCTAGGGGTTTTATACAGGAACGTTACTGTTGATATTGGTGGTACAGGGATAACGTTCATATATCATGGGTTTGAGTCCTGCCTGGTCTGGAGGATGTCACTTAGCAGTACTGTACAGTACCTGTCAAGGAGAATGGAGTCAAAATTTCATCATTTCCACTACATATCAGCTTACTAGCCATTCAGGTGATCTGTCACTTCTCTTTTACTTTGTTGTAACCTTCATTGTCCTGTGTTATTACTGGAGGAACTAGAGTAAAGAGTATCTTGAGAAACTTTATGATGCTAGGAAGGGTCACATTAAGATAGCACTCTTCTCACATGTGACCAAGGCTGGGGATTGAACCCGGGAGTCATTAATGAGGGGTAAGCGTTCTACCGTTGTACTACCACCATCCTGTTGGTAGGGTTGAAATAATACAGTAAATTATTGTGAATTAAATCTATATGATATAAACTGAGGCATACTTTACTTTATATGGACTTAGATGTAAATAACAAGGAAATTCTAAATTTCAGATTTAGCTTAGATGCTCTGCAAGCAACTCAGATAGCTGAGCGATTAGGTCTAGCAGGGGCTGGAGTGGCCGAGCTAGAGCATGAATTGATGCTAGGAGGAGACCTACAGGGTCCTGGAGGACCCAGTGACAGACCCCAGGCACTGCCTCTAGGACGCAATGTTCGCACCTTACCTCAGAGGAGAATGGATTCAAGTTAGTAAATAATAAATATACTGTAGAGTATGGAGACTTCACAAAAATATGCTGTAATATATGAAATCTCGCTCTAGCTAAAAAAAATGTGATTGAATAAGTAATTTTTACAATTTCTTCAGACAAAACATTGTACAGTAAGACTAATGACTTGATGAACAAAGCTAGTACAGTACAGTACTGTATAAACTCTCTATTTTAGGTATTTCACGTGCCACCAAGCGACTGTTCTTGGGCGACCCATCTCTGTGTTACTCTGGAACTTGTGAATTCTTCCTCATGTGTTGGTTGGGCGGTGGTTTAATTGATGGTGGCTGTGGTGGCTTTCTCTTTGCCTGCTGTACCCGACCTAACCAGAGAGGACAACGAGGTCCAGAATCTTACCGAGAAGACACTGTGGGGCTTGTTCCTGTGAATTATGGTCCCATCAGGAATGATCAAGGTAAGTGCCTCAGGGGGTTGATGTTCTGTTTGCTCTCCTACTGCAGCAGGGCCGCATTAACAACGGTGCCCGAGGAGCCTGCCCTGAGCTTGCAAATATTTGTTATAATAATAATAGTAATAGTAATAATAATAATAATAATAATAATAATAATAATAATAATAATAATAATAATAATAATTAATTTAAAATTTGCAGCCCATTACATTGCATCATAAATAGTAAATGTTTGCAGTACTGTAAGGACACATTATATTAATTATATTAGTAATAGTACTAATGAATATATATGCTGGTATTTCTCAGTTTGCACTATCTTTTCATCTAAATATGAATGCTAGTGCAAAGAGCCCTCCCCACCCCAGAGCAGAAATACGTATCCGTTCAGTCTCGTTGTGTTCACGTTAGATCGCCACGTACCTGCTTGGGTGTGTTGTGTAAGAGCTGCTTGGCGTGACACTCATTGATTCATATTTATCATTGGATTTTATGTCTTTATAAAGTTTACTGTGCATTGGATGAATATGATTCTCTGCTTTAGAGTTATGGTATAACGTGAGTTTGGGGAGCTGCAAATATCTACCAGTCTACCTATGAATGAATTTTTTTTAATTTATGATATTTATCATATTCTATTCTGCATTTCAGGCATTCAGTTTCAGTTATTAAAATAATGAGTGGCAAAGGTTTAAGTGGAGCTGCAAAGCGCGAAGCCAGAAAACAAAAACAACAACAGTATTCTGCTGAACTTAAAAAAATAAGAAGTTACTTTTTTTTTTTTTTAATATAAACCAAAGTGAGAAAAAAGACTTGCCACACTGTAGTACCTCGTCTGCTGATGTTACACCTACAACTGACCAACTTGGCTGTAGTACCTCGTCTGCTGATGTTACACCTACAACTGACCAACTTGGCTGTAGTACCTCGTCTGCTGATGTTACACCTACAACTGACCAACTTGGCTGTAGTACCTCGTCTGCTGATGTTACGCCTACAACTGACCAACTAAACGAAGAGGACTTACCTGGCTGTAGTACCTCGTCTGCTACACATACAACTGACCAATCAAAGAAAAGTGATGAAATTAAACGGCATGAAATTCAGTACATTGAAACTGATCCTGGTAATGGAAAAGACCAATATCACAGGAACTTCAAATTTACTGGTCAAAGGCTGGGCCAGATACTTGTCAGCATCATGACTCTGGGTTTAAAGGAACATTAAGAGCGTATGGTTCAGGTGAGCATCAGAAATGCCGTTTCCTCCCTAAGTCTGCATTCTTCAGAACTGAGTAATGGCGAATCAGTAAAGTGAGAATGGTTATTCTTCTCTAAATCACAAGGTAAACTCTACTGTTTCACATGTTTGCTCCTCTCTAGTACATCTACAAGTTCACCATTTGTGCATGGTTTCAATGACTGGGCATACACCAGCAGAGCTCTTGGTGAACACGAGTGTTCAGTGAATCACAGAAAAACAACTCTAGCCTATGAACAGCGATCAAAAATCGGTAATTGTATTGACAGTGGACTCCATCATCAAATTGAAAATGAGAAGAAATATTGGCATTCATTACTTTTGCTTTTGGTAGAAGTAATAGAGTTTTTGAATGAGCGTTGATTAGCGTTCAAAGGATCTGATCAAGTCATAGGATCACCCCATAATGGTAACTTCTTAGGTATTCTTGAACTAATAAGCAAGTTTGATCCATTTCTGTCTGATCACATTTCACAGTGGAAATAAAAGCAAAGGAAATCCAAGTAACTTGAGCTCCACCATTTGTGATGAACTCATTTTGGTTAAGGGAAAAAAGGTTTTGTCAACTGTTTGCAAAGAGATTCAGAGAGCAAACTACTCCTTATGTTTAGATTCTACACCTGATACTTCAAGGACGGACCAACTTGCATTCACTATTCGGTATGTTTCTTCGTCTGGTGAACCAGTGGATCGTTTTTTGCTTTCCCTTCCCACCAGTAGTCACACTGGAGAAAATATGTGTGATAAGGTCCTGGACACATTGAATGAATTAGACATAGATATTCAAAATTGTCGTCGACAATCGTACTGTAATGCTGCCAATATGTCTGGGAAATATGAAGGTCTCCAAAGAAAAATCAAAGATTTAAATAATCTCATTGATTATGTACCTTGTGCTGCCCATTCACTGAACCTGGTAGGCGTCCATAGTGTTAGTTGTTTGGAAGCCATAAAATATTTTGGTTTGCTGAACAAACTTTATGCTTTCTGCTCAGGATCAACACATCGTTGGGCTATCTTGACAAAGGATTTCAGTTCAAATGAAAACAACAAGATTTTAACTTTAAAGCGCTTGTGAACTACGCGATGCTGAGGCTACAAAAACATTGTGCCTGAACTACAAAAGCCTATATGAAAACTTGAAAGACTTTGTGGCTTATGATGATGAACCTGAATCTATGAGGTCAGAGGCAAATGGATTAATTGCTGGCCTAGAAAAGCTTGAAACAGGTTTCATGGCAAAAATGTGGAATAGAATACTTATTCAGTTTAATAAAGTGAGCCTAACTCTGCAAAAGGAAATTGTGGATGTGTGGCTGCTGCCTGTATGCCGTGACATCACATGGGGGGGGGGGGGGGCCCCAATAGTGCGGCTGGCCACAGTTACAGTTCACTGCCTCAATACTTGTACATGTGTTCACTTCCCACACATACACACCCATGCTCTTCATTTTTCTTTTTTTTTTGTTTTATATATATATATATATATATATATATATATATATATATATATATATATATATATATATATATATATATATATATATATATACTGTATATATATATATATATACTGCATATACAGTGGTCCCTCGTTAACGAACACAATTCGTTCAAGAGGGTCGCTCGTTAACCGAATCCATTGTTTCAATGGGATATTGGGTAATTGGTTCCAGCTCACCGAAAAGTACACACAAAGTAAAAAAAAAATGCAGTAAAGTACACTTACTTTGAGGTGTGTATGTAGAAGGTTCCTGGTTGATGATGATGATGGGAATTAGAAGTAGGGGTGGAGGAGAAGGGAGAAGAGAGGGAAGTGGGGATGGAGGAGAAATCACCTTTCAGGGGACCCATGCTTGATGCTGTCATTTCACCCATAAAATTTTAAGTTCACTTGGTGTAATTCAAGACTATTTTATTTAAATCAACACTGCGCTGTGCTATATATTATCAATATGTTAACTAAATTTCAGAATGACCAATAATTTCAATGAAAAATGCAAAACATTCAAGACCAACAAAATAGATGTTCACTCCACTGTCAACAGAGAGAGCCCAACTGACGCCTGTTGGCTGAGTCAAGCGTCTGATGGGCACACAAAAAACTAGTTCCCTGTACTGCATATATTATCAATATGTTAAATAAATGTTAAAATGACTATTAATTTTAATTTAAAAAATGCAGAAATATTTAAGAGCACAACTTTCTTGATATTTACTCCACTGGAAATGAATGTAAACATAGAACAGATTACTGTACTGAATTGGCAGACTAGCCCATCAGCTGATGCTCACAACAAAACGTGTTGTTCGTAAGGATTTCGTTAATCAAAGGTTTTGTTCGTTAACCGAATTGAAGATCCTTATGGGAGGTAATTCACTAACCTAAATTTCGTTAATCGAACCGTTCGTTAACCGAGGGACCACTGTACTGTATACCGGTAATAGAATTAACATAACATTAAATATAAACTAAATACAGTATTGTACTGTACAGTATACTGTACAATAATAAATCGAATACTGTATTTTAACTTACTTTGAGGTGTGTATGTCGTATTCCCGACAGCTTTGCTTATATATCACACAGCTGATTGTAGTGGCAGTCAATGTTAAGAGTGCATTCGTTCTAATGCCTTCTTCATGTTTCAAAATAATTTCTGTACTGTATATTATCAATATGTTAACTAAATTTCAGAATGACCAATAATTTTAATGTAAAAATGCAAAAATATTCAAGAGACCAACAAAATCGATGTACACTCCACTGTAAACAAAGTTAAACTGAGAAGTATTGTTGGGTGATTCAATCAGCTGATGGGCACACAAAAACTGTTCCCTGTACTGTCTATATTATCAATATGTTAACTAAATTTCAGAATGACCAATAATTTTAATATAAAAAATGCAGAAATATTCAAGAGACCAACTTTCTTGATGTTTACTTCACTGGAAACGAATGTAAACATAGAACCAATTACTGTATTGGCGGACTAGCCGATCAGCTGATGCGCACAACAAAATGTGTTTGTCGTAAGGATTTCGTTAATCGAAGTTTTGTTCGTTAATCGAACTGAAAATCCTTATGGGAGCTAATTCATTAATCGAACCATTCAAAAATTAAATTTACAACCACAGTAGATTTAGAGTAAGAGAATTGTACAGTACTGGTATGGCACATGGTAATATATATAGCAGTAATGTACAATGTAGGTACAATATACAGAACTTAAAAAGATTACACAGTATACAGTAGGTACTTCAGTGACAGTGCACATCTTCTCTGTGAAGGATGACAAACTTCAATCCTGACTCGAGTAGGGGAGTGTTCACAAAGACTTATTCACTCATCACTAATTAATTACAGTGGTGGATGTGCTTGCCAGAGATAAAAAAAGAAAATGCAGAACTAGCATCCTGCCTAGGAGTTGGGTAACTTTCTAACTGCTGAATGCTATAAATGTATATCAAAACACTTCTAGCTACCCTGCATCATACTAGGGTAAGCTTATATGCATGAAATTTTCTTTCCTGAATATTTCACTCAAAATTTATGGTGTTGCAGATTGTGGTTTGAGTGCCAGCAGCCGCCTCTCTGCCCAGCGGAGGATTGTTGGGGGTACTGAAGCTGGCTTTGGTTCCTTCCCCTGGCAGGTCAGACTCATCTTCTCTTCCTTGTTTTATACAGAACTTAGATTGTTTATGCAGTTGCAAGGAAATTCTGTGAACTAATATATTTATTTAATCTTTATTTTTAAGGTTATGTTATAATCTTTTAACAGCATATTACCTGGGTTTCTATTTTTCAAGTATAGTATAGTATTAGAGTGTACAGTCACAATCCAAAGTTTCTTTACCCACTTACTGGAAGGAAGGCTAAGCCAAGTTTGAAGAAAGGCCAGGTGAACGGACATATATTATGCTTTGTGCTGTTGTTATATATTAATATTCATAAAATAATTATAGCAGTACCAACATAACATATCATGTCAATGTTTTCGATCATATTTCATACCCGTGCTTGAATGTTTTGTCTGTGTTGAGGTGCTGGTGTGTGACCCCCACCATCATTGGGCAACATTACCAAACTACTGAATAAATGTATCTCCGTTCACCTGGCCTTTCTTCAACCTTGGTTTAGCCTTCCTTCAAGCCAAGGGGGTAAAGAAATTTTGGATTGTGTCTGTACAGTATGTATATATTATATATATATATATTTTTTTTTTTCAGTATGCATTTTTAAATTAATTGTAAGTACAGAGTTTATTACCTCTCAGCAACTGGAGTGGTAAATGCAGTGTATACAGTACCCAGCTTTTTGCTTTCTCAGATTTTGTTTGATCGGTCATGAAGTTTAAAATTGTATGGTTTTTCTTCTTTCAATATATTTTCAATAGACTGTGCTTACATATTGTTTTCTGAACTTTATCTTTCTATATGCACCATTTATAAGGTACTAGTCTTTAATCAGCCATTATTCAGTATTCTTTGGCTTAGGAACCAAGGTGGTTTAATAACATTAATTTATTCTAATTCTAGTATTTTCATAATACAGTTGTACCCCGATTTACGCGGTCAATTGAACCCACAGGGTACCGCGTTAAGTGAAATCCGCGTAAATGGAACAACAGAACATATGGGATTAATTCCAATAGAGACTGGCCCGACCCCCAAACTCCACTTTTTGACGACACACAACTATGTTGTAGTAAAAATTTTATCTTAACTTTATGATGGTATGCACAAACAAGTAATATAGAAGAGGTTAGGTTAGGAAAAATAAAGGTTAAGTTCGGAAAAATAAAGGTTAGGTTAGGAAAACTAAAAGTTAGGTGTAACACTTACGTTAGTAGAAGAGATGGGTCGGCATATGGGGCCTGGAGGGATGAAACTGCCGCGGCTAGGTCATGCGTCGTCTTTCCTCCTTCCCTCCCTCCCCGGGTGGACACGTCATATTACTTTAAACCAATTACAGCTAGCAGCAGAGAGGGGTAGGGATGCATGGCCAATCACAGTCCGATACGTCATATGACGTCAGTGATAACGCAACAGAGACATGCACTGCGCAACCTTACCGCGTGGCTTGCCCAGGCGGAGGCGGGAGCAGGCGGGTGGGGCGAATCTAAAAATAGCGTCGAGCCGGACACTCTGCGCGTATATGGGTAGATGAACCGCGTAAAGTGAAAGTTCGGTTCTGGCGAGGCACCGCGTATATGAGAAATCGCGTAAAGTGAAACCGCGTAAAGCGGGGTAATACTGTATGTCATTCCGTGCATCTGTCACTGGCCAGTCTCCTCTTTTTTTATTCTACTTAATCTATTATATAAAGTAAGTAAGGAACTCTTTCATTTGGCTTTGTCCCATTAGTCTCTTCCTCTTCTGGTGTGTGTCTTCGCCAACTATTTCTCTTCACATGTATTAATGGTGCATGCAGCTACAGCTATTATCATAACCTCTTTCATGACTCACTTCTATGGACAACTGGTGATCTCATGGGCAATCATTTAATGCCATAGTATTTGTATCATTGTGGTCGTGCAAGAGTATCCTTATGTGACAATTTCATTGGAGATCCATTGAATGATTTAGGGTTTTAACTTAACTTTTGCTCTACTGCACAGTGTGTAAAGTTTGACAGTAGTAATGGAGTTCTTACTTTTTAAATCTGGAGGAAGGATATGGTAAGATATTTGGTAATAATGAAGTAAATAGAATATACAGTTATAAGACCTAAGTTTAGCTCTATAAATATCTGTGTTCACTTTTTGGTTTCAATAATTATGCTAGGATTGTACTTCCGATTTTTGTCAATATAGATTGTGTGATACTGAGGAATGCCTGTCTATGTAATACAGTACAACCCTTTATCCGAAATTCCGAAAACCGAATTTTTTTTTTGTGGAGCAAAACTGTTGTTTTTTTGTTTTTTTTTAAACAGGGATTAGCCCACCCGAGCACAGGTCACTAACCCACATTGGGGTCTGGGAAGCGAAAATGTAATAATAATTATATCGATCAAACGACTTCACAAAGAAGACGTGTTGTTGTCGCCATGTCTGACCTGAGATCGTATAAGAAATTGTCCCAAATACAGTAATTGAGAGACATCACAAAATAAAAGTCATTACTTCATCACTGTGCTAATAAGTACAAATACCGTAAATAAAATCCTCGCGGAGCTTAGTATTTCAGCAATTACAACACAAATTCGCGGAGCTCTCCATTGCGTGTACTTATAGCTGAATCGCCAGGCAACTTTTACTTTTACTTTTATCCTCTTCGCCACTGATCGGCTTGTTAGCCGCTTGGGCGATCGGTCACATCTCTGATTACTTTTCTTTTCATTTATCTTCATCACCAAAAGATCGGCTCGCTAGCCGCCCGAGCGATCGGTCACGTCTCTGTCACGCACTGTTGGCAAATACTGGGCATGCACCTGCTCCTGAATGTACCTGAACCCGCTCCAGTGTTGATCAAGTCTGGTCTTGAAAGAGCTCACACTCTGTGCTGTCACAACACTCTCTGGTAGATTGTTCCAAGAGTTTACAACCCTCACTCCGTAAAAGTTTGCTCTCACGGTTTTCTGGACTTGCGGCTTCTTCAATCTTGAGCTGTGACCCCTTGTGGGGCGAGCGTCCGCCAGCTCCAAGTAAGGACACTCAACTGAGTAGTGCCCCCTGAGATGCTTATACACCTCAACTAGGTCCCCCCTTGCCCGTCTGTGGTATAAGCTAGGCAAGTTCAGGCGCTCTAATCTCTCAGGGTAGCTGAGGTGCCGAAGTGCAGGCACCAGTCTGGTGGCCCTCCTTTGAACATTTTCAACCAACTGACAGTCCCTAGCATATGTCGGGGACCAGATGGGGAAGCACTTCACTCCTGAAGATCATTACGAGGGACGGACCGTCTAGATATCTGAACGACCTTCTTATAAGACCCAATAATTTATTTGCCTGATTTACCTTCTTCTCACAGTGGCCCGAGAACTTCAGCTCATTGTCAACATACATACCTAGGTCCTTCTCACACACAGTCTCAACTAGTGCAGTTTCTTCATCCCGTTGGGACATATGATACACCTCCTTACCGTTGGTACGCCCCAGGTGCATCCTCCTACACTTCGTGACATTGAATCTCAGCAGCCATTTCTTCGACCATTCCTGGAGCCCACAGAGGTCCTTCTGCAGCTCTTCACAGTCCGCTTGGTTCTTAATTTCCCAAAATAACTTGGCGTCATCGGCAAACATTTGTATGGGGGAGTGTACAACAGCGGGCCCAATACACTGCCCTGTGGTACCCCACTTGCGACAGGTACAGATGACGATTTCATACCATTAATCACCACACACTGCTTGCGGTCATGTAGAAAGTCTTCTATCCACGCTAGGACATTTCCCCGAATTCCGTACCCTTCCAGTTTGATTTTCAGCCTTTCGTGGGGTACACTGTCGAAAGCCTTGGAAAAATCTAGGTAAATATTGTCGATATTACCACCCTGTTCCAGAATATGGGCCCAAATATCCAATACCTTGAGCAGTTGTGTTAAGCAGGAGCGCCCCGGCATAAAACCGTGTTGGCAATCTTTTACAAGGTTGTTTCGTATTAGATGTTCCATTGCTGCATCTCTGATAATACTCTCAAGTACTTTACATATTATGCTGGTCAGGCTCACCGGTCTATAGTTGTTCGTGGAGTGACGATCGCCCTTCTTGAAGATAGGACTCATATAATCCACTTCACTTTCCATTCACTGGGGACCATTTGTTCATCCAGGCATTTACAAAACAGGATCTTCAGGAGCTCTGCAAGCTCATTGCACAACAGAGATGAAGGTGGCAGTGCGTGCGATGGGGGGCGAAGGGCGGGGGTTTCGACAATTGCAATTAAATGCCAGGTAGTGACGTGTCCTCCTAATATTACTTATTAAGTAATTATTAGATGTTTTAATTGCCTGTATGTTGGCCTGGCGAGTTATTGCTAGGCATTAACATACCTAGGTTAAAAGCTAAGTGTCGCATTCTGGGTTGAACAAAAATAATAACAATAAAGAAATATAAGAATGAAAAAAAAAGATCAAAAGTGAGAAACATGACTTAGACCTATGTATTATTATTATTATTATTGTTATAATTATAATTATTATTATTATTATTATTATTACTATTATTATTATTATTATTATTATTATTATTATTTATTATTATTATTATTACAGTATTATAACTATTGTTATATTTTAGCCCCTCAGGCCCCAATGTGAGTCAGTGACCTGTGCCCGGGTGGTCTGATCCCTGGTAAAAAAAATAAATAATTAAATAAAAAATAAATAAATAAATAAATAAATATAGAGTTATGTTGTGAGGACCACTGGGGCCTCCAAAGTGATGGACGGACAGATGGAAAACACATTAAAATAATGTTGTGTGGTAGTGTACCATGTAACATATGGCATGAACTAACAGAAGAAATTAAAATTTGTGAAGGCTTTCTTTATATTAGAACCAAAAAGTGAATAGAGTACTGAGCCAAGTTTACTCCTACATGTCATCTCAATTATTATTTTCACATACTGTTCTGTACTGTACTTACTACAAGTGACATGTACAGCATATAAGTTGTAAAGCACAGTACATACCTCAGTACACCAGACTAATTGCTGCAATACACCCCAGTCTGGACATAACACTGTTTATCTGAATTATTTCAAGAAATTAAACAAAGTCTGAATGCTGACAACTGTTTTCACTAATATGACTATTTTGTACTGTAAAGTGTTATATTTGGGAAATCATTTCAATGTGCTCGTGTGTCTTATGAAAAAAATAAAACACGGAGATGAGAGTGTATCGGAGCAACAAGCAGAAGGTAGTGTAGGTGGGGGCCTCCTCCCCAGGACCCATTTAACATGATTAGCTTCAGCGATGATGCCCAAGTGAGCATCAAGTCACCCGGAAGGGTTGACAGTGCTGAGCTGCTACCATAGCGCTCCGTTAGCTAACATCGTTCACCATTACTCTGGCAAGATGTATTGGGCTGAGAATTCCACCCTGAATGGTTCTCATTTAACCCATACTGAGGATACAAGGTCCATCCCAACATAACTCTAGATTGCTAGTAAGACCGGAAGGTCAGCGTCCGGAAGGATCACTAAGACTAGCAGCCTTGGTAAAGTTCGCCTGGAAAGGCTGAACTCGCTACTGAGGACATGAATAAAATAGAGTTATGAAGAGAAAAACTCAACTCTAGCCTTCATGCTGAGAGTACAGTAATTAGAAAACCCAGGGTGGAAGCCCGAAAAGTTTTGTGAACAAACATGAGAAGAGGGAGAGGGATGGCCACATGGTATTCATACTTGCACGTGTATAATTGGGACAAAGAATTTTTTTTTTTTTTACAGTATGCAGTATATATACATACCCGGTATACTGTATATATCTATACACGTATATATATATTCTTTCAGTGAAGATGTGCCCGGAAGGGTGAAAAACAATGTCATTCACTAAATGACTTGAAAGCAGAGGATATTAGTCACTAACGATCTACTGTCTTCCTAGATAGAAGATGAGCCGTGGTCGCCATGCTTGACCAGACCGTATAAAAAATTGCCCCTCACACAATATCTGAGAGACATAAGCAAAATAAAAGTCACTCGATTTCCTCACCGTGCTAAGATGTATAAATACCAAATGTAAAATCCTCGTGGCAATTAGTATTTCAGCTATTACAACACAAATTAGCGGAGCCTTCTTTGTGCGTATTTACAGCTGATTCACCAGGCAAGAAGATGACTGTAGCAATGCGTGTGATGGAGGGTGCGGAAGGGGGTTTTGAGAATTGCAATTAAATGCCAGGTAGTGACCTGTCCTCCTAATATTACATATTAAGTAATTATTAGATGTTTTAATTGCCTGTATGTTGGCCTGGCGAGTTATTGCTAGGCATTAACATACCTAGGTATAAAGCTAGACGTCCCATTCTGGATTGAACAAAAATGGCAAATATGATAATGCCCTGTCCTCCTCCCCCCACTACCCTCAGCCTGTTTACCTATGCAATATCTTATCTGTCATACTTAGTAGCTCTCCTTTGGCATACAGCAAATATGATTAGACCACTGTACAGTATTCAGCGAAGAAGATTTTTTTTTAGTACGTATAGTAAAAGCATTTTTTATTTTCTATATATTTTTTTTGCCTAATTTCTTAAACTAGGTAGTATTCTACATAATTTTGCCCATTTCACAAAACCCTCAAGTATTCTCATTAAAGACAATACGTACTCTACTTGAAACGTTCACATAAATGAGTGTATGTTATGAGGCACGACACACTGATATGATATGTATGAAGGCAGGACCCAGTTACATGCCATGCAACACCCACCTGTAAACATTCAGTCGCACCTACAAACACACAAACATTCAAACTGATGCTGGTTTTTCTGGATTTTTTCAAATTATTTCCAGTGAATAGAGGGGCAGTCCGGAGCACCTCAAAGTGTCTGTGAAAAAGTGAATTCCGGTGTATAGAGGTTCTACTGTTAACAAAAAATTTTATTTAAAGTTTAGTGCAGTGAAAAAATTTAGTGTTAACCTAGAAAATAAGGATCATATGATATTAATACTGCATTAGGATTGGTAACTTAAGCAAGTGTGGGAAATTGCCATAAAACGATGATAATGAAGAAAGTCTTAATTTTTTTAATTATATAAAAAAAAGTGAGGGCATTACTCTATCTGGTAGACTGCAGTTTCAGGTATCAAAAGCAATCCTTTTAATGAATTAGGTATTTATACTTTGGCCTTGGCTTAAGCCATTACAGTTAATTCTGGGATAAAAGGTCTGTCCAAAAACTGCTACTCTCAAGATAGTTTTTGATAATATTACTGTCTTTGTAAATTGTTTTTCATAATTGCTGTATTATATTGTACAAATTATACATTACAATTTTTAGCCTGCTGTATAGGACTACCTAAATGAGATATGTTTATTGTAAACCATATAGTATCACTCTAAGAAAATCTTGCAGAGCAGAGGAAAGGGCAACTTCTGACAGTTTGAAGTTCTCAAGACAAGACATGGAATACAGTGGATGCAGCCAGACATGACATCACCTGACAGTTGGTATAGTAACTAGGATGAGACACCTGACTGATAATGCAAATTATTTAATGGCAGATGTGATACTGCTAGTACAGTATCATGGTAATAGTCAGAGCACAGCCTGCTCCTTCACAGGGTGTATGAAGAAGAATAGGGAATCCTCTAAATGATGATGGAAAAACCAAACAGGACCTGACCACCTATGCTGAAGACAAGACAGGTGGACTTTGTGTAACATAATGTTCTGGTTTGTTTGCTGACTTGTACAAGTTTTGTATGTACAGTGTAGGTAATTTTAAATGTTCGAGTTAGAAGCCAAGAAAAATTATAGTAATCAAATATATATCTTGCAAGGACACATCTTAAGGAAGATGGATTCATATTTGTTATTATATTATGAAGTCAGCATACAAGACAAACTCATATAAGACAATGTTTTCATCATGAGAGTAACCTCTATTGTTGGTAGGACAAACTGATTAGGTAGAAGACACCAGGGGAAAGTGTTTGACAAGTAAATATTGAAAAGCAGAACTAGATGACAATATCCCATGCTTATTGCTTTAATGATAATAACAGACTGTTTAACTGTATTAAGTCAACATCTTTATGCTTGAATTAGAATCCGGAGTTTATTCATTACTGTATTCTCCTATTCTTAAACCTTTAATTAGCAAGAAGTTTAAGTCTTACAATAAAACTTGCAGTTTAATTTTTCTACCTTAAGAATTGCAGTTAGCGTAATTAATTTGTTTATTTTTTTACCACTATGAATAAGTTCTGTCTTCACCCAGAGTGTCATTTTGATGTTTTTACAGAATTAGTTTACAGCTTCAAATGTAACTGAAGTAATAGAAAGTAAGTAGTTGATTACGTTAGTAGTGCATACGGGACTCTTGCACAACTAAGCAAAATACGTAGTTTCTTAGAATTCACTGCAGTATGTCTCGTACAATATATTAGTTGATTTTATTTTAATGCTGTAATTGTTAATGGAATGAAGTGGAAAGAGTTGAATACTGTATATAGACTTTTTGTAAGGTTTTTCATTATTTATTTTGTACCCCATCCTCCCCTACCTTGACCTCACCTGACCCTTAGGCATATATCCGGATTGGTTCAAGTCGGTGTGGAGGATCACTCATCAATCAATATCATGTGGTCACTGCTGGTCATTGTGTTGCAAGGTAAGCTATTACCTTAAACTTTTTATACTTTACTTTATATTTCTATATTCTATAATCTCAAGGTTTTTTCTTTCCAAGTTAGTGTCTATAAATATATTTTTGTGTTAATTGATCTTTCAGGTTTGTGTGTCCTAATTATAAAGTATTATTTTATCTCATTAGTTAGTTATCTGTGAAGTGCACGTATCTAAACCCTCGGAGATAACCTATCTTTACCTTGTGGCTGTAAAGACTTAATACTGTAGTAGGGAACGGTGTGTGAGATAAGGTAATACTGCTGCAAGCAACACCTCTCAGATAAATGGATCAGGGTTGAATCAAGACCATTTGAAGCAGTGATTGATTTACAGTCCCTTTAGATGTTTTGAAATATTACAAATGTGGTGAATGTACTTCCGGCCAGGGCCGGCTTAGGGTAGGTGGAGGCCTTGAGGTAAATATGCTTATGGAGGCCCTTTTGTATAAATTAAATAAAAATAACTTTAGATTCTCCTACAAGCTACACGTACAATTGCCTATGTTTTGTATGTATGAATATATATTTCACAGACTAAATGTAAGTGGTGGTAGGTTATTAATCAAAATACAGTATATCATTACAAACTGTACACTTTATTAATATGTATAAATCCATAAAGAACGGACAAACAAAATGAACATAAATTAAACTTCTTTTTCTTTGATATCACATTATATTTTAACATAGGTGCATTGAAACTTTATGTGCCTTTTAACAGAAAATGTTTTGATTAGCTTATCGAAATCAATGTCCTCTAGTACATCTTGTTCCATACTCATAAGTGCCAGATTAAATAATCTCTTTTGAGTCTATAGTTGATCGAAAATAATTTTTCACATATTTCAGTTTGGAAAATGTCCTCTCCAGAGAAATTTGGTATCACAAGACTATGATAAATTCATAGAAGTATGTCTATGTTTGGAAATGTTGATTCTAGTCTCTGATCACGAATTATATTGAACGTAAAGTGTTCAAGGCTCATCTCTTACTCGCCAGGCAAGAAGATGACAGTAGCAATGCGTGTGATGGAGGGTGCGGGAGGGGGTTTTGAGAATTGCAATTAAATGCAAGGTAACGACGTATCCTAATATTATGTATTTAAGTAATTATTAGATCTTTTAATTGCCTGTATGTTGGCCTGGCGAGTTCATGCTAGGATAGGAACATACGTACGTAGGTATAAAGCTAGACGTCGCAAAGACTGGGTTTTTTTTTTTTTTTTTTAGAAAAAAACGTTCTTTTTTTTTTTCTTGGCAGACAAAAGTTCTCTTACAATATAGCAAAATTGAAACAATTCTGTGCCAACTATTCTTTCCAGATCTGATAAATATACATTTACAAGATATTCACATTTTACATTAAGATCATATTCACTGATTTCAAATAAATCCTGTAGAAATCCAAATCTATTATTCAGCTTGGAGTGTGCAGTTGTGTACTAGGTTCACAGACCCTCAGTACCACCATTATGGACCCCTGGGGTGCAGGGACCCAGTGTTGGAAACTACTGACCTGGTATACAAGACAAAGACAGTAGGAAATATTATCGCCCAAATAACCTTGTTAGCCGGCACTGACAAGCATAATGATAAAGTTCTGCTGCCTCCACCACCCTGCAATACAAAAAACATAATAAGTTCAACAACTCCCTGAGAACACATTCCTTAGTGGCCAAATCACCATACTGTGAATGTGTGTACAAAATTTTTTCAGAAAACTTATAGCCTGTGTAAAATGCTCTTCATTATGCACAATACATACCAACAATTAACGTCACTACCCTTGCTGAGATGAAACAGATGAATATCCCACCAACAGAGAAAGAGTAATAAAGAGCAAACAAGATAGAGTTATAAACAAAAACAGCAGGCACAGCATGTAGTGTTTGAGAGGTTGTCACTTTACTGATGTCACTGATGTTTATGCCCCCGATAACATCATCATCAGATGCTCAGTTTAGGTGTACATTAATAATATTTTGCCATGATAAAGGAAGCGAACGCATGTTGGCTGTAATGTGATTCCACTCGAATGTTTTAGGTGTACTGTCGCTTGGCGCGGGGTTATGCAGTGTTTACAGTTCACGTTGGACATCACATGTTCAATTGATTCATGAGTTTTGTTTGTGAAGTGTTATTTGATAGGGTCTCTATAAATTTCATCTTTTTTTTTCAAATTTAGCTGTTCCCATAAATACTGTATGAAAAAAATAAATAAAAATAATGTTTTGCAGTGCGGACAAATAGCGTTTTACACCCGCTCTCTCTTTTTCCATCACACGATCAGCTGAAACATGTGGGTTGTTTTGAAGCGTCCTCAGTGATATTTGCTTACTATTTCTCCAATTTTGCGGTATTAATTGTGAATATGGAAAAGAAGAATATCTCCAAGAAGCGTTCTGGTGATCGCATTCCCTGTGGTGATTGTAAACGAAAGGCTATAACACTTGAAGAGAAGCTTGATGCTATCAACTTCAAAATCACTCTTCTCCCCCACCAAGTTATATTCATATTTTTTCAAGGTAAAGTGTTAAATTTATTGTATGATTTCATTATTAGATATTAATGTAACATTTATTTAGACTGTGCTATCCTTTGTGTTAACTAAAAAAGTGTTAAAATGACTAAATATTTGCATATATAACTTGGAAAATTATTTAATAGTACAACCTTCTTGATATTTACTCAGATTTTAACGAATGTAAGCCCTAGAACCGATTTCTGTATTGGCGGACTAATCTTCCAGCTGGTGAACAAGCCAAAGCATGTCGAAACATTTTCGTAAGAATTTCGTTAACCGAATTTTTTTTTGTTAACCGAAATGAAGATTCTTATGGAAGATAATTCGTTAACCGAAATTTTGTTAACCGAGGCGTTCGTTAACCGAGGGATCACTGTAAATTGAAGTGAAAAACAAATTGGGACAAGCAATCTGGCACCACTGCCGGTAGTAACCAAGTCATTTATATTGGTGCCATAGAAAGTTTTTCTTTTGTGTGTGTGTTTTCTCAGGTACTGAAATGTGCTTACAATCCACCATTCATAGGGAGATACAGTGTACACAGTGATAGTACATAGAGATATATTCGTTGATGAGAACTGGAAAAGAGAACATAAGTAAATAATAGTTAAAAAAAGAAGAAAAAATCCAAGCCAAGCTGTCTCGAACCGCATTTATTGCCTCCATAAAGAAAGTTTTATTTTTTCTCTGTTCTCTAAGGGACTGTGATTGTGCATATGATCCACCATTTATAGCAAGATACAGTGTACTTGGTGATAGAACGTAAAGATACCAACAACTCATTGAGGAGAACTGGATAAAAACAAAAACAGAAAACAATTCAACCTGTCTTGGACGGCAACACTGGACGAAAAAGGGTGCCAGGGAGGTCAAGGCCAGCAGCAGGGCAGCTAAGTGATTTTTTAAATAACATTAGTCTGCCACAAGGGCATGATCACTCACACATCTCATTTCATTTAGATTACAATTAGTAGATGTGATTATAGGGTAAGTCATCCCAGAGAGGTAAATTTCTTCATCAGAAGAAATTAAGTGTGAGCATCTGGTGGTTGGCACTAGACAAAGTGGTATATGAAGGCAGTGGAGTGGGGCTTTAAAGGGACCTTGATGCTAAAACCCTGCCACCAAGGCACAGATTAGAAGCAATTATCATAGTAATAATAAAGATTAATAATAATATTATTATTATTAAACCGACAATTAGAATTATATCACATTGTAAACTGGGCTTAAGGCTGAGACGATTCGTCCAGAGTCTGCACAATCCCTCCTCCTCCCCAACAATGACAGTCATGAGGCGTAGAGAATCAGGGGCTAAAACCCCAGCATCACCAGGAAGTTTGTTGGCGTGCAATTACTGCAGGGCGACGTCTGATGTAAATTGTGCGGATCTGGGCTATACAGAATTCAGGACTATACAGAATAAGGTAAAGCATGAAGGCTGTTGCTGGTATTGCCCTGACTGCAAAATCAAAGTAAATAAGGCGATTGCAAACCATTGGGGAATGAGAATCCTAGGGACGAAAGTAGATGAAGCTGGATCCTTGCTGGTTGCCAAACTAGAACAAGTTGGGAAAGAGATCCTTGCTAAGACTGAGGAAGTAGTTGATAGAATGGAGGGAGTAGTGAGGAATAGTTATGCTCAGGCTTTAGCAGGGCCACAGAAGGTGATGGAGAGAAGAGTAATACAGGATCCTAACAGGTTTTACAGCAGCTAGGGACTCTGAAGAAGTGTGTCGAAGAGATGGCAACTAGCAGACCTAATGTTAGGGGAGAGGAGAAACAATGGGAACGTTTTGAGCACAGGAACAAAGTAATAGATTTAGGAGTCCCTGAGAGCCAGTCGGAGGAAGCTGAGAGTAGGAAAACACACGATAAGTTGCAGTTTTGGAATATATGTACAGAAGCTCTGAACGTGAGAAGGCTACGACAAAAGCAGGAGAACAAGCCTCGGTCCCTCAGGATCACACTAGTCAGTGAAAATAAGAAATGGGAAGTTATTCAGCAGGCAAAAAACTTAGTAAAGTAATGCAGATGGAACAGCACAAAAAACTCCAACAGGGCCTGAAGCAGAGGAAGGAGGAGTCAACGGGGACGGGTGTACATGGGTTATATCCAGGGGGAGGGTAGTGGAAGCAAGAGCATCAGCACAGAGCTGGGGAATGGAGGGACACCCCCCCCCCCCTTACCTGCTCTACCTCCCACCCAGGAGGAGGCGAGCGCCATGTAAACAATGACATCTCTGGCCACACCCCGCAAAATACGATGTATTTAGCAAATGCTGCAGCTGCTGAGAATGGACGAGGGCCGGAGTCACTCCCAAAATCAGAGACGTTACCGAGAACAAATTCCAGCTTGAAAGTCATGTACACTAATCTTGACACATTCCTTGATAAGAGAGAGGAGTTTGAAACACTACTAAAGGTACATCAACCCAATATAGTAGGTGTTGTAGAACTGTTGTAAAAGAACAGGAGAATCAACCAGGAGGAATCCGAGTTCAATATTGACGGATATGACTAATTTACGAACCTTTCTCAAGTAACTTTCAAGAGGGGTGTGGTTATCTATGCTTGACCTTAGAGCCAGCTAGGTGAGGGTATAGGGAGAGGATGTTTTTGAAGAATTCAAGTGGTGTAAAATTGAATTAGAGGGAGGAGACTTACTTATCGTCAGGTGTGGCTTATTAAACCAAAGGAATTTAATAGACAATGCAACGGTGCTCAACCCTAGCCACCTCCTTATCATGGGGAACTTTAACTATGGCGACACTGACTGGAGAAATGAAACCATGTCAATTGGCTTAAATAACCTTGCTAATCTTTTTTTAGAAACTGTGATAGAGAATTTTCTATTCCAACATATTAAAAACCTGACTCATTACAGAGGGGAGCAGACACCCAAGCCACTGGATCTCATGATAGCAAACGAGGAGGGTATGGTAGCCAAACTGAAACACCTAGCCACCGTTGGCAGCAGCCATCACGTAACGTTGTCCTTTAGGTTTAACTGTTACTTGGTTCATGACAAAACCAGGCCAAGATGCAAATACAGTGACCCCTCGTTTAACGAACGCCTCGGTTAACGAAATTTCGGTTAACGAACTGCCTTCCATAAGGATCTTCAATTCGGTTCACGAACAAAAATTCAGTTAACGAATTTCTTACGAACCGACCTCAACATATTTTCGCTTGCACTGACCAGGCAACCAGCTTTAGTGTCAGTCCGCCAATACATTAATCGGTTCTAGGGCTTAAATTCCTTACTATTTTAGTAAATATCAAGAAGTTTATACTTTTCAATAATTTTAAAAGTTTAATATTCAATTTTTTAGTCATTTTAACAATTATTGAACATAATTGAAGATAAAGTGACTAGTTTAATGCGTGGCATCCAGCCTCTTAACACAGCAAACAGGCGTTAGTCTCTCTCTGTTTTCACTGGAGGTAACATCTTGCTTGAGACTCTCTTCAACTAAACGCTTTTTTTCTGTGTTTCCAAGCAAATTATTGGTCATTTTGAAATATATTTTACATATTGACAATACAGTATATAATGCGGTGCAGTGTTGATTTAAAGAAAATAATCTTGAATTACACCAAGAGAGCTAAAATTTTATGGGTGAAATGGCGCCATGGGGTGACTTCTCTTCCACCCCAATGCCTTCTCTTCTTCCTTCTCCTCCACCCCCATTCTAAATCCCATCATCATCATCATCATCATCATCATCCAGGAGCCTTCTACATACACACTTCAAAGTAAGGGAACCTTTCTACCATTTTTGTTGAATTTAGGAAATTTTCGATGAGCTGGAACCAATTACCCAAAAACCCATTGAAACAATGGTATCGGTTAACGAACTTTTCGGTTAACGAACGACCTTCTGGAACGGATTGAGTTCGTTAACCGAGGGGTCACTGTATTACAAGAAATTGTGACGAATGCAGACACCACGCTGAATATTATAGCCAGTAAAGTTAACCATTTGATTGAAAAATATATACCCAAGACCAAACCCAGTGCCTCCGGGAGTACAAGGAGACCACTACACATGAACCATGCGGCAGTCGACAAAGTTAAGAAGAAAACCCCAAAATTCAAGACGTTGGTTAGGACAAACGATGAGCAGGATAGGAGGATGTATGCCACATCCAGGAACCAAGCAAAGTCAGAGTGTAGAAGGGCTGAAAAGGAGTTCCAGAGGGTGATTGCAAGCAAGGTCAAGTCAAACCCAAAGGAGTTTTACCGCTATGCAAAGTCTAACTTAGAAACTCTAGTAGGAGTATCGGACCTGAGGCTTGAAAATGGTAGTTACACAGATTCTGACCAGGACAAAGCAGAGGTGTTGAACAGTCTCTTTGCCTCGGTGTTGAACACTTTCTTTGCCTCGGTGTTCACAATGGAGGATGCGAATAATCTTCCTGCTTTTGAGGACAGACGGTTTGACACAGCACTGACCCACATTGTGTTCTCAGGAAAGGTTATAAGAAATAAATTGTCGAAGCTAAAGGCTCATTAGAGTCCCTGCCCTTACATGGTGCATCCCAGAGTGCTAAGAGAGTTGTGCAATGAGCTTGCTGACCCCCTGAAGATCCTGTTCTGTAAATGCCTGGATGAGCAAAAGGTCCCCAGTGTTTGGAAAACGGTTAAAGTGAGTCCTGTTTTCTAGAAGGGCGACTAACACTCCACGAATAATTATAGACCAGTGAGCCTGAACAGCATACTGTGTAAAGTACTTGAAAGCATTATAAGAGATGCCATGATGGAACATCTACAGTCTCTCCTCGACTTACGACAAGGTTCCGTCCCGATGACCAGGTCGTAATTCGATTTGGTCGGAAGTCGAAAAGGCGAAAATAATACATAGAAATTTTAAAATGAAATACAGTAGTACAGTAAAAGTAATCAATAATGAAAAAATAAAAAATTTTTACTGTGCACTTACCTTTAATGTAGCCAGCTGAATGCACATTTCGACCAAACATCGGGACTCGAAAATACGTAATGTGAAAATTATTTTATACGACCATGGCCGTCTTACAGTATGTCCAGGTTGTCGTAAGTTGAGGAGAGACTGCTACGAAACAACCTTGTAAAGGATTGCCAACATGGTTTTATGCTGGGACGCTCCTGCTTAACACAATTACTCAAGGTACTGGATGTTTGGACCCAAATTCTGGAAAAGGGTGGCAAATGACAACAATATATACCTAGATTTTGCCAACGCTTTCAACAGCATACCCCATGATAGGCTGAAAATTGAAACTGGAAGGGTACGGGATTCGCGGAAGTGTCCTAGCGTGGATCAGAGACTTTTTCTAATGTCGCAAACAGTGTGTGGTGATTAATGGCATGAAATCATCATGTGTACCCATTATAAGCGAGGTAACATAGGGCAGTGGAATGGGCCAGCTGTTGTTTGTTTGCTTTATAAATGACATGCCAGAAGCTGTACACTCCTCCATACAAATGTTTGTAGATTATGCCAAGTTATTTAGGGAAATTAATAACCAAGCAGACTGTGAAGAACTGCAGAAAGATCTCTGTGAGCTCAAAGAATGGCCAAAGAAATGGCTGCTAAGATTCAATGTGACGCAGTGTAAGAGGATGCACCTGGGACGTACTAACGGTAAGGAGGCACATCATATGTCCCAATGGGACGAAAAAGCTGCATTAATTGAGACTTAATGTGAAAAGAACCCAAGTGTGTATGTTGACAATGAACTGAAGTTCTTGGGCCATTGTGAAAAGAAAGTGAATCAAGCAACTATATTATTAGGTCTTATAAGAAGGTTGTTCAGATATCTAGAGGTCCGTCCCTCAAAACGATCTTCAAAAGCGAGTTGCTTCCCCGCCTGGAGTACTGATACCCCATATGGTCCCCTAGATATGCTAGGGACTGTTAGTTGATTGAAAATGTTCAAAAGAAGGCCACCAGACTAGTGCCTGCACTTAGGCTCCTCAGCTATCCAGAGAGATTAGAGCGCCGCAGTTGCTTAGCTTATACTACAGACAGATAAGGGGCAACCTAATTGAGATGTATCAACAACTGAAAGGGCACTACTCAGTTAAGTTTCCTTACTTGGAGCTGGCAGATGTTCACCCGACAGGGGGTCACAGCTCAAGGTTGAAGAAGCTGCAAGTCCAGAAAACTGTGAGGGCAAACTTTTTGGAGTGAGAGTTTTGAACTTGTGGAACAATCTGCCAGAGAGTGTTGTGATGGCACCGAGTGTGAGCTGTTTCAAGACCAGACTTGACCAGCACTGGAGCAGGTTCAGATACATTCAGGAGCCAGTGCATGCCCAGTACATGCCAACAGTGCGTAACAGAGACGTGACAGATCGCTGAAGCTGTTAACGAGCCAGTCAGTGGTGAATAAGAAAAAAGTATCGTAAGTAACCAAAGAACTCAAAGAAGCACACAAAAATCCTCGATAGAAAATATTATGTGATGTGGGTGTGTGTGTGTGCAGACCTGTTCCATTCCTAAGTGGGAACACAATAAACCCACAACTTCCAAAACTGATTGTCTGGTAATTAGGATGTGAAACACCTCGGAAGATTTCTTTGGAAACTCAGAGTTTTTAAATGTTTTTTCCATATTTGAGGCCTGTTCAACTCTATGAACAGGCACAATGGTTGGACCCAAGTTAGGTCATTCTGCAAACTGTTAAAATCCATAGTATATAAAATCAACCAAGCACTGGATTGTCTGGTCCCGTGTTTAAGAGTTTGAAATTATATCATTTATCCTAACAGGAGGTGGAGGTGACAGTGAGACAGTCATTCAGTGTAAGCAGATGACTGAGACTGAATTGGAGAAATTAGTCCTATAATCCATTATGTTTGATCCAGGTGAAGGGTGAGGCACCTTTTTATTGATTAGCTTTAAGTGATAACTATTATTTATAAAAATCCCCTCAGAGACTTGTGTGTGACAGGAAGGTGTTAAGTAATTTATGAATTACTTGCAGCCATCTACAGTGTGTGGAAGTTCTTCTAGACTTAGTGAATAAAATACACAAGTCTCCAGCAAAGGGTGCCAGGCTATAAAAATCCTGCAACTTGAAATACAGCTTACTGAAGAATTAATTGCCTATGTACAGTATTTATATATTGTTTAAGGTGAAAAATATATTAATTTGCTAAATTGCAATTTATTTTGATTTGTTTTTTAACAGTCTTAATATATAAACTTCATTACAGGGCACGACCACACCAAATTCGGGTGACACTGGGTGACTATGTTCTCAACTCAGAACAGGAGCCTCTTCGTCCAATTATCTTTGGAGCCACTGATATAAAGGTAACTTCATTACTGTCACTGAATAGAAAATTATCATGACGTTCGGTGTTAGATCATAGTTGTCTCTCCTCTATTTTGAGGAAGACAGAGAACTGATCTCAAGCACTGTGGTACAGTATCAGCATTGTAATCACTGTTAAGTTTGAGTGTGTGGGTCACCTTTTAATAACTCAGTAGATGCATCTGCTCATAATGCTTTTGCTTCTATCTTGTTCCTTTCAGCAAAGAACATACAGTATTAAAAAATTGTGTGCAGCATAGGATAGGAGAAGCAGATTTAGGTCAATACTAACATTGTGCCAGAGGAACTTTAGGTTTATTTTGAATACACTAATCTTATTATTGTCTGGAGTCTCTGAGTCAGATGTTGGTGAGAATGGGAAAACACAAAGCATGATTAATTTTTGAGACTTATTTGCAAAGGGCCTGCATATAACATCTGTCCCAGGTAAAATAGATAGGCTAAGGGGGAAGCAAAAGAATAAACCACATCTCCTCAGGATTACAGCAGCAAATGAAAAAACAAAGTGGCACATCATGGCAGTGGCAAAAAACTAGGTAGAGTTAGATCCTATCCTCTCAGAACACTTTCGTAATCAGGTTACAACCAAGGCACAATCACACCCCCAAAGCTTTTTTATATTTCGCAAATTCAAATGAAGGATGTTCATGTTATACAGGGATAATGTATTACTGTGCTTCAACTACTAAGGTTTTTAAACACATAACAAGGTTAGTAATTACACTAGTCCATTAACAGTTGGAAGAGTTGAGAGATAGAACTCTGTCTCAAATCTGAGGCTGGAATAGGGTAGTTGTGCAGACTCTCACCAAGACAAAGCGGATGTATTAAATGAATTAATTTCCAACTTTTGAGGAATAACATTTTGGCACCACTGGGGTATATAGACTTCTCAGAAGAGTGTATTAAAAATGAATAATTTAATCTGAAGGTTTATAAAAGCCATGGTTGTGATATAGGGCATCCCAGCACGTTAAAAGTGTATTGAGCTATTTAGAACTTGCTAAAATCTTGTTTTCCAAAAGTATAGATGAGTAAAAGATCCCCAGGGACTGGAAATTATCAATATGTGTGAGTCCTACTGGCATATTATATGAGTGATTGCCACTGCATGAATATTTACAAGCCATTAAATTTAAACCTGCATAGTATATAAAGTGCTAGAAGGGATTATGTACAATGTTATGGTGGACCTTCTACAATGTAACAACTTTGTGGAGGAATGTCAATTCAGATTTATGCCTGGCTGCTTCTTCTTGACACAGCTACTGGAGGTACAGATCCTAGTCCTAGAACATGGTGGTATTATTAAAAATATATACCGTAACTTTGCCAAGACATGTGAAGGTGTATATCATGAAAAGCTGAAAATTAAATTGGGAGGATACAGAATTTAGGGGAAATTTCCTCACAAGGAATGGATATTTTTCTTGTGATCATAAGCAATATGTTTCTTTGACAAGCAATGTGCCATAGTGTGCTTGGACTGATGTTGTTCATTTATTTCATAAATAATATATCAGATGCTATTTATTCTTCCTCACATATGTTTGGGGATAATTTATTCAGAGAAAAAAAAGACAGACTGTCAAGCATTACAGGATGATCTGTCAGCTTCAGGATTGGTCAAAGGGATGGATACTGAGAGTTCACATGAGATCGTACTGATAATAGTGAAGTGACATCCAAACAAGAATAAAGAAGATAAAGCCTTTAAATGTAAAGTTTATTGTACTCAGCCTCTTTATTTTCATTGCTGAAAATTTATTAGCTAACTTGCCTCTCTTTGATATTGTCTCAAATCTTAATCATGGAACAAACAGTGCTAGGAGGCAGAACCAATGTGCAGATGATGCTTACTGTATTGTCACCACTCTTAGCTCTTTTTAAACTTCTCACTCAAATGTTCTACTTTTCCTGTCCCTTTTACACTCAGGCTCACTCTTTGCACTTAAACTCACAATTTGGACCCTTGATGGCAAAGTGGCAATTAAGTTGTTTGAACCTCTCTCCTGATAAGCCTTAGCTACTCCTCTACCAACAATGACCAATTCTATGTAAATCAATTCTCTGTCCACACCCCAGGTAATACACCATGTTAGTTAGTTCCACACCCCAGGTAATACACTGTTAATTAGTCCCACACCCTATGTAATACACCATGTCAGTTCATTCCACACCCTAGGTAATACACTTTGTCAGTTAGGCTATGCATTGTTCAAACCATGGCAAACCTTACCAATGCGTGGGATTGTGCTGTACTGCCGGAATAAATGCTAGCTGTAGATTGCAAATCAAACAGGTTTGGTCAGGAAGATTTGAATGGTACATAGCCTGGTAGGAATCTAAGCTAATAATTTTTCATTAAATCTCCACAAAAAATTACATACACCAAGGATTATTATTGTCATTGAAAAGGAGAAAACCAAACTAGAAAAACACACAATTTCATCTCAGTATTGGGAAAAAATCATCAGCTTAATATTGTATTAACTAAATAATTTGCTGAATTTTTTATGCAATGTCTTGGCAGCATAAACCAATAATCGACCAAATGTTGAGAGAGATCACAGGATCACATCAACGTAGTACTCTTGTGAAGTTTGGATGGAATAAATATCACAATGGTCACAGAAAACTTTAAAAAAATATTAACGTTATTGATACCACAATAAATCAAACTACTTTATGTTAAGAAAAATATATTAGTATATACTTTGCTCAACCTATTTATCATTATTCAGTGCGACCAGCCAACATAGGAGACAAAATGTGAAAGAATTTTTGAAAGGATGGGCCAAATATTTCATTCAAGTTTCAGTAATTTGTCCTGTTGGAAGGAAGAATTCTCACACCACGGAGAGAAGGAAATTTTCTTGAATATATATTTTGCTAAAGGATTTTTTCCAAGTGTCTGTCAAGGGAAAGAATGTTTTAGGAATACCAGCATTAATAGCAAGGTAAAACCTCTAAGGCTTTTAATGAAATTTCAAGGAAACCCTTGGTTACTATAGGCAGAGAAGGTCTGATATTACTGTACTGTTCTTGTCCAAGGATTTTTTCCATCTTGGAATAGATGTAAGTGTTCAGTGGTGTCAACCAATCTGTTGTGTTGTTTTTGAAAGAATTTTTTTGTCTGTAAAAACAAATTATCATTTACCATGTTACAGTACGGGTTAACTGATAAATTGGAACATTATTGTCAAGTAAAAGGAGTGTACTGTAGTTGCTACTGGGAGGAAGTATCCTCTCAGACCTTATACTATACCTCTCATGGATCAGGAATGCAATTTCAGACCTGTCTTTTCCTAGTTTGAAACTGGTTATTTGAGAAAAGGCATTGAAAGGATAAGAGTTGTTGGATTAACAAGTTAGTTAAGACAGGCAGAGGTGATGGTGAGAGGAGTAGGCCTTAGTAGGGGTAATTCAGCTCTGTTGATTCAAGTGAAGGACAGATTTCCATTGGTTTCCGGGTTGTCTCCTTGGTGTATTAGGTTAGTTTTTCCACCAAGTGGACTACATAGATCTCCTCCTTCGGATCACACCACCGGGTTCATTTTCAATCTTTGGCTCAGAGTCTAAGGAGAGGATGAAATAGTCTTCTCTTAGTGTCTGCTGTACAGTATTGCATAATTTTAGGATAAAATTTTTGAAGTAACCTTTATGTTGTTTAGTATGCCAGTGAACAGCTTATGATGGGACACTTTTGGAATCTTACTAATAGGCAATATGAATCTGTTTGTAAGCTTTTCCATGATTAGTGTTATGAATCCAGTAGTAAGGCAATGTTTTAATAGGAATTTACAAAATAAGGCTTTAAATGCTAAAGCTTTTGTTAACTTAGAATGTATCCTGTTAGAGAGGCCTCTGTTTTTTACCTTCTCTTATTTGTACTTCTTAATCTATGAAGGTCTGTTGCTGATTAAAGCCAGTCTAAATATCTTGGATGAGGTCGTGCCTTTGTTGAGGAGGAACAAGATAAAGGCAGCATTACTATTGACCTTGACATCTGGGAGAATAGTGTTATATCTTCAGGGTGAATCAAAATTTTACAAAAAAAACCAGACTTCTATTTTCAGGAGTTGAAGCTTTCATAGTTATGAATGAATTAGAATTGAAAATGTTCTGATTGTTTGTATCCATAATGAATCCCAAACTTAATTTTCTCATATTCCCAGTTTCCAAACAACCAAATCCTACAAGTTGAACTTGTAATATTTATTGCAAATGTACAATACAGCTCATTTGTGGGTAAAATAGTCCTTTGTAGGACTGCTTGGGAACATGACCACCATATGTAACATTTTGTCTATGAGAATTTGAGTTTTGAATTCCACACAAATGTTTTTTTGAATTAAATTCTTGAATGCAATCCATTCCTGACCTGGCAACTTGCTGTAATGTTTTTGGAACAAAAAGTGGAATTGCTTGATTGACTTGCAAGTTGTGAAAGGTGAAGTCCATCAACAGGCATTTTCATGTTAACCCTCTGGTACTCCTGGCCGTGGTTAGAAATTTAAACCCCTCACAATCTTTCGACGCAGGTTGTGTCAGTAACAGGAACTGTTTTTCCATTTTGGTAAACATTAGAGATACATCTGTCAGCCCACAAGACTAGTGAGAGGAACTTAGGTAGTTGATAGAGCCAGTCCACTGTTCCTGCGTTTCTGCTTTTGGGAAGGGTGCTTTCTGTGAGGTACGGCTGAGTGGGAGGGGTCAGGCCAGCTCAGAGTACTTAGTGATGCAATCTGTGTCAAAAGACCACGAGAGGGTTAATGAGTCAACTGTGGTGGCGTGTGGAGAGGTGTGGCACAAAGCCGTGTTGCTAGGGGGAACACTGTGTCTAAACACACACTGCCAGTGGGGACTGCTTCATTATGTATTTTTTATGAAATAGAAAAATTTTCCTACAATTCTTTTAATGAATATTTTCAAATTTGACAGTTATATATTGTTAGATCACTACAGTATGTCTAAAATAAGATATCTTCCAGGTTCATCCAAATTTCAAGTTCACACCACAAGCTGACAGGTTTGATGTGGCAGTGATAACCTTGGACTCACCTGTGCACTACCAGCCTCATGTTCAACCTATATGTTTGCCTGAGAAAGGAACTGACTGGCTAGGCAGCTATGCTTGGGCTGCTGGATGGGGAGCATTACAGTCTGGTAAGATTTTTCTTGTATTTGCCAGTGCACAGAGGGATGTGATATGTGAAGCTAACATACAATCTTATTGCTGTAATCAGAAAGTATGGATACATTACTCATCCTTAGACACTGATAATGCACTTGCCCCTTACCTCTGCAACCTAGTTTTACTCCCACTCTGGTTGAATGTGAGAAGATTGTTGTCTCGTAAGATCCTATCAAACAACACCCATTTTCTGTGGATGTAGAAGAGTTACTCATTAATGTGTATTAAGGTCCACAAAAACTCTTGTTAATACAAAATGCATAGCACATATAGTAAACCCTTGATAACTTGGCACATATGGAGCTCTGGCCTTGCCATTTTTATTATCCCAAATTCCTACTTATGGAGGCAATCCCCCCCCCCCCCCCCCACGTTTGCCAATTTGTTTTCATTTATTCATTACAGTACTGATACATTATGAAAATAAAGTCCAATCACTAAAATTACTAAAATTTGTGGCGAAATAAGAAAAAGATCACTAAATTAACGCCATACCACTACCCGCATTACCCATGGCTTTACGTGTAAGCTGTAACTATGGTCACATTTCAACCAATTGCGTAAGTAGTAACTGTGCACACGAGACCTACATAAAATGAGACCCCACTGTATTCAAGCATTGCATTTTGTTCAAGCTTTGTAGCATTTATCATTTTATTACACTTATTGAGTACAATATTTCGTGATGTAATATTGGCCTTCTTGCATGAGTTCTTATTTTCATATTGAAATTAGTTACAGTAAACCCTGGAAAACTTGGCATTCGATAACTCGGAATTTTATATTACTCGGGACGGCTATACTCACGGAAATTATTTAAAAATAACTCAGAAAAAAATTGAGTTATATAAAATAATCTTGGAAAATCTTGGAATATTTAGTATACACTTATCTCCCGTATTTGTGAATTCACTTATTCACAAAAAATTATTAAGGATCTTTTATTCAAGATTTGCAATTGAATTTCAGCTATTGGCAAGGCTGTTTGAAATTTTTTGACTGATCATTGGCAGATGTCCACCTCCTGCACACACTCCGTGGTTAGTCAGTTCACTCGTGTGTGCCGCACAGTCCTCCCTGTCACTCCGCCCAGTACATGGACGTAGCATCCCAATATTTTACATTCCACCAAGAGTATCTAGGGCACTAGAATTCATATTCAGCAGTCCTTGGTAAAATCTGGTTCCCACAGTACTGATCCAGTAACACCCAACAACCTCCCCCATTCATGTCAGGCCACCATATTCAGAAAATCTCCACTTTTATGGTAAATCCAATGTTGCAGACTTTATTTAATTTACAGTGCAATTAATTTTATCAGAATTCCAACTATTTGAATCTTCCAGGTATCCCAACTTTGTCCCCTTTGGTAAAATTTTAATTTAGTCCAACTGAAGTCATTTATTCGTGTATCTGACACCAGTAGCGCTATAACCACTTTTTAAACAAAAATTGCTATGACAAACAATAAACCTGATACAGGTATTGTACATAGCACATATTTTATGTACAAAAAGTATAGCTCCTTCCACATGCAAACCATCATCGGAGTGACGCCACACAGTTCAGGCAGGCAGTCAACCAGCTGACCGAGACGTGTGTGTGTATGTGTGTACCGTGACGACGTCACATTGCAGGGATGGAGGCAGGTGAGTCGGCCATCCAGTACAGCTCACTGCCTCCATATGCATTCACCCCCACCCCCCCCCCCACACACACACACACACACCTATGCTGTTCATTTTCTTATTTTATAGTTTTATACTATATTGTCTTTATTTCTGAGCCACATTAGAATATTTAAATTTTTAACTCTTTTTGTTCTGTATTAAAGAAAATGGTTGTATTAAGATGGACTATTATATCTATTATATCCTGAGTGATATAAGTTACATGTTTATTTACACACTCAGACTTGAATTATACGTAGGGAAAACAACTTGTTTTTAATTTGTATAAGTGACCAAAATACAGTACAGTCAACCTTCGCTTTACGCGGTCCCATTTTACGCGTTTCCACATTTACGCGGTACCCTGCCGAAACCGGAATGCTCACTTTCCGCGGTGTGTGTACCCTTTTACGCGGAGAGCGGCGCGAGCAGGGTGCGCACAAGGTCGCCCAGTCATCAAAACATTACCGAGTTCTTCACCCGCCACCCACCACAGCCGGCCCAAGTCAGTGATAGTGATAATGATAGTGAGAATATGGACTTATATGGACTTTGAGGGGTTTGACAAAGAGGCCCTGCAAGCCTCTGTGGTGGATAGTGATACAATTGGTACAAGTGATACAGGTGAGGGCCAATAATCTGCCCTCTGCCTCGGAACCAACCCCTCATCCCCGTGTGCCCAGCCATCTTTTCTACTAATGTAAGTGTTAAAAAACCTAATATTATTGATATTTCTCTTAATTATTAATTGTGTGTGCATACCATCATAAAATTAAGAAGTTATTTTTACTACAACGTAGGTATTGTGTCTGGAAAAGTGGAGTTTGGGGGTCGGCCCGGTCTCTATTTCAATTAATCCCATATGTTATGTTATTCACTTTACGCGTTTCTCAATTTACGCAGGCCGCCGTGGGTTCAATTGACCGCGTAAAGTGAAGGTTCACTGTACTTCTTTCTGATCTCTTTTTTCTATTTATTATTGAATTAATCTATTTTTTCTCAATTTTTTTATTTCTTTACATGATTTCTCTTACCTTATCTCTTATTCTTGTTATTTACTTAAACAATTATGGAGAGTATTGGAAGTGGAGAGAATGGTAGAGGCAGGGTGTAGTGGAATGAGTGAAGGAGGGAGTATAGTGAGAAGGTGGGTGGGAGGGTCGCTTGTCCTCCCTTGTAACCGAGAGTGTATGCGATGCTTGCTCGTAACCTATACAGTGGTCCCTCGGTTAACGAACGGTTCGACTAACGAAATTTCGGTTAACGAATTAGCTTCCATAAGGATTTTCAGTTCGATTAACGAACAAAACTATGATTAACGAAATCCTTACGACAAACACGTTTTGTTGTGCGCATCAGCTGATCAGCTAGTCCGCCAATACAGTACAGTAATCGGTTCTATGTTTACATTCTTTTCCAGTGGAATAAATATCAGGAAGGTTGAGCTCTTTAATATTTTTGCATTTTTTATATTAAAAGAGCCAAATGAACTGTGAAGAGCTACAGAAAGATCTCTGTTAGCATCAGGAGTGGTCAAAGGAATAGCTGTGAAGATTCATTGTCACGTTGTGTAATAAGATGAACCTAAGTTCCTGGATTGGCAGAAGCAACTCTAAGGGTGTAGTTAGGATCTGGATCACTCAACACAATGTTTACGAAAATGGAAAACCATTCCTGTTACCAACGCAACCTGTGTCAAAAGACTGCAAGGGAGTGAGATTTCCAATCATGGTCAGGAGCACCAGAGGGTTAATTAAAGTTTATAAACATCTCGGAGAGCATTATTCGGTCGAGTGTTCATATCTGGAGCTGGTCTTGAATGAGCTCACACTCAGTGCTGCCACAATGCTCTCTGGCAGATTGTTCCAGGAGTTTACAATTCACACTCCAAAAAGGTTTGCCCTGACAATTTTCAGAACTTGTGGGTTATTCAACCTAAAGCTTTGTTAAATAAGCCACAAGTTCAAAAAATTGTCAGGGCAAACCTTTTTGGAGTGTGAATTGTAAACTCCTGGAACAATCTGCCAGAGAGCATTGTGGCAGCACTGAGTGTGAGTTCATTCAAGATCATATTTGACCATCACTAGTGCAGGTACTGATATATTCTGGAGTCAGTATTTACTCAGTACTTGCCAACAATGTGTAACAGAGACATGGCCGACTGCCCAAGCGACTAGCCATGGGGTCTGGCCTGTTATTCACTTGCTGCACCACATGAGAGATAATTGTGCATAATAAATCATAGAAAGCTTGCTGTTTGAGATAAAAAGGTGGGTTTTATTGCATTAAGATTGTAAATAAATTATCTACAAACAGAATAATATGAGTAATCATGATAAAAAAAATTATTTTTATATGTAAGCGTAAATGGAACACAAAAAATTTTCTTACGTTTAATGAAAATGTTTATACATCACTTTATGTCTTCATTATTTCATGTGATTGCATTATAAAGCATACATATTTAGGAAAAAGTTATATTTTGCTAGGGCGAGGCATCAGTAGGCACCACACTATCACCACGTGGTGCAATCTCCTTACATTTTTTACATTTTCCCACACCTCCACCCTCACCAGCAACACGAGGCGTGGTTCAAAACTCTCGCAACACTGTTATGAATAAATGAAATAACTGTGATGCACAAAAAATCAGCACAAGCCACAAGAATATGAGTGGGGAATGTGGGTCAACATTATATCCCGGGTCCTTTAAACACAACTGGCAGACTGGAGTGCAGTCTACGAATGTGTGTCTTGCATGTCTAGTGTTCATATGCAAACAAAATTATATAAGTAAAATTTTTACTTCATGCGCATATTAGTGTGTGAAAACCCTGAAGCAATAATTCAAATCATATGCAATTTTGCATGTGAAAGGCCCACGTGTGTTTGGTGTTCAAGTTGTGTTTCACACAATTTTGATGAGTTTATAAAACACTTTATCATGACAGTATCTCTTATATCTGTTCAAATTTCCTTCTAAAAAGACTTGAGGATATTCTGTTTGGCACAAAAGGTGAATTTTAAGAGGGGTTCAAACACATGGTGGAGGGGGGCCTATATCCACTTAAAACTAGTATTTTTCTTTGATTCAAGTTTTTATCTTCAACAAAAAACATGTGATTCACACGATGAATGATATTAAATTTACAGGCATTTGCTCTGATCTCACTTGAAATTAATTTCCCCAGGATCACGGCTGCGACCTAAGACCTTGCAGGTTGTTGATGTACCAATCTTAGATTCTCGGCTGTGTGAGGACTGGCACAGGCAAAAAGGGATCAATGTCATTATATATGATGAAATGATGTGTGCTGGGTGAGTCTTTATCTTGCTCTTTTAATGTATGATTACATTTGTTTCCAGTATAGTAAATATCAAGGAAGTTGTATTCTTGAATATGTTTGCATTTTTTATATTAAAATTATTGGTCATTCTAAAATTTCGCCATCCAAGCTCTGTCTACATAAAGTTTTTCAACTAATATTTTTGGCTCGATATATGTAATTATGTACTCAAAATAATGTACAAAATGATTACTAAGATTTTTGTTTAGTGCAAACTATGGCATGTTTATACTCAAATTAATCACTATCTTTTAAGAATTCCAGCAATGTAAATTATATTCTCCCCGGTCACTTCTATGACATTTTATAAGCAAAAAACAAAAACTCAATCTAAAGGACATAAATAAATACTTCACTTGACCTTCGGCGCTAACTGTCAAACATGTCACTGTCACCTCCCCTCCCCTCCCTCCCTCCCTCCTCCAGGGTTTGGTGGTTTTGGGCTTACAGTTCTTATCTTACTGTATATAATATCACAGACTAAAGTTAGGAGAATATAATTTGCATTGCTGGAATCCTTGCAAGACATTGAATAATTTTAATATAAATGTCATATATTTTGCACAAGACATAAAAAATTTGAGTACTGTACATTCGGGTACTGTAGTACAATTTAATAATGTACAAGTTTTTCAACTGTATTTTGGGGTATATTTACATAAATTTCTTAATTTATTTTTATTCATTTACATGCACACACCATACTAAAAGAAACGTAAAAGAAATAAATGACCTAAGTGCAAACCTGTACTGTACATGTACTAAATCATTACGGTACTAAATTTTTACGTCTAATGGAAATTAGAGCTTGCTTATACTCAAATTAATCACTGTTTTACAAGAATCCCAGCCATGTAAATTATATTCTCCCAGGTCGTTTCAGTGGCATTTTATAAGAGAAAAGCTTAGTCACTCTTAAGGACTGATAAATAAACAAGCATTAGACCTTCGATGCCAACTGTCAAACTTATCACCTCGCCTACCCCTCCCTCCTTCTCCCCCATCTGCCCAGTCAGGGTCTTAGGCTTACAGCTTTTATCTTATATAATATCTCTGACTAAAGTTAGGATAGTATAATTTGCATTGCTGGAATCCTTGCAAGACAGCGAATAATTTGAATATAAACGTCATATATTTTGCACACGGGATAAAAATTAATCACCTGTATCACATTACAGTAGTGATTTTAAGAGTTCTAGTGTGTATATATATATATATATATATATATATATATATATATATATATATGCTGATAACCACCAGGAAAGAAGAAAACACGAAGTTCCCAAGCGCTTTCGTGTAATTCACATCTTCAGTCTGTACTCACCCCTGAAGATGTGAATTACACGAAAGCGCTTGGGAACTTCGTGTTTTCTTCTTTCCTGGTGGTTATCAGCATATACCTGGATCACGCGCACCTACAGTGATTTACTTGCATATATATATATATATATATATATATATATATATATATATATATATATATATATATATATATATATATATAAATATATATATATAGTGATTTAAGGGCGATTTTGGAGGATTTTTAGGTGTGTTTCTGACTTTATGCATTTTTTACTTTACTTTGTTTGTACTTTTTCTGTGAGTTGGAACCAATTACCCAATATCCCATTGAAATTATAGATTCAGTTAACGAAATTTTCGGTTCACAAACGACTTTGTGGAACCAATTGTGTTCATTAATCGAGGGACCACTGTATATGTATTCTCTCCTGGACTAAAAGTGCTTCAGGAAAGTAGCTTTGGGTTACTGTGGTATCTGGATGTGAAGTGCAGCCATAATGGGGTAGAAAACTGTTAGTCTTCATTTATTGCAATTTCACATATCCCAGTTTTATTTCATCACAATTTGAGTTCATGACAAAAAATGTTTCATTTTCATCAACTTCTTACAGCTATGTTCCTCTCTTGCAAAAGTTAACTATCATTACCTGCTGGCAGCTCTCCATGCTGCATAGTCTCGTGCAAGCTCACTCATCAGCTTCTAAACTCTAATGTCATATGTTGTAACCTCTCTCCATGTCATTCTTGGCCTACCCTGGCTTTCCTCCCATACACATTTAGACGTGCACCTCTTGTACAGTCCTGGGTTTATCTGGATTTAAAGAGAGAATTTTGAAAAAAACAGGCATTGAGTTGTTTCACATAATTTTTCTTTAAAAATTAAATTATTCTCACCTTTCTCTGGATACAGATATAGCCAAGGAGGTAAAGATTCTTGTCAAGGTGACTCAGGAGGCCCGCTCATGATCCAGGATGGGGGTCGCTGGTACCTGGCTGGTATTGTATCAGCTGGGTATTCTTGCGCTCAAGGCAAGCAACCAGGTAAGACAATTTACTGTAAACTTTTTTACTGAATATTGCATTGTGATTTTTTTCACAAAGTGTGTACAGTACTGAAGAGCATTATATGAGATGCCATGATAGAAAATCTACTGCAAAACAACCTAGTAAAGAATACCAACACGGTCTTATGCCTAGAAGCTCCTGCTTGACAGTAACTTAAGGTGCTGCATGTGTGGACCCAGATCCTGGAGCGTGGTGGCAATATGGACAATATACAAGTATATCTGGACTTTGCCAAGTGTACCCCCATGAAAGGCTGAAAATTATACTGGAAGGGTGCGTAGATTTTTTGGTGACGAGCAGGGTACCACAGGGCAGAGTACTGGGCCTGTTGTTGTTTTATTGTTTCCTAAATGACATCCCAGAAGCTATACACTCCTCCATATTAATGTTTGTGGACGATGCCACGTTATTCAGGGAAATTAAGAACCAAACAGACTGTGAAGAGCTACAGAAAGATCTCTGCTAGCTTCAGTAGTGGTCAAAGGAATGGATGTTAACCCTCTGGTACTCCTGGGCATGGTCAGAAATCCCACCCTCTCACAGTCTTTTGCCGTAGGTTGTGTCAGTAACAAGAATAGTTTTCCATTTTAGTAAACATTGGGTACAGCGATCCAGACCCAACTTGCACCAACAGTAAGGAGGCATATCACATGTCCCAGTGGGACAAAGAAACTGCATTAACGGGGACCAAATGTGAATAGGACCTTGGTGTGTGTATATTGACAACGAACTAAAATTTTTGGGCCATTGTGAGAAGGTGAATCAAGCAACTAAACTAGTTGGTCTTACAAGAAAGTAATTCAGATACCTTGATGGTCGGTCCCTCATAAAGCTCTTCAGAAATAAGGTGCTTCCCCGTTAGAGTACTGTTATCCAGTGTGGTCCCCAAGATATGCAAGTGACCACTAGCGCACCCAAGGGGTGGGCCCACGGGGCCCGCCCCCCCCGCTTAAGCCTACGGTTCCTTAACCGTCCGTGGTGAGATGCTGGAATCCTACATGTCACCTCCTGGTCAGACAAAAGTGAATTTTTTTCTGCCTAATAGGTCCCATTTGGTCTGAAAAAAAAGGGAATAAACCTCAATTTTCTCGTACTTGCCAATTTAAAGCTCCCACGCCCGCCCAATTTGCCAAGGCAGGCCTCTGAGATAACGTCAAGCGGATTTCCTTACCACAGTGGTGCCGCTGTTTCATGTTTTTTCGTATCTCCCGCATTGTCCTTATTGTTGCTCCTTACCCAATTCACTTACTTTTATAACTGATATATATAATTTATAGTACTAATAGTGACAGGTGTATCATTATCGAATTTATTGCACCACTCTCTCACTGTTTATGGTACGATGTGGCACCTGCTCGTGACGTTTCTAAAAAAAAAATATAAAACTTTCCTAATTTATTCATTATAGCATTAAAACCCTTTACTTATCAATATCTAAACGTGGTCAATTGTAATCAGTTTATCATCTAAGGAAATATGTTTTTACTTAATCTAAAATAATCAAATATTATATTTTGACCCAAAATTATTATAAAACTCTGATTATAATTTGCCGAATTTTTTGCTGGCTTTTATACTCTATAAAACAATTTATTAGTTCTCAGCTTTCACCAAATTGCTTAAAAAAATCCCGCTAGCTTAATCTTCGGCCACGCAATTTCGCTCCCTCTTTGACGATTTCTGGGTGCGTCCATGGCCTCCAGGCCCCCCCTTACAGAATTTCTGGATGCGCTACTGCAAGTGACTGTTAGTTGATTGAAAATGTCCAAAGGAAGGTCACCAGACTGGTGCCTGCAGTAAAGCACCTCAGTTACCCAGATAGCTTAGAACGCCTGCAACTGCTTAGCTTATACTATAGGCGGGCAAGGGGCACCCATCTATGAACACCTCAGAGGACATTACTCAGTCAAGTGCCATCATATCACTCCAAGCATCCTGTTATGGCTGGCATGCATGTGGTCCCCTGTGTCCACAGTTACCACAACTTCACTGAGGGGATGGCTGATGGGGTAGGGAAAGGGAGTGAGTGTCATTGTCTGTATATCACTGTCCTTATCACTGGCTGCCTCAACAAACATGACATCATCTGGGTCTGTTTCCTCCTCTATATCAATGCCACCCAAATCAAGCAAATCTTAATGAATAGCACTACTGTCGAGGGTGTGGAGGAGCGAGACGGGTCACGGGTCATCAATGGATGTGCAACCATCACGAAAGCTGATGGGTAACTGGACCATGAGACTTGAGACAAAGATTACACACAAATCAGACATTCAAAATATGCCGCAAAAATTAAGGACATAGAGGAACGTCACCTGGGCTTAAAGGGTTAAGGTTGAAGAAGTCACAAGTTTAAAAAATTGTCAGAGCACACTTTTTCAGAGTGAGAGTTTTGAATTCGTGGAACAGTCTGCCAGAGAACATTGTGACAGCACCAAGTGTGAGCACATTCAAGACCAGACTTGACCAACACTGGCACAGGAACAGATACATTCTGGAACTAGTACATACCCAGAACTTGCGAACAGTGCATAACAGAGATGTAACTGACCGTCCAAGCAGCTAACAAGCCAATCAGTTGTGAAGAGGATAAAGAACAAGTAATGTAATTATTTTACTGTAATATGTTAGCCACAGTTTTACATACCATAAGTGTAGTTGTTTACTGCAAGTTCAGGATGTTACAGGAAATGTACAGTACTGTATGCCCCAAGTACTTTTATGGCCTCATGGTCTTTCATGAGTGACCATTTAGATCCCAGCTGACTGAATACTCCATTGGGACAGGACTCATTGTTGAGGTGAATGATGCATTTGTGTCAACACAACTCATATCATATGGCCTTAAGATATCCAGCAGTGTGGTGGTTGTCTATATATCCAGTGAAGAAACTATGTGGCATCACAACAACATCTGCTGCCTGAAAGGCATGTCCTTAAACACTGTTCTGTAAAGAATGCCTTTGTTTTTTGCTGTGACCTTTGTGAAGACCTCTTTAAATAGTAGTACAGGTTGACCATCTCAAATTCAGACTGATTGGGACCTGAGCAGTGCTGGATTAGTGATTTTGCCGAACCACAGGTGGTTAGGTTAGGATTAAATAAATAAACACCTCTAACCAGATATGAGGTGGTCTACCTGTATAGAATTGTTCTATAGTATAGGTGAGTTTAAACCTTGATAACTCGGCATGTATGGGGCTCTGGCCTTGCCGAATTATTACAAATTTCGACTTATCGAGGCACCCCCTCCCCAAAAAATACAACAATGAAAAATTATTGACCCATATATGTGTACATGTTACACAGATGCATAGTAGGTGACACAGAGGCATGGTAGGTGACACAAGGGAATGGTAGGTGATGGAGGGGAAATGCTACATAAACAATTAACAGTGTGGCACTTATGTATACTGTACTACGTACTGTAATTTGGTCACTTATACTCAACAGTAAGTCCTCGTTTAACGTTGCCCCCGATAACGTTGTTTCGTTATAACATCACTATTCTTTAGATACCAATAATGCGGTTAATGTCCCAACGACTCAATATAACTTTGTTTTTAGCGTCGTCACGGACTATTTTTTGCGGCGCATCACCCTCTCTCGTCTTGGCGCACTACCTCTCACTCGCGGAGCGTCACAGCATTCCCAAGCGGAGTCAGTCTTTGCTAGGCTTCCACAGCATTCGTGCGCATTTAAGTGTTTTTGCTCTTAATACTGTACTGTGACAATTTGAAATGGCTTCCAAACTCCCATCAAGTGCTACTGATGCTAGTGTTGTGAAGAAGCAACATAAGACCATTAGCCTTACTACGAAAATGGAGGTTTTAAACTGGGAGGAGGAGCCACCCGTCGGGTCTCGGTGACTCGCATCCCTCCTCCTCCTCCTCTCCTGCCCTCCTCCTCTGCTCCACTACCCCACTACCCACCACACACTCACTCCACCATCTCCGTCCATCAGTGATTACAATACAAAATGATTTAGTTTATTTATATATAAACTATTTTCTATAAATATGCCATTGAATTTATGTATATGTAATGTATTTCATGGGACAAAGGTCTTGTTTATCATAGCAATTATTGTTTATAAAGTGGTTACATCGCTACTGGTGTCAGACACGAATAAATTACTTCAGTTGCTTTTGGGTTGTTGGACTAAATTTAAATTTTTACCAAAGGGGACAAAGTTCAGAGACCTGGAAGATTCTAATCGTTGGAATTTGGATAAAATGAATTGCATTGTAAATTAAATAAAGTCTATGATATTGGATTTACCATAATAGTGGAGACGTTCTGCATACAGTGGCTTGACATGAATGGGGGAGGTTGTTGGGTGTTAATGGGTTAGTACAGCAGGAACCAAATTTTACCAGGGAGTGCTTAATATTAATTCTGGTGCCTTAGAAACTCTGCGGTGCAATGTATAGTACTTTATACCCAAAATATTGGGGTGCTACAACACCTTTCCTTCCCACATGGTGAAGTGAGCCAGCTGCAGCCGACCACAACAATAACAAAGATCAGACTGACCAAGCGTGGAGAGTGTTACCCATGCGCCCAAATTTGCTGAGATTTTCCCAGATAATTTTATATAACTTGGCATTTCCCGAGTTATTTTATAATAAATTCTGAGACCATACACATGCCAAATTATACGAAATTCCTAGATATCGAATGCCGAGTTATCAAGGGTTTACTGTACTACTAAAGAAGCTGTCACACTAGGCAAAATGCCAACATTCATTCGCAGGAAAACAGCAATACTGCCTTTTCGGTCAGATTTTTCGTATGAAAACTAGAATCCGAGGAAAATGGAAAGCATGAAAGCAGTTCTTACTGCATTTTGGGTCCAGTTGAGGTTTTATAATGTTTATAATTGATAGGCTTTAATGATAATAAAACAAATTATTAGGAAACAATTTTAAGTGATTTTAATGCAAATATATTATCATTAGAATATACCGGTAGTAGAAATTCATAGCTCAGAATGCATTCCATTTTCCTTTCTGATTATTAATTTCCGTTTTTATTGATTCCATATTGACAACATTCTCAAGCAACACAAACCACCAAAAATCAATAAGTTCACTGTACTGTGATGATAAAGCCTTTCTGTTAACTTTGGAATAGTGTAGTGTGTCCTGGGGTGCATAAGTCTATACATCATCTGGTATTGTACTTCCGTTTGTTGTCTATTAAGCTCTTATTATAATTATTACCATTTTTTATGTAGACAATAAAAAAATGTTTTACTTATAATGCCATATTTCTCCACTTATAGGTATATACCACAAGGTGTCCTACACATCTGATTGGATCTCATGGGCGGCCAGTACTTAAGGTAGTTTATAAATTTTCAGCAATGATGGATTCCTAAAACCTCAGTTATGAAATGAAGACATTTTGAATTAAAATTATTAAAGCTTTTCTCTTAATAAATAAATATATGACAATGCCATTACCTGAATTACTCTTAATTTAGAGTACTTGTAACTTTCAGTAAACTTGGGTAGAGTATCCATGCATCAGGGATGTTTTAGGATAAGACTTTCATAGCTGGATTATTTTCCATTGAGGAGCTTTATTGTGAAAACTTTCAATGATGTTTCACCTCATCCTGTGATACCACCTCATATTGAGCTAGGTTGTGCCTCTATAATGCACGATAAGTTTCATATTCATAAGATTAGATACATTACAGTACACTTCCTGTTACCAAGTATGGTTGGGACTGAAGATGTGTTGGATATACAAATACAGTATTGTCTTTCACATGTGCTTTTTTGATGGGAATGCTGACCAGATGGTGCTCTGCAACATCAGTAGTGATAATAATAAAGGAACCATTCAGTTAACGCACCACTTGAATAGATGATACTGTGTTAAACAAACTACAGTACATGGCTAATATAATATTGATTCTGTAATACACATACATAGTTAACTTACTCAGATCTATCAACAGTATTGAATGTGATGGCCCTATTGTAGGTTTTTTGTTTATCATGCACAGAAGCCTTTCCCTGCAAGATTTGCAGGGTTGCAGCTAATTCTTGATTCGAAGCACTCAATAGTGGGATGTCAGTCCACTGAAGGATTGTTCCACCATTAGCAGGTGCACCGAATGGTGTACTCACTTATTTCAGAGTATGAGGGTAGTGTACAAGGTGGAAACACAACACATCTCTTTGGTTGGGAGTCAAATTCATGACCATCCATTTGCTGGGCATGCAGGTGCTCTTCAAACTGAGTTTTGGAACCACTGAAATTGATACAGTCAGTAAATGCATTATTGTGTATATATTAGTCTTTCATAATTTTACTTGTTTTTACATATTGATTTGAAGTGTAACTACTGTAGATGAAATACAAATACTGTATTGATATAAAGGATAAAGAAGATTACCCAGTATAGTATCTTGTCACATCAGACAGGAGCAAAGTTTGGTGCCTTCCATAATTCCATGCCTTTTGGGGTTCTATCCCTGCTGGCCTGAGAAGGAGAGAGATGTTTCCAGATACCATCACCACAATTAGTTTTTAATTACGTCACCATTCCTCTACCCAGTGTACAGTATAGTGTATCAATGTACAGCATTAAAATATACATGGAAGTACTAGACAGTACATACATTACAGTAGACCTATAGTACAGTATAAGGTGTACAATAATAAAGGAGCTTACTATCTAGGTCATGACAGAACTAGTATTTTAGCAGTGGAAATTAAAAAAAAATAAAACATTAGCTGGAAAAGCAGGAGTGTACTGTAATGGAAACTTGAATATAATCAATTGCTCATTATCATTGTTAATTTAAACTTTTTATACTAACGAGGCATCTGAATTAAATGAGCACAGTAATTGCATTTAGATCTCATATGGAAGAGTACAGTATTAGTGCTCTTCGATTTGGTATACATAAACAATCAGTTTAGCAATTTTGTGAAATTTTAGAAAGTAGCTTTCATTTGTGCACAGTATTATATATATGTTCACCTATTACCATCGGTTAGTGTACTTTGTACAGTAATTATGTGTTGTGTTCTTGTGCCATTGCTACTGTGGCCTGCTGTAGGACTTCTCAGGGGAAGATATTAAGTATAATGATAGTTAATATGCCATTTTAAATATATTCTGAGACCTTTATTAAGTAAAGAAAACTTACCAAAGAAATTCAGCAGTAAAGTGACTTGCCAGTTGTTGGAAATAGGCCAAGGCTTTTAGAACTCAGCTTAATTAGTTATGAGTCAAATTATTGTTTTTTTTTCTTAATTATTTAATATTATAACAAAAAGATATTCGACTGCAAATATACTTTTGTAATATTTTATAATGATGCTGCTGGAAGGCATCTTTCTTTATGGATTGCATCTGGCAAAGATGGTTAACCGAAGACAAATACATTACCTAAAGTAGTTCCTTAACAGAGTTCATTAGTAATATACAGTAGTGTGATTAAAATAAAAGTGGATTCATTCATTACTCTGCTTAGCAATAGCAAAATAAAGAAGTAAACCTGATGGTTTTGATTTGTTACACTATAGGAAATCTTTTTTTAAATACAATGTTCAACATACCACAATGGTATGATTATGGGGTTGACAGACAACAGGAAAACTGATCTTATCACACTTTTCAGTAGTTAATATTTTCATATATAATAACCTCTAATGGTAAAAATTTTCTTCTGCTGCCCCATCTACTGAGGTTCTGTATGTGCTAAATGTTTAGTTTTATCTTCATGCTGTATCTTGCGGCTGGAACCGCATCATATACTGAAGTGTAAATGTTGTATATACAATATATTTTTATTCATAGAATAAAGTTTTTAAAAACAATTGATTTTCATGTTGTATCCTTTTCCATATGTAAGTGAGCGAGTAGATATAGGTAGACAAAATTCATGATGGTTTTATTTTATAATGTCCACACCAATGCTATTACTACCTGTTAACTTCAACACTACAGCCTTTGGGTGTGACTTGGCCTCATTTGCAATCCGCCTCTGGAACTCATTTTCAGCCATTCTACACTCTAACTTTGCTTGGTTCCTGAACTTTTTATGCTTCCTTAGGTACTGCTCATCATTTGTAGTGACCTATCTCTTGAAGCATGGTTCATGTGTAACGATCTCTGTAGTTGTGGAACCAGTGTTTCTATCACCTCCAAAAATTGAAAACAAGGCTGGGATAATGATATAATTATTATTCTACAGAATCAAAGGATCAAACAGAGATATTCTCATCTGTTTCAGTTTCAGGTATATGAAAATAAGAAGTACATATTAATGGTCATACACAGCCCTGCCTGTCTGGCATCACATTTATTTTTGTTTACTGATGAGCTGCTAGAGTGAGTGGTATCACAGTCTAAGATTGCACAGTGCTAAAAATATTTGCACATGCACATTTCAATCAAAACATCATTGGAGAAGAGCCATGATGAGATTATCCCTGAAGAGTAAAAAGTTTAGTGAGAGAGGAATTTTGTGATAATTACTCACTTATTGTTGGTGTTTTCTGATTAAAAGAATAAATTAATAATAAGTTAACAGTAATAGTTTGGATTGGTGCTAGGTCTGTTAATTTTGAAGAAACAGTGACAAAAACTAACCACTACATATATTTCGAACTACAAGAATGACCTACAAATGGGAAGATAAGAGTACAGTACTCTACTTTACTTTGAGTAGCCTGTCTAATTACTGTTCATTTTGGGTATTTCTTTCACTTTTTAGATAGGAACAAGCTTGGGTAACATTTCCAGCAAGCTGTCACTTAAAACCTATGTTGACATTGCAGACAGCCAGCACACTTCACAGTAACTAGAAAAGTAAGAAAGCTTATGTTTTGTCCAGATATTAACAAGCCCAAATAACTTATTTTAACAAATGATTATTAGGTTGTCTTCATTTTTAGGAAACAATTTCTTCCAGAATGGAAAAAATTGTATCTGTTGTATCTATTCAGCTCCAAAATGAAAATACAGTACAGTACTGGTATATATATATATATATATATATATATATATATATATATATATATATATATATATATATATATAATATATATATATATATATATATATATATATATATATATATATATACTGTATATATCATGGGCCAGGGCAGTACACCTGGGAAGACTTTGAGGAGCTGTCACCTACCACCGACTAGGGCCAGACTAGAGATCCTGGAAGAACTCTGGGCTGTAGCGATTTGGAGAACCTGACCATGAACCTGGAAGAGGGGAACTGTTCCCTCTATGTGGAATTAGACTTGACAGGAGAGGGGCACCGATCTGGGGGTGTGACTAAGGTTGCTGCAGCTGAAGAAGAGGAGACCTACCAAGTTCAGGATTATTTTGTACTATATACAGTATAGTGAATAAGTGTGTCGGGACGACACAAGGATTAAGGGAGGGGGTATCGTAGTGTTATGTCAAGGCATAATTTGGTATTGTATTGTTTGTAAACTAGGTGTTTTGATTATTTTCTATTCCAAGCAACAGCTATTTTAGCAAGTTTAGGAGGATTTTCTTGTCTATATTAATGTATTATGTACTTATGTCAGAATTTTCTAGAATGTGTTGCATCATTTTTGTTATGATTTACTTATGTATTGTAAGCCTAGATCATTCGAGAACTCTCCAGGCGTTCTCGTTCCAATGTGTAGTGCCTGGATGGCGCTAGAGTGCTCTAGGCGTCTGGCAAGACGTATGTAAAAACTTGGGAGGTGCCTTGGAGGTCAGTCAACGGTTTCTGCTTAGAGTTTAAAGGACATCAAGCTTAGTAAGACAATTGAAGATTATTGTTGTACAAGTGTTTTGTATTTGTTGTGATCAATATAAAGTGAAAAGACTAAGGGATTGTACACTGGTAGTGTGCTGACTTCAGTACAGGTATACTGTACTTGTATATTCGAAGTGAGAAGTTCAGCTGTGAAGACATTACCCTCTGAACATTGTTGTGAAGAATTAGTGACCATTAAAGAGGACTACAGTGCACAAGTGTGTTTCTGTTACCTGGTGGAAATCTACCTGCCTGTTGTTTGTCTGTACACTGATACCGATCATTGGGAAATTACCGGAGACTGGCGGGACAGCCAGAGGTAATTTGACGACACTTGTGATATCTACTGCTTCTGTACATACAACCCTGGCCACTGGTAACTCGTGGTGTATGTTGGGTAAGCGGTGAAAGGAGGGTCATAACAATATATTAGACATGGCTTGGTGAACTCGTATATCTAGGTTAGATCTGTCTGATGCAAAGATCTAGTGAATCAGAACAAAGTATACCATCATGGAGTGCTTTCAATGCTCAAGTTACTGATGAGTCTCTTCCTCAACATATTGTAGCATTTCTTCCCATTGTGCCGCATCCTCTTAATTATTATAAAATTGTCTACACTGCTTTATAAAATGTGCTTCGTCTGTTAGCAGGATAAATTGGCAGTATTCTGTGATGAAGGAGTGTACCACATTGGTATGGCATCCAGATGAGATTAATGATATCGTTCTCTGTTTAGGATCATTTCACTTGGTTAAGATAGTACTGTACAGTACTGGGATGTATAGAGAAATACTTACATTGGATGTACTGTAGTGTATTAAATTTCACCAAGTAAAACATCTTAAATTGTACTCAGCTTTAATGTGACATAAAAGAAGGCAATTATAGAAAAATTGCATAAAGTAGTGGAATATGTTTATATACTGAAGAAAATAATTGTTTTCTCAAGTTGCTTCATATGGAAATTTTGAATTATTAACTGATCAGCTTTGGGAGTGTTACCCTGACATTTCCTTTACCTTAAATACAGTAATACCCTAACTAATTAACAAAGTAATTTAGGGGACATAAGGTCACACAAGACCATGCTCTGCCACAGGACTATACTATGTACTTGTATATGAAAAGCGGGACAGGCACCTCATTTACAAGGGATAAAGGTTACATCATGGCTCACTCGTTATAAAAATTAGAACCCGATCCTGTTATCATCAAAGGAGGGAGCCGGGCACCTTTCTTTTCAAAAGTGGAACCAAAACCTCTTCTTTTAAAAAATAAGAGCCAGGTCTCCTCCTTTCCAGAAGTAGGGAGAATTGTGGGGTACGAGATATGTGGTTCACACTCGGGATGGGATGGAGAAAGGAAACTCACAATGTGCTCTGTATACATATTGTATTGGATGTACAGTGCAGCTTGGTGCTGGGAAGTGGCAGCGTGGTTACAAGCGTGATACAGAGAGAGCTGGTTGGTGAGGATGCTCAGAGGAGGACTAGCTTGTGGGTCGCCATACTCGCCGGCGGGAGCGAGGGCCGCCAGGCAGGAGCGGAGGAGGTGGTGTTACTTGAAGACTGGCTGTAGGTAGAAGAGGTAGGTCACCACTAGGTCAGGTCTTATATAGCGGAGGTAGGCGTGGTTTAATAGTTGACCTCAGTCATGTAAGGCGGCGCTGGTTGCTGACCTAGACCACGAGACATACACTGGGGAATTCACTGGGTCGGCTAGCCAGCGACAAACAGCATTTGTAGGGAAGGAATCCACTACAGAATGGCCTCCTTTTTTTTTGAAACGTGGATGCCAGCCCCCACCCCCACCCCATTTTCAGAAACTGGGGGCCTAGTTATGCCTCTTTTGAAAGTGTAAGAATGGGCCCTCGTTTTCAAAAGGGAAAGCCAAGCCCCAAAATGTAAAAAAAAAAAAAAAAAAGATAGGCCTCCTCCTTTTCAAAAGGGGGAATAAGGCCCCTTCCTTTCCATAAATGGGAGTAGTTCCCTCTGCTTTTCAAACCAAATGGTAATGGCACTGAATAACAGTTGAAATTCTTGTTATCTTGAAATGATCTACATTTCAATGTCAATGGGACATCTCAGTAAACATAGTGTATTTTACAGTGACAATTGTCTGACTTCTACCGAGCAATTTACTATAGGAAAAGATTCCTTTTTCTGATAATATAGTTGCTGGAATTAACATATCTAGTTATAATTTTAAGGCCCCATTGTCTGACCCACTTCTCACTCCATACCAATGAAGTTTGCCTTAAAAACATGATATTTTGTTACTCTATATTTAATTTGCAATGATTCACGCTGATTTTATAATTAATTATTGCATTACACTTTTCATTTCGTTGAAAAATCGAACTTGTTTCTAGAACGAAAACCACTATCACATTTTCTTGCCGGCTTGCCCGAGAAGAGCCGGAGCCAAACTTTATTTGAAGTATAACTTAGCTACAAATATAACAAAGTTAAGTCTGAGTAGCTAAGCATTGGGATGCTATTTATCACTTAAGAAACAAAATAGTTGAGAACAACTACGTATATACTAACAATACACTATTATAAAGCTATCATGCTTACTATTTTTATAAATGCCGCGTGTTTTAGGATACTTCCGTCATCGACCTGTCGTTATGAAGATGCCACTTGCTGAAATCATGTTGTGATTCGTATTTTATAGTACGATCTAAAATGCAAGTTGAAGTATGTGTTAAACGTATTAGATAAAATGTAAAAATAATTCTATCGTGTTAAATTGAAAAAAAATGTATCATTTTATGTACAATAATCTAAGAAAATATCTCGTGGAAAAGCGACAGCTGGCAGTTAGCCATCAGCTGAGGAGCAGCTGAGCGGCCAATCAGCTGGGTAGGTGTCAAACAAAGGATTCCCTTCAGTCTCAGCTGAGGGTTGGTGCGGTGGTGTTGTAGACGTGTTTCCTCTTGAGGTGAAGTCTTATCGTTTCATTATATTGGGACACCCTGGGGAATAAGCTGACTGTTATTCCCCATGGATCTCTGAAGAAAATATCACTGCCTGTCACGGATAACAAACTTGTATTTATGAAAAAAATGAACTGAAATGTTTTGTTCTTGCTGAACAAGTATTCGCCAAAGATTTTGGAGAGAAATAGGAGATAACAGCAACAACAGTGTTTGTTAAACAATAGTCAATAGAAAATGGGACATCTTGTAGAGCAATCTGAGGTAAGTGATTATCGACTCGTACATGTAAGATATTCAGACATGACTGGTACACAAAGCTATCAGGTAGGTCGGCTACACCGGCGGCGTCTGCTTGCCAGCGATCACCAGATGAGCATAAGTTATTCTGACTGAACTTTGTTATTCTTAGTTATGTCCTTAAATAATTACCGTTTTCAATTGGTAGGCTTAACGTAAACATAAAACAGTCTTTACAAAGTTAAATCTGTTAAGGTTGACACCAAGCGCAAGTAGGCCTATCTGGCCAACAGAGAGACGGGACGCTGAGCCGTGTAGGCGAGTCAATAACGGCAGACCTGCATAGCAACAGTCAAGAGTTCATACAGTACTTCACTACTCATCAATTTCATATGTATATTTTGTATCTAGGAAAATGTTGTTGTAACTTGAGCCAGATATCAAGTGTGGATAGCTTTTTTCTTTAGTTTTTTCTCGTCTTACTTTTTTGTTCGTTTTCACCGAGAAAGAATTTGCATCATTTGTTTTACATTTTACTCTGTCATTAAATCCAAGTTTTTTTTGGATGATATGGATCAGTTACTGGAGCTTTTTATACACTGTTGGTCGTCTTTCCAAGCTTTCCTGTTCCTGGTCTTTCGTTCCTTCTCTGTACTGTATACATGTACCCATCCATTCCCTCTCTCTCGTACAACCTTCATATTCCTGTCTTTATTTTACCTTTATCCTCTTCACCACTGATCGGCTCGTTTGCTCCTTAACCGGTGCATCTCTCCTTCCAGTTTTACTTCTTCCTTCCTTCCGTCTCACCTTGCCTCTTTCCCCTTCCTTCCTTCCCACCCTTATCTTAATCCTTCTTTCTCCTTCCATCCTTCCCTCCCACCCTTATTACCTCTATCCCACTTTTCCCTTCCCTCCTTCCTTCGGACCCTTGTTACCTCTCTTCCTCTACCCCTTCCTTCCTACCCTTGTTATATCTCTTCCCCTTTCCTTTGTCGCCCTTATCTCTCTCCCTCTTTCCTTCCTTCCTTACCACACGTATATCTCTCCCCTTCCATTTTTACCTTTTTCCCTCTTTACCTTTCCATCTTCCTGGCCTTTCCACTTCTTTCCTTTCTTCCTTCCTTGCCCTCTCCCCTCTATTTCTTCATTCTCTTCCTTCTTCACCTTCATTCCTTCGCCCTCTTTTCTCCCTACTCCCTTCCCTCCCATATTCATCTTCCCCCTCTCACATGTCCGTCTTATAATTCTTTTCATCTCTTATTTGCCTCACCCTCTTCACTCCTTTACCTCCCTTCCCTCTTTCGATACCTCACTTGTCTCCTTACCGCCCTCACAACGCATCATTTAAGTCTTTTCTGTGGTAATTGAGCAATATATATTTATTTTTTTATGTTTGCCGATGATTAGAGGTGTGGTTTTAACTGGGTGAGATATTTCTGGTGACGTATATTTTGGCAGTTTACATTTATTTTAGGTCAGAGGACTGTTAACGTTTTCACTTAGTTAACTGTGAAAGTGTTCGTGCAATTTCCATTAATCAACGCAGCAAGTTATGGTGCAGTTTCCACGAATTGAACACGGAAAGTCTTGGTGTTGCTTTAAATTAATTAACGCGGGTTATATTTTTTGGTAGCCATGATTTAGTAGTGCACATTTATAGTCTTTGTATGTTTTAGATACATGGTACCTCAGGCCTATTTAGTCTCACATTAAAGGGTATGAGTAGAGCTAACCATAATTACGATATTAGTTACAAATTGATTAGTTTGGGTTTGTTTACGTGAGACGTCAATGAACGGCGGAAGTAAACCGCAAAAGGAATTTATAAGCAAGTAAGTTTTATTAAGTAGATGTGTGGGAACAAGCGGGCAACGATCATGGAAAGTCCCCAACACCTGCGACCCGACGGTGGGTGAATCAGGCTGTATCGTGTTGCTGCCTGCCTACTACTTGTTCACGCTCTCCCACTTAATGGTAGTAGCCAACTGCAAAATAATCATAATTAATGTTTTATATATATATATATATATATATATATATATATATATATATATATATATATATATATATATATATATGCAAGTAAATCACTGTAGGTGCGCGTGATCCAGGTATATGCTGATAACCGCAAGGAAAGAAGAAAACACGAAGTTCCCAAGCGCTTTCGTGTAATTCACATCTTCAGGGGTGAGCGGGAACTTCGTGTTTTCTTCTTTCCTTGTGGTTATCAGCATATATATATATATATATATATATATATATATATATTTATTTATTTATTTATTTATTTATTTATTTATTTATTTATATAACAGAAAGGTTTATTGTCTATTAAACTTTATAGTACAGCTGTCAACTTTGCCAGATAGGGATAACTTTGTATTTATTGCTACAATAGAAATTAATTGGTATTTGGTAAAATTTGCTCTTTCATTTAAGACTTCGTTACTTTTATAAGACAGCCACGTTATATCTTAAGTAGGTTAGGTTATTATTTATATTTGTCACGAAAAATATACATGATTGTCTACAGCCAATCAAAAGTTGAAAAACAAATACATATAAATTTTCTCAACCACGCAACTAATCCTATTTACATTAAAATATATACAGAATATAATATGTGAATGTGTTATTTTTTTAAATATTATTATGTAACCAGAGTAGATATACTTGACGTACAGTAAGAACAATGGAGATGTTGGCTTGGGTTGGAGGCAGTGGCAGGGGTGTAGGTGGTAGTTTCGGGTGGGGGAAGGTGACAGGGTGGGGAGATGACGCTGGGGATGAGGGAGGTGGCGGGGGCGAGGGAGACGATGGTCTTGGTGAGGAAGGTGGCGGGGGGGGGGGGGGTGAGGGAGAAGATGGTCTTGGTGAGGAAGACGGTGGCGTGGTTGAGGGAGAAAATGGTCTTGACGAGGAAGAAGGTTGCGGGGTTGAGGGAGAAGATGAAGTTGGGGATGGGGGAGAAAGTGGCGGGGTGAGGGAGAAGATGGTCTGATACGGAAACGGGTCATATGTTAGCCCAAGTTAACTATCGTGGCTGGCGATGTTACATGTGCTAGTATCGGCCTTCACTGGCTGCGGCTACTGCTTCTGACTGTACCCTCGTGTTTTTCTCAGGAGAGGACAGTGTAAGGTGAAACCGAGGTTGTGTGAGCCAGCAAGCAATGGGGGACCTGCGCCAAGCAACAAGGTTAAGTGACCTGTCCGGTGTAATCCCCGCCCACCACACCATTTTTCTCACATGATTCTTGTCTAGTAGGTGGCGGCGGCGACATAATATGTGGGGGGGGGGGGGGGGGGGGGGGAGGGGTGAGTCATTGTCACCATCAACACCATTTAACATCGTGAGTGTTGAGGATGGTGGCGTCACTATCACTAAACATATTTTAGGTAGCTCATAAATGTTAAGAATTGTGGCGTCACCATCACCACCACTCAACATACTATATGGATGGTGTCATCATCATCATCACTATATAATAACGTACATAATAAGTTGAAGATGGTGGTGACTTATACCATTATTGTCACCACACAACATATTGTCAGTCACCAGACATTTCGGGTATCAGAGAAGGCCCCAGCCACGGTTTTGCAGCGAATTGAAAAACTCGCACGTACGACAAATTTCATTTGAGTTTTTATTTCATGGAGCGATGAGGGGGTCCTATTGAGTCCATGCCACATTTTAAGAGTTTTTAACCAGTACTTTTCGAGATATAATTATTAACGATACAGTATATATATTTGTTAATAATGACCTTGACCTTTGAGCGATCAAGGATACAACAAAAATGGCAACCCAAGTGGTTCCACGGTTTCGCTTGTATTGTATAATGTTGTGCAATGTTTTTGTGACTTATTTGTAGCACTACCTTTTTATGATATTTCAGTTTTATTATAACTTTGTGACAATTATACCGGTAGTAGTTAAGTGTATAAATTTTATCGTGTATGCTACAACGTTCTGTCCTACTAATAAGCGATACAACTTTGTGACACTTGTATGAAGTACTGTGGTGTGACGCATAGTATTTAGGCCCATATGCAAGATCAGCCGTGGTGTATACTATGCTGTAGTACTCCCATGGTTGTTATGCAAGAATCGTTTTTGGCTAAAATAAAAATAAAAATATGTACGATTCGTTATTGGAACATGGGGAAATTTCGTGAAAACTACGAGGGAACTATTTTTGAAACCAAAAGGAAGAAAATTGATTTGGATGGACATAAAGTGTATAAATCTGCGAAGGAATAATATTTGTTATACGATATACTCCATATCGAACAGCACATGCAGAATTGTATTGTTTGTATTGTTCTTTTTAAAAGCAGTCGGTGTTTGTGTACGAAAAATGCCGCCAGCCTCTACTTGTCTCATCGCCGTTTATATCCTCCAAATTCGCCGAACCATCATAAAAGGTAAGCCTTTAAGATAACTAATACAACTAATTTATGTGTAGAAATGTATTTAAATCAAATTAAACTAAAAAAAAGTCGTAAATGGTCTATTTGAAGAGTGGTGAGAACAGCTTCCTCTGGGATGGTGAATGACGTCCTTTATCAGAATTAATATCGACCCAATTTTCGTAATGAGGGCAATTAATAACAGTCCAGCACCACCAAAATAATTGTTTCCTTAGTATAAATACTTTGTAGCATAAATTTCACACTTTAATAAGTCCAAATATGCCGGGTAACCAGTGCCAGGTGAATCCAAACTGGTCCATCCGTGATGGTCGATGGACGTCCTTTATCAGAATTAATATCGACCCAATTTTCGTAATGAGCGCAATTAATAACCGTCCAGCACTACCAAAATAATTATTTCCTTAGTATAATTACTTATTAGCCTAGATTTCATATTTTAATAAGTCCAAATATGCCAGGTAACTTGTGCTAGGTACTTCCCAGGCATGTTTCATTGTGTATCAGTTTAACCACAATTTTCTTCAAATAAGATAAATTCAGTGACCTAAATTCATGTTTTATTTTTTTATTCCCTTAGTGACTCAATGTATTACAAGAAAGAACTACTTTACGACTTGTTTGGGCCAACAGTTGGAGTGGTGATATTACCATTGACAGTATGTCCATGATTGCAACAAAAATGAAGAAGTCCTTCTAAAGTAAATAGAATTGATGATATTATTATATTTTTGGCCATCCAGCGAATGTAATGATTTTAAGTTGACCGATTTTTACTAGTTAAGTTTGGTTACGCTAGATTAGTTAAGTTGGGTGAGGTTAGGTTTGGTGACATTGAAATTATGTTTTTTCAAATGCCAAGTAGGTGGATGACCTAAACATTCATTTTTTACCAAATTAATTATGAGTAGATCAAAAACATTAGTCATTTTTTTTTTACAAATTCAGACTCCGTAAAGTTCAAATGACAATCACTTCATGATAGATGTTTCACTCTATACACTAAAGCTACTTTATGTAAGAGGAAAAAAATTTGCACCAAATTGTATTTTTAATACCAAAAGAAGTCATTGATGATAATATTTAATAACAATATTTCAGGTATTACGACCTGGTCGTCGGGACGGAACACCGTCGTAAGTCGAGGAGAGACTGTAATACATTTTCATCTTTAAACTCCTTGTATCTTACCTAACTCACCTTGATGCTCCACTCAATTATAGCTAGATGTAATAATTGTAGAAAGTAATCACAGGTATGACTGCCTTTACCGTTAATTGTTTTTATATTACAATTCTTGAATATTCAAAGATAATGAAATTATGAATCTTCAAGAAATGTGATATACGTACATTCTAATGATGACAACAGAAATATGTCAGACTTGACTAATTAACTGTAACCAGAAATTAACCTAAGTGAATTTGTCCTTAATCCAACCTTTAAAATATGAAAGACAGTATACTGTACTTTATTTTATGATAGTTAAATCAGTTTCCAGTTAGGTTAAGTTAGGTAGGTTAGGTTAACATTTTTATATAGATCATTACAACTTTAAAGGGGTTATAATTTTTGTTCTATGAATTTCTCCAAAAAAAAGGATCAAAGTTTTGGAATCACCATAACAATATACACTACAGTACAATACATTAAAAAAAAATAATAATTTTTTTAGTGTGTTGCATATCAAACCAAACAAATCTGAGTTTCCTTTGGAATTTTTTTTTTTTTTTTAACACAAAATTACCCTCAATATTTAGATGTTGGAAACTTGTAAATATTAACCCTCTTAAATATAGATGTTTCAGAATTCGCAAATTTAACTTACACAATATTAATGACTTTATTTTCACTTACAGCTGACTATTCACCTTTCACCAATACTGAAAAAATAAATCTTGGTATCATTTGATTGATGGGGAATTTTTCCGGTTCCTAGGGAAGATTTTGGAATTTGCTTTCTAACCTAACCTCGGAGCTGGTTAGCAGACTCAGAACAGAAATATTTGGAGACTTTCCATAAAATCCCCAAATTACTCATAGACCAGAAAAAATGCAGTTTCTGGAATTTCTGAACATATACCTTGGAGAAATCATAACGTACTGTATGCCTTAATTATTATCATTTTTTTTATTTTACACTGCATACATGCGTGGATATTACGTATTAATTTATTTGTGAAATTTGTGGATGAGTTTTCTTTTAAAATACTTTACTCTTGATCACCCATATATTATAACATATCCTGCTTTTAATAAAGGCTATGTTCTGAAATAAGCATTATCATTGTATTTTTATCCTTATAATTATTACAGTTTATATTAAACATTAAAAAATGCAGGAATGATTTGCAATTAACATTGCAGACTGTATTGAAGATATTTTTAAACCATTTAATTATCATCTTGTTCTATGTTTAATATTATTAGTCTCTGATTAGTTGGTAGAATTTCATGGCTATACCTACTGTATATGGGTTCCATGACATTTGCTCACAAGATGAACCTAATCTAGCCTAACATGTCTTCATTTCCATAATAGTTGAGTATATGCCTTGTAAACATATGTCTGCACACTAACTATATGAAGGCTCGCTGGTGAGGATCCATATGCATTATTTACATGTAATATTTTTCCAAATAAAAGACTTTTTAAACAGCAGAGACTTTTCTCCGACTTCTGGTTTAGTCCATGTCTTAACATATTGTATACATTTTTACTCCTGACATTGGGAAAGTGTTCATGTCTTGTTTTTTTTGAAAGGGTATTTATTGCATTACTATAATCAGGTGGAGAAAAGGAGGAAACATTATCTCAAGTTTTCATATCTTGTAGATAACTGGCCTTGTCTAATATGAAAGTAAAAATTTTGGTACCTGTATAAAGATAATTTCCTGTTTGATAGAAAACTAACAGTTATGGTGATATTTTTTCAAGATTTTATCCCAATTCATCTGTACAGTGAGTTCATCACTGTCATAACAAAATTATAATACCTAATACTGTACTTTGGTATATTCTACTGACTTCATCCACAGAACAGGCCATAGTTCTCTTTATTACACTCACCCAACCCCAAGTTCATGAAAAACTTATAACTTTACTGTTAGATTTAATAAGGATAAAGAAGAAAGGAACAGATATTACACTCAATTCCTACGTTTTTATGGTTGTCAGGGGCTTTATTTACCTATATTCACTGTAAATGATCATATTTTATTCCCAGAATTGGCTTATAATCCAAAAAAATAGGAAAATGAGGTGCACCTTAGCTTGGGATTCAAGTTTTTTATGCTTTTAAATCGTGTAGCAAGAGCAAACGTTTCGTACCACTGACAAGGTTTCAGGGTGCAAGCATACCAACCCCGAAGTCTTCCGCCAGTTGGTACACCTGACTACACTACGATGACGTAGTAACAACAAACGACAGTCGGGTACCACCATGGCCCATCTTGAATAATCAAAAAAATTTCACTCCATTGTATTACCACCGCCGGGATACGATGGCATGGTGTACACCACGGCTGATCTTGCATTTGGGCCTTACCCCCACCCATCCGAACAAAGACTATGCTCCCTTCCTTTAAATCATCTTTTGAAAAATATCTATTGTCCAAATATGAATATTTTTGTTACACTTACCTTACTATCAAAACCATTATATCATATATTGTCATGTAGATAAAAGTTACCATTGCAATAATTATATATTTGCCGTCAAGCCATTATCTTGTGTCTGTTCCTTTGTATCACCCTAGTGTGTGTGTGTGTGCGTGCGCACAGGGTGGTGTAATGCATCTAGTGTGACTGCATTATATATATATATATATATATGGAAAATTTTATAAAAAAAGAAAATATTTATTCTGGAGGACCGTGGTTGCCAATCACCAAACATCATGATGACACATGATTGATTGACCAAATATATTTTTTTGTACTACAAACTTTTGCAATCATATATTGTCTCTCCCTTATCCCTTTAGGTTATTGTTAACATATACAGTATATTTAAATGTTTCAAAGAATATATTTGAGTTATCTGCATTAATTTGCACTCTGTTTTCCATATTTAGAATCAGACTGAACTTAGAATTAGTAAGGAGGAAAAGCCTGGAAAAAAAGCATAAAATTACATTTCCTGAGGTGGATTCGGGCTGCTTTTGTGGGAAAGGAAAGTTTGTTCTCTACCAAAATCTGTGAAATAACTAGCTACAGTATATACCTAGTTTAGGTGTGTAACAAAAGTTTTTGTATCACCATTTTTTTATCTAGATGTTGTTTTGAAACTATGCATTTTGCTTTGCTGTCTTTTGCTTAAGGGTGGGAGAGATTTATGCATCTTCCTACACATGCAGTTCCTGGTTATTTCTTTTCCATATCAATTAAGTGATTTTGAATCTTGTGCCAAGGCTGCTGTAAAAGTTTTCAGAAAAATGGTGCCACTTTTTTAAGTACTCCAGTGAATATAGGTAAACAATGAAGTTAAAGTCAGAAAAGGATGTTGAGTGTGTTGTTTGTTGCTTGGCCTGGGATAATGGCTGTTAGGTCAGAAAGAATGTGTCGGGGGAATGACAGGAGAGGCCGCGCTATGAAGTGACAAGGAAGGGCTTAGTGTCTTGTCATATGTGAGATTCATGCCATAGTAAATCTCAAGAGAGAGCTGCTGTGGCATGAATTATTTTTTAAGTACAGTACCGGTAGATACTTTGTTTACAGCTTTATCCAGCATTAATGCGGGTTGTGATGGTGCTTCAAGAAATGCTCAGGTTGAATTATTCTTACCAAATAGTTACATGTACAGCACAGTACTGTACTTATACTTTACACTTGTTCAGTTTTATAATAAGCATAAAGACTAAACTTTTCACCCTATAATCATATTGATTCAGTTTACACGTAAAAGACCATTTTATGTCAATGGCAGAAGACTTTTTTCCTAATATTTTGAATTTTTATATCTTTTGCGTTTAATTGGCAATGGTGTTTAGTGAGTGTGGTGGCAACAGTGGAATGCGGTCCTCAGTGAATGTTTCACAATTCTTATCATCTTACAGGTGGCAGCCATTGAAACCCAAGTGAGCAAGGCAACCACAACTTCTGCAACAGCATCATCTCCCCAACAGACACAGCAAGTGCAACTGGGCCCAGTGCACCTATCACAAGCACAGCAGCAGCAGCAGGGGGAGCAACAGAGGCAGAGTGGTAGGGGCAAGGGGCAAGCTGGACAGGGACAGAACCATCTGGCTCACACTCTGTCCTGCCATGTTCCACGTCACTCACTCGCCAAACACTCACAACTCCAGCAGGTAAATTTTACTGGGTCACAGCAGTTTGTTCCCACTAACAAGGTCTCTTTTGTTTCTTTACCGTACTAACAATGTATTACACCAGATTTTAGTAGCAATATGTGTTGTATGCCATTTATTATGAGAAAATGAGCTTTTAATATACTGTATTGTACATACAGTATATTATATTGTATAGTATAATAAATTCAAGACTGTAAGGTATACCGGTACAGTATTGTGTTGTGGTTTACAGAGAGTTGATGAGACTGAGGGAGAAAAAGGTGAGAATAATGAGGAAGAAGGGAATGAAGAAGAGGAGAACGGATGGTGGGCAGAGCGGGTAGTGGGTGTGCTGGGCGGCCTGGGTGACTATGGTGACACCTGGTACCGTAGCCATGCCCACCTCCTCCATGGTGATGGCCCCTTACCCCACACCTGGCGTCTCTATGTTGCTGCTCTGGTACGTCTAACACAACCACACAACACAACACACACAACACACACACACACAGTAGTAGTAGTAGTTATTTATTGACAAAAGTATAAATACATGGTAAATATATACAAATAATTCAAAATACATTTGTCCAACAAAATAATTTAAATCAAAACATAACATGTAAGGGGCAATTTCAAACTTAACTATAGATTCCTAGTATCTCGTGTACATAATTGCACAATTCAGGCACATATACATTTTCATTTAAGAGTTCACTGATACTGGAGAAAGTCAGCATATGATGCCTTTCACGACAGCGTGTAGAGAGCGTACAGTCGGTCAGCACATGTCGTTCACTTTGTACACGACTGTCGTCGCACTGACATAATCTCAACTCTGCTGGTGTGCAACTCCACCTGCCTATCTCTACTTTAAGGCTGTGTGACATAAGCCTCAGCCTGGTGAACGACTCGCGCTGAAAATCCGGGATAAATTTCTTACTTAAGTATACCTCATGCACTTTCATAAAGGGTTCAGATCGGGTATATTTGTAGCAAATTCTGTAGCACCAGCTGACCTCTCCGTTACCAGATTCGTCACTCTGTCTAGTGGGTTTGTGTTACAGTCTAATGTAATTGCTCTCACCCTGAATCTAAATCCCGGTGTATTTGCTATCCTACATAAATCATATACGAAATGAAGAGGTTGTTCCATGTCCATTATCTCATGTCTTGATTTCATAAACTTGCATCTCCTCTTTGCGGTAATGTCTTGCACTGGAGGAATACCTGACTTGATCATGCACAGATTCATACTCGTGTTTTTCCTCACACCTAACAAGCACTTCACCAGTTTATTATATTGTCTTTCCAATCCTTTCAAGTTATTGGTCAGCCACGACTCAGAACCATACAATAATGATGATGTTGTTACTGCAGAATCAAATACTTTTTTCTTGTATACAGTACAAATGGCATTTGTGTGTTGGCTGCACAAAAAATGGAAAACTTATTAACCATGGCTTCACTTGTTGTCTGTTGCAAAGACAGTACACTATCCATTTTTCCAGAGTCGGTGAACCAAGCCCCGAGGTACAAGTACCTGGGGGTATAGCTCACATTAATTCCCTCTATCATCAGACAAAGTTTATCTCATTCTTGGCCGTTAACCACCCAAAATTTAGTTTTCTTTTCATTTATCACCATTCCACAGTCTTTACAATATTATAATACAATGCTGAGTTTCATTTTTACACATCTCCCTATTTGTTGCCAGTATTACAGCATCATCCATCAGTAGTAAACTATGTAAGTTACCCAAGAAACTGTCTGTAACAGCTGCTCTCTTTATCATTTTTATCATATGATCAATATACAGTATATACAGTCTGCGCGGAATGTGAGATTGTGTGCTGAAAAAATATGCATATTTACGATTATGTTATATAAATAAAGTCAAGTAACACTTACCACTTCAATTAATACTTTGTAGTGTTTCCTCTGCACTTCAGACAGTCTTTTAGCCTTCGAGGAACACTGTCAGCAAGGTTTTGCAAGAGGTCAGGTGGCAAGTTAGCTCAGGTATCCTTGATGGCTGCCTCTAGCTTCGGGATTGATAATGTGTCAGCGTCGTGCAGACAACGCTTAACAATGGACCACAAATTTTCTATTGGGTTATGATCTGGGCTACTGCCAGGCCAGTCATTAAAGAAAAGTATCTCACAGTCTTTGAGCCACTGTATGACACTTTTAACAGTGTGGCATGGGGCACCGTCCTGCATGAAAAGGCTTGCCTTAGCTTTATAAAATGATTCAGGTAAGAAATCACTGAGCAGTTCAAGATAGTTGTACTGATTCATCATCTGGTTCTTAGGGAGGATTACTGGTTCACCAACACCATAATACGTAAAGGAAACCCAAACCATAAGCGAGGCAGGGTGCTTAACAGTCTTTACAGTGTGCTGTGGGAGGTGTGCGTCTGAGTGGGGCGGGCGGTACACCCTCCCACCACTACTCCCAGTCACAGAAAACGTAGCCTCCTCCGACCATAATACACTCCTCCATGTCTCTAAATCCCACACTTCATATTTCTTGCAAAATTTCACGCTATTTTCCTTCTGTCTCTTCGTCAACAGAGGTTTACGGCGGGCACGAAAGCTCTTAAATCCCAGGTCATCGTGCAGGGCTTGTTGAACACAACGTAACGAGACGTGACTCAGAAAACGGGGGTTTCTCTCTTTCACTTCACATGCTGTGAGTGAGGGATTGGACCTTACTTGTCGAGAAATAACCTTAAGTGTCCGTGGAGACAATAATTTAGGCCTACCAGACTTAGGTAATGGAGCTGGTAACTTGTCCTCTCCAAGGTCACGGAAACGTTTGACAAGATTTTGAACAACTTGTAATGCCACACCAGTCTGAGCCGAAATTTCTCTCAGTACATGGTTCGCTTTGTACAATGCAATCACTGCTGCTATATCGTCTCTTGTAGTAACCCTCCTGGACATCTCTGATGGCCACTATGTTGGGTTAATGCACCTTAAACTAGACAAAACACGGCCACATGGTGCGGGAACCCGCACAATAAATCTTCCCCTCATAGTTGCCAGAGGCGCACTGACTACAAGCCGTGGCGTGTTCTCAGTTGCCAAATGTCACCACTTGCCAGCAAACCAAGCGTTTTGACATCTCGCATCCCAGGACAACCTTCACAACATATGATCTTATTTTTGCGAGAACTTAGTTCTTCGGCCCTATCGCGATTTAATATTCCGCGCAGACTGTAATAAACCAGAAACAGCTCGTAGGAGCTCCCTGGCGGACCCCGATAGACGCATCAACTATTGCTGCTTGTAATACATTTTTTGTACAAGTATACATGGACTTTCCCGCTTTTAAAATTACTTTCCCACATCCTAAACTTTTATGGTGGTCTATCAGCTTCCTATGAGGGACACTGTTATAAGCTTTACTAAAATCTATAAGTAACCCATATAACAAAACTTTTTTATAAGCAGCATAATCACACAATAACCTAAAAGCAATAATCTGTTCATTACATCCTCTACTCTTTTGTGCACCAGCTTGACATTTATCTATATTACACCATAATAGAAGTCTGTTCAATATTAACTTATCATATATTTTAGCTAGAGTATCCATTATGCTAATTCCTTTATAGTTATTACACACCATTCTGTTTCCAGACTTAAACAAAACAACCAGTTTGTTTGAACACCTCATCATTAAATATTGTCAAGATAAACAATATCCATGATACAGGTAGTGTACTAATTATGCCTGGGCATATTCCACTGTAACTCTTGTTTTTATTCATGCTTGTAATAACACACACACACACACACACACACACACACACACACACACATTCAGGTACCTTCTCTGTTAGCAATTTCCATGAAATAAAAGATTTGATATACTGTACAGGTACTATATTGTAATGGTCTATTAGCATAATGCTCTACTGTTATATTTTTTTTGCACAGTAAAACCCCCTTAATTTGTAGTCTCTTAATACAAAATCACTAAAAATTCATAATATTTTGCATGGGAAATGTACAGTATACAGTATAAACCCTTGCCATTCACGAGGGTTAGGTTCCAAGAAATAGTGTGAATTGGCAAAACCACGAATAGCAACTTATATAATACCTTAGTGCACTAATATATATACCTATACCTGTACTGTGTATGAGAAACTTAAGTCACCTATACTGTACTTACTTTACTTACATATGTGGAAGTCTGGAGCTTGATGAAGTGGTGCACTGTACACAGGGAGACACCAGGTTACTGAAGTATGGGTGGATCATGAGGATCACTGTTGGAAGAGGGTGATGCAGTAGTGGTTGGTGGAGAGGCGCGCTACTGGGAGGTGGCGGGTGAGTGGTGAGGTGGCTGGGAGGAGAAGGGTGGGGCGGCAGCGGTAGTAGCTTGTTCTTTCTTGAAAAAACATCGTGATTGGTACGGTAGTTGTTTCTTCTTTTCTTTGAGGTCTTTAAACATTTCCTGGTAGGGAAAACAATACCTGGTTGATACCTCTGACCATCTTAAGGCTCCGTTCCTTGGACGGGTTGTGGTCAACATTGAAATCAGTTACTATCTTTACCTGTCGAAATAGTTCACCAAAATTGTTCAAGCCCCAGCCTTCTTGTTGTAATTCCATAATTTCTTCTGCTTCTTCATCTTCCTCGGCACTTTTTACCAACTCTTTCAAATCCTCTTCTCTTCTGTCAGTTCCTCTTCATGCCCACCAATCAGCTCTTCCAGCAGCCATGCCCACAAACCCCTCACCACCCAATGACGTGCAACACTCGCATTGTCATTCACTTCCTTCACTATGGACGGAAATTCCTGGAGGTTATTCACACACTCAGGCCATAAGGTTTGCCAACAAGCATTTATTGTCTTTGGTTTGAGTTCATTGAATGCTTCACTGATGGTAATACAGTCCATATTGTTGTATGCTCCTTCTAACACTTGCTAACATCAAGGTCAGGGTCTGCTTCCATGGCACTACGGATAAGACCAAAAGAGCGTCAGGTGTAATATGCCTTGAAGGTGCGTATTACACCCTGATCGAGAGGCTGAATAAGAGCAATGGTGTTGGGGGTAGGAACACCACTCTACACCTAAGTGGCTAAACTGCAAACTTTCTGGGTGGCCTGGGGCATTGTCTATCAATAATAACACCTAGAATTCCATCTTCTTGGAAGCAAGGTATTTTTCCACTTCCAGCACAAAGCATTTATGGAACCAATCAAGGAATACTTGCACAGTCACCCATGCCTTTTTATTACTGCCAAAAAATTGGCAAAAGGTTCATGTTTTTTCCTTTAATGCCCTAGGGTTTGCTGATTGGTAAAGCAAGCCAGGCTTAATCATGTGGCCAGCTGCATTGCCACAAGATGAGCATCACTCTGTCCTTGGCTGCCTTGAACACAGGGGCGTGCCTCTCCTGCTTGTTTATGTACGTTCTGCCAGGAATTTTCCTCCAGTTTAGACTGGATTCATTGGCATTAAACACTTGCTCTGGTCTATAGCATTTCTCTTCTATTATTTTCTTAAACTTGGCAGAAAATGCATCTGCAGCTGTGTGGTCAGCTGATGCAGCTTCCCCAGTCAGCTTCACATTATGGAGAGAGAATCTTTTCTTAAAATTCTCGAACAAACCTTTACTGGCACTGAAAGTTGGTTCAGTAGCCGCACTCGCTCCTTCACCACCTGTTGACTCGTAAAATTGAGCATAAAGACTTTTAGCTTTCACGAATCACGTTGCTGTCGATCGGAACATTTTTGCGGTGTTTTCTCTGTTTTCACTCCGTTCTTGTCACAAACAACCTGAACCACTTTAGCACTTGCAGGAATACTCGCTTGAACAGCCCCACGAATTGCTTGCTCATTTTTCTTGATATATCGCACTGTGGATTCATTTACACCAAACAACAAACCACCCGCGGCACCACTCATCCCCTCCTTTAACATGTCTAATAATTCAACTTTCTTTGTCAGGATCATCGCTGATTTCTGCCTTTTACATTTCATTTCACTGGCATCATTAGCAATGACACAAGGCAGTCTTTTAGGGGCCATTTTCACAAAGAAACGCGAAAGTTTTGAGAGTACAACATGAGATGCGAGGCCACAGGTACTGGGTGAGCACGAACAGAGGGAGAAACTATTTTTTTTTTAATGACATGAGATACACACATACTGTACATACATTATATGAAATACAAAAGAAAATACAATTGAAAGGTGTGGATGATCTTTAACTCATGACTGTCAACTGACCACACACCACCATAGACCTCCTCTATCTACACCTGTTTTTAGCAATTTTATGATATTAATACAATAAGCATGTACAGTTGTCCACAGGTATGGTGTTCCACCCCTTGGTGGCCTTTCCAAACATGTGGGCAATATGGTGTATGTAATATCCGTAAAGAAGGTTCGACTATGGTAATGACAATGGCACATGCTCAGAAAGGCCAACGAGGGGTGAAACACTATACCTGTGGTAAAAACTGAAAGACTGTACAGTATAAAAGGATTATATATGTTGTGGTATGAATGATTTATTACAAAGTCTGTGTTGTATTCTCCCTCTCATGGCTGACCATCACTGTTCAGCCTTCACTACACTCATGTTGTTTAATAATGTCTAATCTCACCTCTTTAAAGACACTTGCTGTTACTTGCTACAAATATTGGTTGGACAGATATATGAGCAATAGGAGTTTAATGTAAGCGGGGCTGCCTAGTATGGGCCATTAGGCCTGCTGCAGTTTCCTCCATTCTTATGTTATTATATAAATAAGTTAATTCAGTAATTGCCTATTTTTTCTGATTTTGCCTCCTGAATGATTCCTACCAGCTGTACAGTAAGAATATTGTGTTAATATTTCAGTTTCTTACCCTAAATTATCATGTCTACTGTACAGTACTTGTATACTGGACTTAAGTAGTTACAGATGAGAAGAGAAATTGCTTGGAGGTAGTTGGGCAGCTTTCTGGGAGTTTTGAGGGGGATTATAATTTTCTCATCAAAGGTAAAAGCGTGGCTTTTATTCTGAATACCACCAGGCATATATTTTACTTTTCTTTCTCTTTTTGTTGATAGTACTGAAACTAAAGGTCATAATGAAGTATTCGATCACAATACAGAATATCCTGTACTATACACTGTAAACACTTGTCTTCAAGTGATGAATGACTTGTTCCATTTATAGTAATTTAATTATGTGTTTACACCACAAAATAATGGAGTTTGACTGCACTTGCCTTATACTGTACAGTATAGGGAAAATTGGTACAGGTACTGCAGTTTCTATATAGCGTGGTAACTATAGTAGCCTAAATTACTCCCTTTTTCGTTATTGCAGTCAAACTCCATTATTTTTGTTGTAATCACAGAAAATTAAGTTCCTGTAAATGAATACTGTATATACTGTATGCAGTATACAGGGTGTCCCATAACTATGTCAGCACCTCATGAACTATTTTTGAGGTCATACCCTGTCATAAATGTTCTATGAACAGGGATCCAATTCTCAACTGTATTTAAAGAATGGGTAGTTGAAATTTAAGAGTGATTTGCACATAATTTAATTTTTTTATTGAATATGTGCTGCAAAAATATAGTTATGTTTACAAAAAATATCTCAAAATAGGCACCTTCAGCTTGGATACACATAATTTTTTTTTATTCAATTTTGATTCAAGGTCTATAGCATTATTCACAGCATGTCCCCCTTTTCAGAATGCCTTAACTAATGCACTTGCATGGAAATAATATGTATTTTTAAGTTGGCCTCCCTAACTTAACCTAAAAATTTGATCTGAAAAAGGACCCTTACCCATAAGTGGAAACTGTAGCTACTGCAAGTGTTGGTGGTACAGTGGTAACCTGTGAACACACGTAAGAAGGGTGTTATCCAGTGTAACCCTACCAAAACATTGCAGGTTTCCCTCAGGTACTCCAGTTTCCTCCTGTAAAGTTCAAAATAATGTAGTAAAGAACAGACTAATGCCTGAATGGCCAGTAAGCTTTTAAGTGGTGAAATGACAAAATAAATTTTAAATTAAATACTCCTGCAGTTACATCTGCCCAGGTGTATGCAATCTTGGTTTTAATTTGGTAAGTGTCCATGTGTCTGTGCTCATTTAATCATGTTTCTGTGTTCATTTCATTAGTGTTCTGTATTGATTTTATTAATCCTCTGGTATTCCTGGCCATGGTTGGAAATCTCACCCCTTGTGGTCTTTCATACAACAGTAACAATTTTTCCATTCAAGTCGACATTTGGTAGAGTGATCCAGACCCAAATTGCCCCCTTAGAGACACTTCTGCCAACCCAAGATGCTAGTGGGAGGAACTTAGATGGTTGATAGGGCCGGTCCACTGTACCCACATTTCTGCTTTTGTGAAGGGTGCTCTCAGTGTGAGATATGGCTGAGCGGGAGGGGTCACGGGAGCTTTTAGCAATGCAATTTGGGTCAAAAAACCACGATGGGGTTAATTTTTGTGTAATTCCTCTATTGTACAGTATTTAATTAGGTGAAGTTTAAGTTAGGTTATTGTATCTGAAAATATATCCCATTAATGTATTTCCAAATTATAACACAAGGTTTATGAGAAAAACATGTTCTGTCTATGATGTTCATATTTATATTATGTATTCTTGGAACACATACCCAGATATAAATCGACAACTTCCTGTATAAAGATCATTTTATGATGACCTAATCTTTGATATGATTTATTAGTATCACGAAAAACTTTTTAACATGTACGAATGATTAATGCTCTTCTATAGGCTGTGTGTCGCCATGAAGTTGGGTGGTTGATGCAAGCACTGCTCACAGACTTTCGTAATTCTGGAGGAGATATTCGTTGGATTGCTGGATTACATCATGCCCCGCCTAAAATTTTTGCACTGGTCCCTATTAATAACCTATTAGCACATCGTCCTTGGCTTCTTATGCCACAACATATTCAGGTAAGTAACACTGGTTGTACAGAAAGAGTGTAGCTAGTTACATGTACAGTATAATATTACTGTAGTACCCTAGTATTACTGTAGTACAGTATGTCAGTGTATGTACAGCAGTGTTGAGAATTGTTCATAAATATTTTAAATATATGATTTTGGTTAGGTAAAAGAGACCCTTTGATGAGAAAATAGGAAGGGAATTACATTTATATATTACTTAAAGCAAATACATTGTGGTCTATTATCACTGCAGGAATTAACAAAAGGTGAAGAAAGCTGGTCTCTTGGTGAACTCTGCCAGGCTCTCTGTATCATGACTCACTTCCATGCCCTGGCTACCTTTCTACATGGCTGTGGACTCTCTAACCCTCCCAGATCTTCAAAGAAAGATGAAGGTAAAAAGTAATACAGTAAGGCTGCACTTTATTGGATTTATTTGGGTTAAGATTTGGTTGTTAAATCCAAACCTCCAATAAACCAAGCATACATTAGTCAGCCCTTGGTACAAGAACATCACATCATTCAAATGTTCATCACTACTGACAACACTTGTGACCAGTAAAGTGGTTTATTGCTTAAGTGTGGCCATAATCCAGTGGAGGTGGTAGAATTTATGTTAGAGATATAAATTATCTCACCCTCTATGGGGGCAACATTCCTAGAAAACATTGTAGATGGTGAATCAGATTGCATGTGGGAAAAATGGACTTTGTTCATGGCTGCCAAGATAACACCCAAATTTATTCTATAACTTACTTGACACCAAACAAAACTTGAAATAAAGTGAGATATTATAGCCAAAGGTTCTTAGTTGAAAAGAATTAACATAATATACAATTGCACCTCTAGATGTATCATACTGAAGTGTGATTATACTACAGAACTAAACAGTACTGTACAGTACACTGTGCAGGTACAAAATGAACTTGTACAAAGCAGCGTACTACCCTGTAATTGGAGAAGACGATTAGTCCCCCAGATTCATTGCAATGTAAAAGTGCACATGAAGTTTGTTAACCTACAAGGTTTTCATACACAGGCATAGAACAATGTAAAGTCTTCTGAACGTAAAATGTATTATTCATCACAATTTTTTAAATAAATATTTATTTAAAGAAAATTTTTAATGCATTGTAGATGAATTGATTAACTTCAGGATCATAAAAAAAATCCATTATATACAATATTATTATTAATATTTGCATAAATACTTTTGAACATTAGCAACACAGTGAGTTGAGTGACTACACCCAGACCATGAGGGGTGTGACTGCCTCCTCAGCCTTCTTCCTGAGTGTGTTAAGTGATGACTACAATATTAATAACTCAGTTGATAGCCATATTGTATATACTGTATGTACCTGTAGTATGAAGGATGAAAATAGGCAAATTGATTTATAGAGGTTAGAAAGGGAAAAGGATCTGAGTGTGGTACATGATAACAAATTGTTTCTTGAGGAACTTATTCACAATGAAACACACAATATGAACCACAAACCACTTGATATACTTGATGCAGCTAACTTTTCTCCAGCATTGGGTTAGAAACCTCCTGCAGTAGCTGTGGATACCGATGGTTACTTAAAAGTGGATACCATAACATGCGGTAGAATAGATATTAAAGATTTAAAGAAGTTTGGTGAGGCTGAGTGCTTGTGTTACAGAATCTGGTAGAGTAAAACCTTACTGTACCCACTGCACTTAGGATACTCTTAACAGAAAAATAAAGATAAAAGGAGATCAAATAGTGGTTATTTATCTAAGGTAATTATAATATATGTACGTGTATATGCCAGCCAGAAACTGTTCTATTTTTATTTTTTTCTTAAATAGCTACTTGTGATTAATTATTTTAATGTGCATTTATCTCTTTAGGACAAGTGGTTGAAAGAGAAGACTGCAGCAATGGTAAACCTACCACAACAGCTTTGCAAAGCAGACAGGGTTGTCCAGAACCTCCCCATGGTACCAACTCCAATGTAAACTGCAAATTGATCTCCAGGTAAGATATCTTTCAGTGCTGTATGTTACTCACACATAATTCTGTATGTACTGTACTTGAGTTTCGGGGTTATGTATTTTACTTGTTCTGCCATTTGAATATTAACTCGGAAATTATGCATAAAAAAAATCACAGATGCGTGACTTTTATATCGAGACAATAACCGTTATATGATGGGGTTAGGGACCTCAATAAAGCCTTCACTAGATGATCGATCATATACAGGTTGACAACCCTTTATCCGAAATTCCGGAAACCTAAAGTTTTTTGTGGGACTTTTTTTTTTGCAGGGATTATTAGCCCAGCCAGGCACAGATCACTGACCCACATCGGGGTCTGGGGGGCAAAAATGTAATAGTAATAATAATTATAATAATAATAATTATTCATAGTAAATATAATTTTTAATAATTATACACCAAAATAAAATAATAATGATTACGATAATAATAATAATAATAAAATATAATAATAAAATTAATAATAATAACAGTAATACTGTAATAATAAAATAATAATACAGTAAAGAAATACAAGAATGAAAAAAAGATCAAAAGTGAGAAACGACCTAGACCTATGAATTATTATTATTATTATTATTATAATTTTTATTATATTTTAGACCCCCAGGCCCCAATGTGGGTCAGTGATCTATGCCCGGGTGGGCTAATACACACACACACACACATACACACAAAATTTAACCATTCTGAAAACCGAAAAATTCCAAAAACCGAAATGCCTCTGGCTCCAAGGATTTCGGATAAAGGATTGTCAACCTGTATTGATATTAATATCTTGTGGGAAAAAATGGGTTCCATTCCTGAGCCCCCCTGAAGAGCCCAGACAAGTGTTATATCCTGCTGCTGTAAAGATTAAACAATGTCTATATTACTCAAATCGTTTGTAAATAGATCTAAAACTAATAAATTTATCCAAATGAGGACAAAAACAATGAATTTATACGAAATTAAGGTTTATTTTCATTTACCTTACATGATATGTATGTGTACAGTAATAGGTTGTGAATCTCCAGTTGTCACTACAAGTAATTTTTTGGCAGACAAACATAATTTTCTAATTTTTTTAACTTTGTTAAATGCGCACAATCTTTCATATAGAATATAAGAAAAAAAAATTATTATAATAAGGTCAAAAACATAGAGTATAAAAAAAATTGCGTCCCCGTGAGTTAGTCAGCGTTGTAAAAAGTACCGGACTTTGTTACTGAAGTAAAAGTATTGTTACTTTGGCAAAATGTTAATCAAGTAGAAGTAAAAGTTTTATATATATATATATATATATATATATATATATATATATATATATATATATATATATATATATATATATATATATATATATATATATATATATATACACACACACAGTATTACCCCGCCTAACGCGGTTTCACTTAACGCGTTTTTTCATATACGCGGTGCCTCGCCAGAGCTGAACTTTCACTTAACACGGATTTTTTCCACATATACGCAGTGAGTGTCCGGCTCGAGACGCTATTTTTAGATTTGCCCCACCCGCCACCCTGCCTGACTGCCTGTTTTAGCTCATAAAATTCATACAAATTACCCGGCCAGAATATAATTTACATTGCTGGAATTCTTATAATTTGGTGATCATTTTGAATATAAACATCATATATTTTGCATTAGACGTACAAATTTTAGATAAAATGTTTTCTCTAGTAAATATGTTATCTTTTGTGCAAAATATATGACATTTATATTCAAAATATTCCTGGTCTTACAAGGAATCCAGCAATGTCAATTGTATTATCCTAACTTTAGTTTGAGGTATTATTTATTAAAATTTAGTGGTTTTCCCCCAAAAATTCTCAGAGATGGAAGAGCCAGCAGTGTAGTGTGAGAAGAGGGGGAGGGAGTTGAGTCCATTATTTGAATGGACATTAACTAGGCGACTGTATTTCTCTATTTCTCTTAAGTATTAATTGTGTGCATGTACCATCATAAAATTAAGATGTTATTTTTACTACAACATAGTTATGTGTCTTCAAAAAGTGGAGTTTGGGGGTCGGGCTGGTTTCTATTGGAATTAACCCCATATGTTCTGTTGTTCACTTAACGCGGATTTCACTTAATGCGGGACCCTCTGGGTTCTATTGACCGCGTTAAGTGGGGTACAACTGTATACATACATACATACATACATACATACATGCATACATACATATATACATATATATATATATATATATATATATATATATATATATATATATATATATATATATATATATATATATATATAATTTTTTTCTCTCTCTCTAGTACTGTACTGTATTACATTTACAGCCCTACAGATTCTAATATCCCATGTAAATTTGCATTTGTTTCCATTCAGTACCAGAAGATAGGGTTACAGGTACTGGCCCCACATCTCTAGAATAGGAGGGAGTTGCACCAAACCTGCTCCCAAGATCATGCAAGACATGCAGTATGTTTACATAAATAATATGGTATAATTTAAATTTCAGATCACAAACTAAAAAGGGTAAAGCAGGAGAAAGTACCAGACATGGGATACGAGCATATGCTCACCTTACAGTAAATCCAACCTTAACCTACGAAGACTTTAATGGCAATGATGAATCCCGCATCCCATCTTTTTCTGTCCATGTAAGTATACAATATCGAAACCTATTGTTGAATTTAAAATTCTGTAATCAGCAAATTTGGAAACTACCTGTAGGCTCTGGTGCTTTTAGAATGGATTTTTTTCTCAACCGTTGCTGCATATTGTGCTGTATATATCAACTCTTTATCTATTGGAATATTCTGTTATCCAGCACAGCCTTGGTCCTTAGGTTTACTGGAGCTCTCTATCTCAACCATCACTGGACTGGGTTTTGAAATTTGCCTAAGGATGAGAGTTCATGGGATTCTTATTAAGCACATTATAGTTCCCGGGTAGATTGTTTATGTTGAAAATTTAGATTTTGAAATTAAAGTACTGTTATTTGTTACAGGAGTACAATTGGCAAGATCATGGATATGCAATGTGCTCACGGCTTTTAGGAGAGGTTGGTGCCTTCCTAGATGAACGCTTCACATCAGCCCTCTCATCAACCCATTTAAGTCCTCAAAAACAGCCTCCCAAGAAAGGAAATGTAAATCAAGAAACTATTCCAGTGTCAGGTCAGACTCAGTGTGACAAAACACATGCGAAGACCTTGCCACTCCCAACAAAAGCTCTGTGGAATTATGTCCAGGTAATGAATGCATAAGAATTAATTACTTAGAGTACAGCACAGTATATGAAATATAACATTTTCTAGCAGATTCCAAATTGCAGCCAAGGACCAGCTCCAACAATTTTCCATTGGAAGAAGCAATATATAGATGGGCATCTAAGATAACTTTTTAATACAGTTGAACAGTAAAAAAAAAATATATAATATAATATATATATATATATATATATATATATATATATATATATATATATATATATATATATATATATATATATATATATATATATATATATATATATATATATATATATATATATATATCAAAAGGATTGTGTATAGAAGATATGGGATACCATGTACCGTACTAAAGGCATCATTCTGTTGAATCATAGCTTGTGTCGGTCATTAATAGTAATAAGTGTTAAGCCTTATCTGTCACCTCAGAGTGTGACTAATCATTGGCTAGGAGCACTACACTTGTGTTAAAATATAAAACTTTATTAGCTCTTTAACATTGATTTCTGTGGTAAGGCTCAAGGGGCTTGTGAGTGAGCCCACACATCAAAGGAACCCACTACACTCAGCACAAAGTGGTGAGTGAGCTGCACCATTTCAAGATGCAATGCTTCTCCCTTTAGGGTAGTAAGCGCAGGAATTTATTCGGAATGCTAGCCTCATTGCCCACTTTACTGGTCACCATGACTTCCTCACTCATCATCTCCACTAAGTGGACATTACACTTGCTTTCAGATTCTCTTATTTATTTCTCATTATTTCAAATTATTTTTCTTCATAAAATATTCCATTCTACAAACTTCCCCATAGTTTTGTTCAATCTTAACTTCATACTATGTAATTAGTGTCTAACATGCCCTTAGAGCATTGTGTTTTGGAGTGTTGCAGGGCTGTACTACATAGTTGTGTACGATTTATTGAGGTAACATCTTTGTGTCTATGTGAGAGGGTGCATGTCCATGCGTGTGAGGTATTTTAGGGCTGATTACGAAATACAGGTAGCAATAAGAGCGAGACAGTGGTGATAGACAAAACAGCAAGCTACGACAAAATTAACTGGTGAATGTTGGTTAAATTTAGTTTCATATATTATTTAAGTTAACAGTGTCTTCTTTTCTAAAAAAAAAAAAAAAAAAAAGCCATAATAACATCTGCAGAGCCATTTCTATTACCCAAGGAAGGTCTCCTGTACCATTATAGGGTAAAAATTGACACTCGGGAATACATCTCAAAATGCACCATGTTATAATGACATTTTATAACAGATTAATCACTTCATGGACACTCCTCAGAAATGTATCTTGTCCTTTATAAGAGATATGGCTGGAAATGTATCATAACTTTTATAAGAGGTCTAGCTATAGAAGTATCATGTCCTTTATAAGCGGTCTAGCTGTAGTTGCATCATGTCCTTTATAAGAAGTCTGGCTGTAGGTGTATCATGTATAATTGTTGTACATTGATCCCCAAAAAATTATTATTGAATTTTTTATTTTATTTTTTTTAATGGGTACTGTACAGCAGGGGTTCTCAAACTTTTTTCAACCAAGGACCCCTTATATACCATGGCACATGCAAATATTGTCAATAATCAAAGAATAAACCATAATCCACAGCATTTGGTCATTTCAACCCAAATCCAAAATATCCTGCGAATTGGAATCGTCAAATCTCTCACAAACGTTAAACGCACTATTTCTCAAAAACTTTCTGCGGATCCCAGTTTGAGAATCACTGCTGTACAGGACAAAAATATATCAGAATTTTAAACCAGTCTTGAGGAACTTGGCACTAAGGTTGGGAGCTGGTCAAGGAAGAATTTATTTAGACAGGAAATATTTCTCAAAAGTTGGTCAAAATTCTAAGCTGGCTGTAAAAGAGGTGAACCATTTCCATCTCACTTACCGTACCAGTGCTTTACTCCCCATTGTGCACCTTAATGGAGACCTAGATGGATCCCCCTCTCTACATCATTCAGATCTGAAGCACTTTTGGTTGAGATGCAAGATGCAGAGTAGTGGTTTGTGCTCTGAGGATATGGTAATTTTTAGATTGTTTTATCATTATACAATATATATATATATATATATATATATATATATATATATATATATATATATATATATATATATATATATATATATATATATATATATATATATATATATTAATTCTTCTCCAACAGTGGTTGTTAGGTATACACCATGATGACTGTGATTATGCTGACCTGAATAAACATTTGGATCCTCAAGTTAAGGCATTTGTTAAGGCAGCTTGTTGTTATCCAGAGAGCCTTGCTGATGTTCATTCAAGTCCTTCATCCACAAACAGTGTCCAAGCTCACATGGTAAGTAAATTGTAGGAATTTCTTCCAGTTAAATATTTTGTACATATCTCCTTCCTCTCTCTATCTTTCTCTATATTTTCTCTCTACTGTTGAAAGTTGTTTTTGGCTTAGTATATATTCATAATTATGTGAACATGGTCAAGCTACAGTACTTGAGGAGTCGAGTGCGATAAGGTACCAAGCGGCAAAAATCACAATCAAGAAAAACGCTCTTAAAGTTTGGAAAAATTCAAAATGATGTAACTTTTGAACCAATGAGGATATTGGGTTCATTCAAGTGGTAGTGTGTAGAGCTCTTAAACCTGGTTTTGTAGATACTAAGTCATATTAATTTTAAAAATTACATTGTTTTTGATGGGTAATGTTTGCAGTTTCATTAATATCCATTGTTGAGATATAATTTTCATTACATGGAAGCAGTAATGTATTAAGACCACACCAGAAAATCAAAGGCCATTGTACTGTTTGCATAAAAGCAAACAATACAAGGTATTACCAATATTTTGACTGGTGGCCAAGCACCAAAATTATAATAAAAAATGCAGGTACTTAAGACTCGTCACTCTGACAGGCCGGAACATGACACGCCACATGTCACCAACCCTCACTCCCACACCTCCTCACCCTCCCCTCTCTGTTTTGTGTAGTTTTCTCTCAATGGCCCTCAATCTCTCCTTTTTGCCAGTTGGAAAAAAAAAGGGTTCAAGTGTTATTACACAGCATTCCTATGACATTTTTGTAGAAACATGGATTTCCATTGGCTAATAAACTGTAAAATAATGAGTCACTATGAGCAAGAGAGGCTACGATTGGGGGCCATGGGCACTTGTCCCTCTGCCCTCAGTCCGCCTGGAGGCGCAGATCATGTGCTGTAGAGACTCTTTTACCTATATTCACTCATATGGCTCTCAGCCTTATAAATATTGTGTTACCAGGACAGTTTGTTATTCTGCAGATAGAGGAAAGGTTGGGGAGAACAGTTAATACTATAACTCAGTTTTGGTGGGGTGGCGCTTCGTATCTTGTTGCACTCGGCACCTCACTTTTAATATACAGCTGCTCCCCGACTTACGACGGGGTTAGGGACCCAAATCCAGGTTGTAAGCCGAAAATGCTTAAATAATACATAGAAAATCTAAAATGGGTGTCTCTTTTTATTCTCAGCACCAAAAACTCTCACTTTTAAGCTTGCCAACCATTTTAAAGTGAACTACAAACGAAAATTTTGTCTGTGTACTGACGTTAGGACTCGAAAATACGTAATTTGACAAAATTTTGGTATGACTGAGGCAGGTCGTAAGTGCGGGTGGTCGTAAGTCGAGTAGGACATAAGTTGGGGAGGAGCTGTACAGTAAATCATTGTTTTCATGGAGAAATGTACAGGGGAGGGGGGGGGGCCTCCGAGTTTGTGGATTTTAATTTCGTGGTCCTCTATTATTTGCGGATGACACCCTGGATGTACCCAAGAATGTCTGTGGATAGTTTTAAAGTTGCCGGCATTTTTGCGGCTGGGACAGGGAGCCATTCGTTCTGGAGACAGTAATTTCCTTTACCTGTACAGTAAAGCCTCGAATAATGATGTTACTGTGTCTTCCAATATTGCAGTGTAAAGTGAATCGTTTTATCGCGAATCCTTAATTACCATTAAAATAAAGCAATACAATGAGATGCATTCCCAAGTGTGACCTTTTCATATCTTTTATGGGGCTTTTTACCCTCCTTTCCCCCCAAAACAATACAATTAATGAAAAGTGCAAACTATATTCTTTAAATAATGTTTCTGAATGCACCTTGTACAATATAAATGAATAATAATATGGTCACACAAGAGGAGATGGGACCCCATTGTTTTCGTTTGTGTTTACAGCCGGGAGTCCGGGACGATAGGTCTACACGAGAAAATGAAGAAAACAAGACCCTGGTTGTAACTGTAGTAAATTTAATGTAAAAAAAATTAATATATATGTTTTAAGTAATGTTATTTATGTTAATAAATGGAACAATTAAAGTAACTAACCACTAATAGCAAAGAAAAAAAAGGGATGGATTGGGAGCGGCAACATATATGTGCGCATTTAAGGATACCGTGTCATTTATCTTAAGAATATGTACAAAAGATTCGTTATTGTTTATTACTGAATATGTATTTGATTGAATTAATGTTTTATATGCGAAATGAACAATACAATTCATTAATACGTAGAATATTGAAACACACAAGAGGATAAGAGACAACATTGCTGTCAGTGTTTGCCACCCAATGTATATGTGTGCACTAAAGGAAACAGTCATTTATCTTAAAAATATGTCCAAAAGATTCATAATTGTTTGTTACTGAATATGTATTTGATTGAATTAATGTTTATATATGTGAAATGAACAATGCAATTCATTAATAATATGTAGAATATTAAAACACACACGAGGAGACAAGATGGCATTGTTTTCGTTAATGACGATGGTTCTACACAAGAAACTGAAGAAAATAAGACCCTGGTTGTAGCTGTACTGAACTTATTTAAACAAATTGAATACCTGTATGTTTGTTTTAAGTAATGCTATTTAATGTTAATAAATGGATCACTAGGTAAAGAAATAAGGCGAGACGATTAGGAACGCCAATGTATGAACAGTAAGTGCGTACATGTGAAAACATATTACTGCATACAGGTATACCCCGAAAACCGACGCCCCTAATAACCCCTGCTTCACATAATTGATGATTAAATATAGGGGAAATACTCCACAAGTATAGTTGATGCCCTGGAGATCTGAGGATCTGGAAAGGAGAAGCAGAGCTGTTTTGAATTTGGCGGCCGGTGGCATGGTGGGAATTCTTGCCACGAGAGAGCTCTGCGCACTGCCTCTGACCCATTCCTGCCTCTGTGCTCTTGTTTATACTTATCATGTGTCACTGACTTATTGTTTTGGTTTTTTATTATTATTTCCGACTTGGTGTGTTATGCAATTATGCCTAAACGCTTGATGTGATAAAGTGTAATAAGAGTGGTGATGGACGAGTAAAGAGTGTTTGAGACTTGAACTTGTTACCCTAGACTGTCTCTACCATCCTCAACACATGTAAATAACAGTTTCAATTTGTGCTTTACATTCCTTAGTTAAGGCTTATTGTGCTTGCTTTATATGTCTGCTTTATTTCCTTCCTTGAGAGTGTGCACAACAGATATATATCAAGGGTAGGTGGGGTTTTTGGAGGGTGGCCAGCCCCCAACTCCTTGAGTTTGGTATGTTCTTATGGGATTTATTGCTTCAATAACTGTTGATTCACTAACTAACGACTCTTCACAGTCCTTATATATGTTAGTTTTGGGGTACACCTGCACCTGTATTATTTATAGTATGCACTTATAATGTCCAATAACTAAAATGGCTAGAGTCCCTTAGTTTGGGGCTAAATGAGCAAAAGATCACTAAATTAATGCTCTACCACTACCCATGCTACCGTGCAAATTTTCTGTTTAAGCTTTAACTATAAGTACTGGTTGTAGAAATTTTTATTATTATTTTATTTTATTTTTTTTTTTCCAGATTGAGACCAGTGTAGTAGTTATGGAAGCTCGTCTTCAGTCTGAACTTCTCTACGCCCTCCGAGCCGTCATGCTACATCAGTGTTGATGTGTCAGCACTGATGTGATATTACAAATCATTAAGAGACTAATATATGGTATCTTTGTTCTGACTAGTTCTTGTTGCCATTGAAATTAGTTAAGTAACGTGTCATGGATTTTATATCTGTGAATTTTTGTGCTACCCTTGAATCTCTTCATGTTGAGTATTTTTAATGTAATGGATAGTTGTTAGGGGCGGACAGAGAAGCTGTAATAATATTCTTGGCTTTATGTGGAGGAAGGAATTAATTATGGAGTAAATACATGTGCCCAAAACATTAATTTTTCTTGTGTTCTTTAACGTGAATCATTTTCAAAAGTAACAATTATTTTAACTCCGGTTTTAAAGTGAAAACTTATTGAAACAAGTACAGTATATACAGTAAGAACAAATTATTTCTGTAAAAAAATGGAAACATTGTTAGTCTTACTTTAATCTTTTGAAAACTATTCAGCTTAAATGGCATTAGAAAATATTTTAACGCTGATCTCATGGTAAAGATTTGTTAGGCACCCGGTAATATTTAACTTTTATCTGTTAGTCTATAATGTAATTGAGTTCTTGGTTCAGACCAACTAGTCATATGATTATTTTTTCTCCTTTTGAGGTAATCTGAGCAGTTAATTATAATTTTATGCGAAACTTAGCCTTTACTTTGCGAGTTCTATATTTCAAGACAACTATTTGTACAACTTTGATAGTTTGTTTACATATATAACAAAGAGGAAGCTTTTAAAGGGGAAACAAAAGTTACTCTTTCATTAAATAATATTAAAAAAAAAATTTTTAATGATAAGGTTTACAAATTTTTTTGTACCTGATTTTCAGGTCATTTTATAGTTGTTGTCTTTCAGTTCTAAAACATTGTGTGATCCAAGCTTACGGTAAGTACATCCAAGGAACACAGACATTATGTAAAGAATGCAAATGTAGATATATATACCTTTATCTCTATATAAAGCCTTTTTATATAGCCACATAAAAACATCTTCCATGAAAGAAATTTTCCAACATTTGTACCTTTCACTGTCTCCAGTTTACTCACACATATGAATATTCTTACCACCTGTTTAACTGTAAGACTGAAGAATCGAAGATTGCTTTAAAATTCAGTAGTTGAATACCAATAGTAACTGAGCAGAATTAGTTAGTAAAGTACAGTATTACAGGAAGAGAACAATTCTGATGTTTATTCTTCCTCGTCTACTTAGCTTTCTGCGTACATGCAGAATAATGTTGTGTGAAGGTTTTCTGTGTTACTGGGAGACCATGCCCATATTGTGATATATATATTACTATACATATTTAATAAGAATGGAATATTTTACTCCTCCGAGGAATATGCCTTCTCTATATTAAATTTTCACATTTTACATTATCATTCCACAATGAACAGTAGAATACAGGACAGTATAGAATAAGACTATAAGATAAGGCAATACTTTAAAGGATTCACTCAGGAATTATCTTAAAAATGTACAAAATACTGATAAAAAAATATAAATCTTAATCCCAGACCTGAAATATGCTTACCGGGTAATTATCTTTTTAAAGAAATTAGTTTCCTTCAGAGGAGCATGTGAAATCTATTAGGAGTTCTTATATACTGTATACAGTATATTGTACCCAAATGGAATAAGGGAGGTTATACAGTATATTGGCTGAATCTGCACTGTAATGTCAGGAATTAACTAAATATTTTGTAATTACTGTTTGCATTAATGATTAAGACCATTATTTACAGTAAAATTATCTTGCATACTGTAGTAAAAAAAAAAGCAAGAAATGTTTGACATTTTTACTGTCAGGTATTCCACAAATTGGATGGTCTTGACAGAGAGAGCTGATGAAGAGACATTGAGGATTTGAATGCAATTTCGTGGGTAGAAAACAGAATCACAAATATTATATAAATATCGGTATAAAATACTGTGAAGCAACAGGGTTAAACCAGTTTTGGAGACTTGTTGTGGTAAGGGAGTATCATTGCTGAACACATCTTTTACTGCAGCGAGAATGAATTAAGAGAATATGTGTATTGTATATGCTTTAGTTGCTTTTGTATCTGGCCACCATGCATTCTTGTACTAACACACTGGGGTTTGGGTAGGAGCTCTCCTGTGAGCCACTTGGGGTCTGGCCTGTTACTCTACTCACCTCACTCCACTTGACTGAGCCACACAAGAGATAATTGTGAATAATGAGTCATAGCAAGGTTGCTATTTGAGATGAAAAGGTGGGATTTGTTGGATTAATATTGTAAATAATTTATCTACAAACACTTTTGTAAAGGTGATCACGATAAAATAATTATTTTTATACGTGAGGGTGAGTAGAACACAACATTTTTGTTTACGCTTAATATAAATGTTTATACATCACTTTATACCTTTGTTATTTCATGTGATTGCAATGTGAATCTTATTCCATTATAAAGTATACATATTTATGAATAAATAGTTTTACAGGAAAAGTTGTGAAAAAATTATATTAATTAATATTTTGCTTGGGAAAGGCATCAGGAGGCACTACACTTTCACTGTATGGTGCAATCTCTTTGCAATTTTTACAACCCCCCCTCTTGTTAGCAACACGAGGCATGGTTCAAAACTCTCACAACACTGTTATAAATAAATTAAATCACTGTGATGCACGAGAAAACAGCACAAGACGCAACAAAATGCATGGGAAATGTAAGTCAACCTAATATCCTGGGTCCTTTAAACACAAATGGGAGACTGGTGTAGTGACCTTGGAATGCAGTCTACATAGTTGCCAAATGTGCGTCTTGCGTCTCTAGCATTCATATGCAAACAAATTATTTTTTTAATTTTATTTTTACTTCATACGCAAATTTGCGTATGCACACTATAAACCCACATATCTGGATGATAGAGAATGTTCTCTTAATGGACTAAATTTTCCCTTAATTTAGCATTTCTGGTTTTAATTGTGCAGTCATTAATGTCGTCATCATCAACACCATTAAACCCAAATTTGGGACCCACTGGGCTCCATGTCCTAGTAAGATCCAGTATCAAGGTAAAAGGATAATGAACCTAAATCTCAATTTGCCAATAAGTTTGGGGACCAGTAGGACATATGTAAGTTATAACTTTAATGGAAAATGAAGGTTGAGCTCAAAACTAAGGATGACAATAAGTTGAGACACATAGTACAGGGCCAAATCTTCATGTTTCTCTGAACACACGGTCTTATTAGCTCACAGCCCAATGAGCCCCATAGCTTACTAAGACTCAATAAAGTGAAAAATAAAGATTTAGTCCAATGTTCCATAAAGTTTTGGGTCCACCAAGCCCCATTTCCTAATAAAAGTTAGTGCAATATTAATGTAAAATACTATAATGATTGGGCTAAACTTTAATCGGTGTGTACTAAAAATTTGATGCCTCCATGCCTTGACCTTTAGCTGCTATATACCAGCAGGCTACCAAGATTTTGGTGTAAATTTTTTAAATTGTGTGCCAAGTAATGCCTCTAGGTACTCCAACACCATCCCTAGACTCCTAGCATCTCTGTACAGTACACACACAGTTGTCAGGGAGGAAGTACATTCATCTATGTCTCTTAGTGACCCACAATCATTCATTTCACCATGGCTGAATCATACTAGATAAATTATTTACTTTTTTGTTTCCCATTAGCCTGCATGCTTATCTTTATTTTGTGATATGAAAATACTCTATATTTTTTTTAAGAACTTTCATTTCCTGTGAAAATGGTGCTTATAGTGCACAACAAATTTGTCACAAGCCCCAGGTGGAGGGTTAAGACCTATATGTTATGGCAAATGAAATTTACCCTAAATCTTACGTCATTACATATCACTTTTATTAGGACTTGGGGTCATTTAAATCCTATCAGCTAATAGGCACCTTACTTGGTGGCACATTCATGTACTGTGCAGTAAAAACTAACTTTTTTTTTCCCAGATATGTATGTTTCCACAAAAGAATTGTATAATTGGACAAACTCAAATTCATTATATACTGGGAAATCACATGTCTAACTCATCTAACATCATTTATATGCTAAAATGCAAACCTTAACATTATATAGGTTTACGAGTTGATGTATTAATTATTTACAAGTATTTCTCTGACAAGGCTGGTAAATGTATAATACATTCCACCAACAACCCCACACTTCCCACTGCTCCTTATACAGTACGTATAGTGACCACTCATTCCCCTCATATAGTCAATTAATGTAATATTGTGGTACAATAACAGCTTTAGTGCAGTGTACATTATTTGATGTAGATTAGGCTGTAATTAATGATGTGAGATATTGGTGCCTCTCACCATGGGAGTGCTATGTGAATATGGCACGGAAACTGTCTTGGTTCACAGAGACGAGTGTAAATGCAATGATAAAAATAGCCATGTGTTTGATTTTTGCCTTGATGTGAATCACTTCACATCAAGTCCAGGTTAACAATGGTTACTGTGCATATTAGATATTATCAAGATCAATTAGATCCTATTGTGGAAAGTTTTAAAAGCATAGAAGTCTCTCTCTTGTGGTGGCCCTCATGAATCTGCTTATTGTTGACTTCTGGTAAGTGAAGAACATATATATGTGTGTGTGGTTGCAAGTGCTGTATTTAACTTATTTATTATATTTCCAAAATCTTTTTAATTTTAACATAACCACTATAAAATGCACTTCTTAAAAAGGTTTTCATTAGTCTCTTGTAATTTGTCAAACATTTTCTCAAGCATAAAAATTTTTAATACTTGTACCCATCAAAAAATGTGTTCTTGACAGTATTGTTACAGGGTGATTATTTTATGTTTGTCTAGGCGATCCTTTTTAGCACCTTAATTGCAAAACATTCATCTACATACTTACACAACCTCATTCAGTCTGTTTACAGGAATATCTTGGTGATTTCTATGTAGAAGGCTGCATTATTATGTATATGGATCACTGTACAGTACTTGGATAAAATCCTCTTCATAGAGCTTCTATAAGGAAGGCTAAGTACAGTATAATGTACATGTATATACTTGTACGTGCTTTGTAGGTGACAAATATATAGTCATGGTAAGGAGGCAATATATATTTACTTATAAAATGTCTTAGTGTGACAATACTGTATATTTACAAGGAAAACCTCTCATGGTGGTGATATATTTATACAGCCAACCTGTATGTGATAAAGTGTATGTTAAGATAACTTGCTTAATGCTTACATTTTCCTTACTTCTAAGCACCATTTCAGCCGGCTAAGTCCTCCATTTTCAGTTCTGTACAAATAGAATTAGATACAATGGTAAAGCAAGCCTCTTGCTTTTTATTTAAATTTATTGGAGTCTAGCTGATATTAATTAGTTTTATGATTTTGTTTTTAAATTTTTTAGGCACTGTTATACCCCTGAGATCTTTGGAGTAATATTTGATGAATAATGGAAGAAAATTTAAAAAATTTGGTTAAATTAAAATATTTAACTTGTGGGCATTTTGATACAAATACAGTACAGTTTACAGTAGTATATGTATTTAAATAGGTGTCTTAAGGTTACTTTACAAATGAGGCAATGTTTTCTTTGACTGCTGATGTCTGAGAGAATAAGCTAAAAGCCAAATGGATAACTTTTAGTTTGTTACTATTTTTTATTAAATAACATGAATATTAAAAAGTATTGTTTCAGTCTCTTCTGTGGTGGTTCTATAGTACAGTACAATATTAATATTTTGTTATACGGTACATGATTTCTTGAAGTCCGCAACCAAAAATCAATGTGATGAGTAAATACTGCCAATGTATAATTATAGAAGAGGTACAATTCATGTAAGTATGGTCTTAAGTCAGTGTATCATTGTGTTCATAGTACAGTACAGTGCATTGTAGTACAGTACAGTACATGCCTTTTAAATGTAAAACAGGGTTCATAAGCTTTACCTGTTTGTGAACAATAATTCCTCCCAACAGAATACTGTTAAAAAAAATAAATAAAATCTTTGTTTGATTAGTGTCTGCAGTATTAAATATAAAGATGGAAGTTTCAGAGTTAATGTATATTTAGCAGCAGTGTGTTGTGGGCAAGAGTAAGAACATTATTAGTACAGGGTAATGCCATGCAAGTTTAAATGTTGTTAATTTAGTGATAAAAATTGAAAAGAATCTGAAAAGGAAATGTAAGAGATATACCGAATGTGACTGAAGTATGCTGTGCTCCAGAGGAAATGACACAAAGGTACAAGGCAGCTGATGATTGATGATGCCCACAAATTTTTGAATTTATACCATGTGCAGTAGTAATTGCTTAAAGTGTAAAATGCTAAGATATTAAATGAGGTTTAATAGATACTAGTGAGAGTCTTGTACACAATATGTTCTCTTATTCAAGTGCTGTCATGTATAACAAGTACTGTCTTATGTAACAAACCCACACAATGTAAGTCATTTAAAAGGCAATAAGAATACTGGTTTACTTTTCCTCTCCCACTTTCATTTCTTTGAACCTAAATAGATACCAAGTTCTGTAAATTAGCTGCTTTGAAATTAATGGACATTAAAGATCTGACTCATTACAGAGGGGAGCAAACACCCAAACCACTGGACCTCATCATAACTAATGAGGAGGGTGTGGTGGCCAAGCTGGAACACCTAACCCCCGTTGGCACCAGTCACCACGTAATGTAGTTCTTTAGATTTACCCGTAACTGTTACTTGGTTCACGACAAAACCAGGCCAAGGTTCAAATTTTGCAAGGGTAATTACTATGGAATAAGGGAGGAGATCAGGGGTATCCACTGACCTGACTCACCAAGATTTAAGAACACAGACACTATGCTGAATATCATGGCCAGTAAAGTGAATTATTTGATCAATAAATATATACCCATGACTAAACCCAGTGTCTCCATGAATACAAGAAGACCGCTATACATGAACCTTGTGGCGGTCAACAAAGTTAAGAAGAAAAACAAATACGAGACGTGTGGAAGGAAAAATGATGAGCAGGACAGGAGGATGTATACCAGATCCAGGAACCAAGCGAGCGAGGTTAACTCAAACCCAAAGGTGTTTTACCGCTACTCAAGGTTGAAATTAAAAATGCTAGTAGGTCTGTCGGGCCTGAGGCTTGTTGATGGTAATTATGCAGATTCTAACCAGGACAAGGCGGAGGTGTTGAACAGTTTCTTTTCCTCAGTGTTCACAAAAAAAGGATGTGAAAAATCTTCCTGCGTTTGAGGACAGACGGTTTAACACAGTGCTGATCCACATTGTGTTCTCAGAAGAGGGTATAAGAAATAAACTGTCAAGCTAAGAGTCAAGCTAAGAGTCCCGGCCCTGACATGGTGCATCCCAAAGTGCTAAGAGAGTTATGCAAAGAGATAGCTGAGCCCCTGAAAATCCTGTTCTGTAAATGCTTGGATGAGCAAAAGGTCTCTAGTGACTGGAAAATGGCTTATGTGAGTCTTATATTCAAGAAGGACAACCGTCCACGAATAATTATGGATCAGTGAGCCTGACCAGCACAGTGTGTAAAGTACTTGAGAGCATTATAAGAGATGCCATGATGGTACATCTACTATGAAACAACCTTGTAAAGGATTGCCAACACTTTTATGCCAGGATGCTCCTGCTTAACACAATTACTCAATGTACTAGAAGTTTGGATCCAAATTTTGGAACAGGGTGGCAATATTGACAATATATACTACCTAGATTTTGCCAAGGCTTTCTACAGCGTACCCCATGGAAGACTGAGAATTAAACTGGAAAGGTACGGGATCGGGGAAGTGTCCTAGTGCGGATCAGAGACTTCCTTTATGAATGCAAGCAGAGTGTGTAGTGATTAATGGTACAAAACCGTCATGTGTACCCATGACAAGCAGGGTACCACAGAGCACTATATTGGGCCTGTTGTTTGTTTGTTTGTTTCCTAAATGACATGCCAGAAGCTATACACTACTCCATACAAATGTTTGTGGATGATGCCAAGTTATTTAGGGAAATTAAGAACCAAACAGACTATGTAGAGTTGCAGAAAGATCTCTGTGAGCTTCAAAAGTGGCCAAAGAGAGATCTGTTAAGATTCAATGTCACAAAGTATAAGAGGATATACCTGGGTCATACCAACGGTAAGGAGGCCTATCATAAGTCCCAATGGGACAAAGAAACTGCATTAATAGAGACCAAATGCTAAAAGGACCTGGGTGTGTATGTTGACAATAAACTGAAGTTCTCAGACCATTGTGAGAAGAAGCTGGATCAAGCAACTACTGTAAAAGAAGGTCGTTCAGATATCTAGATGGTCCATCCTTCGTAACGATCTTCAAGAGTGAAGTGCTTCCCCGTCTGGAACTCTCCGAGATATGCTAGAGACTGTCAGTGTTGATTGAAAATGGCCAAAGGAGGGTCACCAGACTGGTGCCTGTACTTCGAACCTCAGTTATCCAGAGATATTAAAGCGCCTGCAACTACCTACCTTATACTACAGACCAGCAAGGGATGACCAAATTGAGGTGTAAAAACTCAGTCGAGAGTCCTTACTTGGAGCTGGCAGACGCTCGCCCCACAAGGGGTCACAGCGCAAGGTTGAAGACGCCGCAAGTCCAGAAAACTGTTAAGACGTGATTACAGTTATATATTACAGTCAGCTGAGTGAAGCGTCTACGTGCTCTAGGCTAAGATGACAGGATCTGCTGGTGAGTACAATATATACAGTTGTATACATTATTATGTTTACAGTATGAACAATATTGTATGTGTACAGTGTTTGCGTAAATAACTACAGCTCCTATGAGCTGCATCGTTTACTCTTGGTCTTGGAAAAATAATACCATTCTGTCGTTGCTGTAACACACCTCTATTCACGCTCATATCATATAGAGCTTTTGTTTTTTTAAATACATTTATTTAACCAAACTTTTAGATAAAATATTCAGGATTATTTTGATAAAAAATGGTGTCTAACGAAATTAGAGCTGATTTTATTGACTCGGGTATAAACATTTCTTATGGCTTTTTTTTTATAAAAATGGAATTCCCATCATTATATCATATCGAAATATTTTGTTTAAGGATATGTTATTGGGAATATCTCATAGATAATTTATTAAGGCTCATTATGGTATCAAATTCACCTCCCTATCACAATAAGCCACGCTTGGGTTAGGAGGGGGGAGGAACTGACAGCAGGACCCCCTCACCCCCCAAAAAAAAGGTTCGACTCCCCTCTCACCCCACAATCTCACATCACCCACACTGTGCTACACCACCCACACGACACACACATACACTCCTACATCAGACACACACACACAAAACACACCCTCCAATAACCACCCATACACACCCTCCAACACCACTCACACACACATCCTCCAACACCACCCTCACCCCACATCACCCACACCATCACCACCCACACATCATACACATCCCAACATTACACACACACACACACACCCTAACAACACACATACACCCCCACACATACCCGCACACTACACTCGTACACCACTCACACCATTACAGCAAGCATTAGGAGTGAGGGTCTTATTGTATGACACATCTGCGTGGTAGCCTGTAAAATATCAGCTGTTGAGGAGCGCTTGGTAACACTCATTTCCCCGCCATCTCTCTAATTACCCACACCTTTCTACTGTGTCACTCCATATTATAAAATGTTATGTAACGTAAATGTTGAAAGAATACAACTTTGCTCATTTATACTTATATTTATCACAAGCTCCCAAAAATTGCTTAATGTTTCGTGTTTATTCAAGACATTGTGTACTTCAAGCTAGCGTTACATATGATCTTGAGATGTGACATGATTGACATCAATGTCTGAAACATAAAGTTTAGCCATAGACCATATTCCCACCACAAGTGCTCTATTATTTCTTATTTAAAAAGAGTGCACATACACATCCGAATCTCTAGTTAATGTTCACTCAAAAGTCATTAAGCTTAGCAATAAAATAAGCGTATTCAACAACAGCCCGGTTAAGTTCCTTCTATGCATTCTCAAATCTACTATAGAATTCATTGGCCTCTTTAACAGTGGAACGGCCTTTATCCTTTGAAGCAAATCAGAAATTATCTGAAGCTTTATTTGACAGTATCATAGCAAGTATTAGTAACAGAAAGTTAACAAATACTTCAACTCCACACACAGTCTAAAATAAAAATCTCACATCCTTTCAGTAAACCAGGCAGTATTTCAGTACTCCAGGTAGTATATAAGTACCAACAACATATAGGCTTTTATTGCGTACAGTATTGCTAGTGAATATAGGTAGAATACTTCAAAGCTTGTAGTTGTGTATCAGATCTATAATTTGCTTTAGCTCCACCAGGATATGTAATTTTCTTTAGTTCCTTATATTTTTCAGTTATTTGACACCAAAAGCTCATTTTATTTTCACACTCTTTTACAAGCTAATATAGTTTTATTTAGATGGTAATATATGATTATTCAAACGTAATAAGGAATGCTATATGGAGGTGAGCGCCATCTAGGAGTTAACAGCATTACTAAACTATCATGCCGAGGTACTATCGTGGACAGAAGTTCGCTCCATCCAAAACTGAAGCAGTATCGACCCGCACAGCATACCCGCACCAGATAACAATCAGGGTAAGTCAGTTCGGAGACTCATTCCCGTGTCTCAGTTTCATTACAGGGAGCGAACTTTTGTCCACGATAGTACAGGGGAGAGTTTCTCGTCTGTTGACTCTGGAAATCCAATACCAGCAGGAGCAAAGCAAAGTTGCACCAGGGAACCAAGATGAAGGACCGAACTGAGCTGCTGGCCTGCTCCCCCATGACCTGACAGCCCTGTGATGTTTCGGTAAGACATTTATTAATAATATTATATCAGGTATATTACATTAATAATAATGTCTGAGTAGTTGTTGGTATATTATGGTTAATTTAGTTCATTGTGTTGTGTTCGGGCATAGGTGGTGACACTCGGCAGTATGCAATACAGTATCATTTAACAGGTAGCTTGAAATCTTCCAATGGGGATTGTCCACGTTTTCCTATCAAGAAGCGTAGTGAATCCTCAAGGCATGAACAATGCTCACTGACATTACTGGAATTATCGTGAGAAGGGGGTGGGCGCCCTAAGTAAGCTTAAGGATCATTGCAATTACAAATGGTAAATTTGCGTAAGTGGGCACTACTCAATTTCTACATTTAAAGCACGTTTTTCGTTTAGCTGAGACTTCTAAGACACCTTTCCTCTGGCATTTCCGTTGAATTTTTTTTATTTTTCGAGTATTTTAATACAATTACCAACAAAATTACCTATTTAAAGTGGGCAGGGCTTTGAAGTCGAGGGAAATACGGCCGACTGTATTGTGTCATAAAATATTCTCTATAACATAATTCATATGTAATCACAGGTTAATATTCGTCCATTGGCTGACCGCAGGTTTCCAATTTTCAATATTACAGACTCGAAGACTAGAAAAAACGAAACATGACTTCACATCATTTGTAATTATTGATGACTGACCTGTGGCCGATTTTTCAGAGAAAAGATTATAAAGCCGCCGTAATTTTACTGTGTTCTATAGTGGACACTCGTAGTTTGTGCAAATGTGTTAAAAAGTGGTTATTTATAAATTACTCGTAACCTAACCTTAGTTGATATGAAAAACAAGCAGTAGAAGTATTGTTAGAAGACCTCACCAACCTAACCAAACAAACCTACCTAACCTTACCACACGAGGAATCCTAATGGTAAGGTTTGCCCAAGCCATGGGCATAGGTCGCTTTCTAGGTGTTACAAATCGTGGTGTTTGTTTGGGGCTTGCTCCAGGTCTGCCAACATAGGAAAAAAGGGAATGTTGGTATGCTGTACACGAACAGCTGATCACAATTACTGTTAGTTGTGGAGAATACAAATCAAATAAAGATATACTGAATCAAAAGAATTATCATATATACTGTATTGTACAAAGTACAAATCTTGTATACTGGTGATGAATGAGTTCACATGTGAGCTGGGGGGTTTGGGTCATCTTGTACCCAAGACAGCTCATACCCAAGATAAATTGTACTCAAAAAAGTTAACTCGTCTCGTACCCATGCCAACTCGTACCCAAGATAACTCGTATCCAACTCACGAGATAACTTGTACCCAAGATTACTTGCACCCATTTCAAGAGATAATCCATACCCGCTAGAATATATACCATGCATAGGTATCTGCTGTTACAGCATTATTAAAGCTTATTACCAACAATTCAGGGCCAGATTAAGGGAGAGGCACAGGAGGCAAGTGCCCCGGGTCCCCTCAGACAAGGGGGGCCCCGAATGAAATAAAAATATAATTGAATTTAACACAGTTTGGAGGAGTTATATAAAATTTTAGCTTCATCTATGATAAAAAAAGATTATGTAAATCTTATAGAAAAGTGCATTGAAATAGTGAAGTGTAATGAAGCGTTTTAAAAATGTTGCATCTCATTGCATAAGTATCTTATTCCATCACACAAACATTGCACTACAAGTACATATTTCACACTGTGATTTAGATTGACTTTATTGCAATTTACAGATTTCAGGCTAATAGATTTGGCAGTTTCAATTTGTAAACTGGGCGATGTTAATGTTTAAAATAATCATAACTCAACAAAATATAGACCTCGAGGAGTCTAGATATGCACGGCAAACACTCTTGCTACTGAAACGAGAAATTTTATACGAACGACGACTTTGTTCTTTTCTCCGTATTTGGCTTCTTTCAGAAATTGCACAAACGAGTCATTAAGTATATATCTATCTTGTTCACAAGATTCGATATCGGTTGACGTTGTGGGTGGAAGTTGCCTCAACTCCTCGTTTCGGTTGCATGGAACAATACCACATTTACGAAATCTGTTGACAACTTTCGAACCGATTCCTTTTCCATCATCGAATTTAGTATTCGAGGAAAGTTGGCTTTGATGACGCCTTGCTACTTTAATTTAGAAGTCTCAATAACGTCCTGCCAGCACTGCTTCATGCCACGAAACATGGCCACATCGAGTTGTTAAGTGTGTACTGTTTGGCGGCAATAGTACAAAATGGATGTTGTGCACCTCGCATGTTTCAACTACCTTGACCGAGAAATGTGAAGCTAGATTGTCGCCAATCAAAATCATCCGTTCTACTTTTTTTTTCACTGGTCCTTTTCTTGAAATATGGCAATGCAACCGTTAAAAACCAAGGATCATATGAAGATCCTCCCCTAACCTAACCAAACCTAACCTCCCCCCCAAACCTACTTGGGGGGGGGAGGATCTTCATATGATCTACCCTGGGGGGGGGGGGGGGGGGGGGGGGGGGAAGATCTTCATATGATCCAAAACCAATCTTCAAAGAGTACACTATATAACCAGCCACTTTATGATCGATTGTAGCTTGTTCCAGGTGGACCGTTATAGATCATGTGTTGTACTATCGTACACAAAAGTAGTGTCCACTACCCATCCACTGTGAGGGTTCGAAATGCCTTGAGTCTGAAGTTTCGAAACAGCTGGAGGAAATGCTATGGTTGGCCAACAGATGTCGTCCACTGTAGTGTATGGGGGGGGGGGGGGGGATGAGAGGCAGATTTATTTATTATTTATACCACCATAATTTCAAGCTGCTTTTTTAACTACGTTTTGTCTTACAGTTGTTTCTTTATGGTTATGAATTCATGGAACAGGTGCAGTGTCCTGGGTGCTTATTGCCGCTCAGATCACAATAATACTTTAAAGAATGGAATATATTAAGGATAAAAGTGAAATATGCAAGGATCAGGGTGAAGAGCCTTGGTCAGCTAGTTTTACTCAGCGACCACATCACAATTTTGTTGTTATTCCGACAAAAGAGATGATGGTAATATTTATATTCTACCCATCCTTTGCTTAATAAATGTTTGTGATAATATGCAATATTATATAATTATATACTAATGTTAAAAAGAGTGGAGCGAAAAAGTTATCAGTATTGTAAAATAGTGTTCAGACTTAATCAAGGTGACTGTCCCAATTCTTCCAAGTTCCAGTGTTTAAACACCCCACCACAAAATGCAGGCTTCATTATTTTGGAGTGTGCTCAGTTACCGTTAATATTGTGTGCTGAACATCATGAGCATTTCAATGATTGTAGCAATTGTAACTATATAATTATATTGTGTTATAAGACAACACATTCCTCGACGTGTCATACAGATCATTGTATACCACACAATACATAATTTGTGGCTGTTAAGTTACTTTGTTATGAATTTTCATGCGATATAGTTTAAGACATCATTAAGGACATGGATTTAAGAGAACAGTGTAGGTGAGTTAATATATATTAACTGTATTCACAAACAATACTAAAATCCAAACAATACACCAATAGGGTGTGTCAATTTAGGGGGTGAACTGGCTAAATTGAAAATCGAGTAATTTGGTAGCAATTTATTGTAGTCTTTAAGCATGCAAAACAATATTCTGGCATAAATTTTTTTTATAATAAGTCCTACCTATATCAAATGGATTTTTAAATGTACATATTTGTGAATTTATAACATAACCAGCGTTTGCACACATGTTACTGTTTCCAGTTTCAAATTATTATATTATATTATCCGTAGTCTATTTGAATGTAACCAATGCCTTCATACTCTCTTTGCTTTGGTTTCTTGTCATCAGTAGTCTGCTTGCTATTTGTGCTTTGATGTAACCTTCTCGCCTCTCGTGGCTGTAAACATGGCCCGCTGCTTCTGTGACCATTTTCACACATCTCTCCACACTTTGAGTGTGGGAAGGCCACTTCGGCACCTGCATTGGAGTCTCTTTAAGGTTTCTCAATTCTTGGCTGGTTAGACTTGTTGTCAATGGTGGCTCTAAGACTTCCAAACTCAAGTCAACCAATTCTGACAATTTGGTGGCATTGACGTTTATTGGGGGAACTTTTCTTGAATGAAACGAAGTCTCCCAACTGGTCGTCATCTATTAGCGTTCCTCTAATCTTTAGAATGACTTCTACAGCCTCGGTTCGGAGATTGGTACATTGACTGCAAAGCATTGCTTGCAAAACTGCTTCTGATCGAGCATACCAAGCGGACCTTCTTGCCACAGGTAACACGATGTCCCTCACTACCTTCCTCTGTGTTCTTACTAGCTGCAATTGAAACAAAAGGTGATTGGGCCCATCCACCCACATAGGATTAAGTTTCACACTAAACCACTGGGGAAGATAAACTCCAATAAAAAATTCAACAATTAACCTCAAATTCTTCAGCACTTTGCCCTTCAATTCGTGTTTGGAAATCCAAATCCTGCAGAAACGAAGAGCTGTAGTTAAACAACGGCTGTGACTGACAGGTCCAATCTCCAAGAGAGCCAATGACTGAGGCACTTCTCCTGATCTTATTGCTTGGGCAATACGATAAGCATAGGATTGATCTGTGCTGAGATCTTTGATGACTCCTTCAGACAACGCCGGAAGGGGAGGGCCAACTTCGACCTTTGGAAAGGTTGTATTTATTTCTAGTTGTGTTGCTTCATCCAGCATGATGCCAAGGGGACCTGACCACTTGTTGTTGCTCTTTGTAGGACCATCAAGTTCCTGGATGAGATGACGAAGAGGTAGCTCGCCTGTATGTAAATCACATACAATCCAAACAAGTCTTCTTCCTAGTTTTTTCTCTAAATGCGTCATTACACCCCCCTGCCATCCGGTGTTCACTGCAGTTGAATCTCCACCAACAGCCTGCAGTGAACTGCCAAGTCCTCTCTCCTGAACCCAACATAAAATATGATCAGCAATGACCTCTGCATGTTTCTTCCCTTCTACTTCAGTTTCGGGAGCAAAGTGAAACAAAAACCGACCACCAGGCTCAGAACAGACAGAGTAGTGTTCTTCTTTGATGAGACCTGGAAACTTTCTGTTCACTCCCTCTACTTCTAGCAAAACTTTTGTGTCATCTATTCTTCCATCAAACAAAAGACAGGAGAGCCCTCCCTCGCTTAAATCTTTTTCATGCTGATCAGATATTTCCTTCATTATTTTTTCTTGTGCTCTTCTAATTTTATTATGATCTATCACCAAAGATACATCCTCTCGGCTGATGAGGCCTGCATCTATCCAAGCGGCAGTTGCAATTTCTGCAGCCTCACGAAGTCCAGCATGGTGGCGAATACTAGCTAAAGCAATGTTTGAAATATTTCTTGTGTTGTATTTCATTTTCTTTGGTAAAGGTTCAGATGGCTCTTTGGAACTATCATCTGATGTTGCTTCCTGTTCATCAGAAGAACTATCAAAGAAGTGATAAACATCTTGACACAGCTCTTCCTCTCTTTGGATGGCTTCTTCACTCTTCATTTTCTTCTTTTGTTCCCTCTCTCGGATTTGTTCTCTCTTCTTGGCATTAGCAATCTGCTTCTTTGTTTCTGAATAATCTATTGAACCCATTTGCATACTTCCTTGGCCTTCTGCCTTTGTCCTCTGTGCCTTTATAAATTCAAGCTCTAAAACAGGGATCTTCTTTTCACGAGGACAACCACAATCAATGTGGGAATTATTTTCTCTCTTACCTGAGTGAGAACAGTTGGATTCAGAACATAATTGTATGGAGCACTTGCAGGTCAAAATGTCAAACAGAGTATCAAGTGTGTGCAGAAATTCATTTTTCCTGGCCAAGTTTCCTTTACCAAGTGATGTTTCAACTGCTTTGTGCCATAATTTCGTTAGTTTTAGCTCAATAGTTCGACACTGATTAATCACAGGTGGTTTGAATGCAGAAGAGGGACCATCATGTCATTTATGAGTTCTTTATCTGTATAGTTCCTTCTGTCCTTTGCATTTTTTTCTCGAAGGAGTAACCCTAATCTTAGCATGTCTCTCACTGTTGGAAGTTCTGATACAGGAAGCTCCTTCCCTTTACCAACTAGCAGGCTCAAGTGGGTTGACAACTGACTTCTTGTCTTCAATTTTGACATCTTCACACTATCTGACAAATAGAAAAATATTTCAATGTTTCATAATTCAATTGTTGTTTCAAAAAATATCAATTTGTTTATCAAAAATGCTGTAACAGAAATAACATAATAATTTCTTAGAACATAATGTTTTATACAATGATACAAGTAACTGCGACAATCAATAATTAAAAAGTAGAATTCGTCTGGTAGAGTAGGTGCAAGTGCAATGAGAGCAAACCACCGTCTATGATATCTAGAAGGAGAGTGAGCCGGGCGCCTTATCCTCACGCTTGGTACAAGTCAAAACAAGAATTAAACTGTCCCACACGGAGAGCCTGTTCATGTTCATGTTCTGACATGCATATTGTGCACAAGCTATAGAACCATAAAATACTCCATAATCCATATGCTTACATGAGATTAGTTAATATCAAGTGAATAATTCTAATCAAGTCTCATTAATTTGTTGAAATACTGATATTTGAAACTTTAAGGTATAATTGATGTAGGTGAGGGTTATTTCAATTCATTTTTGTTTGCTAATCTCAAGCTTAGACATAAAGAGGCACAATATTTTGACTACCAAATTTGATTTTTAACATGTTGACAAAATTGACACACCCTAATACACCAATACACACATCTTAGTATTTGGTCCAGCAACCCATTGCATTCAGGACTTCATCAAGGCGTTTAGGGATGGAGTCGACCAGCTTCAGGCACACCCCTGGTCGTCGACGTATACTCTCCCACACGTCGCAAGCTTTGGCCTCTATTGCTGCACAGGTTCGCTGCTCCCCAATATCCCAATCACGTTTCATCGTGGCCCAAATATGTTCCATCGGATTAATATCACATCCTAGTGTTGGCCAGTCGATGACCTCAATTTCAGGGTGATCCTGGACTTAGTCCTTCATTATGTTGCTGGTATGAATGGGACTGTTGTCATGAACCAGCCTGATAGTGTGGGGGGCTGGAACTGCCATAGCCCTGACTGTAGGAATTAGCACTTGCTCCAGGATGTCTACATACTGCTCACCAGTGAAAAGGCCATTGATCTTGACCAGTTCACCTGGCCCATGTGCCCACATCCACCCCCAGAATGACACTGACACCCTACCACTCACTGTGCGATGATGAATGCGTTTCTCTGGGGGGCCGCCAGCACTGCCTTGCTTCGGCTCCCACCGTTTCATCGGTAAATATAATGGTTCTCCAGTATTCTTCTCTATGTGGAAGGTGTTCCAATGCAAAGCCGAGTCGACACTCCTTGTGAGTAGGTGTTAGCCACCCTTTGTGAGCTGGAATTTGGCAGTCGATCCCGGCTTCGCATCTCGTCGTCATGTGATGGCAGTTGAGGCCCAGATTTCTTGTATGCTCCACTGATGTTCGCATTGGATATGCCGTTGCAGCTGCCACGATCATGGCGTCCATCCTTGCCGACGTTACTCGTGGCCTCCCGCTTCGAGGTTTCGTCTCCACTGAGCCCTCTTCCTCCCACCGGCGGATCCACCTCCTAATCGTCTTGGTGCTCCTCCCCACTTCAAGAGCAATGTTCGGCACAGTTGCCCCGGCTCTCCACATCCCGATGATTTGGCCTGGCTCAGCAATCACTGCCAACGAATTTGCTCGTCCTGCAGGCATATCTGAAATGGCAGAGTAATATTATGTTGTAGTAACTGATGCAGGCTTTTATGTATTAGAATAAATTAATGGTATTAGTAACACCTAGGTTAAGTATTATTACTCTGACATAACGTTTTGGTAAATCTTTTTGGATCGACTGCCCAAGAAACCCTTCCTATTTCATGTAATCATAGTGAACTGCAAGTGGATCCTCCCCCTACCCCCGCCGCAAAAGCTCCACCACCACCCCTGCGACTGTAAAGCAAACATTCGCCTATAATCATCATCAAGATTTAGTTTAACCAGACCACTGACACCCATTTGAGTCTCTCTCCTAGGGCTGGCCAGAGGGATTAGTTAACACCAGGGGAAGGAGGTGATATCGAACACTGAAACATTCCGAGGTCGCATTCCTACCATCGTCGTCACCAACAGGTAAGTCACATTAATTTGTCAGCATAGCCCATGTCGTCGTTATACTATTGCAAGGTGTCCCATGAGTGACAGCAGATATTTGTAGAGGTGAAAGAATATGTGATATTGAGTTGAAAATCTTCTATACACATAAGCATTTTTCGGTTTACTTTAGGCGTGAGGTGGGTTGTAAAAATTACGCAGGGCAAAAATTTTGCCACGTTATATTTTATTTTTCTTACCAATTGCAGCCATATTGTGTGCTGTTGTAATTCTTATTGGTGGATTACATAAGGCCTATTAATAGCGTGAAAACCCGTTTGAAGATAATGTAATGTTTCATAACTTGCATTAAACAACATCATACATTCACGAGTTCCAACTCCACGCCTCCCCCCCCCCCCCGCCTCTACCCACCCAACTATTTAACCTCATAATTTGAGCATCGTGGGTTACCACACGTAAACACACTCCCCCTCCTCCCTCTCCCACCTCAAACATTCCATCCCATCACATTACCTTCCCCTGCATTCCCCAACCCCCCTCCTCCTATTCTACCCATGGTGACGAATTGGACTACTGTAATGAACACTCACAGAACCGACGACATGGCACCTCCCCCTTGTATTTAGAGTTACCGGTAGTGTTGTGATAACACCGAGTATGAACTTATTTAAGACCAGACTTGACCATCACTGCCGTAAGTTTAGATACATTCTGGAACCAGTGAATATTCTTTGTAAAAAAATAAATTTTAAGTGAATTATTTATAGGAGATAAGTATGTCACAACTGAAAATTGTCAAAGAAATATGTAAAGCAGTGGAAAACCATATATTTTGATTATCGGCGAGGCTAACTACTTATAAACAATTAATATTTGACGATTGGCAAAAGCCCTGGGAAAATGAACCAACAAGTCATAAGCTAAAAATGATCAAATCATCAGTTTATCCTTGGTAATCATCAATACAATCCTCTCGAAATCACGAAACTATTCTGAATCATCTAAGAATTGAGCATACGCGATTGACGCATGGCCAACTCATGTCTTCCCCTAATGGAGCCCCACCTATATGCTCCAACTGCCGAACACAAATAACAGTCCAACATATTCTCATTGAATGCCCTATTTATAATCGGTATCGATCAATGTGCTTCACTAACCCTACAATGTAAGATATTTTAGCAGAGACCCCAAAATTTTCCCTAAGTTCAGTTTTGACCTTTTTGAAATACTGTAATCTCCTCCAAACAATATAACACTAAATTATAGAAACACAAATATATGTTAACTAACCCCTCTGGCCAGCCCTAGGAGAGACTCAAATGGGTGTCAGTGGTCTGGTTAAACTAAATCTTGATGATTATCGTCGAATGTTCACTCTACAGTCGCAGGGGTGGTGGTGGAGGTTGGGGGGGGGGGGACGATCCATTTGCAGTTCACTATGATTACATGAAATAGGAAGGGTTTCTTGGGCAGTCGATCCAAAAAGATTTACCAAAACGTTATGTCAGAGTAATAATACTTAACCTAGGTGTTACTAATACCATTAATTTACTCTAGAATATAAAAGCCTGCATCAGTTACTACAACATAATATTACTCTGCCATTTCAGATATGCCTGCAGGACGAGCAAATTCGTCGGCAGTGATTGCTGAGCCAGGCCAAATCATCGGGATGTGGAGAGCCGGGGCAACTGTGCCGAACATTGCTCTTGAAGTGGGAAGGAGCACCAAGACGATTAGGAGGTGGATCCGCCGGTGGGAGGAAGAGGGCTCAGTGGAGACGAAACCTCGAAGCGGGAGGCCACGAGTAACGTCGGCAAGGATGGACGCCATGATCGTGGCAGCTGCAACGGCATATCCAATGCGAACATCAGTGGAGCATACAAGAAATCTGGGCCTCAACTGCCATCACATGACGACGAGATGCGAAGCCGGGATCGACTGCCAAATTCCAGCTCACAAAGGGTGGCTAACACCTACTCACAAGGAGTGTCGACTCGGCTTTGCATTGGAACACCTTCCACATAGAGAAGAATACTGGAGAACCATTATATTTACCGATGAAACGGTGGGAGCCGAAGCAAGGCAGTGCTGGCGGCCCCCCAGAGAAACGCATTCATCATCGCACAGTGAGTGGTAGGGTGTCAGTGTCATTCTGGGGGTGGATGTGGGCACATGGGCCAGGTGAACTGGTCAAGATCAAGGGCCTTTTCACTGGTGAGCAGTATGTAGACATCCTGGAGCAAGTGCTAATTCCTACAGTCAGGGCTATGGCAGTTCCAGCCCCCCACACTATCAGGCTGGTTCATGACAACAGTCCCATTCATACCAGCAACATAATGAAGGACTAAGTCCAGGATCACCCTGAAATTGAGGTCATCGACTGGCCAACACTAGGATGTGATATTAATCCGATTGAACATATTTGGGCCACAATGAAACGTGATTGGGATATTGGGGAGCAGCGAACCTGTGCAGCAATAGAGGTCAAAGCTTGCGACGTGTGGGAGAGTATACGTCGACGACCAGGGGTGTGCCTGAAGCTGGTCGACTCCATCCCTAATCGCCTTGATGAAGTCCTGAATGATGGGTGGCTGGACCAAATACTAAGATGTGTGTATTGGTGTATTGTTTGGATTTTAGTATTGTTTGTAAATACAATTAATATATATTAACTCACCTACACTGTTCTCTTAAATCCATGTCCTTAATGATGTCTTAAACTATATCGCATGAAAATTCTTAACACAGTAACTTAACAGCCACAAATTATGTATTGTGTGGTATACAATGATCTGTATGACACGTCGTGGAATGTGTTGTCTTATAACACAATATAATTATATAGTTACAATTGCTACCATCATTGAAATGCTCATGATGTTCAGCACACAATATTAATGGTAACTGAGCACACTCCAAAATAATGAAGCTTCCATATTGTGGTGGGGTGTTTAAACACTGGAACTTGGAAGAATTGGGACAGTCACCTAGATTAAGTCTGAACACTATTTTACAATACTGGTAACTTTTTCACTCCGCTCTTTTTAACATAAGTATATAATTATATGATATTGCATATTATCACAAATATTTATTAAGCAAAGGATGGGTGGAATATAAATAAATATTACCATCATCTCTTTGTCGGAATAACATCAAAATTGTGACGTGGTCGCTGAGTAAAACTAGCTGACCAAGGCTGATCCTTGCATATTTCACTTTTATCCTTAATATATTCCATTCTTTAAAGTATCATTGTGACCTGAGCGGCAATAAGCACCCAGGACACTGCACCTGTTCCATGAATTCGTAATCACAAAGAAACAACTGAAAGACAAAACGTAGTTAAAAAGGCAGCTTGAAATTATGGTGGTATAAATAATAAATAAACCTGCCTCTCATCCAGCCCCCACCTCCTCTATTCCCCCCTCCCCCCACACTACATTGGCGACATCTCTTGGCCGACCATAGCATTAACCCCCACCTGTTTCGAAACTTCAGACTCAAGGCTATTCGAAACCTCACTGGCTGGGTAGTTGACACGACTTTTGTACACGATAGTACATATGCTCCACTTTATAGACAACACGTGGTGCCAATTTAAATCCATTTGCAGCACACGCAAACGTCACTGAAGTCTTTGAGACTGGAAATGTGTTAGGCTCTGTTATACTGCCAGGTTCTGGGGTCACTAATTCTAAGGGGATAACTTAACTCTATTGTTAATTTTATAGTCGCTGCCACCAGACCTCCCTGGACAGCATGTAGCTCGTTAGGTAGAGGGCAGAGTGAGCTAGGCACTGGGTTGGGTATTTCATTGACCAAATCGAGAGTGGGAAGAAGGGTGAAACATCAAGCATAACTTAACTAATTTATTCCCTATAAAACATATTACATCCAGTAACAATACAAAAAGTGTTGGCCTTCATCAGGAGGACCACTATTATGTTCACTTCACATCAAAATACGTCTAACATAAAAATAACTACTACTCTCATCTTCATTTTTCATACCAATCCATGACCACCTTACCTCGGTCATTCTTTCTTACCATTACACCCAACACATCCGACTGTACCACCTGTTAGAGTATGGCAGCGCATGTTTATCATAGCACCACACTCCACACCTACCAGTATGGAACTCGGTACTCTTAGGTACACATACCATGTACCTCGTTTACACCCTACTCTTGCGGAGTAGATGGGATACTTCCCACCTAATCATACCAGTACTGGTTCCACGTCTGGTATTCTCAGGTCGCTCCACGTAGCGACCGCGAATCTTCTCTAACATACACTTATTTCCTCCTATCGTGGGTGGTGATATGTAGGGTATCCACAGGTTCACAGCGGAGGGGCATAATGGCAGTAAGCAGTCGTACCACACATGGCGAGTCCCTCACAGTGTGGTAATGGCCGACGCTCTGAACGCGTGGTACCTATTTTGATGAGGACGGTGTTGTTACTGAGAGTAATGCCTGATGGGCTTTTATCACCACACACTAGTACAACTATTACTTCACTTTATAACATCAGGCAAGGTTTTGAGATGTAAAAACTGTTAGATAAGTCTTTTTAGGGCTGGATGGAGCACGATGAAGTTCGCTGACCTGTTTTGATGAGAGACAGTGGTGTTCTGAGGCCTACGCCCCGCGTCTCTCACTGACCTAGGCCTGCAGTTTCCAATATTTAATTTTCACTTTGATTTTATTCTGGTTCTCACATACAGTATACACTTTCCTATCTATTGTGACCTTATGCCTTATAATTGTATATCTTAATCCTAAATTGCATACTAAGGTAAGGGTCTGGTTTGCCAGTTCCTGGGGAAATTAATTGGGCTATATCATTAACTCAAAACTGTAGCCCGGGGTGGAATGGGCGCCAGCCTCGAACAAGGCTTAGTGTCGTATTTTCATGGCGTGGGTATTTCCACTTCACTTCAATCTGTGTTTAGGAATCCTCCCCTCACACGTTGCAATCGTTGAGCACCTTCATAAGATTCTCTGATCATTGCATTTTTCGTGGTTATTCGTCACATGAGATAACGCGGTGTATTAAGCTCACACCGAGGCATACAAGATATTGTCTTTAAAGTATAATTTCTGGATCACTTCCAACACTTCACATAGGTCTGATACATTTATCCTTTTTCTAGATGATAGTTCTCTTATATTTTCATCTGATACCTGCGGTAGCTATGTTCACTAATCATTCCCAGACGTAAATAGTACGACCTTCAAACACGGTCCACCCTTATCCCTTATAGTACACTAGTCCGTATCAATTGAACCTTCCCAATCATCCTATAGATGCATTGAGTTCTCCTTAATGCTATGAGTACATACACTTAATATTATATGACCGTACCTTGGTACAATTCGTATAAAACATACAGTAGGTGAGTTATCCTTTACCAACGTTTCCCGTTTTCTGAGGCTCTACAAGCGCGGTGGATTTGAATGTTACGTAGCGTAATATGAATTAAAGAGGTATTAAGGATGACAATGATGTACGCAGTTCACTGTCATGGATATGCAAACATCACCTATGGGTTTAGAGACTACAACAATAGGGGTGGCCCAATCAGAATGTTCAATGGTAGTAAATACCGTTTTCTACAAGTCTGTCTAGTTCTACATTTATGGCTTCTCTCAAAGCAAATGCTAATGGACGAGCTTTATAGAACCTTGGTTTGACATTAGGATTAACATAAATTTTGGCTTTTTCTCCACTGTAAGTACCAAGTCCAGGTTCAAATACTTTGGCATAATTTTGTTTCAATCCTTGTATATATTTATCACTGATAGACAACACCTCCAACACCATATACTGCTCCTTTCCAGTCTAATTTAATCATATTTAACCAGTTCTTGCTTATCAGGTTTTGTCTTAAATCTTCCACTACTATAATAGGTAATACATTTATCCTGGCCATGATGATGGACGTTCACATTAAGTTCACCCAAAACATTTACTGCAATTGCTCACCAGTATAAGACTTCAATATTATGTCATCATCACAATAGTAATCTTCATCAGTACACCCATGTTGAACATCGTCATCCTCGGTGTCCTGAAACTTTACATCCTCAACTGACTGTTGGGACCTTGGGTTTTATGTGTTCTTGTGCACTTGCGAGCAACCTGTTTGTTGACAGTTGTATCATGTGCATTCCTTAAAGGCACAGGTGGAGGGGTGATGCTCGTCCCCACATCTCCAACACAAGTTTATGCCTTGCACAGAATTAACGGTTGGGGACACCCATATGCGACATTTTTTTGAACACAATCTACTGCCACTGCCACATCATACACTTTCTGGAAAGTTAAAATATCTCCTGGTTTTGATTCAGTTGTCAGCAGTTTGGCCTGTGTGTGTTCATCATTAATACCTACAATTAATTGATCACGTAACATTTGATCCTGAGTGTTCTTTATCAATGAACTAAAATTACAATGTGCAGTCAAAGCCTTTAAGGCTGCCACATACTCCGCCACACTTTCACTAGTCTTGCGGATCCTTTTATGAAACCTCAGCCGAGCGACAGTATCGGATAACTTTGGATCATGATGCTTGGTCAATACTTCACAGAGGTGTTTTTATGACAATGCACTTGGCTCCTGTGGCTTACACAAATTCCTCAACAGTATATATCATTGAAATTAACACAGACATGTTTCTCGCCTTCTTTATATCATTTGCTAGAAAACTATGCTCTAAACATTCCTTGTATGCAGTCCAAGACTCTATGCCAGGGTCAACCTCACCGACATTCCCAATAAGTGACATCTTCATCAGTTAGGGAACACTGGCTGAAGGTGATAAAAATCCTCCTCCAAACTCGCTGACGACATCAGTAGCAGACTATTCACTATACCTTCAGTCCACGGCCAGCGGTCCTCTCGTACACCCGCTTTTCCTCGTCGCCGGTTAATGTTGTATCTTGGACTTCCATATGTGTGGGGAAATTAGCCACCAAAAACAATATGTCAGCCATTTTTTTAAACACTCGGGTTACTTAATTATTAGTATCCCGAAAGCGCCCTCCGAGCCATAATTAATTTTTTTTAAACCAAATTGTATCAGGTTACCATTTGGTAATCTGACAGTATTATTGGAAAGTTCGGGATAAGTCCATGGGTGTCGGTAGGCACCCGAAAGATTTATCCCGAATGTTCAAACTATTTATACAGAATAGAAGAGGTCTGATATACAATACAGGGCGTCCTCGTTTAACGTCGGGGTTACATTCCTTAAAGCGCAACGTTATGCAAAACAACGTTAAGCGGATTAATTTTCCCCATAAGAAATAGATAAAATACGGGAGTTACGTTCCCCAGCTTCCCTTTGCCCTATGGAAAACATTACATATACAGAAAATCCTTGCCATTTCTATTGAAAATAGTATATATATATATATATATATATATATATATATATATATATATATATATATATATATATATATATATATATATATATATATACACACACACACACATATTCCTAAGTTTGTATTGGTACTCACTGATGGGACGGAGGTGTTAAAGCGAGTGTGTGGTGGGTAGTGGAGCAAAGGAGGAGAATGGCGGAGGGGAAGAGGAGGGTGGTGAGTCACTGAGACTGCAGCTGCCTTCTCCTCCTCCTGCTCTGACTGGGATTCCTCTGCCGCTGCTTGCTCCTCCTCCGTTGTTGTTTGCTCCTCCTCGGCTGCCGGCTGTTGTGAAGAAGCTCCTTCTGCCATCCCGCGACGAAAAAATGAATCCAGTGTTGACTGCTTGGTGCTACTCATCTTCTCCTTATAGATCTCGGTGTAACAACCAAGACTGTCCTCAATGCTGCGTTGAACCTTTGAGCTACGTTTTCTGTTTGGGTCGTCATCTATAAGGATTTGCTTTGCTTGCTGGAACATGTTCAACGATTCTGCCATCCTGTTGGAAGTTAGCGTTCGTTGATGTTCTTCTCTGTCGTCGTCTTCAACGGGACTGTGTTCTGTTAGTTGTTGGAGATCTTCGTTGGTGAGCTCTTTTATATGGGATGCCAGGACGTCCTCAATATCCTCTGATTCCAGCTCATCAAAGCCTGCCTGTCTAGCCAAGCTGAGGATATCCCTATTCACAGCTGGGACTAAGTCTGTGAATCCCGTAAAACTTTTGACGCACTCGGGCCACAGTTTATGCCACACACCATTCAGGCAACTTTCTGAACCCTCTTCCCATGCCTTGCCAATGTTGTCAATTGCATAAAGAATGTTGAAGCCACGCCAATATTCTCGGATCATGGGTTTATTATCTCCGTCTGTAGCCTCGAGCAGCTGGGTCATGTTACGGTGTAAATAATACGCCCTGAATGCGGCGATGACGCCTTGGTCCAAAGGCTGCATCATTGTTGTCGTGTTGGGAGGCAGGAATACAACTTTTACACTGTCATGCAAGTCGTCGAGATTGGGAGGATGAGCTGGAGCATTGTCAAGGATCAGAAGAATTTTGAAGTTAAGGTTCTCCTTTGCACAGTACAGTTTGGTTGGGATATATAGAGAGATAGGGGCCAACGATGTTCGCTATATACCAAATTGCAATATATAATTACATGTAATCAATGGGAAAAATAGGGTTAGGTTTTGGAGGCCCAAAAAAGTGACTAAACTTGACTTAACCAGTTTATTTTCTTACTAACAAAAGCACCATTGAACACTAGACTCAAGAACAACAGGCTATTTCAATATCAAGGAACACCAGACTCAGCAGCTGACTCACCATCCTGGGTACTCAAGACTCGGCAGCAGACGCCACACTGCCACCCTCACCTGACATTCCCACACCTACATAAATGAACACCACAAATATTAGTTACAGTATTAAATCTTTTCCATTAAGCTTTCCATTACCTTTACTTTACTTCTCACATCACTAGAAACCCATTTACACTCGCTTTAGAAATTGGAATCTGCACCAGACTCGGCAGCTGACGCGCCATCCCGAGAACAACAGACGACGCACTGACACCCTTACTTAACGAACAAGCCAAAAGTATTAGTTACAGTATTAAATCATTTCCATTAAGCTTTCCATTATCTTCACTTCACTTTTTACGTCACTAGCAACCCATTTACACTCACCTTAGAAGTCGTAATTTGCAGCAGAGTCGGTTGCTTTCTCGCGAAATAAAAAAATATTATCGTTATACTGTGTATAGGAAAATTTCCATAATTTTGGTAGCCGCTATATAAAAAAAAATCATATAAAGTCGCGATATTTCCCGATCCTACTGTATTCCTTCAGTGCAGGGACGGTGTACACGTTTAACCACTGGCTAAATATGGCGCTGGTTATCCATGCCTTCTTATTTGCCTTGTAGATGACAGGAAGGTGATCCTTAGAGTAACCTTTCAGGGCCCATGGGTTGGCAGCGTGAGAAATCAGCATAGGCTTCAGCTTGAAGTCACCGGCAGCGTTCGAACCAAGCAGCAGCGTCAAGCGGTCTTTTGCCGCTTTAAAATCTGGCACTCTTTTCTCCTCCTTGGAGATATAGGTCCTCTCAGGCATCCTCTTCCAAAAGAGACCAGTCTCATCCACATTGAAGATTTGCTTCGGTGAGTAGCCTCCTTGCTGGATAATCCGTTTGAATTCTGGCGGGAATGTCTCGGCAGCAACTTTATCTGAACTGGCAGCTTCACCAGTCATCTTTATGTTGTGGAAGTTATACCAATGCTTAAATCGTTGAAGCCATCATCGGCTGGCCGTAAAGGTCTCTTCCTTCGATCCTTCACCCTCTGTTTCCTTCATGTCATCAAACAAGGATCGGGCCTTATGCTGGATAACCATAAGGCTCACAGGGGCAGTGCATTGATTCTGGTCCTTCATCCACATTGCCAGCATCTTTTCCACCTTCTCTATCACAGTACTTCTAGTACAAGTCGTCTTAGTTGCACTCAGAGATGAACCACTTCTAGCACTAACATTAATCTTGTCAGCATTGGTCCGGATATTACGCACCGCTGTGGGGGTTAGACAAGCACAGCGGATATGTCCACAGCACGTTCCCCTTTTTTCAAAACGGGTTAATACATCCATTTTCGTAGCAAAGGTAATGGTCTTTCGTTGCCTCTTCACTACAATAGCATCAGTAGCACTTGATGGGCTCTTGGAAGCCATTTCCAATGGTTAGAGTACAGTTTTAGAGTAAAAGCACTTAAGCACATGCGAATGATGTGAAGTCGTAACAGAGACTGCCTTGGCTTCGCTTGGGGATGCTGTGACGTTCTGTGAGTGAGGGCAGGGCGCCGAGCCGAGAGAGTGTAGCGAGGCCAGACGAGTGGGTGATGAGCTGTAGAAAGTAGTCCTTGACGACGCAAAACGACGTAGTATCGGATCCCTGGGACGTTAAACGAATTTTTGGTCTCTAAAGTTCTCGATGTAGTATTGAAACAACGTTAAATGAGATGACGTTAAGCGAGGACTTGCTTTATATGTAAATTAAAATGAAATAATAAAAAAAACTAATATTTAAATGACCTAATAACCGGTTCCAACGGAAATGTATATAATTTTAAAGAGACCGCCGTGTACCCCGTGATGTTTTGCCTTGAACTCCGAAGATTTCTCGTCTCCCCATCTCCCTTCTCCAATTTTATCAAGCATTGTATTCGTACAATCATCCTCTTATAGCTTAAAGTATGGTAAGTAATGCAAGAATTTCATCCTCCAATTTAATGTACTCTGCTGAATCACCCTGTATACCGTGGACAAATTTCTTAAGAAAATTCTCTGTAATAGCTGGCTTGAGGTGGGTATACAGTGAAACCTCTATCTAACGGACTATGTCGTGATAAAATTCCGTTATATCAAGGGCCTATTAGATATGGAGAGAGAAGTCTGTTATATGGAGGTTTCACTGATGCACTTATTACATACATACAAATACTGAAGAATTATGTATGATTCTGTTTATCAAAATGTCTTCACTGTGCAGAGAATTGTTCTTCCAGTTGTCCCACGAAGTTCTCTATCCCATGCATAGTACTGCCTGTTTGAGTATGCCAGCAAAAACTACTGGTCCCTGCAAATTAACCCAGCATCAGAAGTCAACCCAGACCATTTAACTTACTTTAACTTCATTGGTCGCTTCATTGCAATGGTGATTATACGGTACAGTCAATCAATCAGAATACTGTACTGACTGTCCTCATATCTGAAGGTTGGCCACCACAGTCCTCCATTCTTAAATGTTTTTGGGTTGTTCTTGCCAGTACTATGCATGGAGGAAAGGTCACCCATAAAAATTTATTGTTTTGAAGTTTTATTTGTGTATTGGCTATTTGTTGGCTCAATTTGCAGAATATTAGGAATTCAACATTAGTTTTCCATAGTGTAGCCATGCAACAGTTATTCCCCCCAACCAGGATCTCCACCCACATCATGGACACGTGTCAATTTCTAAATATTTATAGATGTGTTAAGGTACTGGTATCCCCTTCAGAATTAAAAGAAGGAAGGACAGAGTATGTAGAAAAACAATACAGTATTAGAGATGGTGTAGTGGTAAGAATTAATAAGGAAATGTATCACTCAAGCTGCCAAGTTTGGAAACAAGTTTGGTGAGCTGTAAATAAAATTAGAAATAATAAGGTTTGTTGGGTTGATCAGCTCTCGGAACAATTTTTTAAAACAAATGTGGTGGAATGGGATCAAGTTAAGCAATTTGATTTCAGTCTGCAAACCTTGCTTCAATAATTTCATCGTGGAAAGGCAAATGCATCATCTTCTCTCTCTCTACCTTTCCTATTCTCTCTCTCAATTTTAAGAATGTTGTATGAAGATGACCTTCTGCACCGACTTTGAAGTGCTCGGCAAAATTTCGAAAGTGGAATTGAAAACTGTCAGTACAGATATCCAGGTTACGGAGGAGAACAAAGAGGATTATAATTATAGAGTGAGTCACTGCCCCGATTTCTTTTTCTTTTTCTTTTTAGATTCTCATACTGATCAGGGTTTACAAAAAAAGTGTCATTGTACTTTACAAATTTATTTTCTGGAGCAATTATGCCTTGATTTGTAAGAGGTTATGTTATCGTGAAATCAACGGACAATTATACCTTAATTAGGTATAGGTTATGTTATTGTGAAATCAACTTATAATTACATGACACTTTCAGGTTGATGATGCGGTGGAACTGACGCACGGGCAGGTGGCTCTAACTCGATATTTCCTCGAAGTTTTCACAGAAGTGGTGCCTTTAGAGTGGTTGAAATATTTCAATGAGAGGGAACTGGAACTACTGTTGTGCAGTGTGCAGAAGATAAACATTAATGAACTGCAGGTAGTTACGCACCTTATACTTCAGACCAGTGATTATCAAACTGGGGTCCGCGGAAAGTTTTTGAGAAATAGTGCGTTTAACTTTTGTGAAAGATTTGACGATTCCAATTCGCAGGATATTTTGGATTTGGGTTGAAATGAACAAATGTTTTGGACTGTGATTTATTTTTTGATTATTGACAATATTTGTATGAGTCACGGTATATAAGGGGTCCTTGGTGGAAAACAAGTTTGAGAACCCCTGGTATAGACCACCTTAATTATACTGAAGACAAACTAGATAGGTTAGGCGATACCCCAAGGCTCAGGCTCGCTCTCTCTCTCTAGTTAATGCAAGTATCTAGCATCAAACAGGTCATATAAACAGAGCATCAAGTTGTTCAAATATGCTGAACAAGAAGTGTTTGTCTTCTATTATACCTGAGTGGAAAATTCTCTCTCTCTCTCTCTCTCTCTCTCTCTCTCTCTCTCTCTCTCTCTCTCTCTCTCTCACATGTATGAGGAATAAAATTGGAATATTGTGCCTTTGATAATACGTAGTTCAAAACATAAAACAATACAAGACAGTATTTTTTGACTAGGAGTGCGCTGGGTATAGAGTCGGTCCCTACAGTGACAGTCTGTACGATCAGGAGACTGAGTGAGCCAGTCAACATTAGTGCTAAGATTTGTCAACAGAGTGTGTGTGTGTGTGTGTGTGTGTGTGTGTGTGTGTGATCTGAAGTAGTTTTCGTGTATCATTGTGTTTCTTGTTGGTATATTTTAAGATACGTGAAGCCGTCTTTATTATTATTGTTGTTGTTACTATTATTATTTAGGAAAAGTTTTAGTTGTACCAGTAGGAGTATAGCTATCACCTTTTTTATTACTGTCATCACCACCATCATCATCACCACAGAATGGTACAATACAAATATTGGTGGTCCTCCCTAATTTATCTCGTAACTCAAGTTTATTAGTCGACTTCTTAACTAGTTGGTGAATTGTGACGTTATACCTGAAAGAAGTAATTAACCTGGACGAGTGCCTAATACTTTGTGCTTCTCTCTCTCTCTCTCTCTCTCTCTCTCTCTCGGCCATTTTCTTGGCCTCACTAATCATTTTGGCCACCCTTGTATCCTCCTCACCCACAGTGATTAATCGTCCCTTTCTGGCCCGTGTTGGCCATTTTCATCCTATCACCCATCGTCATACTGGTCCATAATCTACCCCATGGCCAGGCTGGACAGTTGACCTCTTTTTTGTCATGTTGGACAATTTTCTCACCGAGTTATTTTGGCCGTAATTCTGGGCTTATCCTTGGACAATTTGGCCACCCCAGGACTAAGGACTAGTCAGACTGGGAGACAATTTGGCTACCTGGTCACCTAGGACTGGCCAAGCTGGACAATTTGGCTGGGTTGTGTTGTGGAGTTGGCCAGCTTTGACGTAGAATTGGCCAAGGAATGACAGAAAATTGACCAAGCTAGTGAATCAGGATTGGACAATTAGTGAAGTAGTATTGGCCAGGTGTGGACGTAGGGTTGGCCAGTCAGTGACGTATAAATAAGCTTGGCCACGTCGTAGCAGTTTTAGGTAATTGGCCACCTCTCAGCTCATAATGATGTCATCTATATGCGGGGAAACTTTGCTCCTTCATACTAAGTTTCTCGGCAGTTTTTTCCCCAAGCCCAGTAGTCCACTTTTTCCCTCGCGCTTTCCGGTTTTTCTCCCTCCGTATCCTCACAAAATTCCCTATTATTTGTCTCCTCTTCTCGTGCCTTGGTTAGTGTTGGTCGGTTTATGTCTGTCTGTCTTCTTAATAGTCGATTTTATTCTCCATTTTTTTCTGTTCTCCAGTTTCTCATTATCTGATTTTCCTCCCACTTCCTCCTCCCATTTCTTCTCTAATCTCATCATCCTGTTTCTTCTTTTCTTATTGTCTTCTTATCTTATCTTCTTTCTCTTCCTATTCCTCTCGTTCTTTACTTATCCCCTCTTCTTTCTTATTTTCTTTTTTACCAACTCCCTCTACTATTCAGAATTTTCTTTGTATATTCTTATTTTCCTCCTTTTCTTTTTTTCAATTTTCCTTTTACCCCCTTTCCTCTTTTCCATCTTTTTTATCTAATCCATTCTCTTCCATTAGCCGCTCCACTCCTTTGTATTCTTCTCTACTCCTCCTCTTCTTCTTTCATCCCTCTTCCTCCCCACTCCATCGAATTGTTCTCTATTCCTCTTCTCCCTTCCTCCCTCTCCACTCCTTATTCTTCCATATTCAGCCTTTCCTCCCTTCCTCTTGCTCTCTTTGGTATTCTTCTCTATTCCTCTTCCGCCCATCTGGAGGCCATACACCTGAACATGACCTGGGGGGGGGGGGGGGGGTGCTCTATTAACAACTTTGATGGATACCTAATAATTCAGATCAACTTATATACATATTAACTCCTGTGTACTCTTCAGCCATATTACATTACCCACCTGTTGTGTTGGTCAGGGTGAATTTATTAGGAAATGATAATAATAATAATGATGATTATATGATAATGATCATTGTGATAATAATAGAAGTAATAGAATTTGTAATAATGATACTGATAATAATAATAATAATAATAATAATAATAATAATAATAATAATGATCAAGGATACTCCCATGGTCGCTGTTGAACTATGAAAAAAAACAGACGGGTATTTTATTTTCTGCCAGTAAATACAATCACGTAATGCTTTTCACTTTTATTAAATGAACAGTAATAGTAAACATGGTGATTAACTCCAGCTTTGACAGATTATGAACTTGTGACACTAATAGTTTAAAGCACTGATTGTGTGAGTGTGTGTGCGCGTGCGTGCATGCATGGGTGCAACACCCCCCCCCCCCTTCAGACTGTGGCCGCCCCCGTTCAGACTGTTGATTGAAACATTGATTGAAACATTTTATTTAGCCAGAAAAACACAGATACAGAGTGGATAATAATAACAATATTAACATGGCTGAGCCAGTTGAGAACCTGAGCTCTCTTTGAGGCACCTGATATATACTATACATTTATCTCAAGGAAGTATTATGTAACATTTAGTATCATCTGGAATAGTACAATAGCATGGTGGTAATAAGAACATCTCATAATGTTACCACGGTTATCACTTCAATATTTATTAATTTTATTATTTATTATTTTTATTTTTTATTTATTTATATATATATATATATATATATATATATATATATATATATATATATATATATATACATATATATATATATATATATATATATATATATATATATATATGCTGATAACCACCAGGAAAGAAGAAAACACGAAGTTCCCAAGCGCTTTCGTGTAATTCACATCTTCAGGGGTGAGTACAGACTAGATAGAGTAATGCAGAACAAGATGAATATATACAGAGGAGGGTGAGACCAGGTCCACAATGGTCAGGTAATGACCCTACTAATCTTTAAATGGCATATATATATATATATATATATATATATATATATATATATATATGTATATATATATATATATATATATATATATATATATATATATATATATATATATGTATATAAATTATAGTGGAATTTAAAAACATAAGCATAATGGGGGAGCAGTAAACCTGGGTTGTACAGTAATAAGGTTGAACAAGAGGACAGAGCTTTCAGGATTATGTCTAGTTGGCAATTATGTTTATTGCAATGGTAATTACTTATTTATTTACTTGATAATTTCCGATAAAACGGATTTGAAGGTACAATAAAAGCAGGTACTGTAAATATAGTAAGTGTTACAAGAAATATTAATACTTCGACAATAGATATTTTGTTAGAGATGATTTAAAGGAAGGGAGCGTAGTGTTTGCTGGGATGTGTGGGGGTAAGTTGTTCCACACCTTCACACAGTGATATTTTATGGAGGTCTGGGACTGAGAGGAGCGCATGGGGGGTGGTCTTAGTAGCTCTGGGTGCCTTAAGTTGTATCTCTGATTATTCCGGAGCTGGAAGTAATTATTGTCAATCAAGTGATTGATAGATTTGTAAACAAAGAGGGCACAGCAGTAAGTGTTAATATCCCTCCAGACTGTGGCCAACACCTCCTTCCAGACTGTGACCAATGCTTCCCTCCAGACTGACCAACACCTCCTTCCAGACTGTGGCCAACACCTCCTTCCAGACTGACCAACACCTCCTTTCAGACTGTGGCCAACACCTCCCTTCAGAATGTGGCCAACACCTCCCTTCAGAATGTGGCCAACAACCTTCCTCCAGACAGTAGCAAACACCTCCCACCAGACTGTGGCCAACACCTACCTTTCAGACTGTGGCCAACACCTCCCTCCAGACTTTGACCAACACCTCCTTTCAGACTGTGGCCAACACCTCCTTACAGACTTTGGCCAACACCTACCTTTTAGACTGTTGCCAACACCTCCTTTCAGATTGTGGCCAACACCGCCTTTCAGACTGTGGCCAATACCTCCCTCCAGACTTTGACCAACACCTACCTTTCAGACTGTGGCTAACATCTACCTTTCAGACTGTGGCCAACACCTCCCTCCAGACTTTGACCAACTCCTCCTTTCAGACTGTGGCCAACACCTCCTTTCAGACTGTGGCCAACACCTTCCTCCAGACTTTGACCAACACCTCCTTTCAGACTGTGGCCAACACCTCCCTTCAGACTGTGGCCAACGCCTCCCTTCAGACTGTGGCCAACACCTCCCTCCAGACTGTGGCCAACACCTCCCTCCAGACTTTGACCAACACCTCCCTTCAGACTGTGGCCAACCTCCCTTCAGACTGTGACCAACACCTCCCTCCAGACTGTGGCCAACGCCTCCCTTCAGACTGTGGCCAACGCCTCCCTTCAGACTGTGGCCAACACCTCCCTCCAGACTGTGGCCAACACCTCCCTCCAGACTGTGACCAACGCCTCCCTTCAGACTGTGGCCAACCTCCCTTCAGACTGTGACCAACACCTCCCTCCAGACTGTGGCCAACGCCTCCCTTCAGACTGTGGCCAACGCCTCCCTTCAGACTGTGGCCAACGCCTCCCTTCAGACTGTGGCCAACGCCTCCCTTCAGACTGTGGCCAACACCTCCCTCCAGACTGTGGCCAACACCTCCCTTCAGACTATGGCCAACACCTCCCTCCAGACTGTGGCCAACACCTCCCTTCAGACTGTGGCCAACACCTCCCTCCAGACTGTGACCAACACCTCCCTTCAGACTGTGGCCAACACCTCCCTCCAGACTGTGGCCAACACCTCCCTCCAGACTGTGACCAACGCCTCCCTTCAGACTGTGGCCAACACCTCGTCGTGGTCATGCATGTGTAATAAATCTAGGATATTCAAGAGCGCGTGAATATAACGAAGCTTCAAGTTTGTGATGGGAGTGTCCATCTTTCATGAGCTCAGGAATGTACTGTGATGGTGGTGGCGTTGGGCTCACGGCTCGTCAACCTCAAAAATAAGTAGTATGAGTTTGTTTTTGTTTTTTGCTGTCAGTGTAGCTATCATTCATATCTGTCTGTGTCGAATTGTCTACTGATTTTCTGTCATTATATCAACTTGTCTGTCAGTCTGTAGAGTTTCATTTCTCCACTTGATTCCTTACACTCATAGAAGAAAAGTCTTTTAAAAACGTATATTTTCTGAATCGCCATCATATATAAAGGAGCATTTTGAGAGGTATAGTACTTTTGAGTTCTTGTAATCTTTGTACCTGTAATGTGTTATGCATAATTTATATAATTTCAGAGTTAACTTTTTGTACAGTTAATTTCTTTCTCCCACAACGTAAAAAAAAAATATATATAATATTTTTCACATCAACATAGTCGTTTGATGTGTCTTGTCTTTTGAAGGTGATTTTTTTTTAATATTAGTAATTTGCATAATAGATTATTCCTACGTTGTCAAGGGAAAATGTGAGGTAATGTGAGTAGACTTATTTTTATATTGCAAAAAGTCTCAATAGTTTTAAAGTGATGACGAAAGTGTTGCAGAGTAATAATTTCCATTTAGTGTTGCAGGGAGGGAGGGAGGGAGGGAGGGAGGGGGGGGATGATGCAACTCTGAATTGGTTTTCTATGTTGCCAAGGGACGTCTGTCTTCTGTGTTGTACAGTGTTGCAACGTGAAGTGAACAAACCCTCGTTGTTGCAAAGCCTAGAGGGATTTATATTTTTTGCCAGTGAAAATAATGTTGTAATGTATGTGTCCAGAAGTTAAGCTGAATCACTCAGTCATAGTTAACATATCACCTTCTCCTCCTTCACTACCACACTTAACACCTCATCCTCCTTCACTACCACACTTAACACCTCATCCTCCTTCACTACCACACTTAACACCTCACCCTCCTTCACTACCACACTTAACACCTCACCCTCCTTCACTACCACACTTAACACCTCATCCTCCTTCACTACCACACTTAACACCTCATCCTCCTTCACTACCACACTTAACACACCTCATCCTCCTTAAATACCACATAACACCTCACCCTCCTTCACTACCACACTTAACACCTCATCCTCCTTCACTACCAAACTTAACACCTCATCCTCCTTCACCACCACACTTAACACACCTCCTCCTCCTTCACTACCACACTTAACACACCTCTCCTCCTTCACTACCACACTTAACACACCTCCTCCTCCTTCACTACCACACTTAACACACCTCCTCCTTCACTACCACACTTAACACACCTCCTCCTCCTTCACTACCACACTTAACACACCTCCTCCACTACCACACTTAACACACCTCCTCCTCCACTACCACACTTAACACACCTCCTCCTTCACTACCACACTTAACACACCTCCTCCTCTACTACCACACTTAACACACCTCCTCCACTACCACACTTAACACACCTCCTCCTCTACTACCACACTTAACACACCTCCTCCTCTACTACCACACTTAACACACCTGCTCCTCCACTACCACACTTAACACAACTCCTACACTACCACACTTAACACACCTCCTCCTCCCCACACCACACTTAACACACCTCCTCCTCCTCCACTACCACACTTAACACACCTCCTCCTCCACTACAACACTTAACCACCTCCTCATACACACTAACACCCTCCTTCACTACCACACTTAACACACCTCCTCCTCCTCCACTACCACACTTAACACACCTCCTCCTCCTCCACTACCACACTTAACACACCTCCTCCTCCACTACCACACTTAACACACCTCCTCCTCCACTACCACACTTAACACACCTCCTCCTCTACTACCACACTTAACACACCTCCTCCTCCTCCACTACCACACTTAACACACCTCCTCCTCCACTACCACACTTAACACACCTCCTCCTCCTCCACTACCACACTTAACACACCTCCTCCTCCTCCACTACCACACTTAACACACCTCCTCCTCCTCCACTACCACACTTAACACACCTTAAGTACTACACACAATCATAAATATCTATACTTATTTGTTATAAAAGAAATAATGTCAATATTAATGTGTTTAAATCCCGACTCTTCTGGGACTTCTCACTAGAATGAAAATACCAGACCATGAATAAACTACAGATAGCATTATGATCGCTGATTCTGAATTAACATTACGTGGAAGAAAGAGAATATTTTGAAAGAACTTCAAGTCTTTCAAGATCAGGAGTTAGGGAAAACTTTTTGAGCATTTCCACATTAATGTTTTTAACAGGTTATCCTTGTAAAAATGTCTATGGTTATTGTTATTGATATTATTATTATTACTATTACTTATTATTATTACTATTATTATTATTATTATTATTATTATTAGGTAGGAAGGAAATATATTCTCATTACTGTTTCCGGAAAATTTCTGTACAAAAAAAAAGAATGAAAAAGAACAGAAAAAAAATAGTCCCTAGGGGTGAGCAGGTGTGGTCTGACGGACACTTACTGATCACCAATATTGGGATGTCCCTTTTTAGTGGCTCCCTCATCATGGTGTCTAGGAACACACCTTACCTGGCCTTGTGGTGTGGTGGGGGGGAGTGGGGGACGCACCATATTGGCCACCCTGAGAATAAGAGTATTGTCATAAACACATCCAGCCACTGAAACCATCACTAAAAATATCTGGAAAATTAATCTAGTCATTTTTATGTGTCCTATTACTGCTACTACTACAGTACTACTATTACTATTTCTACAACTACTACTTCTTCTACAGTCACTACTATTACAATCACTACCACCACCACTACAATCACTACTTCCACCACTACTACTACTCTTACCACCACTATTACTACTACCACTACTACCAAAACTACTACTACTTCTACCACAACTACTAGAAAATCATATACCATAAAGTAGTATAAAACCACTACGTCAATAAAGTAATATATATTATACACGAGGGAAGTGTTTGTGTTGAGGTAGACGATAACTCTTCCTTCCCAAAATACTTTCATCATCACAAAACACCACCGGCCTGTTATTTCACATGATTATCCTTCATCATATTTTGACTCGCCTAACCTAACCCTCGCTTAACACCTAATCCATCATATTAACATCTTTTTTTCTTTTCATTTATGGTATAGTCCTTCCCTCCTCCCTTGCTTCCTTCTCGGTGTCTCGGTGTCTGTATTAGCACTTGTTACGGCCACTACTGAATGACCTTTCCCTTTCAGTACAGTATTATATTCACAGTAAAACAAGATTACAGACATTGACACTGTGTGGCCTTGTGGCTCAACTGGTTTAGTAATTTACCTCTCTAAATCCCATAATATGGTTCTTCTTCCATTCACAGAAGTATCACTTAGTATTCACCCCAAATGTTGGTGAGTAAAGTAAAACCAAAATGTAGGATATAGAATGGATGAAACAAGATTACAATCACTTTCCTGATCTCTCATCCAAACCCTGTGTTCACCCCTGGAGGAAGAGAACTTCTTACCATAAATAAAGAATACATCTTTTACAATTAGAATATTAACACAAAACTCCGTTGTATAAGTACATAATATTATATGATTACAAAATATTAGAAATTACATTGAACGAATATAATTCACATAAACAAATGTCAAAGGACACATCTTTTTATATCTTCTTTTCTTTCATAACACCAAACCGCTCTTGCAACGGTGACTGATACAAAAAGAACATACAGCACACATCTTAATATATTAATGGTATGTAAATACATCGCCATATGTAACACACCTTTGAGCCTTGAGAGGTTAAATCATTATAGTCATCAAAGGGTTAAGTCATCATCACCAAAAGGGGTTAAAATAAATGAATCTTAGAGTCGATGTTTTTGTGTTTGATAATGAGGTGATCCTAGCCAGATGTTTGATGACTGTGTTTTCTCGGCTTGTATATAAAGAACTTGTATTGCTGAGGAGATAAGCGCACCAGGGGAAGCATTTGATCTTTTAAATGACAAATTTTACATCATAAGTCCAGTTTTTAAGTATTTGATTTTTGTTGTTGACTCTACAGCGTATATACAAAAGTGGTTGGGATTTTCTCTGACATGATGACTAACAGGATGATAAGGAGGATATCCACAGTATAGCCATATTAATAAACCCCATTTTAGAACATTCCAGCTTCCGGTGTTAAAAATAATCCAACTGCTGCACTTATTCCTTGATAAAGAAGTCCTATGTACAGACAGACAGCGATAATGATGATATATTAACCCCACATGTCTTTCGGTGAGGGTATTAACAAAAACTGTAGTATCTTAAGGTAATAAAATAGTTCATTTGATGTTAATGTTATAGACGTGTGCAGTCAGTAATGAGTTGGCAATTCCTATAGTGCTGGAGGTACCTACTTCAAACTTGGCATATATACAGTACAGTAAATGTGAAGTTAAGGAAACTGAAATAAAAAATAAAGTAAAGCAGTAAGATGTGGTAAAATGAAGTAAAATAGAGTAAAGTAACATGAAGTAAAATAAAGTAGAGTAACATGAAGTAAAATAAAGTAAAGCAGTAACACAGAAAAGGGATGGTTAGTAAAAGAGATAGAGTAAGAAGTAAGTGTGGGAACTATAACAACTGGTGCAGAATTCCTCTCAACACTTTCTCCCACGATTCATTATGAATTCAGAAGCAAAACGAAGCTTAATATTGTTATGCAAAAAAAGATTAGAGCTACGTCGAAGACTTTCAGAGATTTCTTACGCGTAATATTTTTTCTTCTACCTGTGGTAAAGATAAGGTAAACACACGACTACAAATTATCTGAGACTCTTACAGTAATTATCACCGTTAATTAACAATATATTATGTGAGAAGACGTTAACTGCCTCACATAAACTGTAGTACAAGATGCTGGTTAAAATGACAGTGAATTTGGAGAAACTGATAACTGTAAAACTAGATTTTTTTCTGTGATGTTTGAAATATTAATAAATCGTTTTAGAGTATCATAACCAATCTTTACAATTTTATTTTAGTTTTTTTAATTAAATTTCATGACAGAACAAAATGGTTGGGAATTTCATGTTAAACTAATTCCTCTTCCTGTGTGAGCTCCTTGGGGGGGGCACTCGTGATCCTCAAACGGTGTTCTCTTTTCGTAACATTGGCTAAGACAACACATCTAAAGTTACAGTGCAATAGAGGTCATATTTATCAACATATATATTGTGTTGTATCTTGCGTAAGCCGTTTAATACATGTTTATGGGCCTTCAGAGATAAAACAATAAAAATTACCCCCCAGAAACCTCTCCGTGCCCTGGGTAAATCAGTTAGTATAAACGTAATGGAAATATAATGTACATGTCTTTGGGGATTTTTCATGCCCGGCACTCGAGTCAATCTGGATAAGCTGCTGTAATAAGTCTGGAATATTTACCAAGTGAACATTGACATCTCCACCCTGGTTAAGTTTACTCTGGGGGGAGAGTTTAATCTTGAGACTTTAATAATGCCAAGTGAGGTTATGTACTGAGTGTGGGAGGTGTACCCACACATTGTACTGAGTGTGGGAAGTGTACCCACACATTGTACTGAGTGTGGGAGGTGTACCCACACATTGTACTGAGTGTGGGAGGTGTACCCACACATTGTACTGAGTGTGGGAGGTGTACCCACACATTGTACTGAGTGTGGGAGGTGTACCCACACATTGTACTGAGTGTGGGAAGTGTACCCACACATTGTACTGAGTGAGGGAAGTGTACCCACACATTGTACTGAGTGTGGGAGGTGTACCCACACATTGTACTGAGTGTGGGAGGTGTACCCACACATTGTACTGAGTGTGGGAGGTGTACCCACACATTGTACTGAGTGTGGGAAGTGTACCCACACATTGTACTGAGTGTGGGAGGTGTACCCACACATTGTACTGAGTGTGGGAGGTGTACCCACACATTGTACTGAGTGTGGGAGGTGTACCCACACATTGTACTGAGTGTGGGAAGTGTACCCACACATTGTACTGAGTGTGGGAGGTGTACCCACACATTGTACTGAGTGTGGGAGGTGTACCCACACATTGTACTGAGTGTGGGAGGTGTACCCACACATTGTACTGAGTGTGGGAAGTGTATCCACACATTGTACTGAGTGTGGTAGGTGTACCCATACATTGTACTGAGTGTGGGAAGTGTACCCACATATTGTACTGAGTGTGGTAGGTGTACCCACACATTGTACTGAGTGTGGGAAGTGTACCCACACTTTGTAGTGAGTGTGGGTGGTATACCCACAATTTGTATTGAGTGTGGGTGGTATACCCACAATTTGTATAGTGTGTGGGAGGTGTTCCCACACTTTGTACTGAGTGTAGACTAATATTTCAATTAGACAAGATTTTTGGCTGCACTAACAAGTTCACATGGAGGCTTTTCAAGTGATCTGTTGATGGAAGAGTCATGGAAAATAATATTCTGATTTGTGTCGGGTGGGAACCCTGTGAATGGTCCGCCACCACTCTAATATTTACTGACCAAATACACTGACTAATATTGTTGCAGTTACAGTTAATCTTATCACTACCATGGCAACCATAATAAGTTGTAGGTTAATGGCAAATTATAATCATAGTACAGGCTACTGTAATCCTTTTCATAAATTATCTTGAGAAATGTGTTCACCAAGAACATATTTTCTCCAAGCGTGGCTGTAATAGGCCTAATGCCTGCCATGTGTACGAGTAGAGATTATTACATCTCGCCCAATTTTGTTCCGTTTCATTGACTTTGGTCTAAGAAGGATTATGAAGAGGGCTTAATAGGTCTTGATATTTTATAAAAATGAATTTTCTTGTATCACTGACTTCACCATAAGTGATAAACATGCATACAACTGAATAAAATTTGGTTGGCCGGGTATGGGAGCCTATCACAGGGAATTATTTTTCTATAGAAAGATTGTTTAGTTACAATACAAATTTAATTCACGAGGAACATAGATAAATTCTGCATCTAATATTGCTTTGTTTTACAGGGTGAAAAGTCGTTACCAGTCAAGAATTGGTAAAGCAACAAAAGTAAAAGAAAACCTAAAAGGATATTCGAGCAACTGGTGACCTGTGTGTGGCACCAAGCACGGAGATACTTCCAGTAAGTGTAACTTTACCAGTTTAAAAGCTTAATTTATAAATGTAACCTCTGCATATCCAAAATTAAATGTAATTAAAGGAGATAAATATATTATTTAATTTGAATTTATATATAATGCAGGTCTATAAATCATAGAATTGTGGTTTATTGACCCGTGAGCCTTAACTAGTAAAAGGTCACATTATTATGTAAACATGATACCCACCTTGTCAGGAAAAATCTAATTTTTATTTTGTGGCCCAAAACCCGCAAATGACTTAGGAAAACAAGAGACACTTGTAAAAGTGGCAACTCGCCTCGTTTAAAAGCGCTATTTGGCATTTAAATCCTGGGATGGTGCAGTTTTGCCAGGCTCCCAGTCCTGTCACAGTACTTCTGGTCGGTCTTGCAACCATGTACAGTATATACATAATACTTTTTTTTCCAAGCAAAAAAAAAAAAATATGATTGTAGCAGCATAACAAATGAACCTAAAAGAATTATGCAATAAACGTATGGATGTTTTTTTTTCATTACAAGCAGCAACACTGCTCAGGGTCGGCGGAGGGTTTTCCGCCCCTCTCGGTCTATTTCCTTTACATTTAGACTAATATTATTCGTTTATATTGGACTTGGATTATTTTGGCAATATGCAGTCCAGGAGGCGGGAAGAAGTGTGAGAGGAAGGAAGGAGTCTGGGAGGAAGGAGGGAGCAGTGAGGGAGGGAGGGAGGAGTGTGGGTGGTTGTAACCATACACTGGGACTGGTAGGGGTCGGTGTAGTGGAGGGAGTACTGGATGATCCTGGAGATGGGGGGGGGGGGGGGGGGGCAGCAACTCTCTCCTCCACTTGCCACTCATCATAGTCGTCGCCATTGCTCTCCTCTTGTTCAAACACATAGTCCGGGTCACTATCATCACCTTCAATATCACTATCAATACATGCCTTTCTGTTAATAGCGTGAGTTACGTTCACGTGCCATGGCTATCGAGAGACTACTGCGTAGGTAGTAGGCAGCTATCAAACAGGGAGGTACTACCACCTGGGAAGATATTGGAAGCATAATGTGTTGTCTAACGGTAGGCTCTGCTGCCATATGGCATCACGAAAATTGTGACCAAGTCCCAGGTTGCTCATCTGATTTTCTGCCTCATTTACACACAATATCTGGGTCATAATTGTTTCTCTTTCTTTTGACAACACAACATACATACTGTGTATTGTTTCTCACTCTTGACCTTTTTTCAGTTTTGTATTTATTATTATTATTATTATTATTATTATTATTATTATTATTATATTTTCGCTCCCCAGGCCCCAATGTGGGTTAGTGACCTGGGCCCAGATGGGCTAATCCCCCTAAAAAAAACATCGTGGCCTTGACTGTGGGAAGAGAGGGGTTCTCAATGCCGAGTGGCGGGAAACGTTTACATAGATGCCAGACACCAGCCAACAGATTGTGGTAGCTAGACTCGGTTTCAAAGACAATGGAAAAGTATATTTCGAAAACGTTCTAGTACGTGAATGACCAGAGATAGTAACATTGGCGATCACGTACTTGAAAGTTAATGACCAGCTGTGGGTTAACGTGTCAGGGGAGGATATGAGATATATAGTCGGGTAGAGCAGTTCGCCTCTGACAGTGATACACCGCCGTACATTAATTCACCCCATCAGTCCCTGGGCTTGCCCTTACCTCGATAAAATCTTCAGCCGTTAGCTAGAAAAAAATCCTTAAGTGTCGTCATCATACTGAAGCGATTAGGGGAGAAAAGATTAAGTATGTATTACATTTACTGTAAACATCAGATTTTTGGCTGCACTAGTAAGTTCACTTAGGCCTTGCGGGGTTGTTGTTGCTGTGCTTCACATGGTTCGGTTTTATTATACTGTATTGTATTTCCATTGGAGTTATTGGTCCCACACGCCGAGCAATAAAATAAAACGGGCCACAACTTCCCCTGAATATAGAGGCGATATATACATGATCAAAACCTCTTCTATTTCTTGTAGTTATCAGGGCCACAAAGACAGACGTGAAGACATACACAAAGAGACGACAAAGCTTTCCAAATGATCGCGGGGAAAATACTTAGCTCGAGATACAGTCGAGTTACATCCACACACCAACAATTTATTACTATTAGATTGAGTTTCTTTTAGTGTCAGACTCGTCCACACAGGGAAACAACAGGACCATAACTCCAAGATATGAAGAGAAAACCTTGATTATCGACTAAGCTGCATCCAAATCCTTCTCAGTGTGTTAGGGATATTGTCTTCACTGAGATGTACTGTACACCGCACTCACACTGGGAAACAAGCTTTCCTCAGCTGCTCAAAAATAGGAGGAAATTCATTCTTATATGCAGATGTTATCGCTTTCCTAAGAGCCTGGGCAGACAGACAAACGGACGAATGGTCACACGCAAGCTTAGACAGGAGGAGGGATGGGTACCATTTCCCTCTCCCCCACCGCTCATCTCCTACACAACGGGGGCAATAAAATGGAGTGAACGAGAAACACATTTTACTAATGGTGTGTAGAGAAGATCAATATTGGTGTGGTGTTGTGGTGTGGTGTGGTGTGGTGTAGTTGTGGACCTGGTGGTGCTTTTTCACATGACTGTCAACAAACACAGTCGTAATACTTTTACACATGACTGTCAACAAACACAGTAGTAATACTTCTACACATGACTCAACAGACACAGTAGTAATACTTTTACACATGACTGTCAACAAACACAGTAGTAATACTTCTTCACATGACTGTCAACAAACACAGTAGTAATACTTTTACACATGACTGTCAACAAACACTTCTACACATGGAAGATTCATTCGTTGATTGCTGTTAATAAGAAGTCGTAAACATTGCTAGTGAACATAACATTCATTATAATATTTGGTCTGTGTACCTGAACACTGTGTATAACTCACGGGTAAAAATAACTGCCTTTACTGACAGATAAATATTTAAATGGCCAGAAATTAGAAGGTGGCGACCCAGCCTCGGTCGGTTTAAAGGGGCTCATTTTTATCATCAAATTATTTTTTCTGTTAAGATTTATGTTAAGATTAGTACTGAAATACGAGGCAAGAGAACTGGTCATCACGCCATGATTGTTGAAAGGGACTTTGTAAAGTGTAGGGATGACCTGAGTGATGGGTGCAGGTGTATGATTGTTTCTGTTTCACTTTGTGTAATGAATAAATGAAGATAACAAAGAATGTCAAGTCGTCCATTAAGTTAGTTTAGGCTAGGAGTCCATTTCACGAACTAGGCAAAATTACCTAAAGTAAGCTAAACTAACCTAGGTTAGGTTAGGTTAGGTAAGGTAAGGTAAGGTTAGGAGACCATTTCACAAATTGGGCAAAATGGCTAAACAATTCATGAACTGGGAAGTTTCTCAAACGGGATATAATATACTGCATATAATACCTTCTGCTCTTAGGGTCTGTGGAGCACCCCTGCTTTAACCAGTTGTAAAATGGTATTTAGCTCTACATTTTAGGAAAGTGAAGGCAATTGAGTGCAGTATGGGCCGCACTGCCTCCTTGTGCACCAAACAAGAGAGAAAAAAAGTGTTGTGCAGTGTGCTGCATTTGTACTGTCCCAAAAGGGTCATGAGGCTTATGGGACCCACTTTTAATTTCATGTATCACTAAGACAACGGAGCCACATTAATCACGACACACCTGAACACACCTGTACAGTTTTCATCATTCTAAAATGTTATACGGTTTGTGGTATTCAACATCTCATTTTCGTCAAGATTCTTTTCAAAATGGTGTGTAAATTACATTGAAACTCTACTTAACTATACTATATGGGTGCACGTATTTCATGTCAGGTTAAAAAATCGAGTCTTATTTCAGTGAGCATGTGTTAAACAGGATATAAATTAGAAGGAAATGTGCATAGTTGTACGCGAAAAATATTGTAATTATTGTTTCTGTAAATCTTTAACTGAGTAAGTTTGGGGCAGATGGGATGAACGATGATTCACTTCAGAAGAGTAATTGGTAACTGTGTAGAGCAGAAGATAATGTGGACATTTTTGGCATAAAAAAAGGTCCAGGTTTTATACCGTTTCACCTGCTATACCTGTACACACACTATACCACACTACACCACACTACACCACCCCACACACACTACACTACACCACACACTACACCACACACACTACACCACACACACTACACCACACACACACCACACACTACACCACACACTACACCACACCACACACACTACACCACCCCACACACACTACACTACACCACACCACACACTACACCACACACTACACCACACACACTACACCACACACTACACCACACCACACACACTACACCACACACTACACCACACACTACACTACACCACACACTACACACACCACACACACAGTCATCAAGAGCCCAGGTGTTGTCTCGTGACTGTATGTTAATAGTCACAAAAATAATCCTCAGTGCAGGAAAAATGGTGTGTGTGCGTGAGGATAATAAGGTTGTTTAGTTGTTAAGTGGAGTAATTAGTGATCCAGGCGACCCACCTTCTCTTGTGTCCACCTCTTTTTTTTATATTCTCATTTTTAATTCCCCTGGAAATTATTTTTGAGCGGATGGAGGCTGAATTTTTCCTCCGTGAAGAAGCTGTTTGTGTCCCGCCTCGAGTGTATTGGGGAGGGGGTATATATAGTGTTTGCCTTGTCTCTTTTACCGTCTGTACGACCTTCATTCTGTACGACAAAACTTCCGCAGCTGTAGGTTAACGTCTACTGTTTATACTGCACCTCATGTTGTCGTTTGTTAAATGTGTTAAATGTTTTGGTTAATTTTTGTGAGTTTTGTATTGATTTTTTTGCACGGCTGGACACGGCTTTAACATACAAGTTGTTTTTTTCTTGTACGTCTAGTTGTTGTGGGGTCTTGTAGGGGGTGTTGTGTTGTAGAAGGTATTGTGTTGTAGCAGGGTGTTGTAGGAGGTACTGTGTTGTTGTGTTGTAGGAGGCACTGTGTTGTAGGAGGCACTGTGTTGTAGGAGGTACTGTGTTGTAGGAGGCACTGTGTTGTAGGAGGTACTGTGTTGTTGTGTTGTAGGAGGCACTGTGTTGTGGGAGGTACTGTGTTGTAGGAGGTACTGTGTTGTAGGAGGTACTGTGTTGTTGTGTTGTAGGAGGTACTCCGTTGTAGGAGGCACTGTATTGTCGGAGGTACTGTGTTGTGGGAGGTACTGTGTTGTAGGAGGTACTGTGTTGTGGGAGGTACTGTGTTGTAGGAGGTACTGTGTTGTAGGAGGTACTGTGTTGTAGGAGGTAGTGTGTTGTAGGAGGTACTGTGTTGTAGGAGGTACTGTGTTGTAGGAGGTACTGTGTTGTAGGAGGCACTGTGTTGTAGGAGGCACTGTGTTGTAGGAGGCACTGTGTTGTAGGAGGTACTGTGTTGTAGGAGGTACTGTGTTGTGGGAGGTACTGTGTTGTAGGAGGTACTGTGTTATAGGAGGTACTGTGTTGTAGGAGGCACTGTGTTGTAGGAGGTACTGTGTTGTAGGAGGCACTGTGTTGTAGGAGGTACTGTGTTGTAGGAGGCACTGTGTTGTAGGAGGTACTGTGTTGTAGGAGGCACTGTGTTGTAGGAGGTACTGTGTTGTAGGAGGCACTGTGTTGTAGGAGGCACTGTGTTGTAGGAGGTACTGTGTTGTAGGAGGTACTGTGTTGTAGGAGGCACTGTGTTGTAGGAGGCACTGTGTTGTAGGAGGCACTGTGTTGTAGGAGGCACTGTGTTGTAGGAGGCACTGTGTTGTAGGAGGCACTGTGTTGTAGGAGGCACTGTGTTGTAGGAGGTACTATGTTGTAGGAGGTACTGTGTTGTAGGAGGTACTGTGTTGTGGGAGGTACTGTGTTGTAGGAGGTACTGTGTTATAGGAGGTACTGTGTTGTAGGAGGCACTGTGTTGTAGGAGGTACTGTGTTGTAGGAGGTACTGTGTTGTAGGAGGCACTGTGTTGTAGGAGGTACTGTGTTGTGGGAGGTACTGTGTTGTAGGAGGTACTGTGTTGTAGGAGGTACTGTGTTGTAGGAGGTACTGTGTTGTAGGAGGTACTGTGTTGTAGGAGGTACTGTGTTGTAGGAGGCACTGTGTTGTAGGAGGTACTCCGTTGTAGGAGGTACTGTGTTGTAGGAGGTACTGTGTTGTAGGAGGTACTGTGTTGTAGGAGGTAGTGTGTTGTAGGAGGTACTGTGTTGTAGGAGGTACTGTGTTGTGGGAGGTACTGTGTTGTGGGAGGTACTGTGTTGTAGGAGGTACTGTGTTGTAGGAGGTACTCTGTTGTAGGAGGTACTGTGTTGTAGAAGGTACTGTGTTGTAGAAGGTACTGTGTTGTAGGAGGCACTGTGTTGTAGGAGGCACTGTGTTGTAGGAGGTACTCTGTTGTAGGAGGCACTGTGTTGTAGGAGGTACTGTGTTGTAGGAGGTACTGTGTTGTAGGAGGTACTGTGTTGAAGGAGGTACTGTGTTGTGGGAGGTACTGTGTTGTAGGAGGTACTGTGTTGTAGGAGGTACTGTGTTATAGGAGGCACTGTGTTGTAGGAGGCACTGTGTTGTAGGAGGTACTGTGTTGTAGGAGGTACTGTGTTGTAGGAGGTTCTGTGTTGTAGGAGGTAGTGTGTTGTAGGAGGTACTGTGTTGTGGGAGGTACTGTGTTGTAGGAGGTACTGTGTTATAGGTGGTACTGTGTTGTAGGAGGCACTGTGTTGTAGGAGGTACTGTGTTGTAGGAGGTACTGTGTTGTAGGAGGTACTGTGTTGTAGGAGGCACTGTGTTGTAGGAGGTACTGTGTTGTAGGAGGTACTGTGTTGTAGGAGGCACTGTGTTGTAGGAGGGTGTCTAAGGAGTTACCCGAGATATAATTATGCTGCTAATGAAACACTCTCCGCCTCATCTCCCCAGATTAATAGTGAAATTTAACTCATTATTGTTGGCTAAACATAATAATGGGGCCTGGCATCCACACCCCAGTCTGGCATCCACACCCCAGCCTGGCATCCACACCCCAGCCTGGCATCCACACCCCAGACTGGCATCCACACCCCAGACTGGCATCCACACCCCAGCCGGGCATCCACACCCCAGCCTGTCATCCATACCTTAGCCGAGCATCCACACCCCAGACTGGCATCCACACCCCAACCGGGCATCCGTACCCCAGCCTGGCATCCATACCCCAGCCGGGCATCCACACCCCAGCCTGGCATCCACACCCCAGCCTGGCATCCACACCCCAGCCGGGCATCCACACCCCAGACTGGCATTCACACCCCAACCGGGCATCCGCACCCCAGCCTGGCATCCATACCCCAGCCGGGCATCTACACCCCAGCCTGGCATCCATACCCCAGCCTGGCATCCATACCCCAGCCGGGCATCCATACCCCAGCCGGGCATCCACACCCCAGACTGGCATCCACATTCTAGATCCTCAACACACCTGTCCTACATCTGATCCCAACACACCTGTCCTGCCCCTCATCCCAACACACCTGTCCTGCCCCTCATCCCAACACACCTGTCCTGCCCCTCATCCAAACACACCTTTCCTGCCCCTCATCCCAACACACCTGTCCTACTCCAGATCCCAACACCTGTCCTACCCCAGATCCTAACACACCTGTCCTACCACAGATCCCAACACACCTGTCTACTCCAGATCCCAACACACCTGTCGTACATCTGATCCCAACACACCTGTCCTACCCCTGATCCCAACACACCTGTCCTACCACAGATCCCAACACACCTGTCCTACTCCAGATCCCAACACACCTGTCCTACCCCTGATCCCAACACACCTGTCCTACCCCTGATCCCAATACACCTGTCCTGTCTTACCTGGTCTTGTTGTTGAGTCAGGATCTACCTATTGGTGCTACCGCGACACTTTGTGGTGACAGATGAAGGTTGGGCGGTGGAGTGTAGACGAGAGGTTCCTCATACCTCGGAGACTGTGTTCCCTCTCAATTATAACTCACATCTGTCAAAGGCTCCGGGTCAACATTTTCTCATTAGATCACATAATTCAATATTCAGTTCTCTTTACTTTCTCTGTCTCCTCATATCCTCTGTCAAGTCAACCTTTTCAGACTGGAGTGGTTGAGAGGACGATCTGCTGTTTTTAATTACTTATGGAAGACAGGCAGGAATTTTATTTTACTGGATAAAGTAAATCGGATATTTTCTTATCAATATTTTATAGATTTTAGATCAATAGTTGTGTTATATAGTGAAGGCTGCAGGAAACACTGCCGTGTCTACAGTAGTTACCTCAAGAAATATTTGAATATTTCATAAATTTACACATGGCGATACATTTATGCAAGACAATGGACGAGACTTATACATTACTATGAAGTAAAACTGATTCAGCAGACTCTGGTGAATCTTTTCATCACAGAGTACAACTTGTGATAAATTTGGTGTTCGCCAACTGTCAACTTCGTCAGTGATGCCTGCGGGTGTGGTGTTAGTGTCAGTGGTGCCGGGGTGAAGCAGGACGTGCAGATTTCACTCACCTGAAGAACCATCTTGCGCATTCGTATTTTGGTGATTCGTCCCTCAGAGCCTCACCACACTGACAACCCTAAATGGAGGGACATCAAAAATTCATATATCTCCATATCCTGCGCGGGATAGCGGTAATACTCCAGTGTCGGCTGTGTATGATAACCGCCCTCACACCACCGTAACCACCACATTCACTAAACTTGTATGTTGTTTATCTTGTCCTATATGTTAAAGTTCGAGGTGTAATTTACAGATGTGTATAATTTACAGGTGTGAGTAACTCATGTAGGAGTGTAATCTAGCGGTGTTGTGTAGTATTAAGTTATCCAGTAAACAGAGGGAGGCAGCGTCACGTGAGCAATAAACACGACCTAGTGGATGGTGGCTCAGGTTTATGACCCAATCTTCTTACTCTGAATATTTTAACGCCTGTGTTATGACACATACTAAACACTGTGAAAGCGATTTGTATATATATATATATATATATATATATATATATATATATATATATATATATATATATATATATATATATATATATATATATATTATATATTATCTTCTCCAACCATGTATAGTCCAATGTATTGTTTTCTCCAACAGTGTATATATGTATACTGTCCATATACATAGAGTAAGTATAATTTTTCAGGACACAGTGACGTCAGTCAGGTCACCGTGGCACAAGACAATCAGCGAGTTCCTCCTCCGGGACCACCAGTTGAACGAGGGGCGACACACACACACACACACACACACACACTCTCTCTCTCTCTCTCTCTCGTGTGTTATTACTATACAATTTCAGTAAAGTCTTTATTTGTCAATTCATTACCGTATAACGTGTTGAGTTTTCCGTATTTTTTTAGTTATCCGAGTTTGTCCTTCACAGTGAGTTTTTTTTTTTACGGGGATTAGCCCACCCGAGCACAGGTCACTGACTCACATCGGGGCCTGGGGGGCGAGAATGTTTATCCTCCACAGTGAGTTACCTGAGTTTGTCCTCCAGTCACTCGTTAAGTATTGTAAATATTGGCTTACAGTTTACTGAGCCAATATTGTGAGTGTACGTTAATAGGCATGAGAGAGGGAGATAGAGTAAGAGAGAGAGAGAGATAAGAGATAATAACAGAGATAGAAAGAAAGAAAGAGAGATTACAAGATAGAGATAGCGTATGGGAGGTAGAGAGAGAGAGAAAGTACGAAAGATAGTGATATTTGGAGTGAGAGAAGAGAGAGAGATGCCAGTATGTTGATTAATCGATACCCGAGAGAAATTCCCCGCGAACTGTGAGAATATTTATTATTTGTACAGAGTCTCATGCGCTGCCCGAGTCTCATGCGCTGCCCGAGTCTCATGTGCTGCCCGAGTCTCATGCGCTGCCCGAGTCTCATGTGCTGCCCGAGTCTGTTTGTTTAACAAATTTATTGGCAGAGCTTGTAGTACAGTTTGCCTATTCTGAGTAATTCAGTCAGGTCTTGACACTGAGGGTGGTATCACTTCTCACTGTCACGCAGGACAGAGGTTCATACACAAAGAAATACATCATATTCATTAACAACTATAAATGTATAGAGGTCAGACTCATATGGATAATGTCACTGCTCACTGCCATGCAGGACAGAGGTTCGTACACAAAGATTTGCATCATATTCATTGACAGTACATATACATATATGTAAACACACACACACACACATATACATACATATGCGTATATACATACACATATACATGTACACGTACATATACATGCACACACGCACACATACATACATATACGTCGGTCAGATTCATGTGGGTAATGTCACTTTTCACTGCCATACAGGACAGAGGTTCGTACACAAAGAATGCATCATATTCATTGACACTATATATAGGTCAGATTCATGTGGGTAATGCCACTGTTCACTGCCACGCAGGACAGAGGTTCGTACACAAAGAAGGAAATACATCACATTCACCAGCAGCATATATGGGTCAGTGGATCACATACATTGGAGTCATATTCTAGTTGAAGACTAATCAGTGTGGGCTAGCAAATTTGGGATAAACAGCAAGAATGTCCTCAAGCACACCTGATTCAATGAAGTAATTACATAGTTCAAGATACAGTAAGTCAGGTGGCCTGAAGTCTTTGACAGTGTCACATTCAATAATATAGTGTTCAAGTGTATGCTTTAAAGGTTTATCACAAAGTTTACATGCTGAGTGTTCCGGTATGGGTACAGCGTTACTAACTTGCCAGATGTGTCTGTATCCTAGCCTAATTCTGGCCACGACTACATCACATTGTCTGGTTCTGTCCTTATGCTGGCCATACCGGTACCTCTTGTTACAAAATTTGTCATATTTACTAATGCTACAACTGTCAGGTCTCTCTGCATTATGCGCTGCCCGAGTCTCATGTGCTGCCCGAGTCTCATGCGCTGCCCGAGTCTCATGTGCTGCCGGAGTCTCATGTGCTGCCCGAGTCTCATGTGCTGCCCGAGTCTCATGCGCTGCCCGAGTCTCATGCGCTGCCCGAGTCTCATGTGCTGCCCGAGTCTCATGCGCTGCCCGAGTCTCATGTGCTGCCGGAGTCTCATGTGCTGCCCGAGTCTCATGTGCTGCCCGAGTCTCATGTGCTGCCCGAGTCTCATGCGCTGCCCGAGTCTCATGCGCAGCCCGAGTCTCATGCGCAGCCCGAGTCTCATATGCTGCCTGGGTTTTATATGCTGCCTTAGTCATTGTGTTCTTTGAGTCACATGCTCTCAGAGTCTTATACTTCACATTACCTGTTTTTCGAGTCTCATAGTTCGCGATACCTGTTGCCTGAGTCTTATAGGTCACGATACCTGTTCCATGAGCCATATAGTTCACGTTCCCTGTTCCCTGAGTCTTATAGTTCACGTTCCCTGTTCCCTGAGCCTTATAGTTCACGTTCCCTGTTCCCTGAGCCTTATAGTTCACGTTCCCTGTTGCCTGAGTCTTATAGGTCAAGTTTTCGCATCAACTGACTAAATATAAACACTGAATCAGTTGACAGCTGCATACACTACTAATTAAACGTTATTAATTGGGGCATTATCCAACAGGTATACTTGCAGGTGGTAACAGTGAGATTGAAAATTGGTGAGACCCGTTTTGTGGGAGGTAAGTAAGTAATTCCCTAGACCAGAGAAGTAACGAGTATTACCTCAGGCCAGAGAGGTAACGAGTATTACCCCAGACCAGAGAGGTAACGAGTATTACCCCAGACCAGAGAGGTAACGAGTATTACCCCAGACCAGAGAGGTAACGAGTATTACCCCAGACCAGAGAAGTAACGAGTATTACCTCAGGCCAGAGAGGTAACGAGTATTACCCCAGACCAGAGAGGTAACGAGTATTACCCCAGACCAGAGAGGTAACGAGTATTACCCCAGACTATAGAGGTAACGACTATTACCCCAGGCCAGAGAGGTAACGAGTATTACCTCAGACCAGAGAGGTAACGAGTATTACCCCAGACCAGAGAGGTAACGAGTATTATCCCAGACTATAGAGGTAACGAGTATTACCCCAGACCAGAGAGGTAACGAGTATTACCCCAGACCAGAGAGGTAACGAGTATTACCCCAGACCAGAGAGGTAACGAGTATTACCCCAGACTATAGAGGTAACGAGTATTACCCCAGACCAGAGAGGTAACGAGTATTACCCCAGACCAGAGAGGTAACGAGTATTACCCCAGACCAGAGAGGTAACGAGTATTACCCCAGACTATAGAGGTAACGAGTATTACCCCAGACCAGAGAGGTAACGACTATTACCCCAGACCAGAGAGGTAACGAGTATTACCCCAGACCAGAGAGGTAACGAGTATTATCCCAGACTATAGAGGTAACGACTATTACCCCAGGCCAGAGAGGTAACGAGTATTACCCCAGACCAGAGAGGTAACGAGTATTACCCCAGACTATAGAGGTAACGACTATTACCCCAGACCAGAGAGGTAACGACTATTACCCCAGACCAGAGAGGTAACGAGTATTACCCCAGACCAGAGAGGTAACGACTATTACCCCAGACCAGAGAGGTAACGAGTATTATCCCAGACTATAGAGGTAACGACTATTACCCCAGGCCAGAGAGGTAACGAGTATTACCCCAGACCAGAGAGGTAACGAGTATTACCCCAGACCAGAGAGGTAACGACTATTACCCCAGACCAGAGAGGTAACGAGTATTACCCCAGACTAGAGAGGTAACGAGTATTACCCCAGACCAGAGAGGTAACGAGTATTACCCCAGACCAGAGAGGTAACGAGTATTACCCCAGACCAGAGAGGTAACGACTATTACCCCAGACCAGAGAGGTAACGAGTATTACCCCAGACCAGAGAGGTAACGAGTATTACCCCAGACCAGAGAGGTAACGAGTATTACCCCAGACCAGAGAGGTAACGAGTATTATCCCAGACTATAGAGGTAACGAGTATTATCCCAGACCAGAGAGGTAACGAGTATTACCCCAGACCAGAGAGGTAACGAGTATTATCCCAGACTATAGAGGTAACGAGTATTACCCCAGACCAGAGAGGTAACGAGTATTACCCCAGACCAGAGAGGTAACGAGTATTACCCCAGACCAGAGAGTTAGGAGCTAATACTTGAGTTAATATAATATTTCATCGTAGGATTATCCAGAACCTCATTTACAAACACCATTCATCTTCACCCTACACTGTGCTGACCATCAATGGGGGCTGGGTGGGGAGGGGTCATGGGCTGGGTGGGGTCATGGGCAGGGTAGGGTTGGGCTGGGTAGGGGGGAGGGGTGGTGTTGAGTCTAAATACTTTGAATGAATAACATGGAAATTAATACGAGAGTGTGGCCTTTATTATACATTAATGCAAATTACATATTGTGTACGTACAATAGGCTTACCGAATCTGTATAGCGAGGGGTGACCTGAATGGTGTATTACGTTGACTGAATGTTGTCATGTTGTTGAAGTTAATATGTTGGTGATAATCAGTAGACAGCGAAATGGCCCATGGTGAGAGAGAGAGAGAGAGAGAGAGAGAGAGAGAGAGAGAGAGAGAGAGAGAGAGACCCCTATAACAACAGACTATAACGAGCTTATTACGCGAGAGCATCCAAACAATAAGTGTATTATTAGGGGTGTGATGACAGGACAGAGACAGACAGACAGACAGCACTCGGGGACAACAGGGCAATCTGACAGGACTCTAGACGACAATAGACAGGTGACAGGGCTTATAATGATCGCTTGTTGAGAACGATTTAGAAAGGTGTACAGTGAAACCTCCATATAACGGACTTTCATCTATAAAGTTCGTTAGATGGAGGTTTATGATCTAACGGACCCTCCATATAACGGACTTTCCTCTCCGTATAGTCCGTTAAATGGAGGTTTTATCAAACTTAATGTCACTATATACTGTACATGGTTTCCAGACTTAATTAATTTATATGTAGTAAGACTCAAGTAGCAATATGAAAGTAGGTAGATAGATAGATAGCTGGACGGACGGACGGACGGACAGACAGCATAGGTCAGGATAATACCCATAATACCCTTCGAGTCCTATTGACCGAGGAGAGAGAGAGAGAGAGAGAGAGAGAGAGAGAGAGAGAGAGTAAAAAAGTTGTAGAAAAAAAATAATATAACAAAGGAAAATATGATGAAAACGAAAGATAATATAAAATAAAATAAAATATAATAAAATAAAATATATTTGCACCATAACCGATCACTTTCAGCTACAGTATATTCTCAGCACAGTCCCGGTGCCACTGTGGGTCGCTATATACGAGTATACGCCGAGGTTTGAGTGGGTGGGGCCCGGTGTTCTCCAGTGCAGGTAATTAAAGATAAATGGAATATGTAAACCTTTCTGGGATCTACCTAACATCCTTACCTTTATCTGATAACAATAATAATTAACGGTTTATTGAAAGAGCATGGCAGCCGGATCGCTGAAAATATACAATTACATAATTGGGGAATGGGACGTCTTGTCTCGCTGGTGTGTGTGTGTGGTGTGTGTGTGCGCTTGTGTGTGTGTGCGCTTGCGTGTGTGTGTGTGTGTGTGTGCACACGCGTGCACTCTCCTGGCGAATATATGGGAAAAGGAGGAAATCCCCAAGCTCTTAAAGACGCCTCCATTGTCAATATTTATAAGAACAAGGGAGGCCAGTTAGACTGAGGCAACTACTGTGGGATCTCGCTGCTGTCCATAGCTGGCAAGATTATAGCCTGAGTCCTAAACAGACTTCTTCCTGAGGCGAAAACCTTCCTCCCAGAATCTCAATGTGGCTTTAGACTATCACGTGGCACCACTGACATGATCTTTGCTGCCACTCAGCATCGTGACTTGTACATGGCCTTCATCGACCTAACCAAGGCCTTCGACTCGGTCAGCAGAGAAGCCCTCTGGTGGACCCTCAGCCATTTTGGCTAACCACCAAAATTCATCACCATTGTGAGGCAACTCCTCGAAGGCACAAACGGCAGTGTCCTGCACAATGGTACTCGTGCCAGTGCCAATTCAGCCGGCTGGGTGGACATCCAGTACCGGATGAATGGATTTTTCAACAAAAGACTACTCCAGGCAGGAACAAAGGCGTCCGCAGTTTCCATTACTGAACTTCAGTATGCAGATGACCTCACCCTTGTCGCTCACACTGAATGTGACCTACAGGAGATCCTGAACACCTACGCAGATGCTTATGCACACTTCGGCCTTGAGGTGAAAGTACTTAAGACTCAGATTCTCTTTCAGCCTGCCCCTGGTTCAGTCACAACTCCACCATCCATTCAGCTTAACGGTACTACCCTCTCTAATGTTGCCCACTTTCGGTATCTCGGGTCCAACCTATCCACCACTGCGGACATTGATGAAGAGATTCAGCATCGGATCAGATGTGCATCTCATGCCTTTGGCGGACTCCGAAGCCGTGTCTTCAGCTGTAGGGAGCTGAAATTTTCTACAAAGTTACACGTATATCAAGCAGTGGTCCTCCCAACCCTGCTATATGGCAGCGAGACATGGGTCACATACGGGAGGCACATCAAGGCACTTGAAAACTTTCACCAACGTAGTCTACGTTCCATCCTCCGAGTTCGCTGGGAAGACGAGAACAAATGCCAGTATTCTCGCTGATACCAACTGTAGAAGCACTACCATTATCCATGAACAACTACGCTGGACTGGCCATGTTACCTGCAGTGACGACATTAGACTGCCAAAGCAGCTACTTTACAGTCACCTAACGAATAATAAACGCAACGCTGGCGGGCAACCTGAAAAGGTATAAGAATAGTCTTAAGACAAACCTGACAAAGTGCCATATCGACCCCCTCACCCGGGAGACGATTACACCACACCGTAACGCTTGGAGGATCACCGCACAAGGTGGTGTCAATACTTTAGGTAAGCCCGACTGCATAACGAGGTAGACAAGTGCCAACGCCAAAAAGACACTGCCGCCGCCGCCCCTCCCGCGCTAGATGTAGCCCCCCACATGTGCAACATCAGTGGTCGATCCTGCCGGTCCAGTATTGGCCTCTTTAGTCTCCTCAGAACTCACCAACCTAGATGACCTCCTTATTAACTCATATCATTGTATCATAGCTGGATGATCGTCATACTCTATTCCGAGTGACAGCAAAGTAATAGTTGTGTGTTTCGTTCTCTATCCCTGTCTTGATGTGGCCATCTGTGTTTGTCTGTGGCTATCTGGTTGTGGGTCTCTCTCTCTCTCACTAGGCTAGCCAACCGTAATGGTTGGTTAGCACGGTGGACTAGAGCGAGTGGTCGTCATGGTTAGTTAGCACGGTGGACTAGAGCGAGTGGTCGTCATGGTTGGTTAGCACGGTGGACTAGAGCGAGTGGTCGTCATAGTTGGTTAGCACGGTGGACTAGAGCGAGTGGTCATGGTTGGTTAGCACGGTGGACTAGAGCGAGTGGTCGTCATGGTTGGTTAGCACGGTGGACTAGAGCGAGTGGTCGTCATGGTTGGTTAGCACGGTGGACTAGAGCGAGTGGTCGTCATGGTTGGTTAGCACGGTGGACTAGAGCGAGTGGTCGTCATGGTTAGTTAGCACGGTGGACTAGAGCGAGTGGTCGTCATGGTTGGTTAGCACGGTGGACTAGAGCGAGTGGTCATGGTTGGTTAGCACGGTGGACTAGAGCGAGTGGTCGTCATGGTTGGTTAGCACGGTGGACTAGAGCGAGTAGTCTGGGCAAGAATGTGTTATTAGGTTAGGTCAGGCACTACGCAGCTCTCCATCACAGCAAATATACTTAACGTTGGTAAAGTTAAATGTCTTGGAGGAATGGCAACCTGATTATATACTGTATGACTCTCTCTTCTTTTCCTTTGAGTAAATCATTGTCTCTCTCTCTCTCTCTCTCTCTCTCTCTCTCTCTCTCTCTCTCTCTCTCTCTCCACAATGATCATAACAAAAGTAATAACAGTAGGAATTACACATTAACCGAGTGATTGCCAACCCCCACCCGCTTACTTACCATGGCAGGATGTGTGTGTGAAACAAGGGATGAAGCTCTTTGTATAAATTAATGTAGTTACCGCTGGAACCTGTCACATGTCGCCGTTTTCTTTAACATTTGAGAAAAAAAGTGTGGTATCATTATTTAAACCGTTACTACGGCAACACTTCCTACCTCCCTTCACCTCTCACTGCCTCCCTTCACCCCTCACTGCATCCCTCCACCCCTCACTGCCTCCCTTCACCCCTCACTGCCTCCCTCCACCCCTCACTGCCTCCCTCCACCCCTCACTGCCTCCCTCCACCCCTCACTGCCTCCCTCCACCCCTCACTGCCTCCCTCCACCCCTCACTGCCTCCCTCCACCTCTCACTGCCTCCCTCCACCCCTCACTGCCTCCCTCCACCCCTCACTGCCTCCCTCCACCCCTCACTGCCTCCCTCCATCCCTCACTGCCTCCCTCCACCTCTCACTGCCTCCCTCCACCCCTCACTGCCTCCCTCCATCCCTCACTGCCTCCCTCCACCCCTCACTGCCTCCCTCCATCCCTCACTGCCTCCCTCCACCCCTCACTGCCTCCCTCCACCTCTCACTGCCTCCCTCCACCTCTCACTGCCTCCCTCCACCTCTCACTGCCTCCCTCCACCTCTCACTGCCTCCCTCCACCCCTCACTGCCTCCCTCCACCCCTCACTGCCTCCCTCCACCTCTCACTGCCTCCCTCCACCTCTCACTGCCTCCCTCCACCTCTCACTGCCTCCCTCCACCCCTCACTGCCTCCCTCCACCTCTCACTGCCTCCCTCCACCCCTCACTGCCTCCCTCCACCCCTCACTGCCTCCCTCCACCCCTCACTGCCTCCCTCCACCCCTCACTGCCTCCCTCCACCCCTCACTGCCTCCCTCCACCCCTCACTGCCTCCCTCCATCCTCACTGCCTCCCTCCACCCTCACTGCCTCCCTCCACCTCTCACTGCCTCCCCCACCTCTCACTGCCTCCTCCACCTCTCACTGCCTCCCTCCACCCCTCACTGCCGCCCACCACCCTCACTGCCTCCCTCCACCCCTCACTGCCTCCCTCCACCCCTCACTGCCTTCCTCCATCCCTCACTGCCTCCCTCCACCCCTCACTGCCTCCCTCCACCTCTCACTGCCTCCCTCCACCTCTCACTGCCTCCCCCCACCTCTCACTGCCTCCCTCCACCTCTCACTGCCTCCCTCCACCCTCACTGCCTCCTCCACTTCACTGCCTCCCAACACCTCTCACTGCCTCCCTCCACCCCTCACTGCCTCCCTCCACCTCTCACTGCCTCCCTCCACCTCTCACTGCCTCCCCCCACCTCTCACTGCCTCCCTCCACCTCTCACTGCCTCCCTCCACCCCTCACTGCCTCCCTCCACCTCTCACTGCCTCCCAACACCTCTCACTGCCTCCCTCCATCCCTCACCCCCCAACCAACACAACCAAGGAAAAACAATGATGTAACCCGCACCAACTTTGAAATAGATCCGGCTTAGTGTTTTTGAGAGGAAGGTTTACACTGGCGGACGTACAAGGGCAGAATGATGAAGTTTGAAGGTGATCTGCCTACATATAATTTTTGAGAGGAAACTGAAACTAACAGAGAGAGAGAGAGAGAGAGAGAGAGAGAGAGAGAGAGAGAGAGAGAGACACCATGGTAACTGACTAAGGTAGGAATAATCAAGTCTCACACGGTACAGCACCACTCCCAAGTATTAATTATTGACACCAACTGATTAATTCTCATATTATCACATTAACATTATTATTTCTTTTATTAACGTAAATAAAGTTATACTTGTACAGGTATTTTAATATTTGCTTCTACTGCTAATACGTCACTAGACCAGGGGACACCTGACTGATCTGTTTCTATAAGGTAGGACGCGACTGAGAGGATCGTTCATGCTATCATCTCATCTCTGCTCAGGGGAATAGCCCAAAGGATATATGTTGAGCGGCATTTGAATTTCCATTTGATTTATTTAAAATATGTATTTAAATTTAAATGCACACGCCTATAGTTGAACCGAAGCCTGATTTTACTTAAACTGTCTATGTAAGCTAATTCCATCTCACTTCACTCCCATAGTTACTACAGTACTAAACTTTCATATGAACATTTTGTTCAAGTAAACAACATACATATCACTTACGTCACACACCAACATAAAGTATCAAAATATAAGTACATAAACCAAAGTGATATTGGCGTATAGCATTTCGTTCCATATAAACCTAATTTGTCAAAGTAATTATGTGATCATGTTAACAGTGTCATGAAGGTAATTATGTGATCATGTTAACAGTGTCATGAAGGTAATATTTGTAAAAGTTAATAAGAATTGTTATAACTTTTCGATTCGGTGTTCATTTTGCAACACACTGGCTGTACTGAGGCCTTCTCACGACCCCCCCACGCATCTCTCATTACCCCCCACACCTCTCTCATTACCCCCCACACCTCTCTCATTACCCCCACGCCTCTCTCATTACCCCCCACACTTCTCTCATTACCCCCACACCTCTCTCATTACCCCCCCCACACCTCTCTCATTACCCCCACACCTCTCTCATTACCCCCACGCCTCTCTCATTACCCCCCACACCTCTCTCATTACCCCCCACACCTCTCTCATTACCCCCCACACCTCTCTCATTACCCCCCACACCTCTCTCATTACCCCCACGCCTCTCTCATTACCCCCCACACCTCTCTCATTACCCCCCACACCTCTCTCATTACCCCCCACACCTCTCTCATTACCCCCCACACCTCTCTCATTACCCCCCACACCTCTCTCATTACCCCCACACCTCTCTCATTACCCCCCACACCTCTCTCATTACCCCCGCACCTCTCTCATTGCCCCCCACACCTCTCTCATTACCCCTCACGCTTCTCTCATTACCCCCCACACCTCTCTCATTACCCCCACACCTCTCTCATTGCCCCCCACACCTCTCTCATTACCCCTCACGCTTCTCTCATTACCCCCCACACCTCTCTCATTACCCCCACACCTCTCTCATTACCCCCCACACCTCTCTCATTACCCCTCACGCCTCTCCCACGACCCCCACACCTTTCCCGCGACCCCCACACCTCTCCCGCGAACCCCCCACACCTCTCCCGCGACCTCCCCATACCTCTCCCGCGACCCCCACGCCTCCCCCACGCCCTCCCCCACGCCTCTCCCACGCCCTCCCCCACGCCCTCCCCCACGCCCTCTCCCACGCCCTCCCCCACGCCCTCTCCCACGCCCTCCCCCACGCCCTTCCCACGCCTTCCCCACGCCCTCTCCCACGACCTCCCCCCGCCCTCCCCACGCCGTTATTCTTGGTGTTATTCTTGTTATTATTAATGCTCAATACATTAATACAGTTAACAGTCAGTCATTTGTCATAATCAATACATTAATACAGTTAACAGTCAGTCAGTTGTCATAATCAATACATGTATACAATTAACAGTCAGTCAGTTGTCATAATCAGTGCATGTATACAGTTAACAGTCAGTCAGTTGTCATAATCAGTGCATGTATACAGTTAACAGTCAGTCAGTTGTCATAATCAGTACATGTATACAGTTAACAGTCAGTCAGTTGTCATAATCAATACATGTATACAGTTAAGTCAGTCGGTTGTCATAATCAATACTTTATACAGTTAACAGTCAGTCAGTTGTCATAATCAGTACATGTATACAATTAACAGTCAGTCAGTTGTCATAATCAGTGCATGTATACAGTTAACAGTCAGTCAGTTGTCATAATCAGTACATGTATACAGTTAACAGTCAGTCAGTTGTCATAATCAGTACATGTATACAGTTAAGTCAGTCGGTTGTCATAATCAGTACATGTATACAGTTAACAGTCAGTCAGTTGTCATAATCAATACATGTATACAGTTAAGTCAGTCAGTTGTCATAATCAATACATGTATAGAGTTAACAGTCAGTCAGTTGTCATAATCAGTACATATATACAGTTAACAGTCAGTCAGTTGTCATAATCAATACATGTATACAGTTAACAGTCAGTCAGTTGTCATAATCAGTACATGTATACAGTTAACAGTCAGTCAGTTGTCATAATCAGTACATGTATACAGTTAACAGTCAGTCAGTTGTCATAATCAGTACATGTATACAGTTAACAGTCAGTCAGTTGTCATAATCAGTACATGTATACAGTTAACAGTCAGTCAGTTGTCATAATCAGTACATGTATACAGTTTACAAAATCAACGTCGTCATAATTCAGTTTGTTATAACGATATTCGTATTCTTCTGAATTATTCAAATTGTTGGAATTTTAACCCAATTTGTGTCCAAAACATTGTGTTATATTGACGAGCCCAGCGTGTAGGGCCGCATGGGAGAGAGAGAGAGAGAGAGAGAGAGAGAGAGAGAGAGAGAGAGAGAGAGAGAGAGAGGGAAAGACAGCAATAATGATGCCTCGTTTGGACGTCCTCAACACAAATGGCTGACGTGTGAAGAGTTCCTGAGGCTGCCAACGTCTCTTACCTGAAGGAGGAGGACACTGTCAGCTCTCCTATTGAGGGGAGGAAACTGTCAGCTCTTCTATTGAGGGGAGGAAACTGTCAGCTCTCCTAGTGAGGGGAGGAAACTGTCAGCTCTCCTATTGAGGGAAGGAAACTGTCAGCTCTCCTAGTGAGGGGAGGTGACTGTCAGCTCTCCTATTGAGGGGAGGAAACTGTCAGCTCTCCTATTGAGGGGAGGAAACTGTCAGCTCTCCTAGTGAGGGGAGGAAACTGTCAGCTCTCCTAGTGAGGGGAGGAAACTGTCAGCTCTCGTGTTAAGGAGGAGACACTGTCAGCTCTCCTAGTGAGGGGAGGAAACTGTCAGCTCTCCTATTGAGGGGAGGAAACTGTCAGCTCTCCTAGTGAGGGGAGGAAACTGTCAGCTCTCGTGTTAAGGGGCGAGATACTGTCAGCTCTCCTAGTGTGGGGAGGAAACTGTCAGCTCTCGTGGTGAGGGGGAGTACACTGTCAGCTCTCGTGTTAAGGGGGGAGACACTGTCAGCTCTCCTAGTGAGGGGAGGAAACTGTCAGCTCTCGTGGTGAGGGGGAGGACACTGTCAGCTCTCGTGTTAAGGGGGGAGACACTGTCAGCTCTCCTAGTGAGGGGAGGAAACTGTCAGCTCTCGTGGTGAGGGGGAGGACACTGTCACCACCATCACCACTACCACCATCACCACTACCATTAACATCACCACTACTACCACCACCACCACCACCACCACCACCACTACCACAACCACTACCACCATCACCACTACTACCACCACTACCACCACCACTACCACATACAGTATAGCTGAGTCACAAAAAATGTCAAAATAGATCCGGGATAAAAGAAGAATTTCTGTATTCACTATAGTTGTTGTTGTTGTTACTGTTGTTGTTGTGTTGTTATTGTTGTGGAAGTTGTTTTGTTGTTGATGCTGTTTTGTGTTACTGTTGTTGTTGTGTTGTTGTTTTTGTGGTTGTTATTTTGTTGTTGTTATTATTGTGGTTGTTGTTTTGTTGTTATTGTGGTTATTTTTTAATGTTTCTGTTAATATTTTTATTGTTGTTTTTCGTCGTTGTAATTTTTTTTGTTAATAATAGTGACGTTATTATAATATTCTTCAATTATTGTGGTTGTTGTTGTTTTGGTTATGATTGAGGTTATTATTATTAATTACGGTGGAAAAGGAATTATGAAAAAATTACAATATTATGGACCTGACCTGACCTAGCCTAACCTAACCTGACCTGACCTAGCCTAACCTAACCTAACCTGACCTAGCCTAACCTAACCTAACCCCCCCCCCCCCCCATGTAGGAGCAAAATGACATAATTCATATTTAATTATTTGACGGAAAAGTAAAAAAAAAAATAAAATAATAGTTTTTATTTTTTCTCTTTTCTTTTGTCTCTGGTTTTAACAATACTAATAAAGAAAGATAATTACTAAACACAAATCATACACAACACAGCAACACAAATCATACACAACACAGCCTCACAAATCATACACAACACAGCAACACAAATCATACACAACACAGCAACACAAATCATACACAACACAGCAACACAAATCATACACAACACAGCCTCACAAATCATACACAACACAGCAACACAAATCATACACAACACAGCAACACAAATCATACACAACACAGCAACACAAATCATACACAACACAGCAACACAAATCATACACAACACAGCAACACAAATCATACACAACACAGCAACACAAATCATACACAACACAGCAACACAAATCATACACAACACAGCAACACAAATCATACACAACACAGCCTCACAAATCATACACAACACAGCAACACAAATCATACACAACACAGCAACACAAATCATACACAACACAGCAACACAAATCATACACAACACAGCAACACAAATCATATAAGTTCTAAACAAGATGTCGTCAAATGTACAACGAGACTGCAGTTATGTATGTTTATATATTGGATAGATGACTTAACAGGTCTATGACACACACACACACTATTAGTATTTACTTCTATATAGACCACCATGAATAATATTACAATATAGTCATGTGTTGGTGGCCAAGTGTAAATGTTATGTAGTTACACCTTTACAACAACAACAACAACAATAACAAACACAATATCATCAACAACAACAACAATAATAATATAAATGAAGAAAAATGGGACCCCCTAAAAAATATTAGTAAATAAACCAATTACCATTTTGTAGATGAAATAAAAGTCACAAGAGAGGAGGACTCCATCACACGGAGTCTCAAGGAAACGACTCACAAAAGCCAATGAAAACCCCACATGATCCTGAAGCGACCAATGGGAATCAAGAAAAATCTCCTGCAAAGCTCCAGTGATTTACGGATCACTGGCCATATATTGTTGAGGGGGGAGGGAGTACTTGTGAGGGGGAGGGAAGTAGGGAGTACTGGTGTTAGAGGGAGGGAGGAAAATAGGGAGTAACAGTGACGGGGGCGGGGGAGGGAGGCGTACTAGTGAGGGAGGAAAGGAGGGAGGGGCTAAGAGAGTACCAGTCAGGAACGGACTGGACGGAGACTCTCTCTCTCTCTCTCTCTCTCTCTCACTCTCAACAAACCTGGGGGGGGGGGGGGGACATTTCTCACACCAGTGATCTAAACTGATCTAAACTTTCACCAGATTTCGCGACGCCAACTAAAACTTGCTCTTACTTTCTGAAGTTGTTGAGGATGACAGCCACGAGTTATGACCAAACTTACTTTAAGCTGTATCGACGAGAATGTGTTGCTCGTGGTGACAGTCTGAATATAAGAGGAAAAGACGTTGGGTAGTTTTCGACAGCTTGAACAATAGTAGATGATTTAACCCTTTAAGGAGGATGGCTTAACTTTAACCTGATGAAGACGATGGGGTTTTGTCCTTTGAAAATTCTAGTTTAAACCAATATAATCAAATTGTTAATCCATCATCGTCAAAGGGTTAAACCGGTTAAACCATCCTCAAAGGGTGAAGATACAACCACAAATTTCCACTGTTTGAGACTTTATAATAGTTAAGGGTGACGTGATCTCCATACTAGGGGATAAAACGCTGATTAATTATGCATTGTTCGTCATATATCGTGTTTCTATACCTTAAAAAATAGTCATAATAAATATGTTTTCTTTATCAGGATAAAACGAAAATCTCCTTTACTGCTTTATGACGTTACGTGTGTGTGTCTACGGGGGGGGAGGGGGGTACAGGGTAATTTGGGTGTATTTATAAACCTATTGATTAGTGAACGTGGCGCCGAGTTATTTTGGGGGAAGGTTTTGTTGGTGGTGGTGTGTACGGCGGTGGCGACGTGTATGGTGGTGGTGAAAATTGCAGTAGGGTACAAAAGTTACAGTATGGTGCAAGAATCAGTAAGTAGGTGAGGTCCGATGATTTTCCAACTGAACATTCCCGTTGTCTTGAGGGTTGGTAGGCCTGATTTTGAGACATTTCGTACTTAATTTGGTAGGCCGAAATTAGCTATTTAATTGACAGTATTGAATTAGTTTGTTACAATATGACTGGAGAATGTCAGTTACCATGGAAGTGGATGAGTTGCCATATAGGAATGCATTATATGTTTGGCAGAATTAATGGATATAGTAAAGGTATAATATTATTTTGCAACCGAACTACGAATCTGTATTTGTATTGCTACTTCACTTTGGGCTAATGCCACACTTTGTCATTCTTTAATCGTATTGGAAAATATACCATGCTGTTCCGAAACATCTGAATAGCTCCACAGTTTCGCATGCCGTCATAATAGAACCCGGCCCAACGACGTTTTACCATACGGTCGATAATTCCGCAAAGTATAATGCTGGGTTTCGTTTCAGAGTGCCGATCACTTGTTTCGAGCACGTGTGGTCGAACCCATACACACTTCTGTATGTTAGTTTGTTTCGCGCAGGAATTGTAACGGTAGTTTTTTTTTTTTTTTTTTTACCGAGTGTACATTTATGGTGGTCATATACAGTAATTTAAAAAAAAATAATAATAATTCTCAATAAAATTTACACCAAAAACTTGAAAAGAAGAAATTTTTTTTAGAGTAAAATTGAGCCACAATTAAATATCCTCCGGTGAAGGACACAATGAGCGTTGTGGCGGCGGACAATACCGGTACACTGTGTCGTCTGATGTTTACTGTGTACATTGTTCAGCCTCGGGTTCCGGCTCTTTATGTTGTTATATAAATGTCGCTGTGAGAATTAACAATGCATTAACAGATGACTAGACGGAAATCAATGTGGAGTGACAGTAAAATGTGTTTGTGTCCGTCCGTCACAGCCAGTCGTAGTGAGTGGATCTGTCATTCTTCCTCGCTTGGTGTTTTGAATTTATTACATTGAGAGCGAATATAAGAGACTTTTTTAATTAGAAATAATGTGTTTGATACAAATACTTTCAAACCCATTACAGCCTTACCATTATAACTGGTTGGTAGTTTGTAAACACTGGCCAGTGGTTGGCTACACCCAGGAACAGAGGCGAAATATTTCTGTTCTTTCATCGTGTTCCAGTCTGTACTGCATCCGTGTTTCCTCTGTGTCATCTAAAAATATTTTAGTGTTGTTTGTAAAGGAGGTGTGAGTGTGTGACGCACGGGTAGAATAAGTCTTATTTATTATCTGGATGACGTAATACACTTTCAGTACACCCGCGGCCCCACTTGAGCTCTACGCCACACAGCCTACCAACTATTACAATGTTGTGTTACAGGTAAACTCTGCTGGACATATTATCCTGTTTCGCAACATAACAACCGTAGGAAATTTTTTTAATCTTGAATTTCTGCTGTGACGTACAGTCCCCCCAAAATGTATAGTTAGCCATGGGGGTCGTATGATAAGAATCTCGGAAACTACTTTACCAATCTGTAGTAATGATGGATGGTGTTATATGTAGTGATGATGGGTGGTGTTATATGTAGTGATGATGGGTGGTGTTATATGTAGTGATGATGGATGGTGTTATATGTGGTGATGATGGGTGGTGTTATATGTAGTGATGACGGATATTGTTATATGTAGTGATGATGGGTGGTGTTATATGTAGTTATGACGGATATTGTTATATGTAGTGATGATGGGTGGTGTTATATGTAGTTATGACGGATATTGTTGTATGTAGTGATGATGGGTGGTGTTATATGTAGTTATGATGGATATTGTTATATGTAGTGATGATGGGTGGTGTTATATGTAGTGATGACGGATATTGTTATATGTAGTGATGATGGGTAGTGTTATATGTAGTGATGATGGATATTGTTATATGTAGTGATGATGGGTGGTGTTATATGTAGTTATGACGGATATTGTTATATGTAGTGATGATGGGTGGTGTTATATGTAGTGATGACGGATATTGTTGTATGTAGTGATGATGGGTGGTGTTATATGTAGTGATGACGGATATTGTTGTATGTAGTGATGATGGGTGGTGTTATATGTAGTTATGACGGTTATTGTTATATGTAGTTATGACGGATATTGTTATATGTAGTGATGATGGATGATGTTATTTGTGGCGATGATGGATGATGTTATATGTAGTGATAATGGATGGTGTTATAGTTAGTGATTATGGATGGTGTTATATGTAGTGATGATGGATGATGATGTTATATGTAGTGATGACGGATGATGTTATATGTAGTGATGATGGATGTTGTTATATGTAGTGATGATGGATGATGATGTTATATGTAGTGATGACTGATGGTGTTATATGTAGTGATGACGGATGGTGTTATATGTAGTGATGACGGATGGTGTTATATGTAGTGATGATGGATGGTGTTATATATAGTGATGATGGATAGTGTTATGTGTAGTGATGATGGATGGTGTTATATGTAGTGATGATGGATGGTGTTATATGTAGTGATGATGGATGATGTTATATGTAATAACAATAATAATTATAATAATAATTAACGGTTTATTGAAAAAATTCTGCAGCCCGAAGGCTGAAAATATACATTGGACATAAATGACTTATTACATACATTGGTGGTTTAACAAAAGCCTTCATTAGAGAAAGATAAAGGAACATACAGTGAACAAACAGATTAATGTAGGTGTTGAACAGCAAACACGTAGTGTAGTAACTCCCTCCCAGATGGTGTTAGGAGGAACCTCACGTGGTGTAGTAGTTCCCTCACAGATGGTGTTATGAGGGGCCTGGCGTCGTGTAGTAATTCCCTCGCAGATGGTGTTATGAGAGGCCTCACGTGGTGTAGTAATTCTCTCACAGATGGTGTTATGAGGGACCTCACGTGGTGTAGTAATTACCTCACAGATGGTGTTATGAGGGACCTCACGTGGTGTAGTAATTGCCTCACAGATGGTGTTATGAGGGGCCTCACGTGGTGTAGTAACTCCCTCACAGATGGTGTTATGAGGGGCATCACGTGGTGTAGTAATTCCCTCACAGATGGTGTTATGAGGGGCCTGACGTGGTGTAGTAATTCCCTCACAGATGGTGTTATGAGGGACCTCACGTGGTGTAGTAATTCCCTCACAGATGGTGTGATGAGGGACTTGACGTGGTGTAGTAATTCCCTCACATATGGTGTTATGAGGGACATTTGGTGTAGTAATTCCCTCACAGATGGTGTTATATGAGTGAGGTTTGGTCCCAGGCCTTCCTATCTTAGACGGATTAACACATCGTTGGTTGTTGTTGGGTCTCGCGGGGGCCGTTATCACTGGGTACCTGGGACCTCACTGTGTGAAGGTTAACTTGGGTACGACTGTTACTGTTGAGTTGTTCTCACTGACTTAACCACTGCTCACCTCTGTTTAACACTGGTTCCGTTCCTTTCCTAAATGAAATTGTAACTTCTGGCGATGATGGATGATGTTATATAACACCACCCATCATCACTACATATAACACCATCCATCATCACCACATATAACACCATCCATCATCACTACATATAACATCATCCATCATCACCACATACAACACCATCCATCATCACTACATATAACATCATCCATCATCACCACATATAACACCATCCATCATCACTACATATAACATCATCCATCATCATTACATATAACACAACCCATCATTACTACATATAACACCACCCATCATCACTACATATAACACAACCCATCATTACTACATATAACACCACCCATCATCACTACATATAACACCACCCATCATCACTACATATAACATCATCCATCATCACTACATATAACACCACCCATCATCACTACATATAACATCATCCATCATCACTACATATAACACCACCCATCATCACTACATATAACATCATCCATCATCAGTACATATAACATCATCCATCATCACTACATATAACACCACCCATCATCACTACATATAACATCATCCATCATCACTACATATGACACCACCCATCATCACTACATATAACACCACCCATCATCACTACATATAACACCACCCATCATCACTACATATAACATCATCCGTCATCACTACATATAACACCACCCATCATCACTACATATAACATCATCCATCATCACTACATATAACATCATCCATCATCACTACATATAACACCATCCATCATCACTACATATAACACCACCCATCATCACTACATATAACATCATCCGTCATCACTACATATAACACCACCCATCATCACTACATATAACATCATCCATCATCACTACATATAACATCATCCATCATCACTACATATAACACCACCCATCATCACTACATATAACATCATCCGTCATCACTACATATAACACCACCCATCATCACTACATATAACATCATCCATCATCACTACATATAACACCATCCATCATCACTACATATAACATCATCCATCATCACTACATATAACACCATCCATCATCACTACATATAACATCATCCATCATCACTACATATAACATCATCCATCATCACTACATATAACACCATCCATCATCACTACATATAACACCACCCATCATCACTACATATAACATCATCCATCATCACTACATATAACATCATCCATCATCACTACATATAACACCATCCATCATCACTACAGTTCGGTAAAGTAGTTTTCGAGATTCTCGTGCGGACACACAGACAGACTTCTTTGTTATATATATCTAGATAGATGAACCCCCCTCTCATGTATGAACCCCCCCTCTAATGTATGAACCCCCCTCTCATGTATGAACCCCTCCCTCTCATGTATGAACCCCCCCTCTAATGTATGAACCCCCACCCCCTCTCATGTATGAACCCCCCTCTAATGTATGAACCCCCACCCCCACTCTAATGTATGAACCCCCACCCCCCCTCTAATGAATGAACCCCCACCCCCCTCTAATGTATGAACCCCCACCCCCACTCTAATGTATGAACCCCCACCCCCACTCTAATGTATGAACCCCCACCCCCACTCTAATGTATGAACCCCCACCCCCCTCTAATGAATGAACCCCCACCCCCCTCTAATGTATGAACCCCCCTCTAATGTATGAACCACCGCCCCCACTAATGTATGAACCACCACCCCCATTCTAATGTATGAACCACCACCCCCACTCTAATGTATGAACCCCCACCCCCACTCTAATGTATGAACCACCACCCCCCTCTAATGTATGAACCCCCACCCCCCTCTAATGTATGAACCACCCCCCACTCTAATGTATGAACCACCACCCCCACTCTAATGTATGAACCACCACCCCCACTCTAATGTATGAACCACCACCCCCACTCTAATGTATGAACCACCACCCCCACTCTAATACATGATCCCCCACCTCCCACCTCCCCCCACTGTAATACAATCATTATGACTAGTGGTACTCCGGGGGGGGGGGGGTGGGGGAATTCGGCAAGACACGCTAAGTCAGGGTTGTGCAGTGTCTTTTATGGTAATTCTGACTGACTGACCCGAGACAAAAGTAGACTGCGACTAACACTTGATGAGAGATAGAGAGAGAGATAGAGAGAGAGAGAGAGAGAGAGAGAGAGAGAGAGACCATAGTTCTCTTTCCTGTTCTTATTTCCTGATTGACCTTACATGACGCATTTCACTGACCCTCCCATTACATGACCTTACTGACCCCCATTACCATATTACACCCATATTACCTTTCTATTATATTCCTCCCATACTCCTGTACTACCATATTATTCTCACGCCCCCATATTACTATCACATTCCTCCCTCACTACCATACTCTCACTACCATATTTCTCCCTCACTACCATATTCCTGCCATACTCCCATAATACCCCCAACAAGGTGTAGTGTTGCTGGACTATTAAAAAAAAAAAACTGGATCACAAGTTTCAGCACAACGCAAATGGTTCACGTTCAATTTTCTCACTCCCTAAATTGTATTTGCATATAGATTGATAACCGTACGAGGCAAGCCAGCAGTTGTGGTACTAGACGTGTGTGTGTGTGTGTGTGGTGTGTGTGTGTGTGTACCAGTCAAGATGTACCACCACCACCAGTTATAACGCTAATACAGTAGCAACAATAATTAATTTATCGGTGTAGTATTAAAATGGATTAATATGAACCATAGCCTGGATGTGGCTCCTCCTACAGATAAAGGAGGAATTAATAGACGTGAACGGGTGAGAATTTGTGGGCTGGAGGTGTTCAGTGGTCCATGGGGTGACAGTAACATAAAGAGAGTCAGGGGAACACAGCACAAAGAGAGAGAGAGAGAGAGTCGTGATGGTGTCATTCGGTACCTGCACTGCAACATTAGCACCACAACACGGAACATCACACACACACACATACATGAAAGCAACACTCACACACCAGCCTCTACTGATGGGTGTACTGTGTGGCGACCTGATTAGATGTGGAAATTTGAACAGTGTGAGGAGCTGATTGGATATGAGTATTTGTAATGAGAAAGTCTGGTTGGCTGTGAAATAACTCAGTTTCCTGGACGTGTGTGTAGGGAAAAAGAAGAAATAGTTACAACCCAATATTCTAAATTAAGTTAACCACCAGACATACAGAGACCTAACTTTAATTCTTGGTCACACAGGAGATGAAAAATAGGTGTCTTTTTCTCACTGCCAGATCGAGGTGGAATCCAATCAGAGTACAGTAGAGTTGAAAAATTTTTGCTGTTTTCATGAGCAAATTTGTGTATGATTTAAATTATCACTTGGGTTTCCAAACACAAATTTGCGTATGAACTAAAACTTTACAGTAAAATAATTTTGTGTTTGCGTATGAATGCTAGATATGCAAGACGCACATTTGGCAACGTTGGTGTGATCTGGCATTCTGTAGACTGCCTACAAGGTTACGTGTAATGTGACGTGAATGACTGGTGATTGCACCAGTCGCCCTTTGTGATCCAACGGTCCAGGCCCTAACTTTAACCTACATTTTCCACCATTTTCTTGCGGCTTGTGCTGAGTTCTCGTTCATCACAGTGATTTAATTTATTGATAACAGTGTTGTGATAGTTTTGAACCATGCCTCGTGTTGCTGGGGAAGGTGGAGGTGTGGGAAAACGTACCAAGTGCAAAGAGATTGTCCCACGTGGTGATAGTGCGGTGCCTCCTGAGGCCTCTCCCAGTGTCCCTGACCCGTCTAGTGCAAGCGATAGTTTGTCTGGCCCTTCAACAAGCAGTCCTAGTGTGAAAGGAACTGCCCGGCATGTTGTTGTGACTTAAAGGAAAAATAAAAAACGTGTTGCTCATCTCCCTAACAAGTGCACACTACCTGTACTCCCACCAAAACTAGATTTAGTCGCTTTGTTTAGGGTAAGTATGGTACTGTGGGGCACAGAGGGAGGGGGGCATCACCAAGTGCACCAACATCTAACAACATATAGGTACAGACATTCATATATTTTCGTAAAAAAAAATATATTTTTTTAATTCTGGATTTATGCATTACATTTAACCAATAATTTACAATAATTATTTCATATGAATTTCGAAAATAATAAGCATTTATAAACATATGTATAATTTATGTAAAAAATATAAACCTTGAGCGAGGAATATTCACATTTGGGAGCTTGAGTGTCAGCCATGCACTCAATTTGTGTTATATTCACGCTTACGTATAGATTTGATAATTTCATTGTGATTACCTATATAAAACTCTTTGTAGATAGTGTATTTACGTACAAAGATAATGAAACAAATCCGACATTTTTCTCTCAAATAGCAAGCTTTCTGTGAGTCATTACGTCCATTTATCTCTCGTGTGGTGCATTCAAGTGCGGTGAGGTGAGTGAGTGGCCGGGCCCCGAGCGTCTTCCTAGAGAGCACCTCCTTAAATCCAAGAGCGTTAAGAGTATTGGTGTTCTGGTCTGTTAGTGAGTGAGTGAGTAACTGGGAGGAAACAGACTGATGTTGGTATTGTATAGGGGAGGGAGGGAGGGAGGGAGTCACAGGCAGCCGAGTGAATTGGAGGTTCGTTTAGGTTGAGAGGAGAGGAGGTTGATGAAGAGTAGGACCTAGGTGGGAGGATGAGATGAAAGGAAGATTAAGGCAACACCAAAGGTTAGCTAAAAGGTACAGGGGTTACCAGGGCGTACATCATCATTACACTGAGTACTACAAGGGAAACTTATTTATCTAAGGCTATCAAGTTGGGGTTAAAAAAAACATGCAGCTAGGCTAAAAAGGTTAATGCCCAGACGTCACTATAACCTGTGTTGAGGGTCTCCTACACGAACGGCTCTTGTTGATATCCTGGTATCCTACATGACATCCTTCATAACCTTAAAGTATTGATTTAGATATAGAGATTGTTGGAAAACCTGACTTGAGAGAGAGTAGGTCAAGTAGGGGAGCTTCGAGCAGTCACCTTCAGCTGGAGTGGTATGATGTCACCCTCAAGATGGGGGGTTATGTGTCAGATAATATATTGTTAAGGTCACAAGGTAAGGTTGGGTGTATCACCTTCATTATACGGATGTTGATGTGGGTAAGAGAGCTTATTATGGGTGAAGGTGACGTGAGGTATGATGGTGGTTGGTGGTGGTTGTTGGGGGTTGGTTGTTGGAGGTTGGTCGTGGTGGTTGGTGGTGATAGTTGGTAGAGGTGGTAGTTGGTGGCGGTGGTTGGTAGTAGTGATGGTAGTTGGTAGTGGTATTTAGGAGTGGAGGTGGTTGGTTGTGGTGGTGATTGGTAGTGGTGGTAGAGGCACTGGGAGGAGGAGGGGGGGCGGAGGGAGGGGAGCTGGTGAGACAGGAAGCCTTGTACCTGAAGGAGAGAATGGGAACTACCTCGAGAGATGACATTTTTGTAAAGGTTTAGCAACGTGACCTCTATATAACAACACTGTGTCAACAACTGTACCACACGACTGTCCCACACGACTGTCATCTCCTCCACACTGTACCACACGACTGTCATCTCCTCCACACTGTACCACACGACTGTCATCTCCTCCACACTGTACCACACGACTGACATCTCCTCCACACTGTACCATACGACTGTCATCTCCTCCACACTGTACCACACGACTGTCATCTCCTCCACACTGTACCATACGACTGTCATCTCCTCCACACTGTACCACACGACTGTCATCTCCTCCACACTGTACCACACTACTGTCATCTCCTCCACACTGTACCATACGACTGTCATCTCCTCCACACTGTACCATACGACTGTCATCTCCTCCACACTGTACCATACGACTGTCATCTCCTCCACACTGTACCACACGACTGTCATCTCCTCCACACTGTACCACACGACTGTCATCTCCTCCACACTGTACCACACGACTGTCATCTCCTCCACACATTAATACCCATACTTCCCACCTTTGTATACTATTAATTAATATCTTCATTCCACAACTCACTCTACGTCCCCTTTAACACACACACACACACACACACACACACATCCGCTCAAGATAGTTAACCAAAGCCCTTAACTAAGTAGAGAGAGAGAGAGAGAGAGAGAGAGAGAGAGAGAGAGAGAGAGAGAGAGTATATGATAATGTAATCATCTTGTTCACCTCACAGACAACGCTTTGATCATAGGTTACATTGTACTGCAGGTCATTTAGGAATTTAGCTGAGAGAGAGAGAGAGAGAGAGAGAGAGAGAGAGAGAGAGAGAGAGAGAGAGAGAGAGAGAGAGAGAGAGAGAGAGTTCTATTAACTAACAGTGAATAATAAATAATCCTTCAATCATTAATATAAATTCCACTATATTTCATATATCCAATAAATTCTCCCACAAAATAAAAAAATAACAGGACAAATTTTAGTTGATAATTTTTCATTAATTAAGGTTTGGAATCCAGTAAACAAGAAAAAAAAATAATACAACCGTGAAACTGTTGATCATTTTTCCTGTTATGTCAAAGAGAATTTTTAACGGAGTTGATGAATGGAACAGAATTTTTACCGTTTTCTTTTGTCTGCTGTAATTTGGTCTTTAAGGTGAAATACTCAATAAGACGCAGCTTCAGATGTCTCCAATTAAGAAGACTCATATTGTAGTTGATTCTCAGATTACCACAATTAAGTCATAAACATGAAGGGGGTCCAACCGTGTCTAGACCAGGGTGCACGGAGGGTCGACCAGGGTGTGCGGTGGGTCGACTAGGGTGTGCGGTGGGTCGACCAGGGTGTGCGGTGGGTCGACCAGGGTGTGCGGTGGGTCGACTAGGGTGTGCGGTGGGTCGACCAGGGTGTGCGGTGGGTCGACCAGGGTGTGCGGTGGGTCGACCAGGGTGTATGGAGGGTCGACCAGGGTGTGCGGTGGGTCGATCAGGGTGTGCAGTGGGTCGACCAGGGTGCACAGGGGTCGACCAGGGTGTGCGGTGGGTCGACCAGGATGCACAGAGGGTTGACCATGATACATTGATGGTGCCATGCCAGGTGCCACTGCCAGGTCCACACACACACACACACACACACACACACACTTGGTGATGCCTTTCCTTCCTTATAAGTGAGTCAAGTGGCGACCTTAAGTTCCTCCTTGACGTTGGTGATGTAACTCCAACTTGTACCACGATTTAAAACTTCCCCCTCCTCCTCCTCCTCCTCTTCCCCCTCCTCCTCCCCCTTCCTCCTCCCCCCTCCTCCTCCTCTTCCCCCTCCCCCCTCCCCCCTCCTCCTCCTCCTCTTCTTCCCCCTCCCCCCTCCTCCTTCCACCACATAACCTCAACCATTGTCTGATCCGCCCGCCATTTGGTCGAGATCCTAAAAAAAAAAAAAAAGACAATTCTTAACTTTGAATATTTGTCTCGTAACTGATGCCTAAATTCAGTGATCGTCTGCTAGTTTATGTTTGAAGTCTGGGGGCTAGATTTTACGGGTTAACCAGATTTATATATACGTGTGAGTTTTATACTAAGTGAGTAGGTAAGATGTGTTCTCGTATCTTCATCTAGTGGGATATTTTAGTTAACGTGTAGAACTTTGGAGGAAAATCGAAGGTTGTTGGTTAGAGAAGGTTTTGTAAGATATCACCTAACTTGTTTTGGGGGGACACATAGATGGTGGATGTATCTCAATGAGCATCAAGTGTGTTTACAAGCAGACTAGGGAAGGGTAGACACACACACACACACACACACACACACACAGTATTTAATATTAATCACTTACTGTAGTGTATAATAACGCCAGCATTAACTTACATTCAGCACAATAAGCTTGATGCAACGTGATACAGTACAAGCCGTGATAACGTGTCACTCACCACCACCACCACCGCCGCTACTATTGTTGTTGACTGTAATGTTGCTCTCAGATTTAGTGAACTTCAGCCATATTGTAATCGATGAGAAATAGACAGGTAATTGGCCTTGTATTGTTAGTTAAGTTAGGATAGATTAGGTAAAGTTAAGCTCAATTAGGTTAAGTTATTTCAAGTTAGGTTAGGTCAAGCTAAGTTGTGTTAATTCAAGTTAGGTAAGATTATGTCTGAGTTAGGTTATGTTAATTCGAGTCAGGTTTGATTAAGTCAAGTTAAGTGAGGTTAAGTTAATTCATATTAAGTTAGATTAGTTGACGCTGAGTTAGGTTGCGTTAATGGAATTTAGGTTAGGTTAGGCTAGGTCAAGTTAAGTCAGGTCAGATCAGGTTAGTTAGGTAAGAGTAGACGTCAGGAGCCTGAAGACACTGGTAAGATGTGTGTAAACTTGAGGGAGCAACACATCAACTACACTGCGATTTCGTCTTGTTTATTTTCTGTAAACAGTGGCCAGAGCCCACAACTGAAGAAGCAGCACCTGGGGACAGATACAAGACAGGTGAGGGAGTCGTAAACAAGGTATTACTCCCAGTGGGTGAGTCTTTCTCCTGATACCCCGTGATAACTGGTGATACCTCGACCTACTGGTGCAGGGTGGGGCTGGTGCTGTGCCGTGATGTTGGGGCTGTGAGGAGGGGTAGGGAGGAGGGAGGCACAGCGGAGCAGTAAAGTGAAGGAGAGGCAGGGAGGGAAGGAAGGAGGACACTACACTCCCTAAACACAAAATTCATATTAACGAGGTCTCCTGCACCAAATGTCTCATGATATGGAAGTTTCATTATTAATAATATTATGATTATATAAACGCCCTTTATTAAAATTGTAAACACAGTAATTTACAGCTTATATAAACAGTATTTGCAAGGAAAGGGGAAAATAAAGGGAAGGAGTACAAATTAAGTGGAATGTGAGTTGTGTCTGGCAGTTAGGGGAGAGAAGAGAGAGGTAGGAGGGAAGGACTGTATACACAGAAGCTGTCACTGTATGGGCTTCTCTCAGATAAAGTCTGGTGCCCGCCCTGTGTGGTAGTGTACCATTGGCCTAAAGAGAGAGGATCAACCACTAACCGTGTGCCATAAGTGTTGGCTGACTGTGAGAGCTCCTCCGCAGTCCTGAGGCGACATCCTTTCAAGCAGCAAGAGGAACTTATGTGGTGGGGTCGTCCAGGTCCCTGTATAGTGTTTGGTCAACACTGTACAGTCGCCTGCACTAATGGCTGGTGTGCTTTGTTGGATGTGGCTCCTCTGTGGAACCCTTATTTACCTGGTGACCACCCACTAGAGGTGGCCATGCTGAGGGAAGGAGACTAGTGGCCAGTGTAGGATCCCTTAACATAAGAATGGAGGAAACTGCAGCGGGCCTATTGGTCCATACTGGCAGTCCCGTTTACACCCAACCCCTATCGCTCATATATCCATCCAACCTATGTTTAAGCTACCCAGCGTGTTCGAGTTAATGATGATGTTTGGTAACTTGTTCCACTCATCCACCACTGTTTCCAAGCCAGTGTTTGCCTGCCTCGCACCTAAATTTAAATTTGTCTTATTTAAAACCATTGCTACGAGTTTTTGATAATTTTGTCAAGGACTATTTTAAAGCCCAATACTGTTCTTGATTCCACAACTTGGGTTGGGTGTACATTATTATGTCCTCGCGTGTTGGTGGTGCGTGACTTCATATAGAAATGTCTCAGATTTGTCTAGCATCCTTAGTCTGGCAATTATTGCGAGGTTCTTTAGAATTTTAGTACGATGTAAACAAACACAGAGATGGCACATCTCCCAAAACTCGCCAGCCACTGTACCAGGTGTAAGTGCAGGTGACCGCACATCTCGTGGGCTTAACGGGATTGGTTTCTTGTTAACACAGGTTGAGTAAGTTATACTCCCGGCTTACTGTCCCTCACACAAAAGGGTGAGGGGTAGAACACAAAGCAGTATCCCCTTGTTGATGTAACGCCTCCATCACGTGACTTTCAAGATCACGAGGAGACTATTGTTTCAACTTTTAACTCTAAACAAGGACAACTGTTGGTGAATCTACCGTCTGAGGATAATCTCTGAGCGTTTAGGTGACAAGGCAACGTTCTGAAACACCTTCGTTTTACTTGACGTTATTATAAAATATTATATTGTTATCAAATGGTTCTGTGGTGTTTTATACTATGATTTAAGTGCGTGTGTGTGTGTGTGTGTGTGTGTGTTTGTGTGTGTGTGTGTGTGTGTGTGTGTGTGTGTGTGTGTGTAATAATTCATTTATGATAAAGGCTTAAACCATTGTCTTCAGAAAGTTAAATCCTCGTCTTCACACTGTTAACTCTTAAACAGGTGTAATGTATACTAATTAAACCTAGTATAACCTATTCTCATTAAACCTTACTATAGATTAACCTAGTAATAAATAAACCTGATTAATTTTAACCTAACCTAATCTAACTCCTAACCAATCTAACCTAACCTAACCTAACCTAATCTAACTCCTAACCAATCTAACCTAACCTAACCTACCCAAACCTAACTCCCACCCTTCCCAGGTAGTATTAGGTATTTAATCAGGTGAACTAAGCTGGGGTGGCTAATCTTCGGGTGATCCATAACTTGAAGCGTAAATATAGGATCACATGTTTCAATTATATTCGTCACGATCTTTTAGCATTTCTCAACGTAGAATCAATTAGGTTAATGTACAGTATTTTGTAATGTTAGTAATTGATGTTTCACTCAAATTTAAATTACACCTGGAACCGTAATTACTTCTCAGGTACACATATTTACTGTCTGGCTATCGAAAGGTGAGGTATAAGCTGACTGGTGAATGGTCGGTGAATGTCGGACAGATAGCTCATTGGTCGGTGAATGTCGGACAGATAGCTCATTGGTCGGTGAATGACTAAAAGACAGCTGATTGGTCTGTACCGAATTGTTAAGTAAGAGATACAGTATATAATTGATCATTGATGAGAAAAATAAACCACAAATTATCCATATTTGAAGATAATTATCCATGTTCTAAAATAATTTGTTCATAATTTAAGATAATTTGCCATAATTTAAGATAATTATTCATATTTTAAGGCCAATACAGAGGCAATAAACCAAATACAGTGAGTAAATAGTGAGGAAATTGGTCATTAACTACCGCTCACTTCTTGTCACACACTGAACACTCGTTATGTTTGCAGGAGGAAATTCCTTAATCATGTGAACTGTTTTAATATTGTGTCAGTATTAATAGGAAGATGGGAATAATATCTTTACTATTATGTATGTTTCTTATTGTTATTATTATTATTATTATTAGGGTCGACCATCAATTGGAATCTTCTAAAATTCATTCATTCTCTCTCTCTCTCTCTCTCTCTCTCTCTCTCTCTCTCTCTCTCTTCCTTAATCCCGTCTTTCCACGTCTATCTTTCTTATTCCTATCTTATTCTCAGTGTTTATCCCGTCAAATCTTCCATCATACACCTTCTGTCATCTCTTTTTTCCCCCCCGTCATTACCGTCGCCGCCAGATGTATACCCAACACCGAGGGCAACAAAACACCATTAACCTTCTTGTGGTTAATGTAAACACAGTGGCAGTGTTTTGACGAGGTCCCTGTCCATTGTTCTGGCTCTCTCCCGTCTATTATTCTCGGCTATTTTTCCGCCCCTCCTTTATCCATCTTTTATTTGTATCTCTTGTTATTTTCTTTTAATTGTGTTTTTTCTATACTCCCCCGTCATCTTGGTATACTAGTGTGGGTTGGAGGTTCGTGTTTGTTCGTGGCGTCCGTTCTTACCTTGTCGTGTCCGTGCATTTAGTCTCTGTTGCTTTGATTAAATTGGATTCATTTTTTGGTATATTTGTACCTCTTCACCTGACTAGTGTTAAGACTCAGATCATTTACTGAGTTTACACGACGGACTCAGATCATTTACTGAGTTTACACGACGGACTTAGATCATTTACTGAGTTTACACGACGGACTTAGATCATTTACTGAGTTTACACGATGGACTCAGATCATTTACTGAGTTTACACGATGGACTCAGATCATTTACTGAGTTTACACAGAGGACTCAGATCATTTACCGAGTTTACACGACGGACTTAGATCATTTACTGAGTTTACACGACGGACTCAGATCATTTACTGAGTTTACTCGACGGACTCAGATAATTTACTGAGTTTACACGGCGGACTCAGATCATTTACTGAGTTTACACGACGGACTCAGATCATTTACTGAGTTTACACGATGGACTCAGATCATTTACTGAGTTTACACAGAGGACTCAGATCATTTACTGAGTTTACACAGAGGACTCAGATCATTTCGTTGAGTTTATGTTTGAGTTTACTATACGTAGAGTACTCGTATAATGTGGTGTGTGGTAGAGTTAAGCCTCCACCTGTGTTTGTTCGTGTGTCTGTGGAGTTAAGAAGTTTACCCTGACGTAATTTTTCATTGTTGCCGGAGAATTCTTGAATGTTTTTTTACCTTGTCTTTCCAGCGTCCGTTAAGTGTTCTAGCGTCCGTTAAGTGTCTTTCCAGCGTCCGTTAAGTGTCCTTCTGTTCTACGTTGTCAGAATCGTCAATGTTTCTCTTACCGTAATTTATAGTTTAGTAATAAAGTGAAAGGGGGGAGAGAAGAAAGAGAGAAGGAGGGATAATGAGGAAAGAAGAGAGGTAAGGAAGAAGAGGAGAGAGGGGGATGTTGTCGGTGAAATAACATTAGCCTCTTCTCCCTCCGACCCTCTCTCCTTCCCTCCCTCCACCCCTTCCCCTTCCCTCACACCCTTCCCTCACCTCACCCCTTCCCTCACCCCTTCCCTCACCCTCACCCCTTCCCTCACCCTCACCCCTTCCCTCACCCCTTCCCCTCTCCTCACCCCTTCCCTCACCCCACCCCTTCCCTCACCCCTTCCCCTCTCCTCACCCCTTCCCTCACCCCTTCCCTCACCCTCACCCCTTCCCTCACCCCTTCCCTCACCCTCACCCCTTCCCTCACCCCTTCCCTCACCCTCACCCCTTCCCTCACCCTCACCCCTTCCCTCACCCCTTCCCTCACCCTCACCCCTCCCCTCTCCTCACCCCTTCCCTCACCCTCACCCCTTCCCTCACCCTCACCCCTTCCCTCACCCTCACCCCTCACCCTCACCCCTTCCCTCACCCTCACCTCACCCCTTCCCTCACCCTCACCCCTTCCCTCACCCTCACCCCTCACCCCTCCCCTCTCCTCACCCCTTCCCTCACCCTCACCCCTTCCCTCACCCTCACCCTCACCCCTTCCCTCACCCTCACCCCTCACCCTCACCCCTTCCCTCACCCTCACCCCTCACCCTCACCCCTTCCCTCACCCTCACCCCTCCCCTCTCCTCACCCCTTCCCTCACCTCACCCCTTCCCTCACCCTCACCCCTTCCCTCACCCTCACCCCTTCCCTCACCCTCACCCCTTCCCTCTCCTCACCCCTCACCTCACCCCTTCCCTCACCCTCACCCCTTCCCTCACCCCTTCCCTCACCCCACCCCTTCCCTCACCCCTTCCCCTCTCCTCACCCCACCCCTCCCCTCACCCCTTCCCTCACCCTCACCCCTTCCCTCACCCTCACCCCTCACCCCTCCCCTCTCCTCATCCCTTCCCTCACCCTCACCCCTTCCCTCACCCTCACCCTCACCCCTCACCCCTTCCCTCACCCTCACCCCTTCCCTCACCCCTTCCCCTCTCCTCACCCCACCCCTCCCCTCACCCCTTCCCTCACCCTCACCCCTTCCCTCACCCTCACCCCTTCCCTCACCCTCACCCCTCACCCCTCCCCTCTCCTCACCCCTTCCCTCACCCCTTCCCTCACCCTCACCCTCACCCCTTCCCTCACCCTCACCCCTTCCCTCACCCCTTCCCTCACCCTCACCCCTTCCCCTCACCCCTCGTAGAGACTTCATGTTTATCACGTAATTGAAGTAATTAAGTAATAGGTTTATAACAAAGAAAAGTGCTTTTACGTTTGACTCAAGGGAGAAGAAGATAATGTTTATTTACACGTTGTAGCGGGAGCCGAGTGTATGTTAGTGTGACTCTTATTGTTACTTTGATATACAGATTATGACGGTAATTTAGTCTCATCGGAGGAGTCTGCACCTCAAATTATTTTCATCTGAAGATTAACCTCACTTAACACTATTTGGGTGAGGTGAGGTTAGGTTAGGTGAGGTTAGGTTAGGTTAGGTTAGGTTAGGTTGTGTTAGGTTAGGTTGTGTTAGGTTAGGTTGTGTTAGGTTAGGTTAGGTTAGGTTAGGTTAGGTTTGGTTGTGTTAGGTTAGGTTGCATTTGGTTTGGTTAGCGTTTGGTTTGGTTAGCGTCAGGTTAGGTTAGATTAGTGTTAGGTTAGATTAACTTTAGGTTAGGTTAGGTTGGCATTAGGTTAGGTACTATTAGTGTGGGTCAGTTAAGATAGTCATCTGTCCAGTTAGTGTGGGTCAGTTAAGACAGACATGGGTATTAGTGTGGGCCAGTTGTTAAGACAGTCACGGGTACAGTTAGTGTGGGCCAATTATGATAGTCATCTGTCCAGTTATTGTGGGTTATTTACGAATCATGGGTACAGTTAGTGTGGGTCATGACATATTATCATACAGTATTATACAAGTTGACTAAAATACGGGAGTGTAGTGGTGTAGGAGTGACCCCACCCCACCCTTCCCCACCCCACCCCACCCCTCCCCTCCCCACCCCACCCCACCCCACCCCTCCCTTCCCCACCCCACCCCTCCCCCACCCCACCCTCCACCACCCCACCCCACCTCACCCCACCTTACCCACAACAGCTCAAAGGAATTACGTATTTTTTTTGTGTGTGTATAAAGCTTGCAGCGCCTCGTAAAGGGTGTAAAGGTTGGGTTATAGTGGCGCTAAAGGAGCGGTGTGTTGTCCGTGTCCTTATATCTGTACTTATACCTGTTCTTGTACTTATCAAGGACTGTACGTGTGTGTGTTGGTAGCAAATGAATAATATGTTAATGTTATGTTGCCAATTGGAGAATATTTGTTTATTTTTTTTATTGTATCTCTTTATGGGTAACTGATGAGGAGCGAAGTGACTCGTGTGTGTGTGTGTGTGTGGTACTGACCTGCAGGTGATATATCAACGTTTGTCTGATACATAATAAGTAACGTTTTGTGGAAGTAACGGTTTGGTAACGTTTGTCTTGAGTCGGTAAAGAAACGGTGTCATAGAGAAATCCGACTGCGAGAGAGATTTAGGAGTAATGATAAGTAGGAACCTTAAGCCAAGTAAACAATGTGTTTTTGCTCGTAACAAGGCTAATAAAGTACTTGGGTTCATACAAAGGAGTGTTAGTTACAAGACTAGCGAGGTCATCCTAAGACTGTATCTAGCTCTTGTGAGACCACACCTGGATTACGTAGTTCAATTATGGTCACCGTATTACAGAATGGATATAGAATCCTTGGAAAGAACTCAGAGGAGAATGACAAGACTAATCCCGGGCATTAGGAACCTTGAGTACAGAGACAGGTTAAAGCATCTTAATTTGCACTCCCTCGAGAGACGTAGAGCGAGGGGCGACCTGATAGAGGTGTATAAATGTAAGTCAGGACTGAACAAAGGGGACATTACACTCAAACTATCCAACCAGGAGCAAACTCGTAACAATGGTTTTAAATTAGACAAATTTAGATTTAGGCGTGAAATAGGTAAACACTGGTTTGGAAATAGAGTAGTGGACGAGTGGAACAAGTTACCAAATATCATCATTAACTCGAATACGCTGAATTGCTTCAAACATAGGTTGGATGCTTATATGAGCAATAGGGGTTGGGTGTAAATGGGACTGCCCAGTATGGGCCAATAGGCCCGCTGCAGTTTCCTCCATTCTTATGTTCTTATGTACTGTTGTTGGTGTATCCGTACCTGTTGCGTGACTCGAGTGTTACGTCAACAGGTGTTTGTGTGTGTGTGTAGTTACCCGTTGTATCTTCACACACGCACACACACACACACACACACACCTTATTAATGTCTTGCTACTTATCTCTCTCTCTCTCTCTCTCTCTCTCTGTTACTGAGCAGGCGATAAACAAAAGACATGCAGACAGCAAACAAAAGACGTTAGACAAGACATAACAGATGATCAGACAAATAATAGACGGTCAGACAGTAAACGATAAGCGGTCAGACAGTAAACAATAAACGACCAGACCATAAAACAATAGACGATCAGGCATTCAACATGTTGTAGTCGTTAGTGTTGGTGTTGTTGTTCCGAGTCATATAATATGTATATACCAATTTTGGGTTACCGTACATACCGGACACACACACACACACGGCCATTAAAGACTTTTGTTATCCCAGAGTTTGTTGTTTGGACTTTTAATTTATTTATTTGTTTCCTCATTTTTGTTGTTGATGGAGAATTGTTATCTTTTTTGTTTGTTGAGAATTTTTTTTCCTTTTTGTTTGTTGATCGAGAAATAATTTGTTTAAATGTTCAATTATTTTTATTTTATTTATTTATTTATTTTTTTATTTGAGGGGAGACAACTTTAATGTCCCAAATGTATTAGTTATGGTGTTGAGGGATTATTGATATAGTTGTTGACATTGTTGAAGGTATCGGTAGTGTCTGCAGGTTTAAGGCAGTTGGGGGCAGAGTATAAACTCCCACTGGAGCCTTTGGCGTATGAAGGGTCTTTATAGCTGGTGGGGTTAATACTTGAGAGGTCTGTCATGTTGTTAGTCATAGCGAGGATATCTACTGTGGGGCTTTGATAACGCGGTGGTGGTGATGGTGGGGGTGGTGGTGATGTGGGCGTAACACTTGCAGAACAATGCATGTGGGCGTTAATGCTCATAACTTTAATATATATATATATGTGTGTGTGTGTGTGTGTGTGTGTGTAACGCTTGTAACGCATTATGTGTAGTAGGTTTGGTTAAGTTAGGTTAGGTCACGTTAAGTTTAGATACGCTCAGTGAAATAAAACCGTGTCAGTATATTGATTTATCTTTGCCGGTGAACAGGATAAACGTGTAGTTGAATTATTACTGTGATACTTGTGTGAGTGAGGAGTTTCCGCCCCTTTTGATTGAGTGACGCCCCGGGGAGACTCGTGATTGGCTGATAGGTTGAGTGACTGAAGAAAACACGTCGACTTATGAATCAGTGGTAAACGTCATGGTGTGAGCCTGTGATTGGTTGACACCCCGGGGTAACTCTTCATTGGTTGATACCCCAGGGTGACTTGTGATTGGCTGGTGAGATCTAACTACAGGACACAACAGCCCATGTATAGTCCCCTTCACAAGTGCGTTTACAGGGGCTCGTCAGGTTTTGTGCAGTGTGGCAGAGCTGTGTTTGTTTACATTCGACAGAAGGAAACTCGCAATAGTAAACACAATATGGAATCAAAGCAAAACAATATTAAAACAAATACCTCGAAGATAATGATTTGTGGAATGTTTATATGACGAGCCCCTGTAAACGCACTAGTGAAGGGGACTGTACCTCAAGGGATCTCCGTTGTACATTCCTGTAGCAGATTTTATTTTGTAATGAATGTCAGGTTTTTTCCTACATCCAAGTCATCTTTGTCGATCAATCACATCACAGACGTAATAAATCAACGAACAAAGGGACAGAAACGGCTACAGCGGCTTTATCTCTCATGTAGACAATAACTAAAGAGTGCCGGAGACTTAGTGAAACAACACCACTCCTTCAGGATATTTTCTCCCAGAAAGTAAAATCAACAAAAATTAATAACTCCAGTAGAGAGTCTTAAGTGTGGAGGCCAAAGAGAGTTAATGGAGACCCTGATTGACAATTATTATTATCACAGAGAAAAATAAAAATATAATAACGAGACATTGTAGTAAAAGAATTCCAATTAATGGGTCCAATATAGTTTGTAAATGACTGAGGGTTTTCGGTGTTGTTATATGTGCTGTACCTTTTAACCATAGTGGCGAGGGGGGAGGGATCTGTAATACTTGGTAATACTATACTGCTGATTAGTATAATTTATCTTCCTGTCTGTCTCTAAGCCAAATACATACAGTACATGGATTCTTCTGATACCTGGTAATTTTCTCTCTCTCTCTCCACGATGATTTATTTCCATTTCATGTTTCTTTCTTTCTATTCTATCGTCATTTCCCCCCTTTTTTTTTATGTAGCCCTTTGTGTTTACGTCCTGGCCAGCCAAACATTGACTCAGCTCTGTGGCTAAGATGCTGAGACTTCCTCCCTGTCCACACTTATCACCACCGCCCTGAGAGGTTCCTTCATGGGGCTGGGAAATGGGTGGATGTGTCTTATAAGTGAATATTTTTTTTGGATACCGATGTAATTTTTTTTTTTTTGCAGTTATCATTATACATCATACAGAACATACATCATACGCGCTACATAATGTATACATCATATTGTACACCATATCCTTAAGATACTTTATACCTACTAATCAACTAGAACACAATATACACCATACTTATTAAACTATGCATCATTCTTCCTAAACAACATACATAATGGCGTCAACTCAACGACTAACACACACACACACACACTCTCTCTCTCTTCATTTTCAATTAAACGAGTCTTAGTCATATACCTGTTGTGTCACCTTTAAATTGCCTCAGATGACCAAGGTTAATATCCAATACCTTTATCCTCGAGCAGCTACTAAAACATCAGAGACAAATGCTCAGTCAACACCGACGACGATAAGTTTCCCCGTGTCGACATTTTTCATTTTCTAGCGGCGCGGCGGGCGGGAGGGTTGGACTTCTTCAGTGTGTGTGTGTGTGTGTTTGCTCGCCACACAGCTGATAAAATGGTTTATTTACCTTGACGAGTCCCAGCTTCTTCCTTCCTTCCTTCCTTCTTTCTTTCTTTCTTTCTTTCTTTCTTTGCCTTAACTATTGTTGCTAGTGGCTGTCTTGTTATCTTCTTACTAGCCATAATCAAAACAGTTAGTATTTGTATAATTTATCCTTCATTAAATACAAAACTATTCATCGTGTGGTAGAACAAATTAAAGTGCGTAATGGTGATGTTATTTTATTCGTTAATTAATGCATGACCAGTGTGGCAATCTTGTACACATATATTTAATTTAATGATATATAAATTTTAGAGTTAATTTTTTTTTTGTATGTAATTTTCTCTCGTATTTTTGTTGTCGTTAATGGATGTAGAACAGTTGTATGTATGTCTGTCTGTCTGTCTGTCTGTCTGTGTGTCTGTCTGTCTGTGTGTCTGTCTGTCTGTCTGTCTTCCACCGCCACCATTATCACCACACATTTTTTTTAATTACCTTTAGTAGTAAATATCTCGCCATTAACACCTGACACTACCACCACCATACATGTTTTATTACCTACACCAACACCTGACACTACCACCACCACATGTTTTATTACCTACACCAACACCTGACAACACCACCACCACATGTTTTATTACCTACACTAACACCTGACAACACCACCACCACATGTTTTATTACGTACACCAACACCTGACAACACCACCACCACATGTTTTATTACCTACACTAACACCTGACAACACCACCACCATACATGTTTTATTACCTACACCAACACCTGACAACACCACCACCACATGTTTTATTACCTACACTAACACCTGACAACACCACCACCACATGTTTTATTACCTACACCAACACCTGACAACACCACCACCACATGTTTTATTACCTACACCAACACCTGACAACACCACCACCACATGTTTTATTACCTACACTAACACCTGACAACACCACCACCACATGTTTTATTACCTACACTAACACCTGACAACACCACCACAACCTAACCTGTTTTTACCTAATCTAGACGTTAACTTATATCCCACTTATGTAGATGATATTCTATTTCCCTTTTAAATTTAATGAAACAAAAAAAAAAAAATCCTAGGTAATTATCGTGTGAATAATTGATGTAGCAGAGGTACGCCCAACTGATGTATGAAATATTAAAGGATAACTCATTAGCTGCTTTTGAAGTTTTATGTAATTTGGTAAACATTGGTAGTTAATGCGTAACGAGGTGATTAAGTGATTACATGTGATAGACTCCTATTAAGCATTTTTTTTTTCTTATGTTGCGGGTAATTAAGGCTCTCTCTCTCTCTCTCTCTCTCTCTCTCTCTCTCTCTCTCTCTCTCTCTCTCTCTCTCTCTCTCACCACATTAAGTACTCAGGAGAGACGGGCAGGATATTGGAAGACAGTGGAAACAGGAAACTCGTTGAAGATGACAGGATATGACGGAGGATAGACAGGAAGGCGATAAGGGAGACAAACAGAGAGATTGATGTGACAGAGATCGAGAGACACCTAGGCATTGAGATAACTAGGAGAGAGAGAGAGAGAGAGAGAGAGAGAGAGAGAGAGAGAGAGAGACATGTGTACTTCAACACTTATGTCCTCTCTCCCACACACTCTTTCATCTCCTTATCTCCCCTTCCTCTCCTCCCAATCTCTCCTTATCTCCCCTCCCCTCTCCTCCCAATCTCTCCTTATCTCCCCTTCCTCTCCTCCCAATTTCCCCTTCCTCCTACCCCTCTTCATCCTCCTATTTTCTCTCCTCCCTTCTCATCCCTCCCCATATCCTCCACCTCCCCCTCTTCCTCCCTTTCTCATCTCCTCTTCCTCCTGCTCCCCTCTCCCCCCCCCTCCCCTCCCCTCTCCCCTCCCCTCTCTCCCACATCACAAACTTCAGTATGTAGAAGCTGAACTTTGCTCCTGAATATACCTTACAGTGCAAACTCTCTCTCTCTCTCTCTCTCTCTCTCTCTCTCTCTCTCTCTCTCTCTCTCTCTCTCTCTCTCCCTCTCTCTCTCTCTCTCTCTCTCCGTTTTATTCTATCATCACACAGCTACAGCGAAGAGGGGGGTACAAAATACATTACCTGTAGCCTACTGTACCACGCACTCTTTCCCCCCCCTCCCCTCCCCCCCCCTCCCCCCCTGTAACTAGCCAGCCTCGGTAATTTATGCGTATCATGCGCTCACCGCCGCCCTGTGTTGGTTTTGTATCTGATTGTTGGTTGGTTAGTTTTTCCTGTTTGTGTTTCCCTACGAGTTTTTTAAATTGTTTTTTTTTTAAACTGATTTGTACTGTGTGTTGTCTGAGTTTTGTTTTGTGATGTGTATGTATGTATGTATGTATGTATGTATGTGCGTGTATATATATGTTAAAAGTTAGTTGTGTACCTGTATTTATAAATCTGTCTATCGCACAGTACCTTGACCTAGTTTCCCCAAATGACCGTAGACCTTGACCTAGTGGTGTGGCTGTGTGGTTTGTGTATGACCTTGACCTCTGACCTCTAGGGGGGGGGGGCGGTGATGTTGGGTCATTATTTATACACTGTAGCTTGGGGCCGGTGTTGTGTGGGTATGAATAAGAGAGAGAGAGAGAGAGAGAGAGAGAGCACCCACACCATCATACCACTCACACCATTTCGGCCCACCCACACACACTCACTATACCCACATCACACCGCCCACGAACCATTCATACCGCCTATACACATCAACCCACTTCCACCCACACCATACCATCCACACTACACCTAACCACTCACTGAACACCACCCACACTACACATACCACCCACACTGACCCACCCACCCACACTACACTACCCACCCTACCCACACTACACTACCCACCCTACCCACACTACACCACCCACACTACCCACACTACACCACCCACCCACCCACCCACCACCCACGCACCACCACCCACACTACACCACCCACCCTACCCACACTACACCACCCACCCACCCACCCACCACCCACCGCCAGGCAGGAGGGCGGTAAACAAATATTTTTGAGGTAATCACCGTATTACACTTTTATTAATAATTATCAGCCATATTACCGAGGTTTATTGGCAGTTAATAATCCAGTTAGGAAGCTGTTACACGCTGTATTATCCTGCCAACATGATGGGTGTGTCAGGGGGAGAGAGAGAGAGAGAGAGAGAGAGAGAGAGAGAGAAGGGTTGGGGAGAGAGAGAGAGAGAGAGGTTGGGGAGAGAGTGAGAGAGTTGTTGCCTTAATACTCCCAAATTATGATTGAAATAAAAATGGATATTGTTAGCGAGACACAACACGACACTGTACGTGGCCGCGTCTTACACCCCCCCATCCCCTCTGTGTACTGAACCTTCCTCCTTCAGGTGTCACTATCACGTAGTTCCTTCATGACCAAGTAACCTTCTTCCTTCAGGTCTGTCTCTTTCTTTATGTATCTGTCCTCCCCTCGTCTCTCTCTCTCTCTCTCTCAATAAAGCAATAATCACAGACCTACTCACATGGACACCACAAAGAAACACATTTAATTTACCGCAATCAATTATTCGCTTCACAGAAATAAAAAATAAATAAAAGAAAACGAAAAAAAGAAAACGAAAAAAAGAAACGAAAAAATAAAAATAAACAGCTTACGTAACAATTAGAAACAGCGGATGAAAATAGAGAATAATTAAAAACGTATATTTGTGTACAAGTTAGATATTGCTGTAAAGATATATTGTGTAGTTTTTCATTTAGAGAAGGTAAGTAAAATATTGATGGAAGTGGCATTATTATTAGTATTTTTATTACTGGTGTTATTATTATTATTATTATTATTATTGTTGTTGTTGTTGTTGTTGTTGTTATTATGGGTGTTGTTGTTTTTATTAATATGTGTTTACACCCCTTGGTTGCCGTGTTCGTCCGTCCTCCTGGGTCTTGGGGGGTTTAACTATCCCCTAAGACTCTGGTGGGGGTCTTTAACGTGACCAGCTGTGTCTTGGTTTAACTTGGGTGTTTCATTCACCAGTTGTCTATCTCAGGACCACCCCTTTCTCTGTCTCTCTGTCTCTCTTTCTGTCTCTCTGTCTCCCTTTGTCTCTTTGTCTGTCTCTCCCTTTCTGTCTCTCTATCTCTCTCTCTCTTTGTCTGTCTCTCCCTTTCTGTCTCTCTATCTCTCTCTCTTTGTCTGTCTCTCCCTTTCTGTCTCTCTATCTCTCTTTCTTTGTCTGTCTCTCCCTTTCTGTCTCTCTGTCTCTCTCTCTTTGTCTGTCTCTCCCTTTGTAAAGAAGACACACTTGTATTATTGGGACACTTCGCTCACCTGTTGATAAGTAATTAACCTATGACCTTGTCCCATAAGCTTGATCGTCCGCAATAACATAATGGTGATGGCTTTTGGCAATAACACACACACACACACACACGCGCGCGCTTTCAAGTTTGTTTTTCGCCCATTATCGATATTATTTATTTGTCATTGTTATTTTTTTACTGGTGTATAAGTTTAGCAGAAGTGCACAAGTTGTACAGTTGGCGGACTGTAGGACACACCAAATGGTTTTAGTTGTAATTGTTGAACACGATATTACTTTACAAACAATACTGATGTAACTTACGTGTGTGTGTGTGTGTGTGTGTGTGTGTGTGTGTGTGAGTGTGTGTGTGTGTGTATTAAATTCTTAAATGTAGTAAAGACTTAACCTAACCCAAGCCAAATATAATCAGACCACCTCTCTGTTGCCAGCTGGCGGAGATAAGAGTGCAGCTTGATTGTGTGATACAAGGCGGTCCACCATGACTGTACCCTGACCTTAGCTGTGCAGAATGACTCACTAACCTAAAATAATAATGTGATCTTTAAACTTGGTGAATTTTGCGGCATAATACAGAGACCTAACATCCAAACCTCCTACTGGGGATATATTTAATTAACGTTGAGGAAAAGAGAAAATAAATAATTAAAGGATCTGTGCTGGTCTGTCTGCACCTGCTGACAACTACAGAAATTAATTCATTTTATCCATAGGGGGGGAGGGGGGGGGGGGGTTATGAAATTCCTCGCAACCAGTCCTCCCTAGACCAGCCGGCCCATTTAGGACAGCATGGATACAAGACACTAAAGTTCACTACAGAACGAGTGAGTGTAGACGGTGCTGAACTACAGTATACAGGCTTTCATTCCCCAGGTTTAAAGGTTGACATCCATACGGTATCTAGGTCGACTGCTGAGAAAAACGAACATGAAAGGAATGAATGAATGAATGAATGAATGAATGAATGAATACTTAGATCACAAAAATAAAGCTAGACACCTTGTTTAGTCCTCAGGTTGAAAATGCAATATATCCTCGAAATTATTGTGTTGAAAAATCATCTGACCAAACCCTTTATCGAGAGACAATATTGCAGCTTTATCACAGGTAGAAGAGGAAGCTGTAGACATATAAACAGGTGTGTGTGTTAGGTGTAGACAGGTGAGAGAACAGGTGTGTGTGTGTTAGGTGTAGACAGGTGAGAGAACAGGTGTGTGTGTGTTAGGTGTAGACAGGTGAGAGAACAGGTGTGTGTGTGTGTGTTAGGTGTAGACAGGTGAGAGAACAGGTGTGTGTGTGTGTGTGTGTGTGTGTTAGGTGTAGACAGGTGAGAGAACAGGTGTGTGTGTGTGTGTGTGTTAGGTGTAGACAGGTGAGAGAACAGGTGTATGTGTGTGTGTGTGTTAGGTGTAGACAGGTGAGAGAACAGGTGTGTGTGTGTGTTAGGTGTAGACAGGTGAGAGAACAGGTGTGTGTGTGTTAGGTATAGACAGGTGAGAGAACAGGTGTGTGTGTGTGTGTACGAGTATATATATATGTGTGTGTGTGTAGACAGGTGAAGGGAAAAGGTGCGTGTCAGATGTAAATAAAGGAAGAGGTGTGTGTATGTTAGGTGTAGACAGGTGAGAGAACAGGTGCGTGGTGTGTGTGTGTGTGTGTGTCTGTGTGGTAGGGTGTAGTATATTGCCTGTTGACACGATTGCCTGACCCTCCTTCACACACACACACACACACACACACTCTAAAAGGTTCTGTTGAATGACCCGCTCCCAATACCACACTATATGTAATACTGTATATATATATAGTGTATATGCCATTTTTGTTCTTTGAATATTTTCAGCTTTATGATGTTGTAGTTTTTGAGTAAGCCGTAGAATGTTGTTATTAATAGTACACACACACTCTCTCTCTCTCTCTCTCTCTCTCTCTCTCTCTCTCTCTCTCTCTCTCTCTCTCTCTCTCTCTCTCTCCGTGACTGACTTAAAGCTGTTAGACACTATCGGAGGTATTCCATATATTGTTAACGCCACCAGACCTTCTACCCGGGCCACATAACACACGTCGTGGTGGCCTGGGTCTCGCTGTTGATACATGAAGCGGGTCGGCTCTTCGGAATGTCTCGTTGCATGACTCTTGTTGAGGTAGTCTACGTTGTGTCATCCGTTTCCTCTATCTTAAATATGATATCTATGCCTGGAGGGTGTGTGTGTGTGTGTGTGTGTGTGTGTGAGTATCCAAGGCTTCATACCCGTACCTTCTCGTTCATCCACACTCACTTACCTAGATGTTCTTTGGCCTCCTTCAGCACCTTAGCTCGACAACAACACATAACTCCACCAGCCAACCAGCGCCTTGATACTTACGGTAATGTTGTTATACCCAGCTCGAGTGACTCTCTGCTGCCGTAATATACTTCAACACTAAGACCTGAATTTAACTCGCATGGCGGCTTGTCCAGTGGTAAAATAAATTATTTTAACATAATCTGGACATGACTTATGTGTTGTGGTAGGTAGCTGTGTTTGTGGTACTTCCTTGTGTGCTATAGTAACTTTGGTACTACCTTGTGTGTTATGGTAACTTTGGTACTACCTTGTGTGTTATGGTAACTGTGTGTTACTACCTTGTGTGTTATGGTAACTGTGCGTTACTACCTTGTGTGTTATGGTAACTGTGTGTTACTACCTTGTGTGTTATGGTAACTGTGTGTTACTACCTTGTGTGTTATGGTAACTGTGTGTTACTACCTTGTGTGTTATGGTAACTGTGTGTTACTACCTTGTGTGTTATGGTAACTGTGTGTTACTACCTTGTGTGCTATGGTAACTGTGTGTTACTACCTTGTGTGTTATGGTAACTGTGTGTTACTACCTTGTGTGCTATGGTAACTGTGTGTTACTACCTTGTGTGTTATGGTAACTGTGTGTTACTACCTTGTGTGTTATGGTAACTGTGTGTTACTACCTTGTGTGCTATGGTAACTGTGTGTGTGTGTGTGTGTGTGTGTGTGTGTGTGTGTGTGTGTGTTACTACCTTGACCCCCCCAAAAAAAACTCCAACCCATTGTGTGTGAGATAAGTGCAGTGTGAGAGTTACCATACCGTGTGGTGACCAGGTCCAGTTGTCGCCGACCTCAGTAACATGGGCTCATCTGTTTAGCATAACGAGATGTGAGTTGTGATGCTTTTGTAGTGTCTTATCTTTGTTCTTGTAACCCAGGCTGGAGGGAGGGAGGGACTGGAGGCTGGAGGGAGGGAGGGACTGGAGGCTGGTGGGAGGGAGGGACTGGAGGCTGGTGGGAGGGAGGGACTGGAGGCTGGTGGGAGGGAAGGAGGGACTGGAGGCTGGTGGGAGGGAGGGACTGGAGGCTGGTGGGAGGGAGGGACTGGAGGCTGGTGGGAGGGAGGGACTGGAGGCTGGTGGGAGGGAAGGAGGGACTGGAGGCTGGAGGGAGGGAGGGTCTGGAGGCTGGTGGGAGGGAGGGTCTGGAGGCTGGTGGGAGGGAGGGACTGGAGGCTGGTAGGAGGGAGGGACTGGAGATTGGAGGGAGGAAGGAGAGATGAAGGTTGAAGGAAGGAGAGATGGAGGTTGGAGGAAGGAGGGAGAGATGCAGGTTGGAGGAAGGAGGGAGAGAGGTTGGAGGGAGGAAGGAGAGATGGAGGGAGGAATGGAGGGTAGAAGGAGGTATTGATGGAGGGAGCCGGGCTGGTAGGGTCTTCAGCTGCCATATTCGTTATGTTGGTCATGTAACACAAATTTACTGGAGGAACAAATATAAATATCTCTTTTACTCAGATGTTTGTTGCTAGGTGAAATGTTTGTTGCTAGGTGAAATGTTTGTTGCTAGGTGAAATGTTTGTTGCTAGGTGAAATATTTGTTGCTAGGTGAAATATTTGTTGCTAGGTGAAATGTTTGTTGCTAGGTGAAATATTTGTTGCTAGGTGAAATGTTTGTTGCTGGGTGAAATGTTTGTTGCTAGGTGAAATATTTGTTGCTAGGTGAAATGTTTGTTGCTAGGTGAAATGTTTGTTGCTGGGTGAAATGTTTGTTGCTGGGTGAAATGTTTGTTGTCAGGTGAAATGTTTGTTGCTGGGTGAAATGTTTGTTGCTAGGTAAAATGTTTGTTGCTAGGTGAAATATTTGTTGCTAGGTGAAATGTTTGTTGCTAGGTGAAATGTTTGTTGCTAGGTGATATGAGTGTTGCTAGGTGAAACAGGGAACATCGGCAGAGTGGATGCAGCTTTCGTTTCCAGTCGGCAGTGTCGCTGACTCGCACAAAAAGGCGGGGACCCCCTCCTTCACCCAGCTGTACAGTTGAGGAGGTGAAGGCGGTTGAGTACAATGGCTCCACGTGGCCCGGAGGGGAAAAACAAAAGCTTTAATCAACAGCTTAATCCGCACGGGTCCTCAGGTGTAGGAAACCCACTTACAACCCTGGTTTGAGGTGTAGTTGTGTAGTGCATTTTGTGTATTACGGTAGTGTACTGTACAGGCACACAGGGGGGGTATGTATACAGTAATTGCCCATCCATCCTCCCCTCTCTCTTATAAGGGGGGCATTAATGTCCTGAGTTAATAACATATAATGGGTCTTGTTAATGAGAGTCATTAAGGTAAATCACCAGGTGTTATTACTGCATGGAGAAGAGGTGTAATTTTATGGTGTTCTCTTGCTTGCTGCTTGATGGTACACTGGTGGTTGATGGTACACTGGTGGTTGATGGTACACTGGTGGTTGATGGTACACTGGTGGTTGATGGTACACTGGTGGTTGATGGTACACTGGTGGTTGATGGTACACTGGTGGTTGATGGTACACTGGTGGTTGATGGTGCACTGGTGGTTGATGGTACACTGGTGGTTGATGGTACACTGGTGGTTGATGGTACACTGGTGGTTGATGGTACACTGGTGGTTGATGGTACACTGGTGGTTGATGGTACACTGGTGGTTGATGGTGCACTGGTGGTTGATGGTACACTGGTGGTTGATGGTACACTGGTGGTTGATGGTACACTGGTGGTTGATGGTACACTGGTGGTTGATGGTACACTGGTGGTTGATGGTACACTGGTGGTTGATGGTACACTGGTGGTTGATGGTACACTGGTGGTTGATGGTACACTGGTGGTTGATGGTGCACTGGTGGTTGATGGTACACTGGTGGTTGATGGTACACTGGTGGTTGATGGTACACTGGTGGTTGATGGTACACTGGTGGTTGATGGTACACTGGTGGTTGATGGTACACTGGTGGTTGATGGTACACTGGTGGTTGATGGTACACTGGTGGTTGATGGTACACTGGTGGTTGATGGTGCACTGGTGGTTGATGGTACACTGGTGGTTGATGGTACACTGGTGGTTGATGGTACACTGGTGGTTGATGGTACACTGGTGGTTGATGGTACACTGGTGGTTGATGGTACACTGGTGGTTGATGGTACACTGGTGGTTGATGGTACACTGGTGGTTGATGGTACACTGGTGGTTGATGGTGCACTGGTGGTTGATGGTACACTGGTGGTTGATGGTACACTGGTGGTTGATGGTACACTGGTGGTTGATGGTACACTGGTGGTTGATGGTACACTGGTGGTTGATGGTACACTGGTGGTTGATGGTACACTGGTGGTTGATGGTACACTGGTGGTTGATGGTACACTGGTGGTTGATGGTACACTGGTGGTTGATGGTACACTGGTGGTTGATGGTACACTGGTGGTTGATGGTGCACTGGTGGTTGATGGTACACTGGTGGTTGATGGTACACTGGTGGTTGATGGTACACTGGTGGTTGATGGTACACTGGTGGTTGATGGTACACTGGTGGTTGATGGTACACTGGTGGTTGATGGTACACTGGTGGTTGATGGTACACTGGTGGTTGATGGTACACTGGTGGTTGATGGTACACTGGTGGTTGATGGTACACTGGTGGTTGATGGTACACTGGTGGTTGATGGTACACTGGTGGTTGATGGTGCACTGGTGGTTGATGGTACACTGGTGGTTGATGGTACACTGGTGGTTGATGGTGCACTGGTGGTTGATGGTACACTGGTGGTTGATGGTACACTGGTGGTTGATGGTACACTGGTGGTTGATGGTACACTGGTGGTTGATGGTACACTGGTGGTTGATGGTACACTGGTGGTTGATGGTGCACTGGTGGTTGATGGTACACTGGTGGTTGATGGTACACTGGTGGTTGATGGTACACTGGTGGTTGATGGTGCACTGGTGGTTGATGGTACACTGGTGGTTGATGGTACACTGGTGGTTGATGGTACACTGGTGGTTGATGGTACACTGGTGGTTGATGGTACACTGGTGGTTGATGGTACACTGGTGGTTGATGGTACACTGGTGGTTGATGGTACACTGGTGGTTGATGGTACACTGGTGGTTGATGGTACACTGGTGGTTGATGGTGCACTGGTGGTTGATGGTACACTGGTGGTTGATGGTACACTGGTGGTTGATGGTACACTGGTGGTTGATGGTACACTGGTGGTTGATGGTACACTGGTGGTTGATGGTACACTGGTGGTTGATGGTACACTGGTGGTTGATGGTACACTGGTGGTTGATGGTACACTGGTGGTTGATGGTACACTGGTGGTTGATGGTACACTGGTGGTTGATGGTACACTGGTGGTTGATGGTACACTGGTGGTTGATGGTACACTGGTGGTTGATGGTACACTGGTGGTTGATGGTACACTGGTGGTTGATGGTACACTGGTGGTTGATGGTACACTGGTGGTTGATGGTGCACTGGTGGTTGATGGTGCACTGGTGGTTGATGGTGCACTGGTGGTTGATGGTACACTGGTGGTTGATGGTACACTGGTGGTTGATGGTACACTGGTGGTTGATGGTGCACTGGTGGTTGATGGTGCACTGGTGGTTGATGGTACACTGGTGGTTGATGGTACACTGGTGGTTGATGGTACACTGGTGGTTGATGGTGCACTGGTGGTGATGGTGCACTGGTGGTTGATGGTACACTGGTGGTTGATGGTACACTGGTGGTTGATGGTACACTGGTGGTTGATGGTACACTGGTGGTTGATGGTGCACTGGTGGTTGATGGTGCACTGGTGGTTGATGGTACACTGGTGGTTGATGGTACACTGGTGGTTGATGGTACACTGGTGGTTGATGGTGCACTGGTGGTTGATGGTGCACTGGTGGTTGATGGTGCACTGGTGGTTGATGGTGCACTGGTGGTTGATGGTACACTGGTGGTTGATGGTGCACTGGTGGTTGATGGTGCACTGGTGGTTGATGGTACACTGGTGGTTGATGGTACACTGGTGGTTGATGGTACACTGGTGGTTGATGGTACACTGGTGGTTGATGGTACACTGGTGGTTGATGGTGCACTGGTGGTTGATGGTGCACTGGTGGTTGATGGTGCACTGGTGGTTGATGGTGCACTGGTGGTTGATGGTACACTGGTGGTTGATGGTACACTGGTGGTTGATGGTACACTGGTGGTTGATGGTACACTGGTGGTTGATGGTACACTGGTGGTTGATGGTGCACTGGTGGTTGATGGTGCACTGGTGGTTGATGGTGCACTGGTGGTTGATGGTACACTGGTGGTTGATGGTACACTGGTGGTTGATGGTACACTGGTGGTTGATGGTACACTGGTGGTTGATGGTACACTGGTGGTTGATGGTGCACTGGTGGTTGATGGTACACTGGTGGTTGATGGTACACTGGTGGTTGATGGTGCACTGGTGGTTGATGGTACACTGGTGGTTGATGGTACACTGGTGGTTGATGGTACACTGGTGGTTGATGGTACACTGGTGGTTGATGGTACACTGGTGGTTGATGGTGCACTGGTGGTTGATGGTACACTGGTGGTTGATGGTACACTGGTGGTTGATGGTACACTGGTGGTTGATGGTGCACTGGTGGTTGATGGTACACTGGTGGTTGATGGTACACTGGTGGTTGATGGTACACTGGTGGTTGATGGTACACTGGTGGTTGATGGTACACTGGTGGTTGATGGTACACTGGTGGTTGATGGTGCACTGGTGGTTGATGGTGCACTGGTGGTTGATGGTGCACTGGTGGTTGATGGTACACTGGTGGTTGATGGTACACTGGTGGTTGATGGTACACTGGTGGTTGATGGTACACTGGTGGTTGATGGTACACTGGTGGTTGATGGTACACTGGTGGTTGATGGTGCACTGGTGGTTGATGGTACACTGGTGGTTGATGGTACACTGGTGGTTGATGGTACACTGGTGGTTGATGGTACACTGGTGGTTGATGGTACACTGGTGGTTGATGGTACACTGGTGGTTGATGGTACACTGGTGGTTGATGGTGCACTGGTGGTTGATGGTACACTGGTGGTTGATGGTACACTGGTGGTTGATGGTGCACTGGTGGTTGATGGTACACTGGTGGTTGATGGTACACTGGTGGTTGATGGTACACTGGTGGTTGATGGTACACTGGTGGTTGATGGTACACTGGTGGTTGATGGTACACTGGTGGTTGATGGTACACTGGTGGTTGATGGTGCACTGGTGGTTGATGGTACACTGGTGGTTGATGGTACACTGGTGGTTGATGGTACACTGGTGGTTGATGGTGCACTGGTGGTTGATGGTACACTGGTGGTTGATGGTACACTGGTGGTTGATGGTACACTGGTGGTTGATGGTGCACTGGTGGTTGATGGTACACTGGTGGTTGATGGTGCACTGGTGGTTGATGGTGCACTGGTGGTTGATGGTACACTGGTGGTTGATGGTGCACTGGTGGTTGATGGTACACTGGTGGTTGATGGTACACTGGTGGTTGATGGTACACTGGTGGTTGATGGTGCACTGGTGGTTGATGGTGCACTGGTGGTTGATGGTACACTGGTGGTTGATGGTACACTGGTGGTTGATGGTACACTGGTGGTTGATGGTACACTGGTGGTTGATGGTACACTGGTGGTTGATGGTACACTGGTGGTTGATGGTACACTGGTGGTTGATGGTGCACTGGTGGTTGATGGTACACTGGTGGTTGATGGTACACTGGTGGTTGATGGTACACTGGTGGTTGATGGTACACTGGTGGTTGATGGTACACTGGTGGTTGATGGTACACTGGTGGTTGATGGTGCACTGGTGGTTGATGGTGCACTGGTGGTTGATGGTGCACTGGTGGTTGATGGTACACTGGTGGTTGATGGTACACTGGTGGTTGATGGTACACTGGTGGTTGATGGTACTGGTTGATGGCACTGGTGGTTGATGGTACACTGGTGGTTGATGGTACACTGGTGGTTGATGGTACACTGGTGGTTGATGGTACACTGGTGGTTGATGGTACACTGGTGGTTGATGGTACACTGGTGGTTGATGGTACACTGGTGGTTGATGGTACACTGGTGGTTGATGGTGCACTGGTGGTTGATGGTGCACTGGTGGTTGATGGTGCACTGGTGGTTGATGGTACACTGGTGGTTGATGGTACACTGGTGGTTGATGGTACACTGGTGGTTGATGGTGCACTGGTGGTTGATGGTACACTGGTGGTTGATGGTACACTGGTGGTTGATGGTACACTGGTGGTTGATGGTGCACTGGTGGTTGATGGTGCACTGGTGGTTGATGGTACACTGGTGGTTGATGGTACACTGGTGGTTGATGGTACACTGGTGGTTGATGGTACACTGGTGGTTGATGGTACACTGGTGGTTGATGGTACACTGGTGGTTGATGGTGCACTGGTGGTTGATGGTGCACTGGTGGTTGATGGTGCACTGGTGGTTGATGGTACACTGGTGGTTGATGGTACACTGGTGGTTGATGGTACACTGGTGGTTGATGGTACACTGGTGGTTGATGGTACACTGGTGGTTGATGGTGCACTGGTGGTTGATGGTACACTGGTGGTTGATGGTACACTGGTGGTTGATGGTACACTGGTGGTTGATGGTACACTGGTGGTTGATGGTACACTGGTGGTTGATGGTACACTGGTGGTTGATGGTACACTGGTGGTTGATGGTGCACTGGTGGTTGATGGTACACTGGTGGTTGATGGTACACTGGTGGTTGATGGTACACTGGTGGTTGATGGTACACTGGTGGTTGATGGTGCACTGGTGGTTGATGGTACACTGGTGGTTGATGGTACACTGGTGGTTGATGGTACACTGGTGGTTGATGGTGCACTGGTGGTTGATGGTGCACTGGTGGTTGATGGTACACTGGTGGTTGATGGTACACTGGTGGTTGATGGTACACTGGTGGTTGATGGTACACTGGTGGTTGATGGTACACTGGTGGTTGATGGTGCACTGGTGGTTGATGGTGCACTGGTGGTTGATGGTGCACTGGTGGTTGATGGTACACTGGTGGTTGATGGTGCACTGGTGGTTGATGGTGCACTGGTGGTGATGGCACTGGTGGTTGATGGTGCACTGGTGGTTGATGGTACACTGGTGGTTGATGGTACACTGGTGGTTGATGGTGCACTGGTGGTTGATGGTACACTGGTGGTTGATGGTACACTGGTGGTTGATGGTGCACTGGTGGTTGATGGTACACTGGTGGTTGATGGTACACTGGTGGTTGATGGTGCACTGGTGGTTGATGGTGCACTGGTGGTTGATGGTGCACTGGTGGTTGATGGTGCACTGGTGGTTGATGGTACACTGGTGGTTGATGGTGCACTGGTGGTTGATGGTGCACTGGTGGTTGATGGTACACTGGTGGTTGATGGTACACTGGTGGTTGATGGTACACTGGTGGTTGATGGTACACTGGTGGTTGATGGTGCACTGGTGGTTGATGGTACACTGGTGGTTGATGGTACACTGGTGGTTGATGGTACACTGGTGGTTGATGGTACACTGGTGGTTGATGGTACACTGGTGGTTGATGGTACACTGGTGGTTGATGGTGCACTGGTGGTTGATGGTACACTGGTGGTTGATGGTGCACTGGTGGTTGATGGTACACTGGTGGTTGATGGTACACTGGTGGTTGATGGTACACTGGTGGTTGATGGTGCACTGGTGGTTGATGGTGCACTGGTGGTTGATGGTACACTGGTGGTTGATGGTACACTGGTGGTTGATGGTACACTGGTGGTTGATGGTACACTGGTGGTTGATGGTACACTGGTGGTTGATGGTACACTGGTGGTTGATGGTACACTGGTGGTTGATGGTACACTGGTGGTTGATGGTGCACTGGTGGTTGATGGTGCACTGGTGGTTGATGGTGCACTGGTGGTTGATGGTACACTGGTGGTTGATGGTACACTGGTGGTTGATGGTGCACTGGTGGTTGATGGTGCACTGGTGGTTGATGGTACACTGGTGGTTGATGGTACACTGGTGGTTGATGGTGCACTGGTGGTTGATGGTGCACTGGTGGTTGATGGTACACTGGTGGTTGATGGTACACTGGTGGTTGATGGTGCACTGGTGGTTGATGGTACACTGGTGGTTGATGGTACACTGGTGGTTGATGGTACACTGGTGGTTGATGGTACACTGGTGGTTGATGGTACACTGGTGGTTGATGGTGCACTGGTGGTTGATGGTACACTGGTGGTTGATGGTACACTGGTGGTTGATGGTACACTGGTGGTTGATGGTACACTGGTGGTTGATGGTACACTGGTGGTTGATGGTACACTGGTGGTTGATGGTACACTGGTGGTTGATGGTGCACTGGTGGTTGATGGTACACTGGTGGTTGATGGTACACTGGTGGTTGATGGTACACTGGTGGTTGATGGTACACTGGTGGTTGATGGTGCACTGGTGGTTGATGGTGCACTGGTGGTTGATGGTGCACTGGTGGTTGATGGTGCACTGGTGGTTGATGGTGCACTGGTGGTTGATGGTACTGTGGTGGTTGATGTTTCACTGGTGGTTGATGGTACACTGGTGGTTGATGGTACACTGGTGGTTGATGGTACACTGGTGGTTGATGGTACACTGGTGGTTGATGGTGCACTGGTGGTTGATGGTGCACTGGTGGTTGATGGTACACTGGTGGTTGATGGTACACTGGTGGTTGATGGTGCACTGGTGGTTGATGGTGCACTGGTGGTTGATGGTGCACTGGTGGTTGATGGTGCACTGGTGGTTGATGGTACACTGGTGGTTGATGGTACACTGGTGGTTGATGGTACACTGGTGGTTGATGGTACACTGGTGGTTGATGGTACACTGGTGGTTGATGGTGCACTGGTGGTTGATGGTGCACTGGTGGTTGATGGTACACTGGTGGTTGATGGTACACTGGTGGTTGATGGTGCACTGGTGGTTGATGGTGCACTGGTGGTTGATGGTACACTGGTGGTTGATGGTACACTGGTGGTTGATGGTGCACTGGTGGTTGATGGTACACTGGTGGTTGATGGTACACTGGTGGTTGATGGTACACTGGTGGTTGATGGTACACTGGTGGTTGATGGTACACTGGTGGTTGATGGTGCACTGGTGGTTGATGGTACACTGGTGGTTGATGGTACACTGGTGGTTGATGGTACACTGGTGGTTGATGGTACACTGGTGGTTGATGGTACACTGGTGGTTGATGGTACACTGGTGGTTGATGGTACACTGGTGGTTGATGGTGCACTGGTGGTTGATGGTACACTGGTGGTTGATGGTACACTGGTGGTTGATGGTGCACTGGTGGTTGATGGTACACTGGTGGTTGATGGTACACTGGTGGTTGATGGTGCACTGGTGGTTGATGGTGCACTGGTGGTTGATGGTGCACTGGTGGTTGATGGTGCACTGGTGGTTGATGGTGCACTGGTGGTTGATGGTGCACTGGTGGTTGATGGTACACTGGTGGTTGATGGTACACTGGTGGTTGATGGTACACTGGTGGTTGATGGTACACTGGTGGTTGATGGTGCACTGGTGGTTGATGGTGCACTGGTGGTTGATGGTACACTGGTGGTTGATGGTACACTGGTGGTTGATGGTGCACTGGTGGTTGATGGTGCACTGGTGGTTGATGGTGCACTGGTGGTTGATGGTGCACTGGTGGTTGATGGTACACTGGTGGTTGATGGTACACTGGTGGTTGATGGTACACTGGTGGTTGATGGTACACTGGTGGTTGATGGTGCACTGGTGGTTGATGGTGCACTGGTGGTTGATGGTGCACTGGTGGTTGATGGTACACTGGTGGTTGATGGTACACTGGTGGTTGATGGTACACTGGTGGTTGATGGTGCACTGGTGGTTGATGGTGCACTGGTGGTTGATGGTGCACTGGTGGTTGATGGTGCACTGGTGGTTGATGGTACACTGGTGGTTGATGGTACACTGGTGGTTGATGGTACACTGGTGGTTGATGGTACACTGGTGGTTGATGGTACACTGGTGGTTGATGGTACACTGGTGGTTGATGGTACACTGGTGGTTGATGGTACACTGGTGGTTGATGGTACACTGGTGGTTGATGGTGCACTGGTGGTTGATGGTGCACTGGTGGTTGATGGTACACTGGTGGTTGATGGTACACTGGTGGTTGATGGTGCACTGGTGGTTGATGGTACACTGGTGGTTGATGGTACACTGGTGGTTGATGGTACACTGGTGGTTGATGGTGCACTGGTGGTTGATGGTACACTGGTGGTTGATGGTGCACTGGTGGTTGATGGTGCACTGGTGGTTGATGGTACACTGGTGGTTGATGGTACACTGGTGGTTGATGGTACACTGGTGGTTGATGGTACACTGGTGGTTGATGGTACACTGGTGGTTGATGGTACACTGGTGGTTGATGGTACACTGGTGGTTGATGGTACACTGGTGGTTGATGGTACACTGGTGGTTGATGGTACACTGGTGGTTGATGGTACACTGGTGGTTGATGGTGCACTGGTGGTTGATGGTACACTGGTGGTTGATGGTACACTGGTGGTTGATGGTACACTGGTGGTTGATGGTACACTGGTGGTTGATGGTGCACTGGTGGTTGATGGTACACTGGTGGTTGATGGTACACTGGTGGTTGATGGTACACTGGTGGTTGATGGTGCACTGGTGGTTGATGGTACACTGGTGGTTGATGGTACACTGGTGGTTGATGGTACACTGGTGGTTGATGGTACACTGGTGGTTGTTGGTACACTGGTGGTTGATGGTACACTGGTGGTTGATGGTACACTGGTGGTTGATGGTGCACTGGTTGTTGTTGGTACATAGGTTACTAAAGTACCACTGTGTAGAATATATATGGCGGTCATCACCTAGGCATCTAATTACCACCTGTAGACGCTAGTGTTACCTGTACCTCATTAACCTGGCCCACGGTTGGTAGACATTAATATGATAAATTACCCCCATCTACCCCCTACCATCTACTCCACTCTACCCCACCATCTACCCTCCATCCACCCATCCATCTACCCCACCATAAACCCCCTCCATCTACCCCATCCATCTACCCCCCTCAATTTACCACCCCTCCGTCCACCCCTCCCCTCTACCTCATCTTATTATTGATCAATCTGTCTCACTTAAAACACCAACACGAAGGTAACATCCATTATGGCGTGAGAATTACCTTTAGACTCTACCAATATCCAGGTACTCTCTCTCTCTCTCTCTCTCTCTCTCTCTCTCTCTCTCTCTCTCTCTCTCTCTCTCTCTCTCTCTCTCTCTCTGGTCAGCGAACAGTAACTCATAAAGTGTTGTCATGTTTAGTTCCTTAAGGTTGTAGACGTCGTGTTTATCTGATGCTATTTCCGGTGACAATATTGTGTGTTCCCTTCTGCTGCTGGTGTTGTCGAGTGTGTGTGTAGGGGGGGGGGGGGTGGGGGTGGTGTACGTGTGTGTGTGTGTGTGTGTGTGGGGTGGACGTATGTGTGTGTGTGTTAATTTTATACTGTATATGTGTTTATTCTTCAATACCTTGTACGTGTTTTTTATTTACCAATTTTCTCATGAACTAGACCCTATTCTTGTGTCTAAACGATAATTTGTTCTTCTGTGTAGGATCCTATTGTCTTATAACTTCATAAGAGCTAAATAATATCATAACTCTCATATACCGTAACTCTACATGTTAAATAGCTCCGTGTAAGACAAGTTAACAGTAACACCTACATAAGATATTCTCTTTGTCCATCATTACTGTTATAGTGAGGTGTGTGAGCGGGTGTTTATCTTGTGGTTTGTGATCATGGTCAAGCTTTGTAATGGGTGAGTGTGAGGGAGAGTTTGATCGTCACCCTGTAGGTTAACATTTGGGTAGAGTTATGCATTAAAACTTACGTCGGTTAAGTGGATATAGAGCTTGTGTCCTGCTCCAAAGGGTCGATGGTTCGCTCCCGTTGGTTTATTCACCTGAAGAGAGAGAATGAGAGTGAGTTTGTTCCTATGAAATAAACAAATTAAGTCCACTTACCTTTAATTTACTGACAGTGATTTAGGTGTAAATAAAAACAAAAGTTGATAACAAAATAAATTTTCTGGGACAAAATGTATATTGTAGTTGAAGCTTTTTTTTAATTGGTCGTTGTATATAATGGCTGGAAGTTATAAATTAATGGTCTTCAGTAAATAATATCAGGATATTCCAATTTTACCTCAGTGTACAGTACAGTATATTCTCACCTTATTATCCCGAGACAGGTAATACATCTTTACACTCTAACTAGAATAAAAATGTGTTGAGATTATTATTATTATTATTATTATTATTATTATTATTATTATTATTATTATTATTATTTTTATTATTATTATTATTATTATTATGGTTGTTCTCGTTGTTGTTACTATTATTATTATTTTTGCTGTAGTTATTATTATTATTATCGTCGTTGTTGTTGTTACTATTATTATTATTGTTATCGTTGTTGTTGTTACTTTTATTATTATTATTATTATTATTATTATTATTATTATTATTATTAGTGAGAAAGTTTCAGGGTGCCAGACAGGATTAAATGCACCTTTTATTCGTATCTTGAGTCTTTTAAGTATAACTGTGTCAAGGATTATGGTGTGGTGTTTTACCTTCTCAGCTCCGACAGAAACATTTTGGAATTTGGTTTAATATTAATACAGGTATATCTAGAAGGTCCGGATTTTAATAGGAAGCCATTTAGAATGTTCGTATTTTAATAGGAAGCCATTTAGAATGTTCGTATTTTAATAGGAAGCCATTTAGAATGTTCGTATTTTAATAGGAAGCCATTTAGAATGTTCGGATTTTAATAGGAAGCCATTTAGAATGTTCGGATTAATATAAACTTAAAATCTGGGCCATTGTTTTACGATGGCCCACCAGAGGGAGCTGGCTGCCTCTGTTATCATCACCAACACCACACCTCAGTGACTCTCCTTATCATTATGTGGTGTCTGTCTGTCTGTCCTCGCTGCCCCAACCTCTACGCCTGTCTGTCTGTCTGTCTGTCTGTCCTCGCTGCCCCAACCTCTACGCCTGTCTGTCTCTGAGCTGCCCGATCTCTGCCTGTCAATACCGATCTGTTTATCAAAGTGAATTTCTGCTCTCTCTCTCTCTCTCTCTGTCTCTCTCTCTCTCTGTTTTTCATCTTGTACTTCTCTTTTTTTTATTCGTTTATTATATCAAGTTTCGTCTCCCTCTCTTTCTCAATCCCTCTTATTCATTATCACTCTCCCTCTCCCTTTCTCTCTCCCATGCTCCCTATCCCTGTCATTTACTCCCACTCAAAATCTCATATCATTCCCACTCCCCCTCTCTCCCACACTCCCAATCCCTCTCCCCCACACTATCTCTCCCACCCCGTCTCCACACATACACACCATCCTTCCCTCTCCCCTTACACCATCCCTCCCTCTCCCCCACACTCATCACCCCACACTCATCACCCCCCACTCATCACCCCCCACACTCATCACCCCCACACTCATCACCCCCCACTCATCACCCCCCCTCCCTCACCCCCCCCTCCCTCACCCCCCCCCTCCCTCACCCCCCCCCTCCCTCACCCCCCCTCCCTCACCCCCCCCTCACTCACCCCCCCTCACGGTCAGTACCCCTTCAGATAATACAGTAAAGCACTTTAATGTGTAATGACCCACACAGCTCCATTATACTACTGGTGGATCCTGACTCGTGGTAATTAAGGAGACAGCTTTGTTCACTCATTAAGAAGACCTAACTACCATGCCTTTAATTAGTCTGAGTGGTTGTTAGGGAGATGGGCGCCTGGGAAGAGTCTCAGATTCTATAATACCTTAAAAAAATGTTTGCTGTATAAAGACCTTTAATTATTATTTATCCAAGTGACTTTAGGTTATTTTTTTATTTAAATTTTCGTTTTTTGTCGGATCAGATTATTATTATTATTATTATTATTATTATTATTATTATTATTATTATCGTGTTAATGGTAATAAACTCATAATAAGCATCTGTGTTAATATTTTGTCTTCAGTAAGCTTAGGTTAGGTTAGGGTTAAGTTAGATTAGGACAGGGTTCAAAAAGGTTAAATTAGGTTAGGTTATGTTAGTGTTAGGGTGATTAATCTTCAGGTGAATGTAATAAGGGGAGGAGACTCTTTAGGTTACCTCTAACTTCCTATTGTGGAGACAGGTGAGGGTGTTGTCATAGCGAGTCTCTCAGAAACACCCCCCAGAAATTATAGGGAATATTGTTGTCCTTTTTTCTCCCTTTCTCCCTTTATACAGTTGACAGTAAGAGTTACATCTTCAAGTGTCGTCTCTCTCAAACTGATTTTCTATTCTTGTTATTTTCTTTCTTATCTTCTACCTTTATTATCTTCTTCTCTTCTTCCTGTTCCTTATTTTATTACTTCTCTCCTGCGTAGTCATCATATCATCACTACTTCTACCCTCTCTCCTCCACCACCATTACACCACCACATCATCACCACCACCACCATTACACCACCACATCATCACCACCACCACCAGCAACACCACCACACCATCACCATACCATCACCCCCCACACAACCCCCTCCACCACCATTACACCACACCACCACACCATCACCACCACCAACACCACCACACCATCACCACCATACCACCACCACCAGACCACCCTCTCCACCACCACCACCACCACCAACACCACCACACCATCACCACCATACCATCACCCCCCACACCACCCCCTCCACCACCACACCATCACCACACCACACCATCACACCATCACCACCATCATCATCATTGTGAGTAAGAGCACACAGACGGACCGGTGATCCCTGAGGAAATCTTGTGGCGCTGCAAAGTATAAATATTTCTAGTGATATTGAGGCACGGTGGTCACTTGTGGTGGTTAGTGTGGTTGTTTGTTGTAGTTGTGGTTATTGTATTGGTTGTTGTTGTTGTTAAGGTTGTTCTTGTTTGGTATAGTTGTTGTGGTACTTGTTGTGGTTGTTGTTATTCTTGTTGTTGTTATTCTCAGGTTACATAATATGTTTACAGGTCCACCAACTCTACACACTGTCTAGTTGTCGTACAGGTAAATAAAGTATCACTATATATATATAACCCTTACTTATGATGCTTTTAAATTCACTATACATTTCCATTTTCTTTTAGGTCAAAGGTCAATCTAATTTTTTTTTTTTTGGGGGGGGGGGGGGGATAAGTGAAAGGTCATGTTTTATCGTGTTGGTAACTGGTTTTAAACGTGAGATAGGACTGAATAGGGGTATTTTTTTAGTTGATTTTGTGCGTGTGAGGGGTGGTGAGGGGGGAGGCAGGGGGGTGGAGGGAGGTGTGTGAAGGGGGAATGGTAAGGGGGAGGAGAAGGGGGAAGGGGAAGGTGGAGGAGGGTAAGGAAGAAGGGGAGGAGAAGGGTGAAGGGAAAAGAGTGGAGGAGGAAGATGGATGGTAGGTAGTAAAGAAGACACATTATACTTAGTCTGTAAATGTCAGTCTGTTAGTAGTTTGTGTTGTGTCAGGTGAATGATGTGTCGTGTTATAGGCTTTGGAGTTGCGTCAGTAGCTCTATACTGGACACACACACACACACATACACACACACACACACAGTTTATTTACACCATAAGTCTTAATGAATCACGGAGTTGTATCAACATTGGTCAGGTTTACAGAACATTTTACATCACACGCTCACTAGTTGCCAGGTTGTCACTCGTCCTAATTTTAATTTTTGTTTTAATTTTCGCTGTTATTGTTTTATATTCTGAGTTATTTGTGTATTTTGTTTTCTTTTTGGGTGTTTTTGGTTTCTATTTCACATTTTAGCAGTAATGTTTTTATTTTTCATCTGCCGTCGTGTTAGGATGAGAGCGAGAGAGAGAGAGGACCAGGCCGTACCAGCACTACCCCCCGGGGAGAGAGATATATTGTACCACTGATGTTGTTTATATTGTATCCAATGTTTTTATTTATTTTGACTGATATTTGATATGTTTATATTTGCGTGTTTTTATATATTTGTTGCGTCTTGCTGCTGCTGTGGTTGTTTTTTTTTTTTTACTGATATATAAAGTGGTCTCTCTCTCTCTCTCTCTCTCTCTCTCTCTCTCTCTCTCTCTCTCTCTCTCTCTCTCTCTGTAAAATAAATGAGAGCCCCAAAAAAATACCATTGACTTAAGAGCTAAATGATAACACAAAATAGAGTAATTATTGCCGTTCATCACTAACTTGTAACCCAACGACAAAAAATACACTACCATAAATAACTCACTAGTCATCAGTAAATAGCTCACCGGTAATAAATAACTCACTAGTCATCAGTAAATAGCTCACCGGTAATAAATAACTCACCTGTCATCAATAAATAGCTCACCGGTAATAAATAACTCACCTGTCATCAATAAATAGTTCACCGATAATAAATAACTCACCTGTCATCAATAAATTGCTCACCGGTAATAAATAACTCACCTGTCATCAATAAATAGCTCACCGATAATAAATAACTCGCCTGTCATCAATAAATTGCTCACCGGTAATAAATAACTCACCTGTCATCAATAAATAGCTCGCCGACAATCCCAACAAAAATACTTTACCATAAATCACTCCCTGGCAACTTGTCTCCCTCCGCCCCTTCCCCCTCTCCACTCTCCACTCCCCCTCTCCACTCCCCCCCTCCCCCTCTCCATTCCCCCCCCCCCACACGTGACAAAGTTTCCCCAACATTTCAATCTGGTTAAGTTTAGGTTTCCCCTCTGCATGAAAAGGTGAACTCAGGTGAAAACTGGAGACCGGACCGAATAGAACAACTTTTCTCGATTACTTTTGACTTGAGGATGTACGGTGTGTATGTCTATACTGTTGATTCTCGAAGGAATTTAGGGTGGATGTTTCTCATGGGTTGGAGGTGTGACATAAATTTATCTGAGTCACCTTACCTTGCCTTGCCTTGCCTTGCCTTGCCTTGCCTTGCCTTACTTTACTTTACTTTACTTTACCTTACCTTACCTTACCTTACCTTACCTTACCTTACTTTACTTTACCTTACCTTACCTTACCTTACCTGTGGGTCCAGTTTGACTACTTTAAGATTGATTCGGTATATTGTTATTCTTTATTTATTTTTTGTCCTGGTTGAAGACATTATGTATGACATTATCTGTCTCTCTCACAAACTACGAACGACGGACAGACACGCACGTACAATGAAAGACAAAAGTCGTGTCGTGAAATTTGGTGAAAACATAAATGCTCAAGGGCTAAACTTTTGGTGGGCTAAACTTGTGGTAGGGGGCTCTTATAATGTTTCACGAGTTATATTTAATCTTCGGACAAAACCGCGACACGACTTTTGTCTTTGATTGTACATACGACGTAAATATGGTGATCAGAATGGTTTCGAAATTGTACTGAGACCACCATAGCGAGGTGTGTGGTCTTTGGTCCCACAATTAGTGTCCCCCCCCCCCCCCAAAAAAAAAGGTGAATGTTTGAGAATATTGATCAGCTTGAAGCATTTTTAGGTCGATAATCACGTCAGGTTTTCTTCCTTCACCATTCTTTTTATCTCAATTTCTTATTATCATTCTTCATAGTGTGCAGTTGGCTCTCCTCCTGCGTTTACCACGAAGCGTTGCCAATGCTCTCTCTCCCGGAGGTGTGAACCCTGAACTCTGAAGTGTGAATTCGAAGCATTCACTAGTGAGCGTGAGGGAGGGGGGGAGGGTAGTGTCAGGGTTGGTGGGTAGGTGTCTTTCTGTGGGTAGGAGACGGGGTACTGGGGGTGGGGAGGGAAAATGCATATCAGTTGGTAGAGATTACAGCTTGACTTTGACGCCCGTATCAACAAGGTACATATACTTGTGACTGTCAGTGACAATGGTTTCAACATATTTGATGGCTGTGAGTTTGGCAACTAATTCAGCTCCTTTCTCAATTGTATTACAGTCAGGTTAAGTGACAACGACAACACTTCCAGTCCTCTCATGGCAGTGTTAAGAGATCCATCAGTGTAGATGGTCTGTGTGATGTTATCATCAGTATGTAGAGTGTGTATGTGTTCAAGAGCTCTCACTGTGTGTTGGAGTGAGGACTTCGTGTAGTTAGTCGTTTGGGCGGGTGGGTAGGTGTGGCAGTGGGTGGGTAGGTGTGGCAGTGGGTAGGTAGGTGTGGCAGTGGGTGGGTAGGTGTGGCAGTGGGTGGGTAGGTAGGTGTGGCACCAACACGAGGACCACACAGTACACACTCCCTCACCCAGGATGTCTAAGGTGATAATTGACCCAGGAAAGTAGGAACCGAGGATGAGGAAGAGTATAATTAGGTGATAGACGAGAGAAAGAAACGAGGTGAGGGGAGGATAACTATAATAACTGGAGGAAGATAGAAGGAAAATGAAGAGAAATTGGTGAGAAAGTGGCCAGGTGTCAAAGAGATTTGCCGGCACAGCTGAGGAGGCGTGTGGCCTGTCCTGACCTCTGGGGAAACTCATGTTAAAGGGAAAGAAATAACAATAGTGGCGGGATAAGGAAACAGAAATTGTACTAAAGGAGGAGATAGCAGCGAGGAAGAAAGTGAAGGATGAGACAAGTAGAGAGAGAGAGAGAAAGAAGATGATAGAGATAAGAGAGAGTTAAGTTAGGGAAGATTAGACACCCTCAATAGCTTATTTCACCTGATGATTGAACACCCTAACGGTACCTGCAGAGTTAGGTTATGTTAGTTAGGTTAGGTTTGGTTATGATAGGTTGGATTACGTTAGGTTTGAATAGGTCAGGTTAGGTTAGGATAGGTTAAATTAGCGTTGAGTTCTGCCTCACCGATCTTTCCTCCACCTCCTGTTCGTTCTCTTCCTCCATGTACGTCTTCTCTTCTTCTTTTTTATTCTCTCTTGCATTTGTGATTCCTCCTCCTCGCAGGTGTGTGTCTGGCCAGAGGATGTCAGGGTGCTCCTCTAACTCGGCAAGATTTATTCTCAGTGTCGTCAGGTGTGCTGGTCGAGTGACTCCTGCCTCCACTCCCTCAGTAACCTCTTCCTTCAGTTGCATGGTCTCACTTGTCGTCAGTTTAGGTCATCATATCCGTCAGCCTTGAGTTCTGGCATTTACTAAGGCAATTTTAGCATTTATTTTTTATTTTTTTATTTTTCTTTGTTAACCACTTCTGTAACATTAACCTATTCCTTGTCTTGTAGTCCTCCACTGTACTAACCTTCCCCCTCCTCCCCCTGCGCCCCCCCCCCCTCGGGTCCTCCACTACGTGACATAGTATCGTTGCACAGGATTCTACACTCCCACAAAATGTACACTAGGCAACTGTCACTGGGCATCTCTCCCCTCTGCTTGTTTACACTCTTCTCTCCCTTCCCCTCTCCACCCTCACTGGGTGAATACCAGTTTAAAACGTACACTAGGTAACTGCCGTTGGTCAGCTCTTCTCCCTCTATTGTACACACTATTGTACATCTGTACTACAGCTGGTGAGCTGCCAGTATACTTTACTGTTGTGATAACGGTCCCTTGACTCTGTGGTCCCAGGTGTGACGGTCACTCACTGGTGTTTACTGATGGTATAAGAGTACTACTGCAGCTGTGTCACCCCTGATGTCCTCCTCATAGCTTAACAACTGTTTGTATTCTGTTCAAGTATTATAATCTTAGTTTATTCATCATTAGCTTGACTTAGTTCCTGCTGTGGCGTGTGAGGCTCACCTTGGGCCACTGTGTGTACCATCACTCTCGGGTCCCTTGTCTTACACAGGTTCACCTTCCTTCTCTCTTTATACAGTACAGTTATTCTTCTTCCAGTTCTTCTCATGGCCGCTCTGTTTCCCCGGTAAAATAATGATGGTTTTGTTCATTCGTCCTTTAGCACGACTCGCCTCACTGATGTCATTGGTTTGCCTGCATCGTCTATATACTGTAATGCTGAAACAGTGTGAATTTATCGATGATTTTACTGAAGAGATCAGTATATTAACCTATGAAAATTGACGCCAGACTGTGGAACAAAGTTGTCTATTTTAACACCAGCTCGGGTAAACCACAGCGGTAGCCATAGCGGTAACCACAGCGGTCTATCACAACAGCGTTTGATACCTTAGTTCAGTGACTGTTTAGTAGGGATGTACATGATGACAAATTTACCGGATATATGATAACCGGATTTCTGACCAATCATTAAAGCCGGATATCTGGTGTTACTGTTTAATGTAACGTGTACTTAGACGCACACTATCACCCTAGACACACACTATCACCTTAGACATACATTATCACCCTAGACACACTTTCCCTCGACACATTATCACCCTTGACACACACTGTCACCCTCTTGAGTAGTGCCGAGTCTAGACACATTATCACCCTAGACACACACACTAACACTAGGTGACAGAGGACAAATCCAATTTGCATGTTAATTTACTTGCTTTGATGAAGGTGTTACACTTGGGAGGCCTGGGTCATTGTGCCATAATGGTGGGTGATAATGGTAGGCCTGGGTGATGATGGTGGGTGATAATGGTAGGCCTGGATGATGATGGTGGGTGATAATGGTAGGCCTGGATGATGATGGTGGGTGATAATGGTAGGCCTGGGTGATTATGGTGGATGAAAGTGGAGGCTTGGGTGATTATGGTGGGTGATAATGGTAGGCCTGGATGATGATGGTGGGTGATAATGGTAGGCCTGGGTGATTATGGTGGATGAAAGTGGAGGCTTGGGTGATTATGGTGGGTGATAATGGTAGGCCTGGATGATTATGGTGGGTGATAATGGTAGGCCTAGGTGATTATGGTGGATGATAATGGTAGGCCTGGGTGATTATGGTGGGTGATAATGGTAGGCCTGGATGATGATGGTGGGTGATAATGGTAGGCCTGGGTGATTATGGTGGGTGATAATGGTAGGCCTGGGTGATGATGGTGGGTGATAATGGTAGGCCTGGATGATGGTGGGTGATAATGGTAGGCCTGGATGATGATGGTGGATGAAAGTGGAGGCTTGGGTGATAATGGTAGACCTGGATGATGATGTTAGACCTGGATGATAATGGTGGATGATAGTGAGAGGCTTGAATGATAATGGTAGGTCTTGGTTATAATGGTGGCTCATTTGTGATAATGATAAGACTGGATAATGAGAGAGAGAGAGAGAGAGAGAGAGAGAGAGAGAGAGAGAGAGAGAGAGAGAGAGAGAGAGAGAGAGTAAAGGAGCAGTGATGTAGAAGCGTGTTAGAAAGGCCTATATTTCTTGTTCAATAGATCGACTTGTTAGGCCTAGGGGTGATTACCTTCTTTACCCACTGTTTCTTTTTGGGGGAGGGAGGGGGGGGGGAGGAGGTGAGGTGGGGAAAGAGAGATGGGGAGGGGAGGAGGGAATATGGGGAGAGGAGGGGAGAGATTGAGTGTGGAGAATACGAGAGGTCGTTAGAGGGTATAGGGAGAAGAGAGGAGGGAGATAAATTGGTGGATGGGGAGGTATAGGGGAGATGAGTGGTGAGGGAGGGAGGTGAGTGGTGAGGGAGGGAGATGAGTGGTGAGGGAGGGGGAGATGAGTGGTGAGGGAGGGAGGTGAGTGGTGAGGGAGGGAGATGAGTGGTGAGGGAGGGGGAGATGAGTGGTGAGGGAGGGGGAGATGAGTGGTGAGGGAGGGAGATGAGTGGTGAGGGAGGGGGAGATGACTGGTGAGGGAGGGAGATGAGTGGTGAGGGAGGGAGATGAGTGGTGAGGGAGGGGGAGATGAGTGGTGAGGGAGGGAGATGAGTGGTGAGGGAGGGGGAGATGACTGGTGAGGGAGGGAGATGAGTGGTGAGGGAGGGAGATGAGTGGTGAGGGAGGGAGATGAGTGGTGAGGGAGGGGGAGATGAGTGGTGAGGGAGGGGGAGGTGAGTGGTGAGGGAGAGAGGTGAGTGGTGAGGGAGGGAGGCTGGGTTGGGGGGGGGATATGACAAGATGGTGTTGTGGTACAGAATGTTAACTACAAGATGGTGTTGTGGTAAAGTGAGTTAGTTGTCTTAGGTGCACAGTTAAGGTGTGTGTGTGTGTGCTCAGTATACTAACTCAAGACTCGAGGATCCGTCTTTGTGTGGATGCTTCAGTGAGCCAGAGAGAGAGGCTCTCACACCTCCACTTATAGAGTAGGAACCTTTGAGATCCCTGGCGCTAATTATCACGTTACTGGCCACTCAATGTAATCACCAGGTAACTGGACGCACCTGGTCATGCATATTAATTAGTGCTGTTGTAGGTGAGTGACTCATGGGAGACCATGACTAGGTTCGTCTCTGAGGTTTTGTTTTTATTTATTTTAGAATAATAGCTATAAGAAAATTAAGAGAGATGACAAAAGGACTAATTAAAGTCTTAGTAATATACATATTTTATGTATCCTCGCCTGCTTTAGGAGTTCTTTTCAAAGAAATTCGTCAAAATAAGACTGTGGCCTAAATGGGAGAAGAATGAGTTTGGCGCCATTATTATAATGTGTTTGGATTTTGATCACTAAAAATATCCCACTGAGGAATGGAAAATAAATAATCGTCTATCATTTTGTCATCTTTCCTCCACCCTTACCAGCGTGGTGGTGATCAGCGGCAAGAGGCCTTAAGAGAGGGAGACTACTCAATACATACAGTACTCTCTCACAGCCGGGATCAAACGCCTAGTGTTGCCTCAGCAAACACCTTACACAGTGTTGTAGGCGAAGGTTACATCCACTTTTCCTCACTATGGCATGGAGAGAGAGCGATCTGCTCAGTCTTACAGATACTGAAGACATAAAAAACATTGATGTCACAGACAGTAGCACTAGTGAGCCAAACTGATCAAGTCAAGAGACTCTAGCGTGTGTGTAACACTGATTACATTATTGAGCCATTTAGTATTCCCTTTGTGCTCCACCCTGCTATTATCACTTTTATTTTTGTGCCAAATTAATCCTTTCTATTGTTGAAAGTTGTGGAGAAAATCGTTTCTAAAATTTAAGTTTATGACTTGTTTTCAAAGACTTCGTCGCCATGATTGATAGCCATCTTCTTCCACTGAACATAAGACCATCACGTTGTGTTGTAGGACACTGGTGAGTTGTAAGACACCAGCGTGTTGTAGGATACTGGTGAGTTGTAGGATACTGGTGAGTTGTAGGACACTGGTGTGTTGTAGGATACTGGTGAGTTGTAGGACACTGGTGTGTTGTAGGATACTGGTGTGTTGTAGGACACCAGCGTGTTGTAGGATACTGGTGTGTTGTAGGACACCAGCGTGTTGTAGGACACTGGTGTGTTGTAGGACACCAGCGTGTTGTAGGACACTGGTGTGTTGTAGGATACTGGTGTGTTGTAGGACACCAGCGTGTTGTAGGATACTGGTGTGTTGTAGGACACCAGCGTGTTGTAGGATACTGGTGTGTTGTAGGACACCAGCGTGTTGTAGGATACTGGTGTGTTGTAGGATACTGGTGTGTTGTAGGACACGAGCGTGTTGTAGGATACCAGCGTGTTGTAGGATACTGGTGTGTTGTAGGACACGAGCGTGTTGTAGGATACCAGCGTGTTGTAGGATACTGGTGTGTTGTAGGATACTGGTGTGTTGTAGGACACGAGCGTGTTGTAGGATACCAGCGTGTTGTAGGATACTGGTGTGTTGTAGGATACTGGTGTGTTGTAGGATACTGGTATGTTGCAGGACACGAGTGTGTTGTAGGATACTGGTGTGTTGTAGGACACGAGCGTGTTGTAGGATACTGGTATGTTGCAGGACACGAGCGTGTTGTAGGATACGAGCGTGTTGTAGGATACCAGCGTGTTGTAGGATACCGGTGTGTTGTAGGATACCAGCGTGTTGTAGGATACTGGTGTGTTGTAGGATACTGGTGTGTTGTAGGACACGAGCATGTTGTAGGATACCAGCGTGTTGTAGGATACCAGCGTGTTGTAGGATACCGGTGTGTTGTAGGATACTGGTGTGTTGTAGGACACGAGCGTGTTGTAGGATACGAGCGTGTTGTAGGATACCAGCGTGTTGTAGGATACCGGTGTGTTGTAGGATACCAGCGTGTTGTAGGATACTGGTGTGTTGTAGGATACTGGTGTGTTGTAGGATACTGGTGTGTTGTAGGACACGAGCATGTTGTAGGATACCAGCGTGTTGTAGGATACCGGTGTGTTGTAGGATACTGGTGTGTTGTAGGATACTGGTGTGTTGTAGGATACCAGCGTGTTGTAGGATACTGGTGTGTTGTAGGATATAATAATAATAATAATAATAATAATAATTAACGGTTTATTGAAAGAGCTTGGCAGCCAGAAGGCTGAAAATATACAGTTACATATTTGGGGAGTGGGTTACGAATTACAAATAATATACAAGTAACATAAGTGACACAAATAAGACATATAATAACTTAGATGGGGAAAAGCTCAAACTACAGTTCAATTCAACATAGTGACAGTGTTACAGTATTACAAGTTATTGATAATTTTTACAATGGTTGGGACTGGGCTGTTGTTATAGCGATCAGTTCGTGCACGTATGGGCTGGATGCGGTTGTGGTGTCGAACAGCAATTCTCGGACAAGGGACCTCGGGTGGTAGCAGGAGCCGGTGTCGGGGATGGTGTAGAAGCTTCTTACCAAATTTGCAGATGAGGTCGTGGTGATGGTCAGTGAGAGTCGAAAGGGTCAGTGTGTTGAGCGCTTCTTGATATGTGGAGTAGGAGGAGGAGAGAATAATCTTGCATGCCCTCTTTTGCACTTTTTCTATGTGTTTACGTTGTGTGGCATTTAGGGAGGAAGACCAGGTGGGGGAGGCATAGGTGAGCTTGGGAAGTATGAATGTTGTGTTGTAGGATACTGGTGTGTTGTAGGATACCAGCGTGTTGTAGGATACTGGTGTGTTGTAGGATACTGGTGTGTTGTAGGATACTGGTGTGTTGTAGGATACTGGTGTGTTGTAGGATACCAGCGTGTTGTAGGATACCGGTGTGTTGTAGGATACCAGCGTGTTGTAGGATACTGGTGTGTTGTAGGATACTGGTGTGTTGTAGGATACTGGTGTGTTGTAGGACACGAGCATGTTGTAGGATACCAGCGTGTTGTAGGATACCGGTGTGTTGTAGGATACCAGCGTGTTGTAGGATACCGGTGTGTTGTAGGATACCAGCGTGTTGTAGGATACTGGTGTGTTGTAGGATACTGGTGTGTTGTAGGATACTGGTGTGTTGTAGGATACCAGCGTGTTGTAGGAAACTGGTGTGTTGTAGGATACTGGTGTGTTGTAGGATACTGGTGTGTTGTAGGACACGAGCATGTTGTAGGATACTGGTGTGTTGTAGGATACTGGTGTGTTGTAGGATACTGGTGTGTTGTAGGATACTGGTGTGTTGTAGGATACTGGTGCATGATTTTGAAATGATTGTTTGATCCTGAAACTCTGAAGAGATGTCCATTACTGGATTTTCTTTGTATTCAACCTAACCTAATCTAACCTATTTGAAATCTTCACTACACTGTGCAAATTAACAATATAAACTGCCTCTATGCATATTTACCTTAATCTTTTTCATTCTTTCATATTTATCATAATCTTTCTCATTCTTCAAATTTACCCTAATCTTTCTCATTCTTCAAATTTGCCTTAATCTTTCTCATTCTTCATATTTACCTTAATCTTTCTCATTCTTCAAATTTACTCTGTTTCCTTATACCTCATTTTTACCTTCATACTTCCTCACTTCTCTTATCCCTCCCATGTCCTCCTCATCTCTCCTGGCCATCATACAGTAAGTCTCCTCACAGCTCAGTGTACTTTTAAAAGAACCTTTGTAAATAGTATGAAAAATTTCCCTAGCCACTCATAATTCTTTCCCCACAGCCCTCATTAAATATGTATATTCCAATTTTGAGGCCACGAGTGTGTATAAAAATTGTAGATTATGTTCCGACAGCAGCTGTAATGTAAGACTTGTGTTGGCCCGTCTCTCATTACTTCAGGTTTGTGTTGTATTTGTTGTTATTAGTTGTGTGGTATTGCTGTTATTATTAGTATTTTTTATTTTTTATTTGTAATAGTTCTGTTATTATTATTATTATTATTATTATTATTATTTTTATTATTGTTATTGTTATTATTATTATTATTATTATTATTATTATTATTATTATTATTATTATTATTATCGTTGTTGTTTTTGTGGTTAATTTTATCAGATTAATTTTTTTTTATATACGTTTCTACACTTATACGTTGTTTTCAGATTATTATTATTATTTCATATTCGTTTCTATCCTTATAAGTTGTAGTTCCGTTAATACAAGGTGTTCTATTAATGGCTGATACATTTACATTGTATAAATTTATAAGGAATATCTGCATTTTTTAATGATAAAATTTCTAAAGGTGAAGCCCTGAACAATATGTCAACACGGATATTGTTCGACCGTAGACGATTTTTGTACTATATGCCCTGAGACCAACACCATTTTCGGACACACACACACACACACACACACAAAAGGCGTGTACAGTATATTCCTAGCACACAGCTCGAGGTAAACAACATGATAAATATAGCAGGAGTGGAGAGGCCAGAAGGACACACACACACACACAGGTATCGTATCATGTTAATACTAGAACAACAGAGTGTCAGTTATCATACACTGGACTTCCACTCAGTTGTTTTTGTTGTGTTAGGGTGGTTGGTGTCGTATGGTTCCCACATGTATACGACACGTGCCAAGTATATGTATTAATATGTATAATGTTTATGTAGTTTAATGGAGCAATATGACTGACTGTATTACCTGAGCCTGGGGGAGTGATGATACCTTGACTTAATTAAAGAGCGATGGTTCCTAGTGGGTTAATAGTGTTATACTGTGTCTTGTTGAGTGTTGTTATAACTCTGTAGCACGTATTAACAACTACAACAACACTACCAGTATTAACAACTACAACAACACTACCAGTATTAACAACTACAACAACACTACCAGTATTAACAACTACAACAACACTACCAGTATTAACAACTACAACAACACTACCAGTATTAACAACAACAACAACACTACCAGTATTAACAACAACAACAACACTACCAGTATTAACAACTACAACAACACTACCAGTATTAACAACAACAACAACACTACCAGTATTAACAACAACAACAACACTACCAGTATTAACAACTACAACAACACTACCAGTATTAACAACAACAACAACAACACTACAAGTATTAACAACAACACTAACAGTATTAACAACTACAACAACACTACTAGTATTAACAACAACACTACCAGTATTAACAACAACAACACTACCTGTATTAACAACAACAACACTACCAGTATTAACAACAACAACAACACTACTAGTATTAACAACAACAACACTACCAGTATTAACAACTACAACAACACTACCAGTATTAACAACAACAACACTACCAGTATTAACAACTACAACAACACTACCAGTATTAACAACAACAACAACACTACCAGTATTAACAACAACAACAACACTACCAGTATTAACAACAACAACAACACTACCAGTATTAACAACAACAACACTACCAGTATTAACAACTACAACAACACTACCAGTATTAACAACAACAACAACACTACCAGTATTAACAACTACAACAACACTACCAGTATTAACAACAACAACAACACTACCAGTATTAACAACAACAACACTACCAGTATTAACAACTACAACAACACTACCAGTATTAACAACAACAACAACACTACCAGTATTAACAACAACAACAACACTACCAGTATTAACAACAACAACAACACTACCAGTATTAACAACAACAACAACACTACCAGTATTAACAACAACAACACTACCAGTATTAACAACAACAACAACACTACCAGTATTAACAACAACAACCAGTATACAACAACAACACTACCAGTATTAACAACAACAACAACACTACCAGTATTAACAACAACAACAACACTACCAGTATTAACAACAACAACACTACCAGTATTAACAACAACAACAACACTACCAGTATTAACAACAACAACAACACTACCAGTATTAACAACAACAACAACACTACCAGTATTAACAACAACAACAACACTACCAGTATTAACAACAACAACAACACTACCAGTATTAACAACTACAACAACACTACCAGTATTAACAACAACAACAACACTACCAGTATTAACAACAACAACAACACTACCAGTATTAACAACAACAACAACACTACCAGTATTAACAACAACAACAACAACACTACCAGTATTAACAACACCAACAACACTACCAGTATTAACAACAACAACAACACTACCAGTATTAACAACAACAACAACACTACCAGTATTAACAACAACAACACTACCAGTATTAACAACAACAACAACACTACCAGTATTAACAACACCAACAACACTACCAGTATTAACAACAACAACAACACTACCAGTATTAACAACAACAACAACACTACCAGTATTAACAACAACAACAACACTACCAGTATTAACAACAACAACAACACTACCAGTATTAACAACAACAACAACACTACCAGTATTAACAACTACAACAACACTACCAGTATTAACAACAACAACAACACTACCAGTATTAACAACAACAACAACACTACCAGTATTAACAACAACAACAACACTACCAGTATTAACAACAACAACAACAGTAACAACACTACCAGTATTAACAACAACAACAACACTACCAGTATTAACAACAACAACAACACTACCAGTATTAACAACAACAACAACACTACCAGTATTAACAACAACAACAACACTACCAGTATTAACAACAACAACAACACTACCAGTATTAACAACACCAACAACACTACCAGTATTAACAACAACAACAACACTACCAGTATTAACAACAACAACAACACTACCAGTATTAACAACAACAACAACACTACCAGTATTAACAACAACAACACTACCAGTATAACAACACAACACTACCAGTATTAACAACACAACAACACTACCAGTATTAACAACAACAACAACACTACCAGTATTAACAACAACAACAACATACCAGTATTAACAACTACAACAACACTACCAGTATTAACAACAACAACAACACTACCAGTATTAACAACAACAACAACACTACCAGTATTAACAACAACAACAACACTACCAGTATTAACAACAACAACAACACTACCAGTATTAACAACAACAACAACACTACCAGTATTAACAACAACAACAACACTACCAGTATTAACAACAACAACAACACTACCAGTATTAACAACAACAACAACACTACCAGTATTAACAACAACAACAACAACACTACCAGTATTAACAACAACAACAACACTACCAGTATTAACAACAACAACAACACTACCAGTATTAACAACAACAACAACACTACCAGTATTAACAACAACAACAACACTACCAGTATTAACAACAACAACAACACTACCAGTATTAACAACAACAACAACACTACCAGTATTAACAACAACAACAACACTACCAGTATTAACAACAACAACAACACTACCAGTATTAACAACAACAACAACACTACCAGTATTAACAACAACAACAACACTACCAGTATTAACAACAACAACAACACTACCAGTATTAACAACAACAACAACACTACCAGTATTAACAACAACAACAACACTACCAGTATTAACAACAACAACAACACTACCAGTATTAACAACAACAACACTACCAGTATTAACAACAACAACAACACTACCAGTATTAACAACAACAACAACACTACCAGTATTAACAACAACAACAACACTACCAGTATTAACAACAACAACAACACTACCAGTATTAACAACAACAACAACACTACCAGTATTAACAACAACAACAACACTACCAGTATTAACAACAACAACAACACTACCAGTATTAACAACAACAACAACACTACCAGTATTAACAACAACAACAACACTACCAGTATTAACAACAACAACAACACTACCAGTATTAACAACACAACAACACTACCAGTATTAACAACAACAACAACACTACCAGTATTAACAACAACAACAACACTACCAGTATTAACAACAACAACAACACTACCAGTATTAACAACAACAACAACACTACCAGTATTAACAACAACAACAACACTACCAGTATTAACAACAACAACAACACTACCAGTATTAACAACAACAACAACACTACCAGTATTAACAACAACAACAACACTACCAGTATTAACAACAACAACAACACTACCAGTATTAACAACAACAACAACACTACCAGTATTAACAACAACAACAACACTACCAGTATTAACAACAACAACACTACCAGTATTAACAACAACAACAACACTACCAGTATTAACAACAACAACAACACTACCAGTATTAACAACAACAACAACACTACCAGTATTAACAACAACAACAACACTACCAGTATTAACAACAACAACAACACTACCAGTATTAACAACAACAACAACACTACCAGTATTAACAACACCAACAACACTACCAGTATTAACAACAACAACAACACTACCAGTATTAACAACAACAACAACACTACCAGTATTAACAACAACAACAACACTACCAGTATTAACAACAACAACAACACTACCAGTATTAACAACAACAACAACACTACCAGTATTAACAACAACAACAACACTACCAGTATTAACAACAACAACAACACTACCAGTATTAACAACAACAACAACACTACCAGTATTAACAACAACAACAACACTACCAGTATTAACAACAACAACAACACTACCAGTATTAACAACAACAACAACACTACCAGTATTAACAACAACAACAACACTACCAGTATTAACAACAACAACAACACTACCAGTATTAACAACAACAACACTACCAGTATTAACAACAACAACAACACTACCAGTATTAACAACAACAACACTACCAGTATTAACAACAACAACAACACTACCAGTATTAACAACAACAACAACACTACCAGTATTAACAACAACAACAACACTACCAGTATTAACAACAACAACAACACTACCAGTATTAACAACAACACTACCAGTATTAACAACAACAACAACACTACCAGTATTAACAACAACAACACTACCAGTATTAACAACAACAACAACACTACCAGTATTAACAACACAACAACACTACCAGTATTAACAACAACAACAACAACACTACCAGTATTAACAACAACAACAACACTACCAGTATTAACAACTACAACACAACACTACCAGTATTAACAACAACAACAACACTACCAGTATTAACAACAACAACAACACTACCAGTATTAACAACACCAACAACACTACCAGTATTAACAACAACAACAACACTACCAGTATTAACAACAACAACAACACTACCAGTATTAACAACAACAACAACACTACCAGTATTAACAACAACAACAACACTACCAGTATTAACAACAACAACAACACTACCAGTATTAACAACAACAACAACACTACCAGTATTAACAACAACAACAACACTACCAGTATTAACAACAACAACAACACTACCAGTATTAACAACAACACAACAACACTACCAGTATTAACAACAACAACAACACTACCAGTATTAACAACAACAACAACACTACCAGTATTAACAACTACAACAACACTACTAGTATTAACAACAACACTACCAGTATTAACAACAACAACAACACTACCAGTATTAACAACAACAACAACACTACCAGTATTAACAACAACAACAACACTACCAGTATTAACAACAACAACAACACTACCAGTATTAACAACAACAACAACACTACCAGTATTAACAACAACAACACTACCAGTATTAACAACAACACTACCAGTATTAACAACAACAACAACACTACCAGTATTAACAACAACAACACTACCAGTATTAACAACTACAACAACACTACCAGTATTAACAACAACAACAACACTACCAGTATTAACAACAACACTACCAGTATTAACAACAACAACAACACTACCAGTATTAACAACAACAACAACACTACCAGTATTACCAACAACAACAACACTACCAGTATTAACAACAACAACAACACTACCAGTATTAACAACAACAACAACACTACCAGTATTAACAACAACAACAACACTACCAGTATTAACAACAACAACAACACTACCAGTATTAACAACAACAACAACACTACCAGTATTAACAACAACAACACTACCAGTATTAACAACTACAACAACACTACCAGTATTAACAACAACAATTTCCGCACTTCATATAAACACTCTTGTTGAATTTACATACATTGTGTCTGGTCTCTCTCTCTCTCTCTCTCTCTCTCTCTCTCTCTCTCTCTCTCTCGGTCCTCTTGCTCTCCCTATTCTCTCACTCTCCTCCCACTCTCCCTGCCCTCTCTCTTTCCTCCCCCCCCCCTTTCCCTCTCCCCTCCCACTCTTCCCATTTCTCTCTTCCCCCTTATCCCCACCTCCCTTGTCCTCCTCCTCTCCCTTCACCCTCACCATCTCCTCCTTCGCTCTCCTGCCTGCCTTTATTCTCCCTCTTCCCCTGCCTTCCCCTGCCCTTCCTCGCCATCCCTCACCCTCTCTCCCCTTCACTCTCCCTTCCCCCCTCCCTTCCCCCCTTCTTCTTCGTCATCATTATCTCAGCTTAACCTTTTTTCAGGCATTGTTGTCAGGTCAGAAATAGACCAGGGTGTGGTGGGGGTGGTGTGGGGTGTGGGGGGGGGGGGTGGGGGGTGGGTGTGGGTGTGGTGGGGGGTGTCTGGTGGGGGGGTGTGGGTGCCTGACTGATAAACATTATTAATTTTAAAGTAAAGATGAAACAACACACCACGACCCTGAGTGACACGGAGGCCAGGTGTCAGTCACGGAGGCCAGGTGTCAGTCACGGAGGCCAGGTGTCGGTCACGGAGGCCAGGTGTCGGTCACGGTAGACGACAGATACCTTAACTGATAGATGAAGTAGATGGATAGATCGTAGACACGGGGCTGTGTATAATCGTTGGTTTGTAATGTAATCGTAATTCAACATCTTCGAGAACCTGTAATCATATTGTAATCATAGTCTAGCTTCTATAGTTTGTAATTGTAATTCACTTTAAAAATCGTATTAATATCTGATTACAGTATAATTACAAGTGAATCACATAATATTCGATTTTCTTTAGGATTGCAGTACAAGTCAATGGACATTTAAATTTTTCCCGTTACTTTGAATAGTGTGTATTGTCAACATGACGCTATGTGACTGTAATGTAATCTGTAACCATGTAATGTGGCAATACTGACCCTGTGGCCAGTTAGGTCAGGTCAGGTCAGGTCACGTTAGGTTCAGATTCGTTCAATTAAATAAAACCTATGTGTCAGTAGATTCATTTGTCTTTCCTTGTGAACAATTAGATTCCTATATTTTTCATTTTAATATATTTAGTTTGGGTCAGGTCAGATCAAGTCAGACCAGGTTAGTAAAGTTAAGTAAGGTTAGGTTAGGTTAGGTCAGGTTACGATACGATAAGTTCTTTTTAAATTCAGTGTTATGAAACAATGTGTGAGTAGGAGACGGCTGCTGTGTGTATTAATGAATGTTCTGACTTCGACTATTTATAAAAAAAAAAATTAAAGAAAAATACTCGTAGAAAAGGTATCGTGTGTGAGTGATGCAGTGTGGGGGAGTGAAGTCTAACCTTTACATCAACAGAGGGTCTGATGCAAAGGTCTTCTATACGCAAGCAATTGTGTGTGTGTGTGTGTTACTCAAGCTGCCGGATCCCGTGTTCTCACTTAACCTGACCTAACCCGCTGCTGTGATATCCCGGGTGAAGTGTTCTCCCTTGGGGGTCACTCAGGCTGTGTCAGAGTTTATGGAGCTCGCCATGACCACCTCCATGTAGCCTGTGGTGTTCCCCTAAGGTGCTGCTCTGTCACCCACGCTCTTTGTGATTTTTTTTTATTTGTGTGTATGTATGGTGAACTGTATACCTGTGTTGTGTGTGTGTATGGTGAACTATATACCTGTGTTGTGTGTGTGTATGGTGAACTGTATACCTGTGTTGTGTGTGTGTGTATGGTGAAGTATATACCTGTGTTGTGTGTGTGTATGGTGAACTGTATACCTGTGTTGTGTGTATGTATGGTGAACTGTATACCTGTGTTGTGTGTATGTATGGTGAACTGTATACCTGTGTTGTGTGTGTGTGTATGGTGAACTGTATACCTGTGTTGTGTGTATGTATGGTGAACTGTATACCTGTGTTGTGTGTGTGTGTATGGTGAACTGTATACCTGTGTTGTGTGTATGTATGGTGAACTGTATACCTGTGTTGTGTGTGTGTGTATGGTGAACTGTATACCTGTGTTGTGAGTATGTATGGTGAACTGTATACCTGTGTTGTATATGTCTGTGCTCAATTGTATTCATGTATTGTGTATATTGAATATATGTATGCTGTGTACCTATGTCTTATAAATTGTCACACCCAATGAGAGAGAGAGAGAGAGAGAGAGAGAGAGAGAGAGAGAGAGAGAGAGAGAGAGAGAGAGAGAGACGACCTCCCACGCTCAGAAATATTAGTGTAATGTCAACTGAGGCCAGACAGAGACTAGTCCCCCAGAACACGAGCATGGCGGCCCCGTGTTATTACTAATTCACCGCCGCCCACACCTCTCGCCTTTATCACACAGGTAGAGTAAGATACTGTAGGTCATCACCGCGTGCATGGTCCACCTGAGTGATGGTAGTTGGATCACGTGAACATTAGGCACTCTAGTTTATTTCACATGGATATAAAGCGTCTTGGTAGATTTCACCTAAAGATTAACCACCTTAATATTTTTGATAACCTAACTTAACCTAACCTAACCTAACCTAACTTAACCTAACCTAACCTAACCTAACTTAACCTAACCTAACTTAACCTAACCTAACCTAACTTAACCTAACCTAACCACCTTAACATTATTGGTAATGTTACCTAACATAAGAACATAAGAATGGAGGAAACTGCAGCGGGCCTATTGGCCCATACTGGGCAGTCCCATTTACACCCAACCCCTATTGCTCATATGAGCATCCAACCTATGTTTGAAGCAATTCAGCGTATTCGAGTTAATGATGATGTTTGGTAACTTGTTCCACTCGTCCACTACTCTATTTCCAAACCAGTGTTTACCTATTTCACGCCTAAATCTAAATTTGTCTAATTTAAAACCATTGTTACGAGTTCGCTCCTGGTTGGATAGTTTGAGTACCTTTGTAATGTCCCCTTTGTTTAGCCCTGACTTCCACTTATACACCTCTATCAGGTCGCCCCTCACTCTACGTCTCTCGAGGGAGTGCAAATTAAGATGCTTTAACCTGTCTCTGTACTCAAGGTTCCTAATACCCTAACCTAACCTAACATAACATAACATAACTTAACCTAACCTAACCTAACCTAACCTAATATAACCTAAGCCACCTACATAACATTAGGATGTTGAATTAAATTATTAAGTAAAATAAACTGGGGTGTCTAATCTTCATATGATCCGATAAGGCGTTCTTGAAATTCCGACTTTATTTATACTCTTATATATTGTGGGGAACCCGATTACCATTTATATAATTAGTTATATTAATGTTAATGAATTTATATGTTAAATTTTCATAGAGGAAATATAATGATTTTGTTGTTAACGGAATAAGTAACATTAATCAAGGAGATTAATGGAGGGAAGTGAGACTAATCAAGGAAGACAAAGCAACTGACGAGGAAGTGCGAGCGTAAACAGACTCCTGGCTCCCGGATCAGGTGAATTTGGTGGAGATTACACTTGGCGGTGCTAATTTTGGTGGATAATTAATTTAACAAAAAGGATAATGAATTTGGTGGTAACTGAAATTTGGAGGAAGGTAAATTTGGTGAAGATAAGTAACTTTGGCAGATGAATAAAGGAAGTGGAAGGTGAATTTGGCGTTTGTTAAATTTTGCTGAAGTTAGAGAGGTGTTTCATTACACAAAAAGGTTAATTTAAAGTAAGGGTAAATTTTGTAGGTTGTTAAATTTGGCTACTTATGAATTTGTTAACTGTTAAATTTTATCAGATGACAAATTTAACAACAAAAAGATTAGGTTAGGTTAAGTTAGGTTAGATTAGGTTAAGTTAGGTTGGCGTTAAGGTGGTTAATATCAGGTGAGATAAGACTGGGGTGCTTAATTTACAGGTGATAAAAATGACTCGGATATTAAATTTAAATTAGTTACAACAAAAACATTATTAGTGTAATATTTGGCTCAGATCATCTCTATAAAACGTTTGTTGCTGAGGAACGTTTGTGTCGTGTTGCTGAGGAACGTTTGTGTCGTGTTGCTGAGGAACGTTTGTGTCGTGTTGCTGAGGAACGTTTGTGTCATGTCGCTCAGGAACGTTTGTGTCATGTCGCTCAGGAACGTTTGTGTCATGTCGCTGAGGAACGTTTGTGTCGTGTTGCTGAGGAACGTTTGTGTCGTGTTGCTGAGGAACGTTTGTGTCGTGTTGCTGAGGAACGTTTGTGTCATGTCGCTGAGGAACGTTTGTGTCATGTCGCTGAGGAACGTTTGTGTCGTGTTGCTGAGGAACGTTTGTGTCGTGTTGCTGAGGAACGTTTGTGTCATGTCGCTCAGGAACGTTTGTGTCGTGTTGCTGAGTAACGTTTGTGTCATGTCGCTGAGGAACGTTTGTGTCATGTCGCTCAGGAACGTTTGTGTCGTGTTGCTGAGGAACGTTTGTGTCGTGTTGCTGAGGAACGTTTGTGTCGTGTTGCTGAGGAACGTTTGTGTCATGTCGCTCAGGAACGTTTGTGTCGTGTTGCTGAGGAACGTTTGTGTCATGTCGCTGAGGAACGTTTGTGTCATGTCGCTCAGGAACGTTTGTGTCGTGTTGCTGAGGAACGTTTGTGTCGTGTTGCTGAGGAACGTTTGTGTCGTGTTGCTGAGGAACGTTTGTCTGTGTGTCTGTATCATAACAAATTCAACACAACATTCACAGTCGTTCACCAGACCAGGCTAGACTATGTCACCCCCAACAGTCACCAGTTAATAGACCAGGCTAGACTGTGTCACCCCCCAACAGTCACCAGTTAATAGACCAGGCTAGACTGTGTCACCCCCCAACAGTCACCAGTTAATAGACCAGACTAGACTGTGTCACCCTGGAGCAACAAGTTAATAGACTCGTTAATTGACTCGACTCTTTCATGTTCTTATATTAGTATCATTTTTTCTTTCTCTCATTCTTGTGTCGTGGAATTAGAGAGACCAATAGAGAGAGAAAAATAATTCTTTACCGGGCCAATTTTCTTTTTCTTATTCTTCTTTGTGCTCTTCTCCCCCCTCCTCCTTCTCCCCCTCCTCCTTCTCCCCCTTCTCCTTCTCCCCCTCCCCCTCCTTCTCCTTTCATTCTCCTCCATCTTCTTTCTCTCTTGTTTTTCTTCTTCTCGGGAATGATTGAACGATTCACTCCGGGTAATTGAATTCAGTGATTTACACGGAAATAACAATAGTTTTGTCTTTTAACTTGGACATTATATTTTGTACCCCTATTCCCCTTCCTTTTTGTCATCCTCTTCCCCTTCCTCTTTATCATCCTCTTCCCCTTCCTCTTATCATCCTCTTCCCCTTCCTCTTTGTCATCCTCTTCCCCTTCCTCTTCGTCATCCTCCTCCCCTTCCTCTTTGTCATCCTCTTCCCCTTCCTCTTTGTCATCCTCCTCCCCTTCCTCTTCGTCATCCTCTTCCCCTTCCTCTTTGTCATCCTCTTCCCCTTCGTCATCCTCTTCCCCTTCCTCTTTGTCATCCTCTTCCCCTTCCTCTTTATCATCCTCTTCTTTGTCCTCCTTCTCTTCGTCATCCTCCTCCTCCTATTCCTCTTTTTCCTCCTCCTCCTTCGGTGTCGTTAGCGTCATCGGTAGGTAATCATCTACACCATCACTACATCCTCTCCATCAGTACACCATCACTATAATCTCACCATCAGTACACCATCACAGTACCACTACAATCTCACCATCACTACATCACTATAATCTCACCATCACTACACCACCACTACAAACACCACTACAACCACCAATAAAACACCACACCACTATCACAGCACCATCACAATACTACCACTACAGCAGTACCACAACAGCACAAAGTACAACACATCACCTCTACAGCACCACCACCACACAACACCACTACAGCACCTCTACAGCACCCCAACAGCACCATACAACACCACTACAGCACCTCTACAGCACTACTACAGAACCTCTACAGCACCTCTACACCATTACCACCACCACACAACACCACTACAGCACCTCTACAGCACCATACAACACCACTACAGCACCATACAACACCACTACAGCACCTCTACAGCACCTCTACACCACCACCACCACCACCACACAACACCACTACAGCACCTCTCCAGCACCTCTACACCACCACCACCACCACCACACAACACCACTACAGCACCTCTACAGCACCTCTACACCACCACCACCACAACCACCACCACACAACACCACTACAGCACCTCTACAGCACCATACAACAACACTACAGCACCTCTACAGCACCTCTACACCACCACCACCACAACCACCACCACACAACACCACTACAGCACCTCTACAGCACCATACAACACCACTACAGCACCTCTACAGCACCTCTACACCACCACCACCACACAACACCACTACAGCACCTCTCCAGCACCATACAACACCACTACAGCACCTCTACACCACCACCACCATACAACACCACTACAGCACCTCTACAGCACCATACAACACCACTGCAGCACCTCTACAGCACCTCTACACCACCACCACCACCACACAACACCACTACAGCACCTCTCCAGCACCTCTACACCACCACCACCACCACCACACAACACCACTACAGCACCTCTACAGCACCTCTACACCACCACCACCACAACCACCACCACACAACACCACTACAGCACCTCTACAGCACCATACAACACCACTACAGCACCTCTACAGCACCTCTACACCACCACCACCACAACCACCACCACACAACACCACTACAGCACCTCTACAGCACCATACAACACCACTACAGCACCTCTACAGCACCTCTACACCACCACCACCACCACACAACACCACTACAGCACCTCTACACCACCACCACCACCACCACCACACAACACCTCTACAGCACCTCTACACCACCACCAACACCACTACAGCACCTCTACAGCACCATACAACACCACTACAGCACCTCTACAGCACCTCTACACCATCACCACCATACAAGACCACTACAGCACCTCTACAGCACCTCTACACCACCACCACACAACACCACCTCTACAGCACCTCTACAGCACCACCACCACACAACACCACTACAGCACCTCTACAGCACCACCACCACCACCACCACCACCACTACAACACCTCTACAGCACCAATGCACCACAGCACCCACAAGAATTCTCTCCCGCCATTAATTAGTTAAATGACACTAGCGGCAGTCACTTGTGGTAACGAACGAGTCATTTTTCTTCCCCATCACCCTCTCTACCTCCCCATCACCCTCTCTACTTCCCCATCACCCTCTCTACCTCCCCATCACCCTCTCTACCTCCCCATCACCCTCTCTACTTCCCCATCACCCTCTCTACCGCCCCATCACCCCCTCTCTGCCTCCCCATCATCCTCTCTCTGCCTCCCCATCACCCTCTCTACCTCCCCATCACCCTCTCTACCTCCCCATCACCCTCTCTCTACCTCCCCATCACCCTCTCTCTACCTCCCCATCACCCTCTCTACCTCCCCATCACCCCCTCTCTACCTCCCCATCACCCTCTCTCTACCTCCCCATCACCCTCTCTACCTCCCCATTACCCTCTCTACCTCCCCATCACCCTCTCTACCTCCCCATCACCCTCTCTACCTCCCCATCACCCTCTCTACCTCCCCATCACCCTCTCTCTACCTCCCCATCACCCTCTCTACCTCCCCATTACCCTCTCTACCTCCCCATCACCCTCTCTACCTCCCCATCACCCTCTCTACCTCCCCATCACCCTCTCTCTACCTCCCCATCACCCTCTCTACCTCCCCATCACCCTCTCTACCTCCCCATCACCCTCTCTACCTCCCCATTACCCTCTCTACCTCCCCATCACCCTCTCTACCTCCCCATCACCCTCTCTACCTCCCCATCACCCTCTCTACCTCCCCATCACCCTCTCTACCTCCCCATCACCCTCTCTCTACCTCCCCATCACCCTCTCTCTACCTCCCCATCACCCTCTCTCTACCTCCCCATCACCCTCTCTACCTCCCCATCACCCTCTCTACCTCCCCATCACCCTCTCTCTACCTCCCCATCACCTTCTCTACCTCCCCATTACCCTCTCTACCTCCCATCACCCCTCTCTACCTCCCCATCACCCTCTCTCTACCTCCCCATCACCCTCTCTCTACCTCCCCATCACCCTCTCTACCTCCCCATCACCCTCTCTCTACCTCCCCATCACCCCCTCTCTACCTCCCCATCACCCTCTTTACCTCCCCATCACCCTCTCTACCTCCCCATCAGCCTCTCTACCTCCCCATCACCCTCTCTACCTCCCCATCACCCTCTCTACCTCCCCATCACCCTCTCTACCTCCCCATCACCCTCTTTACCTCCCCATCACCCTCTCTACCTCCCCATCACCCTCTCTCTACCTCCCCATCACCCTCTCTACCTCCCATCACCCTCTCTACCTCCCCATCACCTCTCTCTACCTCCCCATTACCCTCTCTACCTCCCCATCACCCTCTCTCTACCTCCCCATCACCCCCTCTCTACCTCGCCATCACCCTCTCTTACCTCCCCATCACCCTCTCTACCTCCCCATCACCCTCTCTCTACCTCCCCATCACCCTCTCTCTACCTCCCCATCACCTTCTCTCTACCTCCCCATCACCCTCTCTACCTCCCCATCACCCTCTCTCTACCTCCCCATCACCCTCTCTCTACCTCCCCATCACCCCCTCTCTACCTCCCCATCACCCTCTCTACCTCCCCATCACCCTCTCTACCTCCCCATCACCCTCTCTACCTCCCCATCACCCTCTCTCTACCTCCCCATCACCCTCTCTCTACCTCCCCATCACCCTCTCTACCTCCCCATCACCCTCTCTCTACCTCCCCATCACCCTCTCTACCTCCCCATCACCCTCTCTACCTCCCCATTACCCTCTCTACCTCCCCATCACCTTCTCTCTACCTCCCCATCACCCTCTCTACCTCCCCATTACCTTCTCTCTACCTCCCCATCACCCTCTCTACCTCCCCATCACCTTCTCTACCTCCCCATCACCCCCTCTCTACCTCCCCATCACCCTCTCTACCTCCCCATCACCCTCTCTACCTCCCCATCACCCTCTCTCTACCTCCCCATCACCCTCTCTACCTCCCCATCACCCTCTCTCTACCTACCCATCACCCTCTCTCTACCTCCCCATCACCCTCTCTACCTCCCCATCACCCTCTCTACCTCCCCATCACCCTCTCTCTACCTACCCATCACCCTCTCTACCTCCCCAACAACCCATAGATAGACAGACAGACATACCAAAGACAGACAGACAGACAGACATACATACCAAAGACAGAGAGACAGACAGACAGACAGATAGACACACAAACGGACAGATAGATAGATACAAACAGACAGACAGACAGACACAGACATATCAAATACAGACAGACAGACAGACAGTAGTGGCAAGTTTGGGTCACTATCATTGTCACAAACTTTGTAAACTTAACCGGATAAAAAGACAGACATACAGACCGAATCAGACATACAGACCGAATCAGACATACAGACCGAATCAGACATACAGACCGAATCTCTCATACAGACCGAATCAGACATACAGACCGAATCTCTCATACAGACCGAATCAGACATACAGACCGAATCAGACATACAGACCGAATCAGACATACAGACCGAATCTCTCATACAGACCGAATCAGACATACAGACCGAATCTCTCATACAGACCGAATCTCTCACACAGACCGAATCTCTCATACAGACCGAATCAGACATACAGACCGAATCTCTCATACAGACCAAATCTCTCATACAGACTGAATCTCTCATACAGACCGAATCAGACATACAGACCGAATCTCTCATACAGACCAAATCTCTCATACAGACCGAATCTCTCATACAGACCGAATCAGACATACAGACCAAATCTCTCATACAGACCGAATCTCTCATACAGACCGAATCTCTCATACAGACCGAATCTCTCATACAGACCGAATCAGACATACAAACCGAATCTCTCATACAGACCAAATCTCTCATACAGACCAAATCTCTCATACAGACCGAATCAGACATACAGACCAAATCTCTCATACAAACCGAATCTCTAACCTTCAAAATGACCGGACAAAAAAAAAAAAAAAACATTGTTTCTCTGGGGAGTGTGAGAGAGAGAGAGAGAGAGAGAGAGAGAGAGAGAGAGAGAGAGAGAGAGAGTGCGTGTGTAATTGAGTAGATCTTGTGCTGTGAGAGAATGTGTATGTGAGAGCCGCTCCCACACACACACACCTCCAGCCATCGTAATGTTTTTAACAACACGCTGTACAAAGCCTAAAATTGCAACGGTGAGGCTCTTGACATGAACGTAATTAGAGGCTGTGCAACGCGTGCAATATTACAGGTAATTTGATCATGCAAGTGCAGTAGGAGATCATAGTGGTTTATTAGGTTGTTTCTGAACTTAATTATATCTTTGTGTCGTAAATGGTGCGGGGTTATTATTATTATTATTATTATTATTATTATTATTATTATTATTATTGTTGTTGTTGTTGTTGTTGTTGTTGTGTCTTTCTTTCGGGGTGTGGGGAAAGTGCCTGAGGAGGGTAGGTGCCGGAGGGAAGTGTCGGAGGAAGGGGTGTAAGTAGTTCCTGTCCTCTTTTCCTCCTTAGTTTTACTCTTCTTTCTTTCTTCTCTTTCCACTTCTTTCTTCTTTCTGTTTCTTTTTACTCCTCTCCTCATTCTCCCCTTCTCTCTCTTTTCCTCCCTCTTGGTCACTCCTTCACCCTCTTTTATTTTCCTTTACCTTCCTTTCATTCTGTCTCCACACCTTTATCGTATCTCCCTTTTTCTTCCCTCCCTCTCTTCCCCCCTCCTTCTCCCTCTCCTTTCCCCTCTTCCCTCCCTCCCTCCCCTTCCTCTCCCTCTTCCCCCTCCTTCTCCCTCTTCCCTTCCTCCTCTTCCCCTCCCCTTCCTTCACCCTCCTCTTCTGTTCTTGTTCTTCTAGACGATAATTTTTTCATTACTAATTTTTCCTCAGATTTAATTACTTTTACTCATTTACTCACTTACTCGTTTATTCATTAATGAACTTATTCACTCGTTTACTCGTTTGCTCACTCACTCGTTTGCTCACTCACTCGTTTACTCGTTTGCTCACTCACTCGTTTACTCATTTGCTTACTCACTCGTTTACTCGTTTGCTCAGTCACTCTCGTTTACTCGTTTGCTCACTCACTCGTTTACTCATTTGCTCATTCACTCGTTTCTTCACTCATTCACTCTCGTTTGCTGTTTGACTCAGCCGCCCACACGGTTTTGATGTATTGTGCGCTATGACGTCATCTCTCTCTCTCTCTCTCTCTCTCTCTCTGTGTCTGGGGTCAAGGAATATACAATAACATTAACATGACTCCTTACCTCTTGCTTCACCTCTTGCTTCACCTCTTGCTTCACCTCCTGTCTCATCTCTTGCCTCACTTTTTGTCTCATCCCCTTCCCTACTTCTTGCCTCACCACCTCCTCCCTCACCACCTCCTCCCTCAACTCCCTCACTGTTTTTTTTAGCTTGTATTAACTATAAGACAGACGAAGTTGCTGAGGCGTTCGTGTGGGAGGGGAGGTCAGAGGTCAAGGTAATAGGTGTTAGTGTGGGAGGAGAGGTCAGAGGTCAAGGTAATAGGTGTTAGTGTGGGAGGAGAGGTCAGAGGTCAAGATAATAGGTGTTAGTTTGGGAGGAGAGGTCAGAGGTCTAGATAATAGGTGTTAGTGTGGGAAGAGAGGTCAGAGGTCAAGATAATAGGTGTTAGTTTGGGAGGAGAGGTCAGAGGTCAAGGTAATAGTTGTTAGTGTGGGAGGAGAGGTCAGAGGTCAAGGTAACAGGTGCTAGTGTGAGAGGACAGGTCAGAGGTCAAGGTAATAGCTGTTAGTGTGGGAGGAGAGGTCAGAGGTCTAGATAATAGGTGTTAGTGTGGGAGGACAGGTCAGAAGTCAAGATAATTAGTGCTAGTGTTGGGAGGAGAGGTCAGAGGTCAAGATAATAGTAGTTAGTGTTGGAGGAGAGGTCAGAGGTCAACATACAGAACAACTGGTATAGGAAAAAGTTTAGATACTCTTGACTGGTTTATTAAAGGGAATGATATGAATAATTATTAACACATACTGTATCTTTTTCACTCACTACCACCACACTAGAGTACTGATCTTCACACTACCACCACACTAGAGTACTGATCTTCACACTACCACCACACTAGAGTACTGATCTTCACACTACCACCACACTAGAGTACTGATCTTCACTCTACCACCACACTAGAGTACTGATCTTCACTCTACCACCACACTAGAGTACTGATCTTCACTCTACCACCACACTAGAGTACTGATCTTCACACTACCACCACACTAGAGTACTGATCTTCACTCTACCACCACACTAGAGTACTGATCTTCACACTACCACCACACTAGAGTACTGATCTTCACTCTACCACCACACTAGAGTACTGATCTTCACTCTACCACCACACTAGAGTACTGATCTTCACTCTACCACCACACTAGAGTACTGATCTTCACTCTACCACTACACTAGAGTACTGATCTTCACTCTACCACCACACTAGAGTACTGATCTTCACTCTACCACCACACTAGAGTACTGATCTTCACTCTACCACTACACTAGAGTACTGATCATCACTCTACCACCACACTAGAGTACTGATCTTCACTCTACCACCACACTAGAGTACTGATCTTCACTCTACCACCACACTAGAGTACTGATCTTCACTCTACCACTACACTAGAGTACTGATCATCACTCTACCACCACACTAGAGTACTGATCTTCACTCTACCACCACACTAGAGTACTGATCTTCACTCTACCACTACACTAGAGTACTGATCTTCACACTACCACCACACTAGAGTACTGATCTTCACTCTACCACTACACTAGAGTACTGATCTTCACACTACCACTACACTAGAGTACTGATCTTCACACTACCACTACACTAGAGTACTGATCTTCACTCTACCACCACACTAGAGTACTGATCTTCACACTACCACCACACTAGAGTACTGATCTTCACTCTACCACTACACTAGAGTACTGATCTTCACACTACCACCACACTAGAGTACTGATCTTCACTCTACCACCACACTAGAGTACTGATCTTCACACTACCACCACACTAGAGTACTGATCTTCACACTACCACCACACTAGAGTACTGATCTTCACTCTACCACCACACTAGAGTACTGATCTTCACTCTACCACCACACTAGAGTACTGATCTTCACACTACCACTACACTAGAGTACTGATCTTCACTCTACCACTACACTAGAGTACTGATCTTCACACTACCACTACACTAGAGTACTGATCTTCACACTACCACCACACTAGAGTACTGATCTTAACTCTACCATCACACTAGAGTACTGATCTTCACTCTACCACCACACTAGAGTACTGATCTTCACTCTACCACCACACTAGAGTACTGATCTTCACACTACCACCACACTAGAGTACTGATCTTCACTCTACCACCACACTAGAGTACTGATCTTCACTCTACCACTACACTAGAGTACTGATCTTCACACTACCACCACACTAGAGTACTGATCTTCACACTACCACCACACTAGAGTACTGATCTTCACACTACCACCACACTAGAGTACTGATCTTCACTCTACCACTACACTAGAGTACTGATCTTCACTCTACCACCACACTAGAGTACTGATCTTCACACTACCACCACACTAGAGTACTGATCTTCACTCTACCACTACACTAGAGTACTGATCTTCACTCTACCACCACACTAGAGTACTGATCTTCACTCTACCACCACACTAGAGTACTGATCTTCACTCTACCACCACACTAGAGTACTGATCTTCACTGCCACTACACTAGAGTACTGATCTTCACTCTACCACTACACTAGAGTACTGATATTCACACTACCACCACACTAGAGTACTGATCTTCACTCTACCACTACACTAGAGTACTGATCTTCACTCTACCACTACACTAGAGTACTGATCTTCACTCTACCACTACACTAGAGTACTGATCTTCACTCTACCACCACACTAGAGTACTGATATTCACTCTACCACTACACTAGAGTACTGATCTTCACACTACCACCACACTAGAGTACTGATCTTCACTCTACCACTACACTAGAGTACTGATATTCACACTACCACTACACTAGAGTACTGATATTCACACTACCACTACACTAGAGTACTGATATTCACACTGCCACTACACTAGAGTACTGATCTTCACACTGCCACTACACTAGAGTACTGATCTTCACACTACCACCACACTAGAGTACTGATATTCACACTACCACTACACTAGAGTACTGATATTCACACTACCACTACACTAGAGTACTGATATTCACACTGCCACTACACTAGAGTACTGATCTTCACACTGCCACTACACTAGAGTACTGATCTTCACACTACCACCACACTAGAGTACTGATATTCACTGCCACTACACTATATTTATTTTTAAGGTTATTTTATTAATGTTAAAAATATTGTTTAAATTTGATAATAATTTGTGTTGTATAAAATTATTTGATATAAATTTGTCGTATAAAAATGTTTGTTATTCATTTATTATTTTATGATTTATTTATTTTTTTATTTTTGTTTTTTAAATTACTGAACCAAAAATTATTGATCAGTAGTTATAGTGAAGCAAGTTTACACTGTCTCATTAATACTCCGTTATCATTGTCACCAGTATTGTACAGTTACCTGCTATGACGTTAAGCCTAGACCGGGAAGGAATTTATTTTGTTTTAATATTTTTTTTACTAAAACTACATTACAAAACACCAACTTTTCTTTTTTGTTTTGTTTATATCCATTTTATGAAAACTGTCAAGAGTGACATGGTAAAAAGTGCTTTTGGAGATGACCTTTTGTGAGTAAAGGTCAGGATGCAAGTATGATGAGGCTGTCAACTGCTGCTGTGTTAATCCACTGTACTGTTGCTGTGTATTAATCCACTGTACTGCTGCTGTGTATTAATCCACTGTACTGCTGCTGTGTATTAATCCACTGTACTGCTGCTGTGTATTAATCCTCTGTACTGCTGCTGTGTATTAATCCACTGTACTGCTGCTGTGTATTAATCCACTGTACTGCTGCTGTGTATTAATCCACTGTACTGCTGCTGTGTATTGATCCACTGTACTGCTGCTGTGTATTAATCCACTGTACTGCTGCTGTGTATTGATCTACTGTACTGCTGCTGTGTATTAATCCTCTGTACTGCTGCTGTGTATTAATCCTCTGTACTGCTGCTGTGTATTAATCTACTGTACTGCTGCTGTGTATTAATCTACTGTACTGCTGCTGTGTATTAATCCTCTGTACTGCTGCTGTGTATTAATCTACTGTACTGCTGCTGTGTATTAATCCTCTGTACTGCTGCTGTGTATTAATCCACTGTACTGCTGCTGTGTATTAATCCTCTGTACTGCTGCTGTGTATTAATCCTCTGTACTGCTGCTGTGTATTAATCCACTGTACTGCTGCTGTGTATTAATCCACTGTACTGCTGCTGTTCATTAATCCACTGTACTGCTGCTGTGTATTGATCTACTGTACTGCTGCTGTGTATTAATCCACTGTACTGCTGCTGTGTATTAATCCACTGTACTGCTGCTGTCTGCTGTGTAGTTATTAGTACTGCCGCTGTTATTTTTGTTGTTATTCCTGTCATAATTGATGGTGTTAAGGCTGTTATTGTTGTGATGTCATTGTTCTGTTGTTGTGATGTCATTGTTCTGTTGTTGTGATGTCATTGTTCTGTTGTTGTGATGTCATTGTTCTGTTGTTGTGATGTTATTGCTTCCCTTGTAATTATTGTTGTTATTAATGTCATTGTTGTTTTTGTTGTAATTGTTTTTGTTTTTGTTTTTGCTGTCATTATTGTTTTTGTTTTTTTTACTGATGCTGTTGAGGCAGGTGGTGGTGTTGATGGTGTTGGTGGTGATGGTGGTGGTGTTGCAATATTTACCCGGAAGTGAGACAAGCAATGCGAGTACAGTAGAAATGTTGCAGTTGTTGACATTATCTGTGAGGCAGAAAGAGTCGTCGTCATCGTCGTCATCATCGTCGTCAAGGCATCAACATTATAGTGTTGGTCCTCACATACGACAACAACACGTGTGTGTGGGGGCGGGAGGGGAGGGGGGGGGGGGGAGGGGAGGGGCGACAACACACCGAGGCGAGATCTTAATTTTAGATACAAGAAACAAGAGAAGTTTTAGTCTCTTCTGTGACATCAGGTGAGAGCTGGTTGATGTCTTCTGTCAGATGTTGCAAGGTGGCAGAGTTCAAATGAGTGAATTAATTGCATCAGGTTGGTTCTGGTATTTACTGTAGGTGTTCATTGCACAAGGTTATATGGTTATTGTTGTGATTCATTTATTGCAAGTTGCAGGGAGATAGTTGTGAGTGAGGGAGGTTATAATTAATTGTATAAAATTAGGTCTCGTCTGGTTAGTTAGTTGACTGCACGAATTGGGTGTTCTTCATTGTACAAACTTGCAAGACTAAGGTGAAGTTCATAGCAAAACAGTCGCTAGATGTTGGAGGGGGGAAGGTGCGGAGGTGTTGGAAGGAGGAAGGTTTGGAGGTGTTGGAGGGTGGAAGGTGTGGAGGTGTTGGAGGGTGGAAGGTTTGGAGGTGTTGGAGGGTGGAAGGTTTGGAGGTGTTGGAGGGAGGAAGGTTTGGAGGTGTTGGAGGGGGGAAGGTTTGGAGGTGTTGGAGGGAGGAAGGTTTGGAGGTGTTGGAGGGAGGAAGGTTTGGAGGTGTTGGAGGGTGGAAGGTGCGGAGGTGTTGGAGGGGGGAAGGTGTGGTGTTGGAGGTGGGGAAGGTGTGGTGTTGGAGGGGGGAAGGTGTGGAGGTGTTGGAGGGTGGAAGGTGTTGGAGGGAGGAAGGTTTGGAGGTGTTGGAGGGAGGAAGGTTTGGAGGTGTTGGAGGGAGGAAGGTGTGGAGGTGTTGGAGGGGGGAAGGTGTGGAGGTGTTGGAGGGAGGAAGGTTTGGAGGTGTTGGAGGGTGGAAGGTGTGGAGGTGTTGGAGGGTGGAAGGTGTGGAGGTGTTGGAGGGAGGAAGGTTTGGAGGTGTTGGAGGGAGGAAGGTTTGGAGGTGTTGGAGGGAGGAAGGTGTGGAGGTGTTGGAGGGTGGAAGGTTTGGAGGTGTTGGAGGGTGGAAGGTGTGGAGGTGTTGGAGGGTGGAAGGTGTGGAGGTGTTGGAGGGAGGAAGGTGTGGAGGTGTTGGAGGGAGGAAGGTGTGGAGGTGTTGGAGGGGGGAAGGTGTGGAGGCGTTGGAGGGAGGAAGGTGTGGAGGTGTTGGAGGGAGGAAGGTTTGGAGGCGTTAGAGAGGGAGATAAGCACGATAAACAAAAACAAACAAATAAAGCCTTCTTTTTCTTGTCGTGAGGAAGACACACACACACACACACACACACACACACACACACACACACACAAAATGTCAACAAACTCGTGAATCAAAAAAGTCAGAGCAATTGCTGTTGTATTGGTCGAGGTGTTGACATTTAGGGTCCAGGCATAGGAGGTGAATGGCTGACTACCTACGTCATCTGATCCCCGAGTGTGAATGATCTGTGTATGTTTTGTGAATGAGAGATGTTCGTTTGTTTTTTGAGAATGAGAGAGAGAGAGAGAGAGAGAGAGAGAGAGAGAGAGAGAGTTAATTACAGGGTCGCCCCGAGACAAAATATTTATTAATTAGCCGCGACACTAAGACCATTGTATGTAGTTCACCTGTCAGAGTCTGGGAGGGTGAGGAGGGGTGAAGGGGGAGGAGGGGGGGGGGGGAAGAGGAGGGGGGAGGGGGAGGAGGAAGAGGCTCTATGAAACAAACAGAGGTGAGAGATGCGTCACACAGTACAGGGGTTGTGGTGAGGAGGGGGCAGTGATATTTTTTTTTTTTAATGCGGGGAGAATGAACGGGAGGCCTCAGTAAACGGGGAGACGAAGGTGGTGTGGAGGACAAGAGGAGAGGGAGGTGTTGTGTGATTTAGAAAGAGGAGGAAGAAAGAACAATAAAGGAGGAGGAGGAGGAGGAGGAGGAGGACTATAGGTCATTTTCATAATACAGGAAGATGCTTTCTAGACTAAGGGATAACTTCACCATAATGGGGGTCACCTCATGAACCCTGCACACACACACACACACACACACACACACCTCGTCATCCATCAACAGCTTACAACCAATGTGTTAAATGATACCCAACAAGTGTACGAGGCTAGGTTAGGTTAGGTTAGGTTAGGTTAGATTAGGTTAGGTTAAGTTAGGTTAGGCTAGGTTAGGTTAGGTTAGGTTAGGCGATGAGCAATAATAATATAGGATTTTGTATTGTGATGTTGATATTAATGTAAATGTTACAAAAAATAAATGACAAGTAGGTCGTCTTTTGATCGCTTTGTAGAAATTGCGGCCAAAAAACAACAAAAACTTGATATTTTAGTGATGTTTCAATGTATATTTTGTGTATATACTCAGACTCATTGAAAATTGTGGTATGTTTACTTTGTCACGTCACTCAAGGAAGGATAAAATATATACTGTACACAGATGTTTATTGAAACTGTATGTGTAGGTTTGTAGTAATAGACGTGAAAAGATTATGACTGGTATAAGTTGAGTGTCACGTGAGAGATGGAATATTGTAGGTCATTACTATTAGTGATCAGTTACGTCCTGCAGTGAGTGTTGCAAGTACAGTATATCTGTCCTATATACGGCTGGATGACGGATACAGTGTTCTTACTGCTCTACAAACATTGCAACAGTGTGTCTGCTATTTTATGAGTGTGAGGGTAGTTACGTGAGACCTTAGTGTTGAGCCAGGGCAGGTGTGAGGGTAGTTACGTGAGACTTAGTGTGAGCAGGGCGGTGTGAGGATAGTTACGTGAGACTTAGTGTTGAGCCAGGGCAGGTGTGAGGGTAGTTACGTGAGACCTTAGTGTTGAGCCAGGGCAGGTGTGAGGGTAGTACTGAGACTAGTGATGAGCCAGGGAGGTGTGAGGGTAGTTATGTGAGACCTTAGTGTTGAGCCAGGGCAGGTGTGAGGGTAGTTTGATCTTGACCGACCTTTAGAGGACTGCCGCTGTGTTAGGTGTTCACTTGCCGTCATCACAGAGACTCGCACCCTGATGCCTCGTGTCTCCCTTGACTCTCAGCATATTCTAAGACAAGTAATTAAGTAATACCAGTACGTTTGTGTCATCATCAATAATATGTGTGGATGTTATCATGTTTTTTTAACAACAAGAACTGTTTACCTGGTCACCACAACACCTGTCTGCCACACTACACAAGACCACTACAAACACACACACACCACACACACACACACACACACACACACACACACACACACACACACACACCTCTCTCTCTCTCTCTCTCTCTCTCTCTCTCTCTCTCTCTCTCTCTCTCTCTCTCTCTCTCTCTCTCTCTCTCTCTCTCTCTACCAGTCTTTGATGATTATATTTTAAAATGATGAGCGGTAAGGTAATTTACATGCATCAAATTTAATTCACAAATGTTTAACATAATACACTGTGAACAATTACTGTACGTTTTAAAAAATTTATAAAACATACACTCTCCCAGGGCCAACTTTGTGAGTCGTATTTTTCAACAACATAACACAATAAAACGCCTTTTTTACACACAGATAATTACTGTTACTGTGTGGGCTTACTATTTTCTGCACCAATTTCTACGAGTGTTTTAAGAAGTGTCCCCACACACGAACAAATAATAATTCAGTAAAGTTGTCTTGACTGACTGACACGAAGCACCTGTTGTGTAGTGTATGAGGCCGCCACACGCGTTGTCATCCTACGATAGTGACTTTAGGTAGACTGGATTTACGATATTTAATCTACGTTTAATATTACGATTTGCCAGATTGTATACAGCACCCCTTTCTCCCTTCCTTCCTCTCTTTACCCCTTCCCTTTCTCTCCCTCCTCTTACCCCTTCCTCCTCCCCCGTTCTCCCTCCCCCTCCTCTTCCTCCCCCTTCTCCCATTCACCTCTCCTCCCTTTCACCCCATTCCCCCTTTCCTCCTCCTCTCCCACCCACTTCTCCCTTCTCCCCCTCCTTTCTCTCCCCTTCTCTTCACCCCCTCCCCCTTGCCCGTATCCTTAGCGCCCTTGGGGACACATAACTAAGGCTGTGGGATCACTCATTCCTCACTTCTCATGGCATGACGTCATTCCCTTCCCAAACATTGGCACTATATTAAAGGTATAATTTCATCCCCCAATGGTGGCATGAAGCCCTAGTTACAGGTGAGGATGGTGGCAGGTTATTTATGGTGCTTCAGGTGTTATTGAGGTCATTTACATGCTTCAACAGGAGAGGAGAGGGAAGAGAATGGGGATGGAGAGGGAGATGAGGATAGGAGGGAGATGGAGAGGGGTGGAGAGGGATAGGAGATGGAAAGGGGAGAGAGAGAGGAGAGGGTGGAGAGGGAGAAGAGAGGAGAGGATGGAGAGGGAGACGAGAAGGGGAGGATGGAGAGGGAGATGAGGATAGGATGGAGAGGGAGGGGAGGATGGAGAGGGAGATGAGGATAGGATGGAGAGGGAGGGGAGGATGGAGAGGGAGATGAGGATAGGATGGAGAGGGAGGGGAGGATGGAGAGGGGAAGGATATATCACCTTAATCAGCGGTTGTGACTCAGAATCTGGCGTCTAATATAACTCACTTTGTGCAGCATCTGTGAGAGACTAAGGGATATGACTTGTCCCTTGAGGCTGTACCAACTGGCTGGCTGACTAACTGACTGACTCACGTGGTGTTAATTTTTTTACCAGCTGACTGACTCACACTATGAGTTAGTTGGTGTATGACTATGAGATAGCTGGCTCCCTCCCTCCCTCCCTCCCTCCCTCCCTTTCAACCAACCTCTATTCTTCCTGAGTTACGGCTTTTAAGTGAGAGCCTTCTTCCCTCACTATTATCCCTCCCCCCTGTCTCCTTCTCTTTCGTTTCTTTCCTCCCTCCCTCCCTCCCTCCCTCAAGGGTTTCAGAGTAATCCTGCGCACCTCCCTCCTTCACAGCTTTAAGAGACACCCCTCCCTCCCTCCCTCCCTCCCTCCCTCCCTCCCTCCCTCCCTCAGAGTGTCTGAGACGGACCAGGTGGTGGTCTCCCTCCTTCCCTTCCTCAGACTGTGATATTTTCCAACTGGTGGTGATTCTCCTTCCCTCCCTTTCTCGTCTTCTTGCTCCCTCTTTCCCTCGTTGTCTCACTCCTTTTCTCCCCCTTCCCTCCTTCCCACGTTCCTCCGTCCTCCCACGTTCCCTCCGTCCCTCCCACGTTCCCTCCCTCCCTCCCTCCTTCCCTCCAGACTGTGTGATGCTAACCAGATGATGGTGTCCCTCCCTCCCTCCCTCCCTCGTGGCTTTGATAAGGAACCTCCACCCCTCAGACCTAGAGAGGGGCAGGACAGGGCGTAGTGGAAAAAGCTGGACAGGGAATGGTGAGGTTGGGCGGGGCGGGGCGGGGCGGGGCGTGGTCTTCAGGGGGGGGGGGGGAGTTCCAAAGCGGCAAGTGAATCAGAGACGACAAAATAGAGTTGGAATCTCTTTTTCTATGTATGATTCTATTTTATCTATGTATTATTCTTGAAGAAAGTAAACAATAAGGATCACCTGAAGATTAGCCACCCCAGTGTATTTCACCTGATGTTTAAACACACTAACGCTATGGGGGGGGGGGGGTTAGGGTAGGTTAGGTTAGGTTAGGTTAGGTTAGGTTTGGTTAGGTTAGGGTAGGTAGGGTAGGGTGTTAGGTTAGGTTAGGTTTGGTTAGGTTAGGGTAGGTAGGGTAGGGTGGTAGGGTAGGGTGGTAGGTTAGGTTAGGGTAGGTAGGGTAGGGTGTTAGGTTAGGTTTGGTTTGGTTAGGTCTAAAGTGGGTATTCTTCAAATGAACTATGGCTGTGGACTAACTTTCATGTGATTCAAAGATAAGAACGAAAGACAGTAAAATATGTCCAACCAAAGTGAAAGCACACACACTGAGGTCTTTGGTTAGGTTGGCAGCCGTGACATCTGTTGTTGTTCGTGATTTAACAAACTCTTAACCTCGATACCGTAATTATTTTGTCTATCCTCCATTGTTTTGCCGTTGTATCGTCTTTTTATTTTCAGGTGAGGGTATAAGAGCGTAATTCCATAATCTATATAAAGGGATTTACGACTATCTTACAGAACTATACGTAATTGCCGCCACTAGTCACTTTTATGCTCCATCCGCAAGAGAAATATATTGTCGTGGTTGTGGTCTTAGAAAAATGTCCTTTGAGATTTTTGGTGGGTGAGTCGTGTGAATGATTTGTATTACAAGAGCAACATTGTGAAGTAGTGTGTATACATTTGGTGATGCAGTATATATATATTTGTAGAAGGGTTTAACAATTAAAGAGAACTGTATTGTACTGTAAGTATACTGTAATGTACTAAAATGTACTATATCGTTCTAGGATATACTATAATTTACTATAATGTACAATATTGTTCTATATTATATTAAAATATACTGTACAATAATATGATATACTGTAATGTATATAATTATGTACTATGATATACTGCAGTGTACTATAATATACTATAATATAATATGCTAAAATATATTATGCTATACTGTAATGCACTCCAGTCCTCCGGTACAACTTGAGTTAAGTTTTGGATCTTATTAAAAAGTAGGACAAGTTATGAAGCTGATGTTGTGGTTAAAGTAATCAGGGTAAATATTATGAGCATCATCTCCAAGACTCAGTGTAAGAGACAGACTCACTCAACTATAGGTACAGGAGAAACAGATTATCTCCAAAGTCCTGTCTTAAGATCCTGAACTACCTTGGGAGTTTCTTGGGAATTCGGGCGTCTTGAGACTTCTCCCTCTGAGAGAAGTTTGGCCGAGAGAATTAAGTCTTACCCCGAGTTGAAGTTTGAATTAGATCACTTAAGACGGCCGTATGTGTAGCCGCTACCTGCCCCGCTAACTAGATGATCAGGGCAGGTAATTACAGGTGTTCTAGGTCTCTGTTGATACTACCTGGTGTCTTGTTGTGTTACCTGGTGTCATGGTGTGGTACCTGGTGTATTGTTGTGGTACCTGGTGTCTTGTTGTGGTACCTGGTGTCTTGTTGTGGTACCTGGTGTCTTGTTGTGGTACCTGGTGTATTGTTGTGGTACCTGGTGTCTTGTTGTGGTACCTGGTGTCTTGTTGTGGTACCTGGTGTCTTGTGTGGTCCTGGTGTCTTGTTGTGGTACCTGGTGTATTGTTGTGGTACCTGGTGTCTTGTTGTGGTACCTGTTGTCTTGTTGTGGTACCTGGTGTCTTGTTGTGGTACCTGGTGTCTTGTTGTGGTACCTGGTGTCATGTTGTGGTACCTGGTGTCTTGTTGTGGTACCTGGTGTCTTGTTGTGTTACCTGGTGTCTTGTTGTGGTACCTGGTGTATTGTTGTGGTACCTGGTGTCTTGTTGTGGTACCTGGTGTCATGTTGTGGTACCTGGTGTCTTGTTGTGGTACCTGGTGTCTTGTTGTGGTACCTGGTGTATTGTTGTGGTACCTGGTGTCTTGTTGTGGTACCTGGTGTCTTGTTGTGGTACCTGGTGTCATGTTGTGGTACCTGGTGTATTGTTGTGGTACCTGGTGTCTTGTTGTGGTACCTGGTGTCATGTTGTGGTACCTGGTGTATTGTTGTGGTACCTGGTGTCTTGTTGTGGTACCTGGTGTCTTGTTGTGGTACCTGGTGTCTTGTTGTGGTACCTGGTGTCTTGTTGTGGTACCTGGTGTCTTGTTGTGGTACCTGGTGTCTTGTTGTGGTACCTGGTGTATTGTTGTGGTTCCTGGTGTCTTGTTGTGGTTCCTGGTGTCTTGTTGTGGTACCTGGTGTCTTGTTGTGGTACCTGGTGTCATGTTGTGGTACCTGGTGTATTGTTGTGGTACCTGGTGTCTTGTTGTGGTACCTGGTGTGTACCTGGTGTCTTGTTGTGGTACCTGGTGTCTTGTTGTGGTACCTGGTGTCTTGTTGTGGTACCTGGTGTCATGTTGTGGTACCTGGTGTATTGTTGTGGTACCTGGTGTCTTGTTGTGGTACCTGGTGTCTTGTTGTGGTACCTGGTGTATTGTTGTGGTACCTGGTGTCTTGTTGTTGTACCTGGTGTCTTGTTGTGGTACCTGGTGTATTGTTGTGGTACCTGGTGTCTTGTTGTGGTACCTGGTGACTTATTTTGGTACCTAAGTTTTTTTTGTGGTACAGGTAAGAGGGTAGGGAGGGACACAGGTAAGAGGGTAGGGAGGGACACAGGTAAGAGAGGAGGGAGAGAGACAGGTAAGAGGGGAGAGGGCACAGGTAAGGGGAGGAGGAGACACGGTAAGAGAGGAGGGGGAGACACAGGTAAGAGGGGAGGAGCAGGGTAGAGAGGAGGGAGACACGGGTAAGAGGGGAGGGAGAGACACAGGTAAGAGAGGAGGGGGAGACACAGGTAAGAGAGGAGGGAGAGACACGGGTAAGAGAGGAGGAGGAGACACGGGTAAGAGAGGAGGGGGAGACACGGGTAAGAGAGGAGGGAGAGACACAGGTAAGAGGGGATGGGGAGACACAGGTAAGAGGGGAGAATCAGTGAACAGCTCCACCAGTAGCCAGAGTGAAGCTGCCGGTATGAGCACATAAAGCGAGCTTACTGGCTTTATGGAGGCCGTAAACGAGCTTAATGAGAGCCTGGGAAAGGTCGCTGACGCTGGACGAGGACGCGGAAGGCCTTACGACGTGCTCTGATGTGTTTGGACACTGTTATGACGCATTTTGACGTGTTCTGGCGTGTTTCGACGTGTTCTGACGTGTTTTGACGTGTTCTGACGTATTTTAAGGTGTTCTTGAGTGTTTTGACGTCCTCTGACTTGTTTTGACGCGTTATGAAGTTATCTGACGTGTTTTGACGTGTTTTGGCGTGTTCTAAGTAAGACCCACCTGTAAGCTCCTCCTCTCCCATTTTCATTCTGTTTTTTACTTCCTCCCTCCCTCTTAATTTTTCTCCTTCATTCCTCCCTCCCTCTTAATTTTTCTCCTTCATTCCTCCCTCCTCTCTTCTTTGCTCCCTCCACCTTATCTACCTTCTCCCTTCTTCTATCTCATCTTAGTTCTCCGTTCCACCCCTCCCTCCCAACCTACATTCCTTTCTTCATTGCTTCCAACATTTTCCTTTTTATTTCTTTTTCGCCTTACTCATAACCCAGATAGACAGACAGACAGATAGACAGACAGACAGATAGATAGACAGACAGACAGATAGACAGACAGACAGACAGACAGACAGATACAAAATATCTCTTCTTGTGGGTCTGTGAAAAGTCTCTCGCCTTCCTGCACCTGCTAATGCTCCTGAAAATGGTGGTCTCAGAGGTGGAAATTCAAGTCTGGAAGTAAATGATAGTTGTTTTGGGCCAGAGGAGGGTGTTGGGAGGGTGGTGGAGTCACTGTACTTGAGATCACAGTCAACGAATACATCAGTACAACACTAGAGTCGTAGATCAGCACCAGTAGCCACCTCCGGATGATGTCTCTCCTCTTTCATATTAGATCAGCACAATAGTCACCGCGTTAGATCAGCACAATAGTCACCGCGTTAGATCAGCACAATAGTCACCGCGTTAGATCAGCACAATAGTCACCGCGTTAGATCAGCACAATAGTCACTGCGTTAGATCAGCACAGTTGTCACCGTGTTAGATCAGCACAGTAGTCACCGCATTAGATCAGCACAATAGTCACCGCATTAGATCAGCACAATAGTCACCGCATTAGATCAGCACAATAGTCACCGCGTTAGATTAGCACAATAGTCACCGCATTAGATCAGCACAGTAGTCACCGCGTTAGATTAGCACAATAGTCACCGCATTAGATCAGCACAGTAGTCACCACGTTAGATCAGCACAGGAGTCACCGCGTTAGATCAGCACAGTAGTCACCGCGTTAGATTAGCACAATAGTCACCGCATTAGATCAGCACAGTAGTCACCGCGTTAGATCAGCACAATAGTCACCGCGTTAGATCAGCACAATAGTCACCTAGATGGTTGTGTTATGGGGCAGGTAGTCCATCAGTAGAATAACTTTCACACTCCCAGAATATTGAGGCTATGATCTTGCCGGGAGAGAGTCGACTTTTGAACTCTTCAGGGGTCGGTGACTTGGGATGCTTCCAGTGAATGGATTCTATATTTGACTCAGGCGTCCCAGTGATGAATCTAGTCCTCATCTTCCAACACCAGACGAGTAAGAAAGTTGGAAAGATTGGCTTCGTTACAGTTCAAGAGCTTCAGGTCATCTTCTAATGGTGATCCCGAGTGTTTGAAGATTGCGGGAACCCACCAGGGAAACTTTAGACATTTCCTGTGATTATTGATGGGTGGTCACGACACTTTCATGTGATAAACCAACCTTAGTGAACACCTGGTCTACCTTATGACGCTGACATAAGAGGAAGTATTATAAGGGGTTAAGCCATCGTACTCAAGGTCTCTGCTGTACACTCCTACCTGACCTAACCCAACCCGGTATGAGCTGGCTTAACCTGACCTGCCCCAACCTCATTTCACCTGATCTGAAGTAACTTGAGTTAAACTAATGTGATTTCAGCTGACCTGGTATTTTTTTTTACTTTACCTGACCTATATCTGACCAAATTTCGTTACCAAGTTTTGCATTCAGATATTTGTGTTTATTTATCTATTCTCGTATTAAGAAAGGTCTCTCTCTCTCTCTCTCTCTCTCTCTCTCTCTCTCTCTCTCTCTCTCTCTCTCTCTCTCTCTCTCTCTCTCTCTCTCTCTCTCTCTCTATACACCTGAACGACTGCCGATTGTATTAAGTGAAATGTGGTGTGCTGTGTCCCTAGACTGTTGCGTGTGTGTGTGTGTGTGTGTGTGTGTGTGTCATTTAACTCCTGCTAACTGTTTACACTTGACAGTTTACAGATTTAGACAAATATGACACCTGTGTTTACCTGCCCTAATGCCCTAATGAGTTGGTGATAGTCACTCTCCCTCAAACTGCCTCACTCCTTTACACTCCTAATACCACATACTCTCCTCCTCACTCCTCCTCACACCTTAACCCTCACCTCCCCTTCCTCATACTTCACCCTCCCATTCCCACTCGCTTCACACTCCACACTCTTTCCTCCACCCCTTCCCTCATTATCCCTCTTCCTCCTCACAACCAACAGTCAGTGGACACCCTCACAACCAACAGTCAGTGGACACCCTCACAACCAACAGTCAGTGGACACCCTCACAACCTCACAACCAACAGTCAGTGGACACCCTCACAACCAACAGGCAGTGGACACCCTCACAACCTCATAACCAACAGTCAGTGGACACCCTCACAACCTCACAACCAACAGTCAGTGGACACCCTCACAACCTCACAACCAACAGTCAGTGGACACCCTCACAACCTCACAACCAGCAGTCAGTGGACACCCTCACAACCTCACAACCAACAGTCAGTGGACACCCTCACAACCAACAGTCAGTGGACACCCTCACAACCTCACAACCAACAGCCAGTGGACACCCTCGGAAGATTTGCATAAAATTAGCATAACGTAATTGCCAGCTCATTATTATGCATAAATGTGTTCCTCACTTTTCACTCATGTCAAGGAATTCCGTTTGTCTACCCGTCCGTCCGTCCGTCTGTCCGTCCGTCCGTCCGTCCGTCCGTCTGTCCGTCCGTCCGTCCGTCCGTCCGTTCTCTTACTTCTTTTATTACAAAAATCTTTTCCTCTTTCTCCTAATTAGGTATAAGGTGACGGTAGGTTAGGTATTTTATTTATACTAAAGGAAATGTTACCACAGGATGCGTTTAATTTTAGTTAGTACGACAGACCAGAAGATTCAGTGTGTGTGTGTGTGTGTGCGTGTGCGTGTGTGTGTGTGTGTATATTAAAAATAGCTGTACAAGTATAGAAACACATGTAAGTTACAAGTACAATAGTGGCGCCTTAACCACGTTGTGTAGAGTTAATATTCATGTATTTGTTCAATAAGTCACTTCCCTGATACTGGGTGTTGCAGGTGCTGTTACACCTGCTCGTTGCTGTGTCCTTCATCACGTGTTCTTGCAACAAGTCACTGGTGGGGAACAACTGCTCAGTACACAGTGCAGTAAGCAACATACACTCTCTAACTAACCGTGTATACCTCTCCTGTAACATATAACATGACCTATAACATTATAACACTATGTATATCCCTCACGTAATACACCCTCTATCACCTGCCACCAGCACCTCCATGATCTACTGACCCAGCTGGCTCATTCATCTCTCACCTCTAGAGGGAATTGTTGATGTTGTAGTATAACAATTACTGGTTGATGTACTGACAAAGGTAAGCTATTTGTCTTCACTTGCTGCCTCGCCTGTTGCTGCGCCGCCCCACATTGTGTGTGTGTGTGTGTGTGTGTGTGTGTGTGTGTGTGTTATTCAGTGGTGGGGACATACACGTTAACACTCGCTATACGTATACACAGCCAGTGTTATGATATACAGGGAGAGTCACCCGATATACACATAACCCGGAGTAATACCCGACACATAAACTGTCTACCACCACCACACCTCTCACACTAACACCACCACCACCACACCTCTCACACTAACACCACCACCACCACCACCACACCTCTCACACTAACACCACCACCACCACCACCACCACACCTCTCACACTAACACCACCACCACCACACCTCTCACACTAACACCACCACCACCACACCTCTCACACCACCACCACCACCACCACACCTCTCACACTAACACCACCACCACCACCACCACACCTCTCACACTAACACCACCACCACCACACCTCTCACACTAACACCACCACCACCACACCTCTCACACTAACACCACCACCACCACCACCACACCTCTCACACTAACACCACCACCACCACCACCACACCTCTCACACTAACACCACCACCACCACCACCACACCTCTCACACTAACACCACCACCACCACACCTCTCACACCACCACCACCACCACCTCTCACGCTAACACCACCACCACTACACCTCTCACACTAACACCACCACCACACCTCTCACACTAACACCACCACCACCACACCTCTCACACTAACACCACCACCACCACACCTCTCACACTAACACCACCACCACACTTCTCACACTAACACCACCACCACCACACCCCTCACACTAACACCACCAATTAAAACAACAACAACAACAACAACTTAAAGGTTTATAATGGCGTCGGTATTACACAGAGACTCTAATCACTCTTAACTACATTATATTCTTGTTAACCCCAATTACAAGTCGAAATATTTTGACCTAAGAGTATTTAAGGACCCTCCCCCCCCCCCGGCCTTTGTGTTGGTGGGAAATGTTATGTTTTTTTTAATAGTATTTATTTAATTGACAGATGAAAGAGTCTGGGGGGGAATATTTTTTCTCACTATTCAAAGAGACGGATTTTTTTCTCCTTCTCTATTGTGTGAAAATGGTGGGGGTTAGTGATGGAGATAGGGGGGTTAGTGATGGAGATAAGGAGATAGTGATGGAGATAGGGAGGTATTGTTGGAGATAGGGAGATATTGTTGGAGATAGGTGGGTTAGTGATGGAGATAGGGGGGTTAGTGATGGAGATAGGGAGGTTAGTGATGGAGATAGGGGGGTTAGTGATGGAGATAGGGAGGTATTGTTGGAGATAGGGAGATATTGTTGGAGATAATGGGATAGTGTTGGAGATAGGGAGATTATCACTTTTATTATTATTATTATTATTATCACTTTTATTATTATTATTATTATTATTATTATTATCATCATCATTATTATTATTATTATTATTATTATTATTATCATCATTATTATTATTATCATCAATGAATTTACTCACATAATTATTATTATTTTAAAGGGTACAAATTATTTCACAATCAGTGTTTTTTCAGAGACACGGTTCACTCTCCTTTGTTCATCCAATGGTCATTAAAGTGTTCATCTGGTACGCGAACCTGACTTTTGTTACAGTATACCCGGGTGACACAATAGCTCTAATGAAACACTTAATTGACCTCTTGTTTAGCTGAGTAAAATGTCCAGGCTTTTGTGGCGCTGATGCCGGGGCTGCTTAGTGCTACTGTTGTTGTTATTACTGTTGTTGTTATTGCTGTTATTACTGTTGTTATTATTGCTGTTATTACTGTTGTTATTATTGCTGTTATTACTGTTGTTATTATTGCTGTTATTACTGTTGTTATTATTACTGTTATTACTGTTGTTATTATTGCTGTTATTATTACTGTTCCTACAATTGTTGTTCTTATTACTGTTGTTATTATTGCTGTTATTACTGTTGTTGTTATTATTGCTGTTATTACTGTTGTTATTAATATTTATTTGTTATTACTATTTAATTCTTCTTGTTAATGTTACTGTTGATGGTGTGTGGTGGTAGTCATGATGGTGTGTGGTGTGGTGGTAGTGATGATGGTGTGTGGTGGTAGTGATGGTGTGTGGTGTGGTGGTAGTGATGATGGTGGGTGGTGGTAGTGATGATGGTGTGTGGTGGTAGTGATGATGGTGTGTGGTGGTAGTGATGATGGTGTGTGGTGTGGTGGTAGTGATGATGGTGTGAGATGATGGTGGACTGGTGGTATTGATAGTGGGTGGTGATGGGTGGATGGCAGGTTGGTGATAGCGATGGTGGGAGGAGTGGTAGGCGGGGGACTTGGCTTCATAATGGGAAGCCACACATGAGAGGAACGCAATATATATATCGAGGAACTCACACGCCATAGAGCCCAACCAAACTGCTGTTAAGACCGACCTGCTGAAACACAAGCCAGAGACTATCTTTGTTAGTTTCTATTAACTCTTGGTGTAGATTATTGTCTGGTATCCGTAAACAAGAGGAGATATTATACTAATTTCTTACTGTATTCCACCATTCGTCATATTTACTGCTTTTACACATATATGTTCCATGATGGTACAGTTTTGGGCCACAACAAAATGTCTTATATCAGGTATACTGTACTCCTGTTGCCCTTCACTATCTTCATCACCATCTACGGCACCACCATCTTTATCATTAACGCCATCACTATCACCATCAACATCTTCAACACCATCACCATCTTCAACACAATCACCATCTTCAACACTATCACCATCACCATCACCATCTTCAACACTATCACCATCACCAACACTATCACCATCACCAACACTATCACCATCACCATCTTCAACACTATCACCATCACCAACACTATCACCATCACCAACACTATCACCATCACCATCTTCACCACTATCACCATCACCCTCGCCTCCTTCCCAACACACACCGCTGCTTCCTGGCTGTCTTGATCATTCTCACTTCTAATGCATCCGTCATCCTTTTCTTCCATCTCTTCCTTTGTCTTCCTTCCTCCTCCTCTACCTTCCCTCCTCCTCCTCTCCCTCCCCTCCTCTTCCTCTTCTCCTCCTACCTTATCTTCCTCCTCTTCCTCCTCCTTTCTCTTCCTCCTTCTCACACCCTCCACACTGACACACTCCACATCCTCCACACTGACACACTCCACATCCTCTACACTGACACACTCCACACCCTCCACACTGACGCACTCCACACCCTCCACACTGACTCACTCCACACCCTCCACACTGACACACTCCACACCCTCCACACTGACTCACTCCACACCCTCCACACTGACACACTCCACATCCTCTACACTGACACACTCCACACCCTCCACACTGACTCACTCCACACCCTCCACACTGACACACTCCACATCCTCCACACTGACACACTCCACACCCTCCACACTGACTCACTCCGCATCCTGTACTCTGACACTAAGCTAACATTTAATTATTCATTCTCATCTCCCTTCCATTCATCTCTTTATCACACTATTTCTTCACATTCCTTATTAAATTTCTCTTAACCTAACGTGACCTGACCTAACCTAACGTGACCTGACCTGACCTAACCTAACCTAACGTGACCTGACCTAACCTAACTTAACCTAACGTGACCTGACCTGACCTGACCTGACCGTGCCCTGTCCCTCAAAATGTCAAAGTTTTCTGTTTAGGTCAACACACAGACAGAGATCAACACATAAAGGAACTGGCAGCATGAATGATGAATAGGTACATGTATAGATGAGCAGAGCGAGGCAGACAGACAGACAGACAGACAGACAGATAGATAGATAAATAAATAGATAGATAGATAGATTCTCAGACAGAATTAAAAAATATATGGGAAGTTTATACATTCATATATATATACGAGTATAAACATTGCCATCCATGCTGTAGCTAGTTAAAAAATAACCATACATACGTACATACATACATACATACATACATACATACATACTTTGCTGTCATTCTTAATCGAGTATGATGATCATCCAGCTATGGTACAATGATATGAGTTATTAAGGATGTCACCTTCGCTGGTGAGCTCTGAGGCGACTAGAGAGGCCGATACGGGACCGGCAGGGTCGTTCACATGAGTTGCACGTGTGGAAGACTACATCTAGTGCGGGAGGGGTGACGGCAGCGTCTTTCCGGCGTTGGCGTATTTGTCTGCCTCGGTTTGCAGTCGGGCTAACTCGAAAGCATTGTGTGGTGCTCCTCCAAGCGTTACGGTGTGGAGTAATTGTCTCCCAGGTGAGGGGGTCGATTTGGCACTTATTCAGATGTCTTAAGACTATCCTTATACCTTTTTAGTTGCCCGCCAGCGTTAATCGACCCCAGGACTTAGCACCTTGATTAAACGACTGAGATGGTAATTAAAAACATTATGTGAAAAATTTAATGTATGTATAGTAGAATGTGTGCGTATCTGTCTTGTGTGTGCGTGTTTCCTTGAATTTTCTGCTCTCTCTCTCTCTCTCTCTCTCTCTCTCTCTCTCTCTCTCTCTCTCTCTCTCTCTCTCTCTCTCTCTCTCTCCTCGTCAGCACCGCCCTAAGAGCCTTCCCTGCACACACACACACTTGAGACTCTCTACGGAGGCAGAATCCTGTTAAAATGATGGACGGTGAAGGTTTTTAGTTCAGTCTCCCTCTCAACGTCTGCAGTTTTTTGTGAAGGATATTTCAGGATCTCTTGTGCCTTGAGGTGAGGGTGGAGTCTTTTTGGCCGTGTGGGTGTGTGTGTGTCTGTCTGTGTCCGTCTGTGTCTGTCTGTGCCTTGAGGTGAGGGTGGAGTCTTTTTGGCCGTGTGGGTGTGTGTGTCTGTCTGTCTGTCTGTGCCTTGAGGTTCGGATTAAGTCTTTACGGCCGTGTCTGTGTTTGTCTGGGTGGGGTATTAACAGGTAGGATGATAACAAGATATAGTTAAGTATAATGAGAGAGAGAGAGAGAGAGAGAGAGTGTACAAGTATGTGCTCAAAGAAAACATTTACCATAATAGTATACGGAGAGTTTGTAAGATCGTTTTTCCTCACTCCAGATAGTGGAAGTGTGACCCTTAATGACCGCCTCTATTACTACTGTCTTAACCACTACTGTCTGTTCTTAACGAGTTGTACCGAGGGAGAGGGTATGTGTGCTATTCTCTCTATCTCTCTTTTTCACACACATTCAGTTCTCATTCTTTCCTTTTTTTATTTTCCATTATTAACTCTTATCTCTCTCTCTCTCTCTCTCTCTCTCTCTCTCTCTCTCTCTCTCTCTCTCTCTCTCTCTCACAATAATGACTCGGGTAAGACCAATATTTATACTTCACTCGTCAGGTGTTTGTTTAACACATCACTAAAATTATCTCCAGTTTGTTCTACTGACACCGGGTGGAGGAGGAGGAAGAGGGGGGAGCAGTAGCTGGAGGAGGAAGAGGGGGAGGAGCAGTAGCTGGAGGAGGAAGACAGGGAGGAGCAGTAGCTGGAGGAGGAAGAGGGGGAGGAACAGTAGCTGGAGGAGGAAGAGGGGGAGGAGCAATAGCTGGAGGAGGAAGAGGGGGAGGAGCAGTAGCTGGAGGAGGAAGAGGGGGGAGCAGTAGCTGGAGGAGGAAGAGGGGGAGGAGCAGTAGCTGGAGGAGGAAGAGGGGGGAGCAGTAGCTGGAGGAGGAAGAGGGGGGAGCAGTAGCTGGAGGAGGAAGAGGGGGAGAAGCAGTAGCTGGAGGAGGAAGAGGGGGGAGCAGTAGCTGGAGGAGGAAGAGGGGGTAGCAGTAGCTGGAGGAGGAAGAGGGGGAGGAGCAGTAGCTGGAGGAGGAAGAGGGGGTAGCAGTAGCTGGAGGAGGAAGAGGGGGAGGAGCAGTAGCTGGAGGAGGAAAAGGGGAGGGGCAGTAGCTGGAGGAGGAACAGGGGGGAGCAGTAGCTGGAGGAGGAAGAGGGGGAAGGGCAGTAGCTGGAGGAGGAAGAGGGGGAGGAGCAGCAGCTGGAGGAGGAAAAGGGGGAGGAGCAGTAGCTGGAGGAGCAGTAGCTGGATGAGGAAGAGGGGGAGGAGCCTGTAGCTGGAGGAGGAAAAGGGGGAGGGGCAGTAGCTGGAGGAGGAAGAGGGGGAGGAGCAGTAGCTGGAGGAGGAAGAGGGGGAGGAGCAGTAGCTGGAGGAGGAAGAGGGGGAGGAGCAGTAGCTGGAGGAGGAAGAGGGGGAGGAGCAGTAGCTGGAGGAGGAAGAGGGGGAGGAGCAGTAGCTGGAGGAGGAAGAGGGGGGAGCAGTAGCTGGAGGAGGAAGAGGGGGAGGAGCAGTAGCTGGAGGAGGAAGAGGGGGAGGAGCAGTAGCTGGAGGAGGAAGAGGGGGAGGAGCAGTAGCTGGAGGAGGAAGAGGGGGAGGAGCAGTAGCTGGATGAGGAAGAAGGGGGAACAGTAGCTGGAGGAGCAGTAGTTGGAGGAGGAAGAGGGGGGGAGCAGCAGCTGGAGGAGGAAGAGGGGGAGGAGCAGTAGCTGGAGGAGCAAGAGGGGGAGGAGCAGCTGGAGGAGGAAGAGGGAGGAGCAGTAACTGGAGGAGGAAGAGGGGGAGGAGCAGTAGCTGGAGGAGCAAGAGGGGAGGAGGGGAATGCAGTCACAACTCTCCCTAAAATACGTATATTATTTACACACCTAAAAAGACTCGTTAATTTATGCAGGCAATAATCTACAATGTTGAAATACTCTCTGTAACACACCTACAGGTACAGTATGTCGGAGCACACCTACAGGTACAGTATGTCCGAACACACCTACAGGTACAGTATGTCGGAACACACCTACAGGTACAGTATGTCGGAACACACCTACAGGTACAGTATGTCGGAACACACCTACAGGTACAGTATGTCCGAACACACCTACAGGTACAGTATGTCGGAACACACCTACAGGTACAGTATGTCGGAACACACCTACAGGTACAGTATGTCGGAACACACCTACAGGTACAGTATGTCGGAACACACCTACAGGTACAGTATGTCCGAACACACCTACAGGTACAGTATGTCCGAATACACCTGTTAATTTACCTGTGATATTGAAACCTCGTTATTATAAGTTATGTTAAAATTACAATGTTAAAGTAAGCTCAACCAACCGAACTAATGTTGAAAAAAATAGGGTGTCGGAGGGGGGGGGGTGTTGGTTGACTCGCCTGGTTGTTAGACTAGCGATTACAACATCTTGTACTGTAGTGATTTTGTTACTTGCTCCACATATATGTTTTACTAGTTAATTCTCATCATGGTAAACAATGGTTTGACTATTGCCTGTTTGTACTTGTCTACTTGCGACAAATTCATCCTCAAGTTCTTTTTCGATTACAGTTTTTAAGGTTTTGTTTGACAGTCCTAGAGTGTATTAAACATTGTCATTGTTGGACGCGAGTTTAGCTAAGGCCTCAACTGTATCATGTTGACTGATGCCAATACGAGAGGGGATCCACAGCAACTTGATCCTGATACCCCCGTCAACAAGACACATATGCCTCCGTCTGGCTTCAGAGACGAGCGAGTGACAATGTGAGTTCACCTAGTGTGTGGAGGTGTATGCAGGGAACCTTTTTCTGGCCAGGTTATCATAAGCCAAGAGGCTGTTATCTTACCTTGTTTTTTATATTATTTTACCGCTGTAGCCATTACCTTGAAGAGCCCACAGCGCCATCTTAAGGAGCTGACAGCGCCATCTTAAGGAGCCCACAGCGCCATCTTAAGGAGCCCACAGCGCCATCTTAAGGGGCCCACAGCGCCATCTTAAGGTGCCCACAGCGCCATCTTAAGGAGCCCACAGCGCCATCTTAAGGAGCTCACAGCGCCATGTTAAGGAGCCCACAGCGCCATCTTAAGGAGCTCACAGCGCCATCTTAAGGAGCCCACAGCGCCATCTTAAGGAGCTCATAGCGCCATCTTAAGGAGCTCACAGCGCCATCTTAAGGAGCTCACAGCGCCATCTTAAGGAGCTCATAGCGCCATCTTAAGGAGCTCACAGCGCCATCTTAAGGAGCTCACAGCGCCATCTTAAGGAGCCCACGGCGCCATTTTTAGGAGCCCACAGCGCCATCTTAAGGAGCCCACAGCGCCATCTTAAGGAGCCCACAGCGCCATATTAAGGAGCCCACAGCGCCATCTTAAGGAGCCACAGCGCCATCTTAAGGAGCTCTCTGCGCCATCTTAAGGAGCCCACAGCGCCATCTTAAGGAGCCCACAGCGCCATGTTAAGGAGCCCACAGCGCCATCTTAAGGAGCCCACAGCGCCATCTTAAGGAGCCCACAGCGCCATCTTAAGGAGCTCACAGCGCCATCTTAAGGAGCTCACAGCGCCATCTTAAGGAGCTCACAGCGCCATCTTAAGGAGCCCACAGCGCCATCTTAAGGAGCCCACAGCGCCATCTTAAGGAGCCCACAGCGCCATCTTAAGGAGCTCACAGCGCCATCTTAAGGAGCCCACAGCGCCATCTTAAGGAGCCCACAGCGCCATCTTAAGGAGCCCACAGCGCCATCTTAAGGAGCCCACAGCGCCATCTTAAGGAGCCCACAGCGCCATCTTAAGGAGCCCACAGCGCCATCTTAAGAACCCACAGCGCCATCTTAAGGAGCCCACAGCGCCATCTTAAGGAGCCCACAGCGCCATCTTAAGGAGCTCACAGCGCCATCTTAAGGAGCTCACAGCGCCATCTTAAGGAGCTCACAGCGCCATCTTAAGGAGCCCACAGCGCCATCTTAAGGAGCTCACAGCGCCATCTTAAGGAGCTCACAGCGCCATCTTAAGGAGCCCACAGCGCCATCTTAAGGAGCTCACAGCGCCATCTTAAGGAGCTCACAGCGCCATCTTAAGGAGCCCACAGCGCCATCTTAAGGAGCCCACAGCGCCATCTTAAGGAGCTCACAGCGCCATCTTAAGGAGCCCACAGCGCCATCTTAAGGAGCCCACAGCGCCATCTTAAGGAGCTCACAGCGCCATCTTAAGGAGCCCACAGCGCCATCTTAAGGAGCTCACAGCGCCATCTTAAGGAGCCCACGGCGCCATCTTAAGGAGCTCACAGCGCAATCTTAAGGAGCCCACAGCGCCATCTTAAGGAGCTCACAGCGCCATCTTAAGGAGCCCACGGCGCCATCTTAAGGAGCCCACAGCGCCATCTTAAGGAGCTCACAGCGCCATCTTAAGGAGCTCACAGCGCCATCTTAAGGAGCTCACAGCGCAATCTTAAGGAGCTCACAGCGCCATCTTAAGGAGCCCACAGCGCCATCTTAAGGAGCCCACAGCGCCATCTTAAGGAGCCCACAGCGCCATCTTAAGGAGCCCACAGCGCCATCTTAAGGAGCCCACAGCGCCATCTTAAGGAGCCCACAGCGCCATCTTAAGGAGCCCACAGCTGCCAGCACCCATTTGAAGCTCTCTTTAAGGGCAGATTTATGTTGAAATGATGGACGGTGAAGCATTTTACTTCAGTCCCCCCTCAACCTTTTATTTTTTATGGTTGTTTTGGATCCTGTTATGACTCAAGGTGTGTGGGTGTGGGTGTGTGTGTGTGTGTTTAACAGTTTAAGTGGTGTGAACTTTTTTATATAATCATTGAGTAAGAATATAACCTCTTGTGATAGGTCATTGCTGAAAGAGAATTTAATGTGGCTTCTCTTCCGAACATTGAACATCCCCCCTCCCCCCTCCCCCCCTCCCCCCCCTCCCCATAAAGTGCCTGCAGCCTCGAGTCATTGCTCAAGTAATACTCTCTTGGACACACACCAGCCCACAAGACTGTCAACTCTCCCGGTATCTATTATCTGCCCCTGTCAGCACCTGAAGTAAACATGAGATAATTCCTGCTTTTAGTGTGGAAATTGGCTGGTGACAGACAACAATTCTGCTGGGAAATATTCTATAGGACAAAATTCTACTGCACAAAATTTTCTGGAAAAAAATCCTTATGAACAAAATTGAAGGACGCCTCCATGATACATTTTCTTCACTTTCATGTTCCAGTTTTACGTCTCCACAGTTTAACGTCTATAGGTTACTCCATGTTACAGTTCAGCGCCTCCACAGTTTAACGTCTATAGGTTACTCCATGTTACAGTTCAGCGCCTCCACAGTATAGTCAGCTGGAGTAATATATTTGTGTCGGGAATTCATAACCCCCATTAAGTGTGTGTGTATGTGTGTGTGGAGCGAGCCAGAGAGATAGCCTCAGTTACAGGGAGATATAAGATGTGTACCCCCACGAGTGTCCTGGTCCACACTGCCGGATATATCCTCCAATGACCGATAATAGCATATCCAGTTTTTCCAGCGGGTCGTGTGTCATGGTACAAGCCGCGTCAATCTTTTCCTGTTTCAACCTGGATGGTGGGGGATGGGGGGGGGGAGGTCAGTGGTTGAGGAGGAGAGAGAATGCCCCCACATCCCCGGATAAATTCATCTGGGGCCCCGAAGGAATGGGTTAGAATGATCCGACACCCCCACACCCCACACACCCCCGGATACACCCCCACACCCCCGGATACACCCCCACACCCCACGCATACCCCTGGATAACACCATCTAAGGACCTGAATTACATAAGACGGGTGTTACTTGGCCCCGGTTTCTGGTGTGTGTGTGTGTGTAGGATCTCTGGTTAAGTTAGGTGTTTTTATCGTGTCCCGGATAATGTTGATCAGCGGGGCCCCCAGATAAACCCTCCGTAGCAGCAGCCAGAGAGACTCATATACCTGGGCCCTGGGAGCTTCTCATGACCCCCACACCTGTATAGTCTAACGGGGAGTGACCGTGACCCTTACTCATACCTGGTCTTGTTATTACCTGGTCTTGTTATCACCTGGTATATCTCTCTTGTAGTGTGAAGTTTTTCCTTGTTGACGCCAGATTTTCCCTGTAACAATGTGCTGGAATAATGAGTTAGCTGTTGATGTTAATACACAAACGGTATTTTAAATCATTTTATAATTAAAGCAGACAGGTTGAAGTTATGTTTTGTGCTGTTACAATATCGGTCATACTCTCTCTCTCTCTCTCTCTCTCTCTCTCTCTCTCTCTCTCTCTCTCTCTCTCTCTCTCCTGCCTTCCTGTTCCTCCCTTTCCTTCCTGCCTCCTTTGTTTCCTCTCTTCTCTTCCTCCTCCCCACACCTCCCTCTGCGGGTGAAGGAGACAGGTGATCCTCCCAGTAATTGGCACTTTTTGTCACAACACCTGAGTGATACTGATGCTTGTGACCCCAGGTAAGTGTGTGTGTGTGTCCCTAGCCAGGTGTGTGAGGCCCTTGTCTGGTGTGTGAGGCCCTAGTCAGGTGTGTGAGGCCCCTGTCTAGTGTGTGAGGCCCTTGTCTGGTGTGTGAGGCCCTAGTCAGGTGCGTGAGGCCCTAGTCAGGTGTGTGAGGCCCTAGTCAGGTGTGTGAGGCCCTTGTCTGGTATTTTCGCGGGAAATCACCTGAAAATTAGCCCCCAGATTATTTCACCTTAAGATTAATGCGCTAACCTAACCTAACCTACCCTACCCCCCCCCCCCTCCCCACCATAATGTTAGTGTTAAATCATCAGGTGAAACAAGCTGGGGGGTTAATCTTCAGGTGATCCGCGTCTGGTGTGAGTGGGGACCGGCCAGGCGGGTGTTATGGTATGGTGAGCTTCTTGTTATTTTATCGCTGGTATAATCTGGAAAAAGTTATAATCACTTAAGTTAAGAAGCTCCTTAAGATCTGTTATCTGGCTTTATGAAACTTATGGTAAGCTGTGTGTGTGTGTGTGTGTGTGTGTAGGTGTGTGTGTGTGTTACTAAAATGTCTCCTACACACCTTCTCCGATTTTTATGACACTTTATAGTTGAATTGACTGATGGCCAAGCTCTGACTAGTGAAATGTTGGCTACTATAAGTCACAGGTGTTCATCAGGTGAAGGTGTTGTGACGTGACAAACTTGTATTAAAATATTTCCATGTTTGTTAATTTACAGTTAAAACGAAGCTCCGGTGTGTCAGTAACTACCAACATTACCACCACAACTACCACTACCACCACCACCACCACTACCACCACCATCACCACGCCCTACAACCGCCACAGCTGTAAGTAAATCACCTCCCTTGATTAGTACTTAACAATAATTCAACAGGTACACTTATTACTACTGAATAACTGTGTATATTATTTAGCCACGTCATTGTATAGTGAAATACTATACAACGTTGCGTCATATAACAAGCGTAAAGGTACAGTACACATGTGAGATTAATCATCCCTCATCCACGATAAATATTCTCAGTAAGGTCAATAATGGTTGTAAATTGGGTTAACTAAATACAACTAGTTATGAGAGGTCAATTCTCTTTCTTCAGAATTTCAGTCTTGAATGACAAGAATTCAGGGGAGAATTACAAGGCTAATCCCGGGCATTAGGAACCTTGAGTACAGAGACAGGTTAAAGCATCTTAATTTGCACTCCCTCGAGAGACGTAGAGTGAGGGGCGATATGATAGAGGCGTATAAATGCAAGTCAGGGCTAAACAAAGGGGACATTACCAAGGTACTTAAACTATCCAACCAGGAGGGAACTCGCAATAATGGTTTTAAATTTGACAAATTTAGATTTAGGCGCGAAATAGGTAAACACTGGTTTGGAAATAGAGTAGTGGATGAGTGGAACAAGTTACCAAATATCATCATTAACTCGAATATGTTGGATAGCTTCAAACATAGGTTGGGCGGATAGCAATAGGGGTTGGGTGATGGGACTGCCCAGTATGGGAGAATAGGCCCGCTACAGTTTCCTCTATTCTTATGTTCTTATGGCTCTGGGTTATATTAAGGAAAACCTAACCTAACCCTACCGAAAATTAGCATATGATTTTTTTGAGCTCTCCGTCCACTTACTGTTCACATTGTTTATTTACCTGCACTGTCTCTGTACTATACTCAGGGTCAAAAGTTCCTCCCTACCCTCACCCAAGCGCCTCTCTGGTGTTGAGGCTCGGAGTTACATCAGGTGCTGCCTCTTTATCACCCTGGGACGAAACTTTTTTCTCTTTGTTCGGCTACTAACTTATTTAATGCTCCTTTACCTATAATTTTCTAATGTCATGAATGTCTCGCACCCTCTTCAATACAGCAGTACCTCTATACTGCTTTAGCCTTCACATGTACTTGATATCAGCTGTGAGTACCTATGTCTCGTAAGTTATAAATGAGTAAATAGATGAATATATACCTATACTTATCAGACATATAGCCAGGGCCATTGGGTAGTCACAAAGCCGAAGCCAGCGACTGGATATGTTTAATAGCTAAAGCCGAAGCCGAAGTCAAGGCTTTTCACCCTTACTTCCCTAACTACTTGTTGATGGGAACACATATGATATTATAAGTTGACGGAAAGCTTTGAGTTAAGCTGACTTTATTTTAAGCCGTTTGTTCGTAAGTGTTGACTCCCTATAGATTAACCTAACGTAACGTAACCTAACCTAACCTTACCTAACCTAACCTAACCTAACCTAACCAAACCTCATCCTCGTTAATCTTAGGGTGAACTAAATGTGGGGTGAATATTCTTCAGGTGATTCGAAAAGATTACTTATAGTATAAAAATTTACCTTTAATTTAATTTATTCTTTGTTTTATCCATAATTCATCTTCATTCATTCTCTTCATATCATTTATTTATCCTTTCACTTATTTTACTCATTACTGAAAACAAATCAGTTATAGACCAAAAAAATCTATCAAATATACCTGATAGTAATTAAATAAACATAGTAATTAACTGTCACAAATCACCGACTGTCAGTATCTCTCAGGTCTGTCTGTTTGTCTGTCTGTCTGTTTGTTTGTCTGTCTGTCTGTCTGTCTTTGTAATCTATTGCCATAAAACCCCAACGTTATTGAAGCCAGTACCCCCTCCCCTCCCCTAAAGGCTTCACACACATACACTACAGGTCCAGAAGAGTCTTAGGGTAGATGAGTGTAACGTGAGGTGTATAGGTCTCTTGTTGAGCCTTGATATTACCTCCCACACTACCTGAAGGTGGAGAGAGAGAGAGAGAGAGAGAGAGAGAGAGAGAGAGAGAGAGAGAGAGAGAGCCTTACTTAAGTTAGACAGGAAGCCTCGGTTAACATAAGCCACCAACCACCGTGTTAATTTTCACCACCACCAACCACCGTGTTAACTCGGCTGGGCTTCAAGTGATGTACTGGAGGGGAAGTATTTTACTATCTTCTTTAAGAAAGTTATTCGGGTGAAAGAATTTAATGCATATTTTTTCTCCCGGAATGAAATAAATTTTGTAATACTGTTGTAAAAAATAAACAATTCCTGATGTTTTGATTGTTTTGTGTTTGTGTTGTTTGTGTTGACGTATGGTGTTGACAGTAAGGTGTTGACAGGGGTGGTGTTGACATAGCCGAAGGTGCTGACAGTAAGATGTTGACAGTAAGGTGTTGACAGTAAGATATTGACAGAGAAGGTGTTGACAGCGGAAGGTGTTGACAGTGAGGTGTTGACAAGGGATGGTGTTGACGAGACAGGAGACACCCAGGGGTCATCTTACCTCAGGTAGTTAATGAGTCAGGTATCGACCCTCCAGTTTCTAAAAGGATCCTAAGTTGATTTTTCTCTGACCTGGGGATGTTAGAAGTCACTTAACCTACGATACCAAGATGGATTCTCAGTGGTTCGTAACTTAGGTTTTCGTCGTAAGCGTGAACGTAAGACCACTTTTGTAACAGGTTCACTTAAGGTTGATTCTCAGTGGTTCGTAACTTAGGTTTTCGTCGTAAGTGTGAACGTAAGACCACTTTTATAACAGGTTCACTTAAGGTTGATTCTCAGTGGTTCGTAACTTAGGTTTTCGTCGTAAGTGTGAACGTAAGACCACTTTTGTAACAGGTTCACTTGAGGTTGATTTTCAGTGGTCCAAATTAGATTTTTTTCGTAATTGTGAACGTATTAACACACATAACTCACCCACTTAAGTTACGACACCAATGGTATATAAGGTACACGTTCCTCTTACCTGGGAATGATTCTCAACCTTATCAACGATGTAATGTTTGACAGTGTAAATGACGTGGAAATTACGCTGTGACTCTACCATATCGAGGTGTGTTATGTCATCTGTATGAGAGAGAGAGTTACTCAATAATAACCTTACCTGACAATAGTTACTGTATTTTTTTTTTAGTTTCTCTTGTATTTTGTAACCTCATGTTGATTACTGTAACACAAAGATAATTTTTTCCCTGATCCACATGTTTACTCAACGACACCTGACACACCTGTTCACTCGACGACAACAACACCTGATACACCTGTTCACTCGACGACAACAACACCTGACACACCTGTTCACTCGACGACAACAACACCTGACACCTGTTCACTCGACGACAACAACACCTGATACACCTGTTCACTCGACGATAACAACACCTGACACATCTGTTCACTCGACGACAACCAATACCTGACACACATGTTAACTCGACGGTAACACCTGACACATCTGTTCACTCGACGACAACACCTGTTCACGCAACACCTGACACACATGTTCACAAAACACCTGACACACGTACGTCATGTATATACAGTATACAGGTATATGTCTATTTTACCTGGCAGAGATGACTCGACTTTTAAAAGCTTTGTGGTCTGGTTTAAATCCTTTTTATACGGTGCTACACTGGGGTGCTTAGGGTGGGGAGCTTAACAGTGGGTAGGGTAGTGTGGGGGAGGTTAATGGTGAGTAGGTTAATAGTGGGTTGGGTAGTGTGGGGAAGTTTAACAGTGCTTAAGATACGGTGGTGAGTTTAATAGTACTGTTATGGATATATACAGTGGGGAGCTTAGGATAATAATCATTTAGTGGGGAGCTTAGAGTGATTATCTTAGAATTTCGAGCTTACATTAATTAGGTTATTGTGGGGAGCTTACATTGACTAACTTATAATGTAGAGCTTAGACTAATAATCTTTCAGTGGGGAGATTACAATGATAAGCACTACTGTGGGGAGCTTATAGTGGGGAGCTTACAGTAAGTCAGGGGACCGCACAAATGCAGTAAAAACCACACTTTTTCCCCCCGTATTCTATGGCTCACGTGGAACATATTGTTGTTAGGGAGAAGGGAGAGGGGAGACAAGAGAATAGAAAGGGGAAGGAAAGGAGAGAGAGAGAAAGGAGGGAAGAGAGGGAGAGGAGAGAAGGCAAGAGAGCACGAAAGGAAGGAAGAAGGTAGGAGGATAACATGAATGAAGGGGGCACAAGAGGAAAGGTGAGAGGAGGTAGGAATGGAAAGAGGTGAAGGTTACGGAGAGAGGGAAGGGAGAGGTAGGGAAGGAGAAAGAAGAAGGCACAAGAGGGAGGGAGGAAGAGAGAGGAAGGAAAGGGATAAAAGGAAGGAATGAGGAAGGGAAGTTGTAAATACCAGACTAAAAGAGAGGAATAATAGAGAGACAGAAGAAATAACGAGAGACCGCGATACAGGGAGTGTGTAAGGAGACGCATAGTATATCACCTGTCGTCTCATTTACATAATAGGGTGAGGTAGTGAAACACGTGAACCAAGAGACAACAAGAATGAATTATTGTATACAGGGGGGAAAAAAAACCTACCTAACTAACTAACCCGGAATAACTACTCGGTGATAGGGTTTTAACATGGCCTGGAGTCAGATGATTTATGTCAACAATGGCGGAAATCAGCTGATGAACGTAAACATAACCTGAGCTGTAGATGGTGTTGGAAGAGTCTTTTGTTGTCATAAATGTTTTACGTCATATTTTCTTCTCGTACCTTCATTCTTCTTTATTTTATTTACCTTTCTCTCATCTCCCTGCTTCTCCATTATCTTACCTTTCTTTAGTCTTCCTTTTGTTTATTCTCATCTCTTTATCGTCTTCCTTCTACAGTTTGTCTCTCTTCTTATTTTCTCTTCCTTCTCATTTTTTTTTCATCATTCCCTCGTCTTTTCTCCCTTCTTCTTCTCCCCCCCTCTCCCTCCCTCTCTCTCTCTCTCTCTTCCACCTTTCCTTCGCCGTCTCTCTCCTCCTTCCCGCTGTTCGTGAGGTCTGGGCTAGTTGTCTTTCCAGTAATTGGCAACTTTTTTATCCGAACCTTCCCAAACACCTGAGTGATCCTGTTAATTGTGCCCAGTCAGGTGTGATGGCCGGGCAGGAGGCGTGGGGGGAAGGAGACCCATTGGGAGGAGGGATCCTTGGGAAGGGGTCCTTAAGGGGAGAGAGGGAGGGATCCTTAGGGGGAGAGGAGGGAGGGATCCTTAGGGGGAGAGGAGGGAGGGATCCTTAGGGGGAGAGGAGGGACGAGATCCTTAGGGGGAGAGGAGGGACGAGATCCTTAAGGGGAGAGGAGGGAGGGATCCTTAAGGGGAGAAGGTCAGACGGGCATGGTTATATTAAAGAAGAGAGGAAAGGGGAAGAATCAATGGGAGAAAATGAAATTGAGAAAATGGGGAGAGAAAGAGAGAAAAATACAGACAGACAGACGGACAGAAACTTAGCGAAAATAGTAGGGAAAGAACGAGAGAGAGATACAGACAGAAATTGGAAAGAAAAAAGACGGGGAGAATTATTAGGAAAGACAAGAGAGTAAGACTGTCTAACATTAATGACATTTACCAACTCTCAGGGTCACTATATTTAGTTTAACAAGAGTTTCCTTATCCCCATGGTGTAGCACAAGACAGGAAGAAAGACGGACACGGAGAAACAGAAGCAACGGATAAATGTAAGAAAAGACGGACAATGACAGAAGATAAATTAAAAAGACCCAGGAATTTATGACCCACTTAGTGAAAATGGATTTTACTCCCAGTTGGATAGATTTCAGGGCAATCGTGTGGATTAATCTTTCCCAGGAGTAAACTCTCCCAGTCCGTAGAGGAGGCTGTTCCAGTGACTCTCATTTGTTGTGTTTATGTGACAATACGTGGCTTGATTCTGGGTAGTAAACTTGAAACAGTATGTAAATAAGACTTCAACTATGTAAATTGAAAACGTAAAAATAACAATGGTACTTCCATGGTGTAAAAAACATGTTTATACACGACAACACCATACAGTTCCTGCAGCACCATACAGTTCTTGCAGCACCATACAGTTATTGCAACACCATACAGTTCCTGCAGCACAATACAGTTCCTGCAGCACAATACAGTTCTTGCAACACCATACAGTTCCTGCAGCACAATACAGTTCTTGCAGCACCATACAGTTATTGCAACACCATACAGTTCCTGCAGCACAATACAGTTATTGCAGCACCATACAGTTATTGCAACACCATACAGTTCCTGCAGCACAATACAGTTCTTGCAGCACCATACAGTTATTGCAACACCATACAGTTCCTGCAGCACAATACAGTTCTTGCAGCACCATACAGTTATTGCAACACCATACAGTTCCTGCAGCACAATACAGTTATTGCAGCACCATACAGTTATTGCAACACCATACAGTTCCTGCAGCACAATACAGTTCTTGCAGCACCATACAGTTATTGCAACACCATACAGTTCCTGCAGCACAATACAGTTATTGCAGCACCATACAGTTATTGCAACACCATACAGTTCCTGCAGCACAATACAGTTCCTGCAGCACAATACAGTTATTGCAGCACCATACAGTTATTGCAACACCATACAGTTCTTGCAGCACCATACAGTTATTGCAACACCATACAGATATTGCAACACCATACAGTTCCTGCAGCACCATACAGTTCTTGCAGCACCATACAGTTATTGCAACACCATACAGTTCTTGCAGCACAATACAGTTCTTGCAGCACCATACAGTTCTTGCAGCACCATACAGTTATTGCAGCACCATACAGTTATTGCAACACCATACAGTTCCTGCAGCACAATACAGTTCCTGCAGCACAATACAGTTATTGCAGCACCATACAGTTATTGCAACACCATACAGTTCTTGCAGCACCATACAGTTATTGCAACACCATACAGATATTGCAACACCATACAGTTCCTGCAGCACCATACAGTTCTTGCAGCACAATACAGTTCTTGCAGCACCATACAGTTCTTGCAGCACCATACAGTTATTGCAACACCATACAGTTCTTGCTGCACAATACAGTTCTTGCAGCCCCATACAGTTATTGCAACACCATACAGTTATTGCAGCACCATACAGTTAGTACAGCTCCATAGAGTTAGTGCAGCGCTATACAGTTATCAGAACCCAGGTGTGTCGTTTACAAAGAGTGATTAGGTGTACCAAGTAGTGAAATGGCCTCTCTCTCTCTCTCTCTCTCTCTCTCTCTCTCTCTCTCTCTCTCTCTCTCTCTCAAGTTTTCACTAAATCCTTTTATTCTCCTCACAGGAAAGAGAGGGGGAGGGAGGGAGGGAGGGAGGGACGCTATTCTTCATCTCATTATATATTTATGGGCAAAATGAATAATAAAATATTTGTGGACTATGTGAGGCGGCGGTGGTGATGGGCCCCACCAACACCCAGGCCAGGGCCACACCTACACTCTGGCCTGGGTCACATATACACCCTGGCCCGGGCCACATCTACACCCTGGCCTGGGCCACACCTACACCCTGGCCTGGGCCACACCTATACCCTGGCCCGTGCCAGCCCGTGCCACACCTATACCCTGGCCCGTGCCACACCTCTTTCCTGGCTCGTGCCACATCTACACCCTGAGCCGTGCCTCACCTACACTCTGGCCCAGGCCACACCTACACTCTGGCCCAGGCCACATCCACACCATTGTAATGAATACAATTAGAACCATTATGAAGATATTGTGTGAGTTATTGTAGGAGGGATTGCAAAGTGAGGAAAGTTGGTAGCATGACACAATAGTTTATATCAATATTATTATGATCTTTGGGGGATCTCTAAACAACATTGTTAAGTACAAGTTATTTATTAGTTAACTGAATGAACACTGGATAAATTCACAAGGTCATTATATTGTCGTTAGCAGAGACTTATCGCTCACTAGATCATGACCGAACCTTTGACACCTGGACGTAAACATGACATGGATACACTTCCTATGGTTCACTCTGAGAATGACTCATGTGTAACCTGCGGGAGGCTGGGACCTGAAGTGTGACTCCGACTGGTGCTGGATACTGAGTGTCCCGTGAATGAGCTGTAGGCCCCCTTTTATTGGGGGAGTTCAGGGTCCCGTGTTATTACCAGGCCGCTGTTACCGTGTGCTCGGGAGTCACGGGGTGTGGTGTACTAGCCGTGGCAGGCCTATTGGTGGTGCCTCGTCATAGTTACTGATATGTACAGTAGCTAAAACAACTATCTGTACAGGTGGGGGTTGATGTGCTCCGAAATCTTACGTGTAACTAATGACAGCCTTCATATACCAAAAAAAATTTATCGTTCATGGTCTCATATTGTTTCCCACAAAGTATACACAGATAGTTGTTTTAACTACTGTACGTCATTATCCTGGTCTGGATAGCTTTGGTTTGACAGAAACTCTCTCTCTCTCTCTCTCTCTCTCTCTCTCTCTCTCTCTCTCTCTCTCTCTCTCTCTCTCTCTCTCTCTCTCTCTCTCTCATTCACTACTCTCCTTCTCCTCTGTTTCTATCTTCCTCCCCCTCACACAAACACACCCTCTCATTCCCTATTCCCCTTTCCCTCCTCCTTCATGAATAACCACACCAACAGGACCTGGTCAACACAACCACGGAGGGAGACTTTACTGCACCTGTGACGTGACCAAGGTTTATGGCAGCTCACCTGTCTGTTGTTCCCTCCCTAACCTAACCTAAGTTAACCTTTACTAGCTAACTAACCTAATCTATTCTAGCTTACAGTATATTAACCTAACCTACTCAATCCTTACCTAACTTAACCCAACCTAACCTAACTTAACTGGACAATTGGAGGTAAAATGAATCCCTGCAAACATATATATATATTTTTATCACGTCTCTTAATACCGCCAGCGGGATATGTTGTTCCTGGGTTTAATCTAGTGAGACTTGATCCATGCAGCAGCCAGTTTCCCCACCTGTCCATCATCACACGGGCTGTTGAACATTGCTGCTGCTGCTGTTTTTGTGCTGTTATGGACGAAGGAAAAAAAATTAAACATTAAAACGAAAAATGTTTGACAGCATAATTTACGCATCTTTAGACTCTCTTGTTATAATGACGTCCATCTTGTCTCTCGTGTTTGTTAATTTTATATTTTAGGTCAGAAATTCATAAGTATTCTGTGGTAATTTTTGTCTCCTAGTTGATGTTAAGTGAACGTATCTAGTTAACTTTCTCTCCTAGCTGAGTTTAAGTGAACGTATCTAGTTAACTTTGTCTCCTAGCTGAGTTTAAGTGAACGTATCTAGTTAACTTTGTCTCCTAGCTGAGTTTAAGTGAACGTATTTTGTTAACTTTCTCTCCTAGCTGAGTTTAAGTGAACGTATCTAGTTAACTTTGTCTCCTAGCTGAGTTTAAGTGAACGTATTTTGTTAACTTTGTCTCCTAGCTGAGTTTAAGTGAACGTATTTTGTTAACTTTCTCTCCTAGCTGAGTTTAAGTGAACGTATCTAGTTAACTTTGTCTCCTAGCTGAGTTTAAGTGAACGTATCTAGTTAACTTTCTCTCCTAGCTGAGTTTAAGTGAACGTATTTTGTTAACTTTGTCTCCTAGGTGAGATTAAGTGAACGTATATCATCCAATTACCTTATCTCTCTCTATCTCTCTCTCTCTCTCCATTAACGTAGAGTCTCAATATACTTCCGTCGCCATATTTTTAAGGCTATTCATCTATTCTATCTCATCCACTCACCTACCCTCATTCTCACAGCTATTTAAAGAAGATACAAATCCAACTTGTGGATTTACATTGGATCGTATTCAGGTAATCTGTCAGGTATGTTCTGTTCTCAGTTGTGTTTTGTGTCGAATAGATTGGCGGAGTCGACGATACAATGGCCAGAGGGAGGGAGGGAGGGTTTTGTTGTTATATAGTGAATATTTTAGTATTCATGGGGGAGGAGTGACGTAGGGTGTGTGACGGGGTGTGTGTGACAGGTGTGGAGTGACGGGTGAGAGCAAGGAACGTAGGCTTGGTAACACGTTGATGGTGATAACAATAATGAATGATTATTATCGTGACCTGACGTGCTGCAGCTACTGACAGTCTTGTTGATGTGGAATAGTTTTATTTTTATTTTTTTTTACTACTGTTGATTGGACTGTTATTACTACACTTGCTACTGCTGTTTATTGCTGTGATGGGATGACGAGTGCTGTTATTTTGCTGTTGAGAGAGAGAGAGAGAGAGAGAGAGAGAGAGAGAGAGAGAGATAAGAAAACACAGGCCCTCCCAAAATCACGAAACAAACAAAAAAAATATAATAAATGAAGATAGTTATAGAAGGATGGAGACAGGAGGAGATAAGTAAAAGACGGAAATAACTTCTCTCACTTAACGGGAATGAATTTCAGGGGGATGTGGGACAGGAGCCCGTCGTCAGCTGTGACCCAATCAACTTTATTACTTGAATCATGAAGTAATTTACACGGAGCCTCAACACCCAAAACCTGTATACATGTTGGAGAATTTTGTCTCTCTTTTTCTCTTTTTTTTCTATCTCTTTCTCTCTTTTTATATTTCTTATCTCTCTTTTTTTATCTCTTATCTCTCGTTTTCTACCTCTATCTCTCTTTTTCTATCTCTTTCTCTCTTTTTCTATCTCTATCTCTCTTTTTCTATCTCTATCTCTCTTTTTCTATCTCTATCTCTCTTTTTCTATCTCTATCTCTCTTTTTCTATCTCTATCTCTCTTTTTTATCTCTTACTCTCTTTTTCTATCTCTGTCTCTCTTTCTACTTTAGCATCGTTTATTTATTGGTAGGTTAGTACAGCGAGAAGGACTCATGTGTGGGTGGGTGAGCATTAGCTGAGTAATGTAAACAAGAGACCCATCAGCTGAGCTAATGTAAACAAGAGCCCATCAGCTGAGTAATGTAAACAAGAGCCCATCAGCTGAGTAATGTAAACAAGAACCCATCAGCTGAGTAATGTAAACAAGAACCCATCAGCTGATTAGTGTAAACAAGAGCCCATCAGCTGATTAGTGTAAACATTGAACGATATGTTTTTGAGTTTTTGGGATAATACGAGAGAACAGCTGATGAATGTAAACTTGAGATTTTAATTAATTGGTGCAAAACATATGATTAGCTGGTTAGTGTAATCCTGACATCAGCTGACGTATAAGAATCAGTGATCACTTGAGTTATGTGAATATCAGAAAACAGGTGACTAGTGTAAACATTGAGAACAGGTGACTCGTGTAAATATTGAGAACAGCTGACTAGTGTAAACATTGAGAACAGCTGACTAGTGTAAACATTGAGAACAGCTGACTAGTGTAAACATGATAACAGCTGAATGTTATTTTGTCACCCCTCTCTCTCTCTCTCTCTCTCTCTCTCTCTCTCTCTCTCTCTCTCTCTCTCTCTCTCTCTCTCTCTCTCTCTCTCTCCTTCCTAGACCCAGTACCACCGTTTCCTCTCCCATTACACATCGCAACACCCTAGGGACAACATTGAATCCGTCCTCCACTCCACGTGGTCACAGTTACATGTACAGTTAAACAGTTAATCCTTACCGTCAGGATTTTCTATGGGGATTTTTCGTCAGACTGGAGATGTGAGAACGTAAGTGGTGATGTGAGAACGTGACTGGTGATGTGAGAACGTGACTGGTGATGTGAGAACGTGGCTTTAACTGAAGAGGTGAGAACGAGCTTTAACTGGTGATGTGAGAACGTGGCTTTAACTGGTGATGTGAGAATGTGACTTTAACTGGAGAGGTGAGAACATGATTGGTGATGTGTGAACGTGGCTTGAACTGGTGATGTGTGAACGTGGCTTGAACTGGTGATGTGAGAACGTGAATTGTGTGTGTGTGTGTGTGTGTGTGTGTGTGTCACCTATATACTATACTTTTGATTGAAACATTTTATTTAGCCAGAAAAATACAGATACAGAGTGGAAAATAATAACAATATTAACATGGCTGAGCCAGTTGAGAACCTGAGCTCTCTTTGAGGCACCCGATATATACTGTACATTTATCTCAAGGAAGTATTATGTAACATTTAGTATCATCTGGAATAGTACAATAGCATGGTGGTAATAAGAACATCTCATAATGTTACCACGGTTATCACTTCAATATTTATTAATTTTATTTATTTATTTTATTTTATTCTTAGTTTTTATTAGTACATAAATTATAGTGGAATTTAAAAACATAAGCATAATGGGGGAGCAGTACAACATGGGTTGTACAGTAATAAGGTTGAACAAGAGGACAGAGCGGTCAGGATTATGTCTAGTTGGCAATTATGTTTATTGCAATGGTAATTATTTATTTATTTACATATAGTACCGTAATTATTCCTTATACAATAATTATGCTGATTTTATGTAATTATGTTTGTATGGGCTGTGATTATACATTTACTATGATTAATACGGTATAATTATAATAATGTTCCTGTATTTTAGTCATATTCCATTTGGCTAATTATACAAGAATTAGCCTATTGGAGATTTAAGATTATACACTAAACATTATACATAAATCATTGTGTCGTGTATAATTGCAATCATCTTTCTTTGTGGAAGCTTTGATATAATTCCTTGATGAAGTTATCTCTATAATCTCCTATGATTGAAACTTTAGGTCATATAGTGTCTTAAAAAAAATCCTCTTGTAATAGTAAAAAGTTTATTGTTATTGGTTGAATATTAATTAGTGTTCTTATGTGTAATTATAGGCAATTACTGGTATAATATGTGAAGGATTGTGGCTATAATTTGTGATTTGTTCTGTCGTTATTTTTTTGTGTTTGTTTTTGTTTACTTATTCTTGTTTTTTTTTGTTTTGGTCGTTGTTGTTTTTTGTTTGTTTGTTTGTTTGTTTGTTGCTTTGGTTGTTGTTGTTGTTGTTGTTATTGTTTGTTTTGGTGGTTGTTGTTATTGGTCTTTTTTTCATCTCCTCCTGTTCCCCTTCTTCCTTCTCTTCTTCCTTCTCCTCCTCTTCCTCCTGTTCCTCCTCTTCTTCCTTCTCTTCTTCCTTCTCCTCCCTTTCCTCCTCGTTTACCCTCCGCTGCTTCTTCCTTCTTCTTCCTCCTTTTTTCTTCTCCTTCTCTTCCTCCTCCTTCGACTCGCCATCACTTGTTGCCTAATGAAGTACCATAGAGAGTTGCATGATAAACACTAGTTGCTACAGGGTAAACACTAGCTGCTACAGGACAAACACTCGCTGCTACAGGACAAACACTAGCTGCTACAGGACAAACACTAGCTGCTACAGGACAAACACTAGCTGCTACAGGACAAACACTAGCTGCTACAGGACAAACACTAGCTGCTACAGGACAGACACTAGCTGCTACAGGACAGACACTAGCTGCTACAGGACAAACACTAGCTGCTACAGGACAGACACTAGCTGCTACAGGACAGACACTAGCTGCTACAGGACAAACACTAGCTGCTACAGGGTAAACACTAGCTGTTACAGGACAAACACTAGCTGCTACAGGACAAACACAAGCTGCTACAGGACAGACACTAGCTGCTACAGGACAGACACTAGCTGCTACAGGACAGACACTAGCTGCTACAGGACAAACACTAGCTGGGGTGGTTAATCTTCAGGTGATCCTAAAACAGTGTAGACGGAAGGATGGCAATCAAACCTTCTCTAGCAAATGTTATAATACCCAACCCATACCATGGTTAGGTTAGGTCAAAGGTCAAGGTATAAAGGCCTGTGTCACAATTCTGTCTTTATCATCTGTTTTGTAAGGTCAAAGGTCAAGGCCTAAGCGTCCTATAATTCTGTCTTTATCATCTGTTTTGTTAGGTCAAAGGTAGAGGTATAAGGGTCATATAATTCTGTCTTTATCATCGGTTTTGTAAGGTCAAAGGTCAAGGCCTAAGCGTCCTATAATTCTGTATTTATCATCTGTTTTGTAAGGTCAAAGGTCAAGGTCAAGGCCTAAGCGTCCTATAATTCTGTATTTATCATCTGTTTTGTAAGGTCAAAGGTCAAAGGTCAAGGCCTAAGCGTCCTATAATTCTGTATTTATCATCTGTTTTGTAAGGTCAAAGGTCAAAGGTCAAGGCCTAAGCGTCCTATAATTCTGTCTTTATCATCGGTTTTGTAAGGTCAAAGGTCAAAGGTCAAGGCCTAAGCGTCATATAATTCTGTCTTTATCATCGGTTTTGTTAGGTCAAAGGTCAAGGTATAAGGGTCATATAATTCTGTCTTTATCATCGGTTTTGTAAGGTCAAAGGTCAAGGCCTAAGCGTCATATAATTCTGTCTTTATCATCGGTTTTGTAAGGTCAAAGGTCAAGGTATAAGGGTCATATAATTCTGTCTTTATCATCGGTTTTGTAAGGTCAAAGGTCAAGGCCTAAGCGTCATATAATTCTGTCTTTATTATCTGTTTTGTAAGGTCAAAGGTCAAGGTATAAGGGTCATATAATTCTGTCTTTATCATCGGTTTTGTAAGGTCAAAGGTCAAGGCCTAAGCGTCATATAATTCTGTCTTTATTATCTGTTTTGTAAGGTCAAAGGTCAAGGTATAAGGGTCATATAATTCTGTCTTTATCATCGGTTTTGTAAGGTCAAAGGTCAAGGCCTAAGCGTCCTATAATTCTGTATTTATCATCTGTTTTGTAAGGTCAAAGGTCAAAGGTCAAGGCCTAAGCGTCCTATAATTCTGTATTTATCATCGGTTTTGTAAGGTCAAAGGTCAAAGGTCAAGGCCTAAGCGTCATATAATTCTGTCTTTATCATCGGTTTTGTTAGGTCAAAGGTCAAGGTATAAGGGTCATATAATTCTGTCTTTATCATCGGTTTTGTAAGGTCAAAGGTCAAGGCCTAAGCGTCATATAATTCTGTCTTTATTATCTGTTTTGTAAGGTCAAAGGTCAAGGTATAAGGGTCATATAATTCTGTCTTTATCATCGGTTTTGTCAGTAATGTTGGATCGTTACTCTTACAAAACGTTTAGTCAGTTTAAAGCGAGACTTACCTTCGCCTTAATTACTTCAACAGTGAAGCATTTACACCTGAAGGTTTAATTAGTAATGTCAATGTTTCAATGTTTTATTTCCTAAGCTTTTACTGATGAAGTGATGCCGACTGTTTGATTATAGCGGGGTTAACTGTATGATTATAGCGGGGTTAACTGTATGAGTGGGGTTGACTGTATGATTATAGCGGGGTTAACTGTATGAGTGGGGTTGACTGTATGATTATAGCGGGGTTAGCTGTATGAGTGGGGTTGACTGTATGATTATAGCGGGGTTAACTGTATGAGTGGGGTTAACTGTATGATTATAGCGGGGTTAACTGTATGAGTGGGGTTAACTGTATGATTATAGCGGGGTTAACTGTATGAGTGGGGTTGACTGTATGATTATAGCGGGGTTAACTGTATGAGTGGGGTTGACTGTATGATTATAGCGGGGTTAACTGTATGAGTGGGGTTGACTGTATGATTATAGCGGGGTTAACTGTATGAGTGGGGTTGACTGTATGATTATAGCGGGGTTAACTGTGTGAGTGGGGTTGACTGTATGATTATAGCGGGGTTAGCTGTGTGAGTGGGGTTGATTGTATGATTATAGCGGGGTTAACTGTATGATTATAGCGGGGTTAACTGTGTGAGTGGGGTTGACTGTATGATTATAGCGGGGTTAGCTGTGTGAGTGGGGTTGACTGTATGATTATAGCGAGGTTAACTGTATGAGTGGGGTTGACTGTTTGATTATAGCGAGGTTAACTGTATGAGTGGGGTTGACTGTATGATTATAGCGGGGTTAACTGTATGAGTGGGGTTGACTGTATGATTATAGCGGGGTTAACTGTGTGAGTGGGGTTGACTGTATGATTATAGCGGGGTTAGCTGTGTGAGTGGGGTTGATTGTATGATTATAGCGGGGTTAACTGTATGATTATAGCGGGGTTAACTGTATGAGTGGGGTTGACTGTATGATTATAGCGGGGTTAACTGTGTGAGTGGGGTTGACTGTATGATTATAGCGGGGTTAGCTGTGTGAGTGGGGTTGACTGTTTGATTATAGCGAGGTTAACTGTATGATTATAGCGGGGTTAACTGTGTGAGTGGGGTTGTCTGTATGATTATAGCGGGGTTAACTGTGTGAGTGGGGTTGACTGTATGATTATAGCGGGGTTAACTGAATGAGTGGGGTTGACTGTATGATTATAGCGGGGTTAACTGTATGAGTGGGGTTGACTGTATGATTATAGCGGGGTTAACTGTATGAGTGGGGTTGACTGTATGATTATAGCGAGGTTAACTGTGTGAGTGGGGTTAACTGTATGATTATAGCGGGGTTAACTGTGTGAGTGGGGTTGACTGTATGATTATAGCGGGGTTAACTGTGTGAGTGGGGTTGACTGTATGATTATAGCGGGGTTAACTGTATGAGTGGGGTTGACTGTATGATTATAGCGGGGTTAACTGTATGATTATAGCGGGGTTGATTGTATGATTATAGCGGGGTTAACTGTATGATTATAGCGGGGTTAACTGTATGATTATAGCGGGATTAACTGTATGAGTGGGGTTAACTGTATGAGTGGGGTTAACTGTATGATTATAGCGGGGTTAACTGTATGATTATAGCGGGATTAACTGTATGAGTGGGGTTAACTGTATGAGTGGGGTTAACTGTATCATGTAAACTGTACTTGACTGTAATAACTCTCCCTGGGGATAAATTATTCAACTCTGTAATAATAATTGAAGAAGGAAATTATTTATAACACTATACAAATTATTCCCAAACCACTTCTGACGTCACCAGGTATAGTTCACCTGGTGATTAGCTCCTACCCCCCCCTTAGCTTATGTTGCCTGGTGATCAAACACTCTTGCTGTATCTTGAGGGTGTTAGGTTAGGTTAGGTTAGGGTAGGGTAGGGTAGGTTAGGTTAGGTTAGGGTAGGGTAGGTTAGGGTAGGGTAGGGTAGGTTAGGTTAGGTTAGGTTAGGGTAGGGTAGGTTAGGGTAGGGTAGGTTAGGGTAGGGTAGGGTAGGGTAGGTTAGGTTAGGGTAGGTTAGGTTAGGGTAGGGTAGGTTAGGGTTGGGTAGGGTTAGGTTAGGTTAGGTTAGGTAATAAGTTGGGGTGGTTAATCTTCAGAAGAGCTAAGGTGTGTGTGTGTGTGTGTGTGTGTGTGTGTGTGTGTGTGTGTGTGTGTCGTTACTTTACTACTACAAGTTACTTAAGGCTATGGTTGGTGTTTATGATAGAAAGATGAAGCGATATTAGAAGTGTCTGTCGCAACTTAAAATTTATTCATGAGCGGAAATTCATAATTTTGTGGTAAAATTCTTGTACCTAAGTAGCCCGGGCGGCCTTGGTGGGGCACATAGGTGATTACATTAACATATACAGTAAAGACTCTTATATTCACGGGTTAGGATTAAAAGATTTTGAGTATAAATTTTGTAAGTTTTATGTAAGTGTCACGTTAGAAATGACCATTGAACTTTGTCACCTTCACCAACTTGTCTTTAAAAAAATCGGAAAAATATCGTGTATTAGATTTTCTTTTCCGCCCAAAGAAAAAAAAATTCTCACAAAATATTCCTCGTTGCTCCTCAGTGTTTACAGTTGGCCAGGTAGACTAGGTGGGTGAACCAACATCGAGATGGATCGAGTGATGAAGTTTGTTGATATTAAGGAAAAATATGTAAATTCAGCTTTATTGTTAGGCTAAGCGTGATGAAGTTACTTGTTTTGTTAGTTATGAGAAGAAAGAAAAGACTCAGCTTACGGAGTGGTGGCATACAACAGCAGTCCCCCTCACCACCCCTCTCTCCTCCCTCACCACCCCTCTCTCCCTCCCTCACCACCCCTCTCTCCCTCCCTCACCACCCCTCTCTCCCCCCTCACCACCCCTCTCTCCCTCCCTCACCACCCCTCTCTCCTCCCTCACCACCCCTCTCTCCCTCCCTCACCACCCCTCTCTCCATCCCTCACCACCCCTCTCTCCCTCCCTCACCACCCCTCTCTCCCTCCCTCACCACCCTCTCTCCTCCCTCACCACCCCTCTCTCCATCCCTCACCACCCCTCTCTCCCCCCTCACCACCCCTCTCTCCCCCCTCACCACTCCTCTCTCCTCCCTCACCACCCCTCTCTCCCTCCCTCACCACCCCTCTCTCCCCTAGTTATGTCATTTCCGAGAACTTCAAACAACGTGTAATATGAACCAAGTTAACTCTAAGGTCATCTCAAGAGTGGCTCAGTCTTTTATACAGTGTTGTTGTCAGAAGTTTCTTTATAATGGATACAAGTTTTATTTTCCCCCCAGAAAGTTTAGAATAAAATAACTTATTAAAACAGCTGTTGGAAAATATTGTGAGTACCTAGCGTGAGGCGTGACGTTATCAGAAGTAAGTCTTAAGGAAATGAATTAATTTTTTGCTTTACAGTTGAAGGTCAAAATTTTGTTTTTGTATATTTTTACGACGTAAATTTACAAATGATTTATAGAATATATTATAAATTAAGGACAATAATGTAAAATATGACAACATGACCCTTACACATGCACCGCCTCCATGACGGCTGGCGGCTAACTGACACTGACAGCAACACTCCCACCCCCCACTCTACACTCTGCTGGCTGTCAAGTGATGTATTTCCGCAAACATTAATACTTTATGAAAAGGTACTGAATTAGTTATCATAAATTCATAAAGTTATTACAGTGATTCTCTCTTAATTGAATTCATAAAATATTATTAAAAAAAGGAGAAACGTTGAACTGGAGAATCTATCCCGACCTCGACTGAGATGTTGTATTCATCATGTCACCACCACTTGGTTGTCACTTGAGGTAAACACTGGGGAATCTGTGTATTGATAAATAACTTTGATTTTTAAGTAATCATTGTAACGAGTAAATTAGTTCCCATAATACCACATTAACACTAACGCCTCTACTTGCGTCATATTCAAGAGCATAATTTAGTTAAATAATGTAAGTTTGGGCCAATAAATTATGAGTTCCTCAGCACATAACTCCTGCTGACTCACTAATCATCCTGTATAATACTTTGTCAGCACTTACTAGTTATGTCAGCCAGCCAAACACACACACACTCACACGGGAGAAGGTGTATACAAGCTGTGTGTGTTTACTTGCCGCTACTTACCTCACTCACAACAACACAGATGACAGGGTAGGTGTGAGTTATTGCTACTGCGTCTCTTGTGTCAGGAACTTCTACTTATGCCATTTTTACAAGGACAGAAATCACAAAGAATATGTAACTTCTTGACATAACTTGTGACAGGACCTTCTACTTAACGACCAAGTATGACAACTTCTCTTACCCAGTTCATATACCATTACTTCCACATTATAATCATGACACAAGAGATATTGTAAAGTGACGAGAGAATATGATAAAAATAAATTCTGACCTACTGACACATGCTTGAGCTGGTAGTATTAATTTTTCATACGATAGATGAGATATTGATCAGATTTCATATCCATTTTTTTAATGTGGGGAAATTTTATACTTGTACATGATACCCGAATTGTCTCTTGAAATATTTTTGCCTTTATTTACATAATTTTCTGTACCTGTGTTGTAATTAGTGGAGATAAATTATTATTGGTTGCTTGGACTACAGAACTCAGAGGTGCATGGCGTCATTCTCAGGTGTTTTAAAGCCAAGAGGTGATCACGCATGTTTGATAATACTGAATCAGAAATCAGTGAGTTTATTCAGGAAGGACAGGCACATATAAGGGTGTAAAGTACAGGTATAGACTAATTACCTTGGAGCAGCAGTGTCATACAGGTGCTGCCTTAACCTTGATGTGACCAGACCGTGAACTAAAAGTGACTTAACATACGCGGTGATGATGATAGTTGGTTGATGGCGACACGGCTGCTAAAACAAGTTTGTGTTATTGTAAAATTATCTCATAAAGAAGGGAAGTTGTGTGTTAGGAGTGTCGAGGGACTCCTTCATGTGTTTGTTTACATGCGACGTGTAGACAAACCTGGCCCAGTAAACAAGATGTACAGTAGTTTGTTGATATGTTTACATGTGACGTGTAGACATTCTCATTCAATAAAACATTTAGTCCTGCCCGTGATTATAATTGTTGTTCTTGTTAACGTAATCACAAGGCTTATTTAGCTGAGGTAAATACTGCACTCACACACAAATTAGTTGCGTCAAATTCCTCCAAACTCTGGGGATTGTTTCATGGTTCCTCGTGTAACTTGGATACTGATATACACTCACACACAAATTAGTTCCGTCAAATTCCTCCAAACTCTGGGGATTGTTTCATGGTTCCTCGTGTAACTTGAATACTGATATAATAGCCACGTTATTCTCCAGCTTATGATACTGTTGTTTCTCTTGGTAAACTTTTCTGTGTTTTTTGGGATGTAAAATGAACACACGAGGGGAAAAAACACACTGGAGGGAAAATAACACACTGGGGTTGCTGAGACACAAAATAAACACACGGGAGAAGCCTTGACACACCACATGTTGCTCAGGCAGCTGGTCCACACACACACACACACTGTAAAAACAACCTTTGATCATTGTTGTACACACGAGACGCACTAATTCAAGGTTTTTGTTGACCCCGTCTGTGTGGGTATCTAGTTTTTGGTTGACCTTACTTAAACAACATATGTACTGGGTCAATATAGCTGATATACTCCCCCCTGGGCTTAAAGAAATGAGTTTTTGTTCCATCAGTGAAAACCATTTGGAAATATTTGAAGGAATGGATAAAGTTGAGTTCGATATTACAAAATGTATTCATGGATATAGAATACCCGCTTTGATGTCTAGTGAACTATAAAAAAAAGGAATTGATATTTAAATTCTTTAGCGTGAGTAATAAAACTTTTTTTTTTTTTTTTTTATGTAGTTTGTGTTTTTTTTCATAATTTTTAAAATCGGGAAGGACAGTTATTATCATCATCATCATCTCTTATTTCTCGTTATCTTCCTCCTTCTATTACTCTTCTTTCACTTGTCATCAATTTTAGTTCTGGTATTTTTCTTCAATCTTAAAAACAACAACAAAAGCTTACCTAAAAAATATAAAAATAGTAAATAACAAAAGCGTAACAGAAACATAGATTTACCTCCAAATCGTAAAAAAAAAAAATGAATCACAAAATATATCCCGGACTCTGCCTCCGGGCGTGACGTCACCAGAGGACCTTCTTCACAAGAGACACACACACACTCACCTTAATTAACGAGGCAGTAAAGTAGTTTCAGTTTAATTACAGGTGAAAATTAATGCTTCAAATTTGTTTTTGTTTTAGGAAAAATTCATAGAGTTGTTAAACTATTAAGAAAAAAATAGTGGAGTTAAATAAATCTCATATCTAATAATAATGAACTAGTTACTATGATTTATTAATACTATTTAAATGATTAATCTTAATTTTTGATAATTTTATAACTAGTATAATAGTTTTTTATTTTAATTGTAAAACTGTAAAGCTAGTTAATATTAAAATAGCCATTCTTCATTGCTACCTGCTCTAGACTCATACCTCGAATGACGTCACAGCCACTCGCGGGACCTGACACTAGAAACATAAAGTTACATTTGTCATTATAATTAAAAACAATAATTAGTTCCTTCCATGATTAAAAATACCATCTTCCTCTCGGCATGAAAGTATGTTAATGGTGTGACTCGTGTCTTGTGAGTGTGTTAAAGAGAGTTAGTGTGAGTGTGTTAAAGAGAGTTAGTGTGAGTGTGTTAGAGAGAGTTAGTGTGAGTGTGTTAAAGAGAGTGTGAGTGTGTTAAAGAGAGTTAGTGTGAGTGTGTTAAAGAGAGTTAGTGTGAGTGTGTTAAAGAGAGTGTGAGTGTGTTAAAGAGAGTTAGTGTGAGTGTGTTAAAGAGAGTTAGTGTGAGTGTGTTAAGGAGAGTTAGTGTGAGTGTGTTAAAGAGAGATAGTGTTAGTGTGAGTGTGTTAAAAAGAGTTAGTGTGAGTGTGTTAAAGAGAGTTAGTGTGAGTGTGTTAAGATGTTTCCTGTTCACAAACTCTAGACTCGTGACAACTTCTTCTGAAATCCGTCTTGGCTTCGTTAACCAAACTTTCTCCTCAGCCAGCTGGGGTTAAGGCTGTTCTGAGAGCCAGCTGGAGTTAGGGCTTCTTCTCAACCAGCTGGTGGTGTTAAGAGCTCTCTGACAACCACCTGAAGCTCCCTGGCAACCAACTGAAGTTAAGAGCTCCCTGACAACCACCTGAAGCTCCCTGGCAACCAACTGAAACTCCCTGGCAGCTAGCTGAAGCTCCCTGACAACCAGCTGAAGCTCCCTGACAACCAGCTGAAGCTCCCTGACAACCAGCTGAAGCTCCCTGACAACCAACTGAAACTCCCTGACAACCAGCTCGAGTTAAAGAGAGTCCCTTGATAACCAGCTGAAGTTGAGTGAAAAAAATAAACTCTTTTAATTTTTTTTTCTGGATGTCATTAATTATATCCGAGAAATGGAAAGTTTTTGACTCGAGTTAAGACGAAAATGATGGATTGGCCCCCCAAGTGATTCTGGACTAGTTATGACGTTACGATTTAACTTCAGGTTTGATAATAATTAGTTGATTGATTGTGGTTTTTGTTAAGATGGGAGATTAGTTAGTTTATGAATGGTTTAGCAAGGGATTATTGATTAGCTAATTATTATGAGATAGACTTAAATGGTGAATATTCGGTGTTATTGTTTTTTTTTATGAAAGGGAGGATTAGTTAATTTATTAAAGGTTAAGGAAGAGATTAGTGATGAGGTAATCGATATGACATTGAATGGTGATTGGTTAAACGTTAACTCGGAGGTAGAGGATTGGTTAATGAATTATAGGTAAGATTAGGGTTCTGAGGTACCATGTGCTCAGTGAGGGCTGCAGTGAGCTTGACAGAGTTCTAATGTTTAGGGTGGCAGCAAGCTTCTCTGGATCAGTCATTCCCATTCCTCCCAGTCTCGGTGGTAGTGTAAGAAGTGACCTTTTTGCTGGGTTAAGTGGTTGCTTTTCACTTGTGTTGGAAGAGAAATGACTATGATTACTACTACTACATTTTTCTTTTTTTTTAAGAATGACCTCCAGCCTCCCCCAATAACCACACCTTCGCCACCATTTTATTACCTTAATATTAAATATCCTAATACATAAGTAGCTATCCTATCTGTGTTGAGTTAGTTGAGCCACAGATCTATGCAGCATTCAGTGAGAGAGAGAGAGAGAGAGAGAATGTCTTCCTCCAATAGTAGAGTCTTAGCGCAATTTTATCTCCATACAGAGGCAAAAGAGTGTTATACGCTTGATGTAAATTGTAAAGGAATTAAAGACGTTTCTATACATTTTCATAAATCTTAAAGACCAAGTTTAATTATGCCTCTAATAAGGTTGATTTAATGTCAGTAGCACGAAGGTCATTATAAGTGTTGGAAAGTTATTAAGTGTTAAGTGAATGAGGCTCTGGGTTGAGGCTTATAGAGATTCATGTTCAGGCTAGTGGAGGAGCTTTATACAGAGTGTAATTAAACCTTTAGTGGGATGTAGTGTAGTGAGAGGCATGAAGGAAGTCTTATAATTCTAGGAAATTATTAAGGCAAGAGACTGGAGGTTGATATATAACATTATTAGTCAAATGTTAACCCACATGACCCAGAGTTGACCAGCTGTGAGAGTCTTGTCGGGAGTTGACCAGCTGTGAGAGTCTTGTCGGGAGTTGACCAGCTGTGAGAGTCTTGTCGGGAGTTGACCAGCTGTGAGAGTCTTGTCGGGAGTTGACCAGCTGTGAGAGTCTTGGTGGAAGTTGACCAGCTGTGAGAGTCTTGTCGGGAGTTGACCAGCTGTGAGAGTCTTGTCGGGAGTTGACCAGCTGTGAGAGTCTTGTCGGGAGTTGACCAGCTGTGAGAGTCTTGTCGGGAGTTGACCAGCTGTGAGAGTCTTGGTGGAAGTTGACCAGCTGTGAGAGTCTTGTCGGGAGTTGACCAGCTGTGAGAGTCTTGTCGGGAGTTGACCAGCTGTGAGAGTCTTGTCGGGAGTTGACCAGCTGTGAGAGTCTTGTCGGGAGTTGACCAGCTGTGAGAGTCTTGTCGGGAGTTGACCAGCTGTGAGAGTCTTGGTGGAAGTTGACCAGCTGTGAGAGTCTTGTCGGGAGTTGACCAGCTGTGAGAGTCTTGTCGGGAGTTGACCAGCTGTGAGAGTCTTGTCGGGAGTTGACCAGCTGTGAGAGTCTTGTCGGGAGTTGACCAGCTGTGAGAGTCTTGTCGGGAGTTGACCAGCTGTGAGAGTCTTGTCGGGAGTTGACCAGCTGTGAGAGTCTTGTCGGGAGTTGACCTGCTGTGAGAGTCTTGTCGGGAGTTGACCAGCTGTGAGAGTCTTGTCGGGAGTTGACCAGCTGTGAGAGTCTTGCCAGGAGTTAACCAGCTGTGAGAGTCTTGCCAGGAGTTGACCTGCTGTGAGAGTCTTGGTGGAATTTGACCAGCTGTGAGAGTCTTGTCGGGAGTTGACCAGCTGTGAGAGTCTTGTCGGGAGTTGACCAGCTGTGAGAGTCTTGGTGGAAGTTGACCAGCTGTGAGAGTCTTGTCGGGAGTTGACCTGCTGCGAGAGTCTTGTCGGGAGTTGACCAGCTGTGAGAGTCTTGTCGGGAGTTGACCAGCTGTGAGAGTCTTGTCGGGAGTTGACCAGCTGTGAGAGTCTTGCCAGGAGTTAACCAGCTGTGAGAGTCTTGCCAGGAGTTGACCTGCTGTGAGAGTCTTGCCAGGAGTTGACCAGCTGTGAGAGTCTTGTCGGGAGTTGACCAGCTGTGAGAGTTTTGCCAGGAGTTGACCAGCTGTGAGAGTCTTGTCGGGAGTTGACCTGCTGTGAGAGTCTTGCCAGGAGTCGACCAGCTGTGAGAGTCTTGCCAGGAGTTGACCAGCTGTGAGAGTCTTGGTGGAAGTTGACCAGCTGTGAGAGTCTTGGTGGAAGTTGACCAGCTGTGAGAGTCTTGGTGGAATTTGACCAGCTGTGAGAGTCTTGGTGGAAGTTGACCAGTTGTGAGAGTCTTGTCGACAGTGAGAAACGTGGCTCCTGTTCAGGCTGTGGAGTAGCGGGGTCCTTCATAGTCCTAAGGAAAGTGGGAGATCCTCAGGAGGCAGATCTGACCAATAGCCTCTACAAGTCCCTGGTCGTAACACATTCAGTATCGCTGAAGGTAATCAAAACAACAATCACCAAGACTGCCCCGCACCCCGCCGCAGGTAGAGTTACTGAACTAATGTAAAAAGTAAACGAACAAAGGCTAGACAAATGTTGGTGTGCGTTATTGTTTGGCGGCTTTATCACGCTCCCTCATCACCCTAAGAACTCACACAGGGGAGGACCCAGCAGTGGCTCCCAGAAATGATCAAACTTAGGGCTTGGGTCAGTAAAAGGGTGGAGGAGGGAAACACAGTGACGGCCATGACGACCCTAAGGATGATTACAAACTTGGTCACGACCTCCCTCCCAGAGGCGAAGATACAGCTGGAGCCCTCCGAGAGAACCATCCATCTATGGGCACCAGTGAGCACCCAGGAGTGATGACGTCTCCATCAGACTCAGCAGGGGGCGGCACAGGCTGGAAACATTTGAAAGAGATAGTTAACCCACTCCTGAAGGAGGTCGTGGGGCTGCTGCTGGCAGAGGTCACGGGGCTTTTCGACAATTGGCTCGCTGATCCGTTTTCAGACGAGATCAAGTTACTCTTTTTCTGAACATCGCTTTGTGTTCCGGGTAAGGAAGACACGGGGGCTTGACTATCACAGTCTTGAACAACCTTCGCCTCCTTTTCACCAGAGCAGCAATTGGAATTATCCGCCTCACTGCTTACAGCAGATCAACCTAGACTTGGAATCCCAGAAGGTTGTACAGACGCAGGTTGACACACGACCCTGCAGGTAAAGTGGAAGTCAAACTGAATTTCAAGAACAGTTTCAGTGTGATCAGAAGCGATGCTCGGTCTGAAGTTGGAGGGACAACAAATTCCAAGGAAACACAGAAAGATTTAAAATGTAGGAACCTTAACTGTGAGTATTGGATAGTTCCAGCAGGGCCAGAGGCTCAGGGGCCAATACGACCTGAAGCTATTGTACAGGTACCTGATACTCCAGTGCTACCTGCTGCATGTATTGACCTCTCAGTGTAGTGGTCCGCAGGGGGAATATCTGACTATACTCGCCTCAGTGTAGTGATCCACAAGGGGGAATAATCTGACTGTATACTCGTTTCATATTTCCCCATCAGATGACGTCGAGTAAATCTACCAAGTATGACTTTATAGTTTATCTTATAAGTGTTACAGCTGATGATTTAGTAAATATGTAAACAAACAGCTATAAAAAATAACAATAGCAAAATAAAACAACAGATAAACAGAGGTGGTAGCAGGACACAATATTTCCATGGTAATATTATCATAAATATCCATGAGTAATGTTTATTTTATTACCTGAGGTCAAGTTCTCGTCAGGTCAAAAGGTCACATGCTTCCTCACTGGCTAATCTGACCCTCTCCGTGTGACCTAACCCGTGTATAGGTCTTCCTTCTCCCTACTTGTAATTCCTCTCTTCCCTCTCTCTCTCCCCTCTCCCTCATTCGTCTCTCTCCTTTCCATTTGTGTTTTCTCCCTTCGTCCTCTTGTTATTCTTTACATTATTTTACCAGATATTGATGTTTGCTCTCTCTCTCTCTCTCTCTCTCTCTCTCTCTCTCTCTCTCTCTCTCTCTCTCTCTCTCTCTGCACCTCTTTCGTTTCAGATCTTTTTTTTTCCTTATATGCCTGTTACGATTCCTTATATGCCTGTTACGGTTCCTTATATGCCTGCTACGGTTCCTTATATGCCTGTTACGGTTCCTTATATGCCTGTTACGGTTCCTTATATACCTGTTACGGTTGATTGTATACCTGATACGGTTCCTTGTATATAAACCCACTTAATACACATCTAAGTAGACACGCACACACAGTTAATACACATCTAAGTACACACACACACACACACACACACACACACACATACACACAACTAAGTACAGACTCAAACTAGGCCATGAGTGCAGAGAATACAATCAAATCGTCAATAATATATAATTTTACCCCAAAACACTGCCGGGCCCTGAAAGAAGACTAAGCAAATAAGGCATCATCTTCACATGCTGTTGTATTATTATTAATGTCACTTGTCAGTATTAATAATCATGTACTAAAAAAAATTAAATACTAAAAAAAAAAGTACCTGATGTTATATCGTGTAAACTGATGCTCATTTGTTTTTTAATTCATAAATGACACGCGATACTTCACTGTATAATTGCAATGAATATATTTCGCGTTGTTTTTTTTTACTTACTAAATAGCTGCAATTGCAATACAACACAGAACAATGCTTTGAATATTTAATTATGTATTTTTTTTTTTTTTACTTTTTTCTAAATGGGAGTTGGTGGGGAAAATAGAATGTTGGTGTTAATAGAAGGAGAATGAGTTGAGTTATTAAACGCTTCTGTCTGGTTATATTATGAAGTTGAATGTTTAGGGAAGGTTTATCAGGAGTGAATGTTGAGTGTAAGAGGATTGTTGTTCTAGGTATATTAAAAAAAATGAATGTTTAGGTTTATCAGGTGTAGAATGATGATTGTCTGGGGTGTAGAATGGTGATAGTGTAGGTGTGTGTGAAGTGTAGAGGGATATTGTACGAAATGTTTGATGGAGAGAGAGAGAGAGAGAGAGAGAGAGAGAGAGAGAGAGAGAGAGAGAGAGAGAGTCTCGCCTCCTCACTCAGCTGCACTGTACACTTGATGAATATATAAGTTTGTCTTCATTATTTATTACTCACAGGAACCAAGACATACACACACACACACACACACACACACACACACACACACACGTGCGTTTGTGTGTGTGCGTCTGTTGTCTGTGCGTATTCTGAAGTTATTAGATTAAGTGGCAGTGATGAAGGATGAGAGGACCCGGGAGAATGACCCTCAGAGTGCCAGGCAGTGCCACTAAGTGTGTGTGTTACAGTAGTGACGTGTGGTCAAGAGTAAGCTCCGCCCACCACCCTAACAACCTCTGGCGTGAACAATATAATTAACGCCTCACATGTGACGCCATTGAGAACGCCCATACGGTACAGCGTATCCACTCATTATCCCCTGGGGTACACTACCCTCACACGCCTCCTGTGGGGTACACTACCCTCACACGCCTCCTGTGGGGTACACTACCCTCACACGCCTCCTGTGGTGTACACTACCCTCACACGCCTCCTGTGGGATACACTACCCTCACACGCCTCCTATGGTGTACACTACCCTCACACGCCTCCTGTGGTGTACACTACCCTCACACGCCTCCTGTGGTGTACACTACCCTCACACGCCTCCTGTGGGGTACACTACCCTCACACGCTTCCTGTGGGGTACACTACCCTCACACGCCTCCTATGGTGTACACTACCCTCACACGCCTCCTGTGGGGTACACTACCCTCACACGCCTCCTGTGGTGTACACTACCCTCACACGCCTCCTGTGGTGTACACTGCCCTCACACGCCTCCTGTGGGGTACACTACCCTCACACGCCTCCTGTGGTGTACACTACCCTCACACGCCTCCTGTGGTGTACACTACCCTCACACGCCTCCTGTGGGGTACACTACTCTCACACGCCTCCTATGGGGTACACTACCCTCACACGCCTCCTGTGGTGTACACTACCCTCACACGCCTCCTGTGGTGTACACTACCCTCACACGCCTCCTGTGGTGTACACTACCCTCACACGCCTCCTGTGGGGTACACTACCCTCACACGCCTCCTGTGGTGTACACTACCCTCACACGCCTCCTGTGGTGTACACTACCCTCACACGCCTCCTGTGGTGTACACTACCCTCACACGCCTCCTGTGGGGTACACTACCCTCACACGCCTCCTGTGGGGTACACTACCCTCACACGCCTCCTGTGGGGTACACTACCCTCACACGCCTCCTGTGGGGTACACTACCCTCAAACGCCTCCTGTGGTGTACACTACCCTCACACGCCTCCTGTGGTGTACACTACCCTCACACGCCTCCTGTGGTGTACACTACCCTCACACGCCTCCTGTGGTGTACACTACCCTCACACGCCTCCTGTGGGGTACACTACCCTCACACGCCTCCTGTGGGGTACACTACCCTCACACGCCTCCTGTTGTGTACACTACCCTCACACGCCTCCTGTGGTGTACACTACCCTCACACGCCTCCTGTGGTGTACACTACCCTCACACGCCTCCTGTGGGGTACACTAACCTCACACGCCTCCTGTGGGGTACACTACCCTCACACGCCTCCTGTGGTGTACACTACCCTCACACGCCTCCTGTGGTGTACACTACCCTCACACGCCTCCTGTGGTGTACACTACCCTCACACGCCTCCTGTGGGGTACACTACCCTCACACGCCTCCTGTGGGGTACACTACCCTCACACGCCTCCTGTGGTGTACACTACCCTCACACGCCTCCTGTGGGGTACACTACCCTCACACAACTACACAAGTTACTCGCGTTAACAGCTAATGTAAGAACCAGGTAAGCAGTGTCGCAGTGTGCGTCTCTGGCGCCTGGGGCCAAACATTTTTTAGCGCCCCTTGGAACCCGCCACCCAGGAGGCCAATGACCCCTCCACGCCCTTCACCACGCCCCTCACTGCAGCCACTCAATATTATGCTGAATACCTACACCGAAAGAGCCTCCCTGTGCGTGGTGTGCGTGTATGTATGTTTGGAGGTGTTGTATGTGTGTATGTATGTTTGGAGGTGTTGTGTATGTGTGTATGTATGTTTGAAGGTGTTGTATGTGTGTTTATACATTGTGATTTAAGACGTTTGGATGTGTGTATTATCTTAAGGTGGTGTATGGATGTTTTAAGATGTTGTATGGATGTGTGTAGGTTTTAAGGTGGGTGTATGAATGTCTTACGATATCGTATGTGTGTATGTATATCTTTAGGTATGTATAATTGTTTGTAATGATGTAAGTATTTCTAGTTAGCCACTGCTGTATGTTATTTACTCGTGTCTGTATGGATGGAAATACTTGTAACTTCTCGTATGTTGGTTTAGTCATTTATATATTAAGGGGTAATTAAAGTAGGCTAGTCGGCCCTTAATTAAAGGCCAAAGGTCACACGTCTCTGTCTCTCTCTCTCTCTCTCTCTCGTGTGTAATAATAAAAATAATAATGATAATAATAATAATAATAATAATAATAATAATAATAATAATAATAAAATATAATTAACGATTTATTGAAAAAAGTGTGTGTGTGTGTGTGTGTGTGTGTGTGTGTGTGTGTTATTTGTTTGGTGATGCACAGAAAACGTGAAGTTTGTTAAGAGGGGAGACTACTGTTAAAAGGCACAAACGTCACCTACCTGATCTGCCCAGCTCTGTCCTGATCTAACCCAACACAACTTGTCAGTGAGGTTGTCAGTAGTGGCACCTCCTACTGTGAAGATCTTGTTGTGTCAGTGAGGCTGTCAGTAGTGTCACCTCCTCCTACTACTGTGAAGCTCTTGTGTCAGTGAGGCTGTCAGTAGTGTCACCTCCTCCTCCTACTACTGTGAAGCTCTTGTGTCAGTGAGGCTGTCAGTAGTGTCACCTCCTCCTACTACTGTGAAGCTCTTGTGTCAGTGAGGCTGTCAGTAGTGTCACCTCCTCCTCCTACTACTGTGAAGCTCTTGCGTCAGTGAGGCTGTCAGTAGTGTCACCTCCTCCTCCTACTACTGTGAAGATCTTGTTGTGTCAGTGAGGCTGTCAGTAGTGTCACCTCCTCCTCCTACTACTGTGAAGCTCTTGCGTCAGTGAGGCTGTCAGTAGTGTCACCTCCTCCTCCTACTACTGTGAAGATCTTGTTGTGTCAGTGAGGCTGTCAGTAGTGTCACCTCCTCCTCCTACTACTGTGAAGATCTTGTTGTGTCAGTGAGGCTGTCAGTAGTGTCACCTCCTCCTACTACTGTGAAGCTCTTGTGTCAGTGAGGCTGTCAGTAGTGTCACCTCCTCCTCCTACTACTGTGAAGCTCTTGTGTCAGTGAGGCTGTCAGTAGTGTCACCTCCTCCTACTACTGTGAAGCTCTTGTGTCAGTGAGGCTGTCAGTAGTGTCACCTCCTCCTCCTACTACTGTGAAGCTCTTGCGTCAGTGAGGCTGTCAGTAGTGTCACCTCCTCCTCCTACTACTGTGAAGATCTTGTTGTGTCAGTGAGGCTGTCAGTAGTGTCACCTCCTCCTACTACTGTGAAGCTCTTGTGTCAGTGAGGCTGTCAGTAGTGTCACCTCCTCCTCCTACTACTGTGAAGCTCTTGCGTCAGTGAGGCTGTCAGTAGTGTCACCTCCTCCTCCTACTACTGTGAAGCTCTTAATAATAATAATAATAATAATAATAATTAACGGTTTATTGAAGGAGCTTGGCAGCCAGAAGGCTGAAAATATACAGTTGCATATTTGGGGAATGGGTTACGAATTACAAATAATATACAAGTAACATAAGTAACACAAATAAGACATATAATAACTTAGATGGGGAGAAGCTCAAACTACAGTTCATTTCAACATAGTGACAGTGTTACAGTATTACAAGTTGTTGATAATTTTTACAATGGTTGGGACTGGGCTGTTCTTATAGCGATCAGTTCGTGCACGTATGGGCTGGATGCGGTTGTGGTGTCGAACAGCAATTCTCGGACAAGGGATCTCAGGTGGTAGTAGGAGCCGGTGTCGGGGATGGTGTAGAAGCTTCTTACCAAATTTGCAGATGAGGTCGTGGTGATGGTCAGTGAGAGTCGAAAGGGTCAGTGTGTTGAGCGCTTCTTGATATGTGGAGTAGGAGGGGGAGAGAATAATCTTGCATGCCCTCTTTTGTACTTTTTCTAGGTGTTTACGTTGTGTGGCATTTAGGGAGGAAGACCAGGTGGGGGAGGCATAGGTGAGCTTGGGAAGTATGAATGTTGTGTAAACACTGAGGAGCTCGTGTGCAGGAACTCCGAGGGACTTGAGTCGGCGGAGGAGGTGGAGACGGAAACTGGAGGATTTGACAACTTCATTGACGTGTGGTTTCCAATTTAGTTTTTTGTCTATGGTGACGCCGAGGAGCTTCGTGGAATCTACAACCTGGAGTGTGTTCGGACCTAGAGTAATGGAAGGAGGTGGGACAATGTCGGAGGAGAGGTTGATGTGCATAACCATGGTCTTGGTATGGTTGATGGTGACATGGTTGTTGGTGGCCCAGTTTTGGAGACTGTTCAATAAATCCTGAAGGGCGGTATAGTTGGGAGCAGAATTGTTGACGCTGATCCCAATGGTGGAGTCGTCGACATATTTCCAGCGAGCAGGGGTTTCTCTTAGGGCATCATTGATGAGCATAAGGAAGCAGAGTGGTCCCATCTTGGTGCCTTGGGGGACGCCACAGGTGAGTGACTGAAAGGTGGAGACAGCCCCCCGGAAGCGTACAGCTTGGCGTCGGTCACTGAGGAAGTCTGTAAGCCATGGTATGAGGCTTCTTCGAAGCCCGAGGTCAGTGAGGCTCTCAGTAGTGTCACCTCCACCTAATACTGTGAAGCTCTTGTGTCAGTGAGGCTGTCAGTAGTGTCACCTCCTCCTCCTACTGTGAAGCTCTTGTGTCAGTGAGGCTGTCAGTAGTGTCACCTCCTCCTACTACTGTGAAGCTCTTGCGTCAGTGAGGCTGTCAGTAGTGTCACCTCCTCCTACTACTACTGTGAAGATCTTGTTGTGTCAGTGAGGCTGTCAGTAGTGTCACCTCCTCCTCCTACTACTGTGAAGATCTTGTTGTGTCAGTGAGGCTGTCAGTAGTGTCACCTCCTCCTACTACTGTGAAGCTCTTGTGTCAGTGAGGCTGTCAGTAGTGTCACCTCCTCCTACTACTGTGAAGCTCTTGCGTCACTGAGGCTGTCAGTAGTGTCACCTCCTCCTACTACTACTGTGAAGATCTTGTTGTGTCAGTGAGGCTGTCAGTGGTGTCGCCTCCTCCTAACCTCACCTCACCGCACCTAACCTCAACATCATTTGAATATCTAAATTGGAATACACATCAAGTTGCCTCATCTAAGCCAAGAAACACTGGTAATAATCTGACACCTTGATCAACTGTCTCACGAAATCTATCTCTTGGGGGTCGAGACTCGCACGAATCTTAACACGATCGTCCTCGTAACTGGTGGCGTCGTGATGCCCTTAATGGGATAATTTGGTAGTACTGTAGTTACACCTTCAACAGAAACGGCACAAAAGTAGTTGTTATTAAGGAATTATTACTGAAATGAAACAAAAAAATTCCTTCGGCAAATACCACAAACATTTTTTTTTACCGTAATTACCAGTTAAAATAATATCAAACTCAGTAAAGATTTAATGGAAGTAAAATAACAATAATAGAAATAACACAAAAGAAACTCCAGAATAATTAGTTGAATAAAAATAAAACCATAAAACAAAATCCGGAATGATTAGTTAAACAAAAAACAAACTAAACTAAACAAAGACATTCTTAAGTGATGGTGGTGTAGTGAAGATGAAATGAGTTTGGTGAACTTACCGGATCAGGTCGGCGAAATTTAGTTAAAAATTAGTTGATGAAGAAAGGAGTTAGAGGCCTCTGGAGGTGAAGTTTACAACACGATCCCTCATAAGGCGTGAGGGAGAGTGAGGGAGAGTGAGGGAGATAATTTATGGGGGGTGAGGGAGTGAGGGAGATAATTTATGGGGGGTGAGGGAGAGTGAGGGAGATAATTTATGGGGGGTGAGGGGGAGTGAGGGAGATAATTTATGGGTGGTGAGGGAGAGTGAGGGAGATAATTTATGGGGGTGAGGGAGAGTGAGGGAGATAATTTATGGGGGGTGAGGGAGAGTGAGGGAGATAATTTATGGGGGGTGAGGGAGAGTGAGGGAGATAATTTATGGGTGGTGAGGGAGAGTGAGGGAGAGTGAGGGAGATAATTTATGGGTGGTGAGGGAGAGTGAGGGAGCATGGAAGGAAGAGAGGATTGGAGGGTAGATGAAGATTGGGGAGAAAGGAGGGAAGGAGGATGAGGATGGGGGGGGAGGAGAGAACGTTGATGATTGAGAGTGGAGGGAGGGACGGGATGAGGGTGTCAGGGAAAGAGAAGAGAGGGTGAGTGTCAGGAAAAGGATGGGAGGGAGAAGAGGGATGGAGGGAGGAAGGGATGAAAGAGAGATAATTTGAATTTGCCCCACGAGGGGGCAGTTCATTGGGCACCCCCTAACATCCTGTGCAAGGTTGAAGCACAAAAGGGTTTACAGCGCCCATCTGGGAAGCATGCGTAGTTCATGCTTGCCTTCATGACTCGTGCATTAAGGGCGTAAAAGCCTGAAGGGTCATGGGTTTTGTCAGCAAGTTACATAAAGTGACAGAATGATGAGTGTGTGGGGGGAAATTCCTGGTACAATTCATCTGTTTATAGCAAAGCGTGGCAGGTCCCTAATAAAGTCAAGTGCCAGGCCTGTCTCTAGGAGGAGGGGTATCTGGTTAGGGAGGGAAGAGGTGTTGGTAACGGCTGGGGACCTATAGGAGGAGGTCATAGGGCAAGTGAGGATGTAGTGACGGATGGTGTTGAGAGTCGGGTTGGCCACAAAGTTTGCAAACAGTGCGGCCAGGCTCAGGGTTGCCAATGTACTCCTATAAGGTACCTGTACCCTAGGCGCAGTCTCATGTACACGATCTGCTGGGATTGAGTCAGGGATTGATACTCTTTGTAGTGATGGTTGTCGTCATCTGTAACAGCGTCATCGTTTCGTCGTGTAGAGCTACCCCGTTGTTTCAGGTGTGTCCAATTTTCGTCTAATGCTTCTCGTTGTGCGGCGTGTATGCAAGAATTGAGATGATTCAGGTAGAAGGCGAAGGTGGCTTCAGTATCTTCTTCTTGTGTCGCTTCTTTGGCAAGACGATGAACAGTGTCACTGGCAGTTATCCTATGTGTGACGGGATCCAGATAAACTTGACACGGATGTCATCAGTCTGTTCTAGCCTGGCGACGGCGACTAGGGTGTGTTGGGCGGCAGGGGAGGAGGGGGAGGGTAATTTGAGCCTCGCTAGCGCAGAAGTGTTGTCACTGATTATCAGGAGGTTCCGGCGTTCAGTGCGGGCATAAGTCGCCCCCTCATGAATGCCCGCGAGGATGGCTATTTCTCTCAGTGTCAGTGGAAGAGAGAGAGGAAGAGGAGAGAGAAGGACAGTCGACATCTCATCCAGGCTGTAACATAACTTGTGGGCTGCTGCTTCTGTTCGGATAGCACCTCCGCGAGTCTGGTGTAGAAGCATCTTGCACTTGATCCCATCCCGCCAGAGGTATCCACCACCACTACTACTATCCACCAACACCACCACTGCTACTATCCACCACCACTGCTACTATCCACCACCACTGCTACTATCCACCACCACCACTATCCACCACCACCACTACTACCCTCCACCACCACCACTACTACTCACCACCACTACTACTATCCACCACTACTACTCACCACCACCACTACTACTATCCACCACCACCACCACCACTACTACTCTCCACCACCACCACTACTACTGTTATCGCCGCTGGCTTCAGCTACACAGTGCTGGCATTTGTTGCCTTCAGCACCTTCACTCAGCACTGAGTGCCTCCCAGCTCCTCAACCGATGTGCCGTCTATGAGTTTTTTTTTTTTGTTTTTTTTTTTATTTATTGGTCACCCCCCTACATCCTTGTGTAAGGTGAAGCGCAGAAGCGTTTACAGCGCCCAACAGGGAAGCATGCTAAGTTCATGCTTGCCTTTATGTCTCATGAGTTAAGGGCGTAGAAGCCTGAAGAGTCAGTGGTTTATGTCATCAAGTTATTGGAAGCTCCAACAACTTTCCCTGAATACGAATTCGCAACTTTCGACTTACAACACGTACCTACTTTACTGCTAGGTGAACAGGGACTAATGGGGGCTAGGAAGTAAGTCCAAACAACTTCCACCGGCCCGGGAATCGAACCCGTGACATCTCGTTTGCTAGGCAAGAACGGTACCGCTTCTACCACCGGTCCCGCGCCGTCTATGAGTGTCACGTGACTTCCATGTGACCGCGCGACCTGTGACCTCGCCATATGTTTGTAAACGTCGCAGCCACAGAACAAGCGTTTCAGAGTGTTACTGCCTGTGGGGAACCGTGTGGACAGTGTTAATAAATTGTTAGAAATAGTTTAGTTATGAGAGTATTGAAGATGTAAGAGAGGGGGGAGTGGAACGAGCTGAAGGGGTGTTTACAGACAACCAGTCCTGGTTTCTGCTGAGTGGACAGTTCTGCAGGTGGCGGTGACTGCCTGGCCTTCCATGTATGCTCTTGAGAGACCACCCCTGACAGACGTACTGTGAACACCGCCCTCTGCTGGCATTAGTGGACACACCAACTCACAATCCTGTCCCTGAGTTTGTGCCAAGACAATTTACGCAGTACTGTTGTCCCTTGGAACACCATACTGATTTACATCGACCCGCCCTTGTAAGTACAGACTACGTGATGACGCACCCCCCAGTACTGAAATATTGTGGACTAATTATACCACCTCGTTTTCCGCCTCATCTGGGGCAATAAGACAAAGTGGAAGGAAGCGCAACTAAGATTAATAGTTATGTTTAATGACCTTATGTAGTTAAGATACAATTGTGTGAGACTAACAAATTATGTATCAGATGGATAACCATATAATACTAATGAACGCCTTCTCCTCTGCAGGTTTTTGGCCATATCAATAAATACTGAATGGGTCAAAAGGCGAGTTTCAATCATTCCCTTCGACTTGCCCGTCACCCGACCGTCCTTAACTAAGGCGGTTACAACTACTATCCACCACCACTACTACTATCACCACCACCACCACTACTACTGCTACTATTACTACTACTATCACCACCACCTCCACTACTACTACTACTACTACTACTACTATTACTACTACTATCACCACCACCACTACTACTATTACTACTACTATCACCACCACCACCACCACTACTACTACTACTACTACTACTACTACTACTACTACTACTACTCACCACCACCACTTCTCACCACCACCACTTCTCACCCCCCCAAATGACTACCATGGAGTCAATGGCAATTATTCCACAGTACCAAAAATATATCTTAATTTACTATCTAAATTATCAATTAATAAATAATTTCAAGTACCATTTTCCTGCCTTCCTTTGATGTTTTATTCAGCGGCCAATATACGTATCGTCGATTATGATTGGTCAGTCGTTTTGTCGTCGAGCGTTATGATTGGTCGGTATTTTTATGTCCGCTTGTGCACAGACAGAGACGGGGGTGTGGTGTATTGAGTTCTGTTCGTCTGTCTGTGAGTAAGTAAGGGAGCGAGGGGCTGAGGGAGGTTGAGGGCGAGAGAGGGAGAGAATGGAGGGAGGAAGGGGATGAGGCAAGGAGGGGATGAATGAGTGAGTAAAGTATACAAGACTCACTCACTCACCCGCTTCCTCATTCACTCACTCTCTCCTCTCATTCACTCTCTCACCCCGTCCCTCCCTCCCTTCCTCACGTGGTCTCAGCTCGTGTACAGGCCAACATGACCCAACTTAAGGAGTCAGTAATGAGTATCACAAGAAGCGAGTGTAACAGACCTCACCAGTAGCTGTCTATAACACTATACAGTAACCTTGACTGCTGCTCAACTGAACTATGAATTGTAATATCAAGGTAACCAAATATAGTGAGGGTGGGGTTGGTGGGTTGGGTGGGGTGGGTGAGGTGGGTGGGTTGGGTTGGTGGATGGTTGGGTGGGTGGGTAAGGTGGGTCTTTTCATAGATAATAGTTCACCATCTATCTGTTAAAATAATATAAACTGGATGATGATTATAACAGTCAATAAAAACCTGACACCTTGTAGTAGAGGAAAAAGCATCATGGAAGTTGCTATGTGAAATCTACTGCTGAAATTTTACTTAACAAAGATATTTTTCGTCTCTTTTTTTTTTTTGGAAGGTGATTATAATGACCCCATGGAATAAAGTCTTTACTGTAGGACATAATTGTTTGGTGATCTCTATAGCATGTTTAGCCTGAGCTGGTTCAGTGGCCTCGTCTGCTGGGGCCATTAACATCTACAGTACTCTGAAGTCATTTTGTAAACAAGACGCGTTTCATTGGTGATGATAGCCAGCTGTGTGTGTGTGTGTGTGTCCTCAAGCCACACCACAGTCCTACACTCCCTCGTCTTCATAACACAACACAACACACTATCCTACACTCCCTCGTCTTCATAACACAACACACTATCCTACACTCCCTCGTCTTCACAACACAACACAACACTCTATCCTACACTCCCCCGTCTTCACAACACAACACAACACACTATCCTACACTCCCCCGTCTTCACAACACAACACACTATCCTACACTCCCTCGTCTTCACAACACAACACAACACACTATCCTACACTCCCCCGTCTTCACAACACAACACACTATCCTACACTCCCTCGTCTTCACAACACAACACAACACACTATCCTACACTCCCCCGTCTTCACAACACAACACACTATCCTACACTCCCCCGTCTTCACAACACAACACAACACACTATCCTATACTCCCTCGTCTTCACAACACAACGTTCAACACTATCCCTTCACTCAGTTCTCAAAACTCAACACGCAATATTTCTTTTTATCTCCCGGACCGTAAGTTTTGGAGGGATGTAGCCGTGATGCAGTCTTTCTGTCTGTCTGCCTCTGTGATAAACCTTGGTAGCTGCGCTTCAGATTCATATAGTAGACACAGCGGGTTGAGTGTAGTGTAGTGAAGTATAGTGTCAGTATCGAGGTTTATTTTAACGGGTCGGGTTGTGGTGTCAGTGTGGTTGACCATTACATAAAAACAATAATAATAATAATTAACGGTTTATTGAAAAAGTTCTGCAGCCAAAGGCTGAAAATATACATTACAAAAACATGGGTGGGTGGGTCGTTTAACAAAAGCTTTCATTACTGAAAGGAGAAGGAACATGAATTGAACAAACACATTATTATAGTTTACAGTTGATGATCCGGACTGGTCTCTTTCAGTACTGTGTGAGGTCACATAGGCTTTGTGGTTCAGTAACTCGTCCGTAGGTGTTGATATGAAGGACCTTACGTGGTCATGGAGGCACCGGGTGGTGTGGTGTTCACGTGGTGCAGTGACTCGTCCGTAGGTGTTGATATGAAGGACCTTACGTGGTCATAGAGACACCGTGTGGTGCGGTGTTCACGTGGTATAGTGACTCGTCCTCGGGTGTTGATATGAAGGACCTCACGTGGTCATGGGGACACCGTGTGGTGTGGTGTGGTGTCACAGTACCTCACTCGGCTCGGTGATGTTGTGTTATCTCGTAGTCAGGTGCATAGCCGGCCTGTCCTCTGTTGTTCCCAGGGTGGGCGGATTAGCACCTCCTTTTCAGAAGATGGTGGTTAGTTCCCAGGGGTGCTTAACTCAATGGTGGATGGGTCACGGTTCTCACTGGTACTGTCTGGTGCTGAATTCACTGGCTTAAACACTTCACCACTGTTCAACACCGATCCCACTTCTTTCCGAAACGAAATTGTCACTTTTGATTGTGTAGATATCCCGGTGGTGAGGATGGGTCGGGGAGAGGGACTTGGAGAATGGGGCCGAACATGGCCAAAGGGGCCACTGCGCAGCAGCGCCTGATAGGTCTTGACCCTACGGTGGTCAAGAATGGTGTGTTGTGGGGGGAATAGGGGAGGGCAGGGAAGTGAATGGGGGAGGGAACGGATGGGTGAGTTAGAGGGTAGGGGAGATGAGTGGAGGGGGAGATGGGAGGTGGGGAGGGGAGAGAATGAGAGAGGTGGGGATAGAGAACAAGGGGAAGATGGTGGAGAGGGGAGAGAGAAGACGAAGGGGATAGGGGAGAGAGGGAGAGAGGAGAGGTGAGGACGGGAGAGGAGAGGGGGACAGGTGAGGAGGGAAGGGGGAGAGGAGAGGTGGGATGAGAGGAGGGGAGGGAGAAGAGAAGAGGTGGTGAGTGGTATTATATTATTATTTCCACCACTTACCAGCTTACTAGCCGCTGGGGTAGTTGTTCTGTTCTTCGTTATCACCTTCACTGTTATAGTACGGGATGTAGAGTACCCGGAGAACATCTTTCTTATATCTGTCTCGGGCCGGGAATTGACCCAAGACACAGTGAATGAGATACTGTTGTTTTTATTTTGTTTTTAAGATTGACACACACACACACACACACACACACACACACACACACACACACATACACACACACTAAATAAGCCACTTACATGTGCTATCACGCCACCAGTTGTTAAGTTGCCGAGGTTCTACAGCTCTCATGTTGTTTGGTGCCTTGTTACCATGTGATAATCATCCTCTATCCACCCCCCCATCCACTATCCTCCACCTCCTTCTGTTCACCCCCTCCCACTATCCACTGCCCACCCCCACCAACCCACTACCCACCCCAACCCACTGATGGTATTTTTTATTGCGGTTTTGAAAGGAATGTTTGGTGTGGCTGATTAATTATGAATTGTGGTTGATTAATTATGAATTGTGGTTGATTAATTATGAATTGTGGTTGATTAATTATGAATTGTGGTTGAGTAATTGTGAATTGTGGTTGATTAATTATGAATTGTGGTTGATTAATTATGAATTGTGGTTGATTAATTATGAATTGTGGTTGTAAATGGTAGTTTGTGTGGTTAGGGTAGGACAGTACAGAGATAGCCTTCAGTGTGTGAGTGTTGGCGAGTAATGATTACTGGCATCAGGCGATAGTTGGAGGGAGGGGTGGGGGAGGAGGGAGGGGTGGGGGAGGAGGGAGGGGGTGGGGGAAGAGGGAGGGGTGGGGGAGGAGGGAGGGGTGGGGGAGGAGGGAGGGGTCGGGGAGGAGGGAGGGGTGGGGGAGGAGGGAGGGGTGGGGGAGGAGGGAGGGGGTGGGGGAAGAGGGAGGGGGTGGGGGAAGAGGGAGGGGGTGGGGGAAGAGGGAGAGGGTATGGGGGGCTATTGAATGAGAGGCAAGGGGGGGTGAGTGGGATGAGGGAGGTGGGGGAGGTGATAGTATATGAGAGAAATAGAGAGAGGGAGAGAGATAAAGAGAGAGAGAAGGAGAGAGAGGGAGAGAATTAAAGAATATCGAGATGGTGAACGAGTTTTTAGGGAGGGAGGGATAGAAGGAGACATCAAGAAGAAGGAAGAAGATGAAGAATGGAGGAGAAGGGAATGTGAAAAGATGGAGGGAGTGAGAGAAAAGGGAAGAGAGAGGAAGGAAGACAGTAAATGGGTCAGCCTAAGTGAGAGAGAGAGAGAGAGAGAGAGAGAGAGAGAGAGAGAGAGAGAGAGAGAGGATGTGACGTCATGGAAGGGGGTATGAGGAGGGGGGGGAGGGGGGGAGGGAGGGAAGGAGGGGAGAAGGGAGGGGAGGGAGGGAGGTAGTCACAGCGGAGGTCGTCACGAGATATACTGTACACACACACACCAGTCCTAAATATACCGTGCCTAAGCATACTACAGTCTCAGTGCCTTTAAGTCGCCATACCCTCTGTTACACCGGACCCAGGACCAAGATTCACCATTCCAGGTTAACTAAAGGTGAGAGAATTCATTTTAAGTACAGTCTCAACTTTGACGCAATATTATATGATTTTTTTATATTTTTTTTTTATCCATTTTATTCGTTTGATTGATTATGTTGATAGATTCCCGTGTTATATTTTGTTTATTATTTGGTTGGGGGGATGGAGGAGGGGTGGTTAGAGGGGGGGGGGAAGGGGGGATAGAGGAGGAGGGAGGGGGTATCAGATCACCCTGGGGTCTGGGTGTAATTTCTACGCATTAAAGTCTCAACTGTGTTTTTGTGTAGTAATTTAGAGCGAGTTGAGCTACAGTAGAAGGGCGCTCATGTGTCCCCCACCTGTTAGTACACGAATTTATGAGGCCATGTGTGTGTGTGTGTGTGTGTGTGTGTGTGTGTGTGTGTGTGTGTGTGTGTTTATGCGCGCGTCTGTGTGTGTGTGGGGGGGGGGGGGAGGGGGAGCACACCTTTATAGTGCGTCTTTAGGTCTAAAAATTGGTGCCATACCGACTTTGAACAGGTCGCCAGAAGCTTACTCGCGTTAAGTGATGCTAAGTAGTGTATTTGTGGGGTCATGAACCACTCGCCTGGGTGCCCGGCGTGGCTCGGGTTATTTTCACCACATTACCATACCAAATTTCAGCGGGGCCGATCCACCAGATTACTCATTCAGTTATATTACCGTAGGATTCCTTATGTATCCAACGTAGGATTCCTTATGTATCCAACGTAGGATTCCCCATGTCTCCAACGTAGGATTCCTTATGCCTCAACGTAGGATTCATTACAGTATATCTCACACATGGAATTTTTGTTTCCGTAGGATTGTTGTGTTTAGAAATTATTATTATTATTATTATTATTATTATTATTATTATTAATATTAATATTATTATTATTATTATTATTGTGATAATGTTATAAGAGAAGTTGAGAGGAAACATCCTTAAATGGGTGGAAACATCCTTAAATGGGTGGAAACATCCTTAAATGGGTGGACAAATCCTCAAAACCAAGTTATAATAGGAGAGAAGAGGAGGGTGGGGGGGGGGGAGGGCGGAGGGAATAAGGTAAGCCACGATAGTCTCACGTATGTCTCCAAGATTCATCAGTTCAGAGACGTAGTAAGGACACCACCACCACCACCCAGATGGCGGCCTCGACGGGATTCTGCTTGTATCCACTGTGACTAAAGACGTGATTGCTCTAACTACCCACACGACGGAGATGAATGAGGACCCGCCAGTGAGTGAGTGTGCAATAAGCGTGTACAGCAGCTGGCCTTGGTAACAGAGACTTGCAACAACTCAACTCTAGGAAGAAAATGACAGCAGATATGAATTGTGACTTGATAACATAACGAGCGACCATGACAAGGTGGAGCCAATGGACAGGAAGAATGTGTGTGGTGTTTGGGTTGGCAAAAGCAGTGACCAGCGACCTGAACTACAGTACCTGGTCACAGCCTTAAAGAGCAGCACTCAGCATTAAGAACAGCACCCAGCTTTAAGAACAGCACCCAGCCTTAAGAACAGCACCCAGCTTTAAGAACAGCACCCAGCCTTAAGAACAGCACCCAGCCTTAAGAACAGCACCCAGCCTTAAGAACAGCACCCAGCCTTAAGAACAGCACCCTGCTTTAAGAACAGCACCCAGCATTAAGAACAGCACCCAGCCTTAAGAACAGCACCCAGCCTTAAGAACAGCACCCAGCATTAAGAACAGCACCCAGCCTTAAAGAGCAGCACCCAGCCTTAAGAACAGCACCCAGCCTTAAGAACAGCACCCAGCCTTACGAACAGCACTGGACACGTTAACGCCTCAGGAATTTGTTTTAATTAATTAATGACTAGATATTACAGACCACGAGAGAGAGAGAGAGAGAGAGAGAGAGAGAGAGAGAGAGAGAGAGAGAGAGAGAGAGAGAGTAACTAACTAACTGTATATTAGAATTTCTGGGAATAATACTTTACCAATTGTAATTCTTTATCCTTTTTTTTAATTATAGAAGCGAAAGATATTTAACATAACACTTTATTACCTTACAATGAGGAAAAAAGGGCGGAAAGGTAATTATTATTTAATTATTAATCGTGGGAGAGTTATTTGTTAGTACACATAGAAGTAAATATAATTACTACATAATTCTTTACATAGAGGGTGAAGTGACTGCATATAACGGATTTCTCTCTCCATTTAATCCGTAATGTAGAAGTTTTATATCTAACGGACTCTCGAGATAACGAACTTTCCTCTCTACATACTCACTAAACATAGACTACATAATGCTCTACATACTACATAATGCTCTACATATTCAGTACATATAAGAGTAATTAGGTGAGAGATTTAGTAACAGTAAGATGGTGAACAGGTCAAAGGTTACCATCTCCGGCCCGGGGCACAATGACAGGACTGGGCATTGGTTGAGGGCTGGGGTGAGGGCTAGGGTGAGGGCTAGGTAGGGTGAGTGTTGGGAAGGTTAGGGATCTGAGAGGGGTTGAGGGCTGGGGTGAGGGCTCTTAACCCCCCCCCCCCCCTCACCCCACCCCACCCTCCACACACACACGCACACATTAGGTCAAACGATCTATTAAGTAAATCCCTGAGGACGACCCACTTCTCCCTATTACTACCGAGAGGTCGTTACCAGTCCTAGTAAGAGGCGAAGGTCGCTCTCGTGGGGCGAGTGGACGACCTCAAATGACCTCAAATGACCCCTTGTGACTCGCCTTAAGGTAGAAGGGGCGTGTTTAATACTCGTCTTTAAGACCTGTAGGGGCCACTGTGCATACCTGAGTAAGGGCTGTGGTCCTGGTGGTACCTGTATGGTCTTGGTGGTCTATGTATGGTCCTTGTAAACGCCTTAGTTAAGGACGTTCAGGTGACGGGCAAGTCGAAGGGAATGATTGAAACCCGTCTTTTGACGCATTCAATATTTATTGATGTGATCAAAACCTACAGAGGAGAAGGCGTTCATAATATTACAAGGTGATCCATCGGATACATAATTAGTTAGTCTCACAATTTTATCTTAATTACAATTTGTTAAACATACTGACATAACACAAAGTTCATAACTATTAATCTCAGCTTCGCTTCATTCTGCATTGTCTTATTACTCCAGGTTAGGCAGAAACGAGTAGGCGTAATTAGTCAACAATATTTCAGCACCGAGGGGTATGTCATCACTTAGGCTGTACTTACAAGTGCGGGTCAATGCAGATCAGTATGGTGTTCCAAGAGAAAACAGTATTGGGTAAATCGTCCCAGCACAAATTCTCGAACAGAAGGCTGGTCTTCACAGCATCACTAGAGAGGGCGATCTGCCTCATGGCTGGGCGGGCAGCACCGCCACCAGTCTAAGACAGTCCACTCAGCAGAACCAGGACTTGTCTGTAAACACTTCTACATCTGGCGAGGTCACAGGTCGAAAGATTTAATGGCATCACACGCCAGCACTGTAGCTGAAGCCAGCGGCGATAACAGTCCTGGTGGTCCATGTATGGTCCTGGTGGTCCATGTATGGTCCTGGTGGTCCAAGTATGGTCATTAGGTTACTTTGCATATTATAAAAGCTGAAATAAACTAGCCAGGACTAATACCAGGTTAAGAACTCTCTCTCTCTCTCTCTCTTTCGGTTGATTGTCACTTGGGAGTGTATTTTTGTTACTTGCTTAAGAATATTGCTACACTTAACGTAATTACACCATCCAAAATGCGTGTGTGTGTGTGTGTGTGTGTGTGTGTGTGTGTGTGTGTGTGTGTGTGTGTGTGTGTGTGTGTGTTTATACCTTGTGATTATCATTACTTTTGATTATACTTCATTTATTTTACAGGTGTTTTTAATTATCTAGGTAATTAACTTAACCTGTTGAACTACTGTGAAAGGATAATGATAATGAACTGAGAGTAATTAATAGTTATGACTTAACTACCGGGTCGTAACAGGAGGGATTCTTACAGGGGATTTGAAGGGAAGGAAAAGTGTAACACCTGGATCGGTTTCCCACTCACCTGACCGTCCCTCTCACACACACACACACACACACACAACTGAATTTTACTTTCGTGCACACACACCCGAACCTCTCTCCCTCCCTCCTTCCCTCCTACTCACCTAAACCTCCTTCCTTCCTTCCTTCCTTCCTTCCTTCCCACATTCCCTTCTTTCCCCCTTCCCTCCTTCATTCACAGCTGAACCTGCCTCTGTCACACCTAAAGCCCCACAGGTAAAGGCTGTAGCCGCAGGTGTGGGCGTTTCTCCCTCTCCTCTCCATCTACCTGACAATTTTTGGCCATGTTGTGTCGTTTGGGTTGTCAATATGTTCTCTTAGTCACTGCTGTATTTGTTGTCTAGTGTACAGTAGCTAAAACAACTATCTGTGTATACTTTGTGGGAAACAATATGAGACCATGGACGATAAATTTTGGTATATGAAGGTTGTCACTACTCACGTAAAATTTAGGAGCATATTGACCCCCACCTGCACAGATAGTTGTTTTAGCTACTGTACGTGTGTGTGTGTGTTTGTTTGTTTGTGTGTGTGTGTGCTTCTCTCTCTCCCACCTACCGCTAGAGAGAGAGAGAGAGAGAGAGAGAGAGAGAGAGAGAGAGAGAGAGAGAGAGAGAGAGAGACTTTATTTCATTTTCACCTCCCTCCACCAACCTCTCAGCTAACCTTCAGATTCAGACTTTAGGTTTGCTCCGCGAGGGGGCTAGTTTATTGGGTACCCCCTTGCAGTGCCATGAACCCTGCGCAAAGCCAAGCGCAAAACCGTTTACAGCGGCCAACAGGGAAGCATGCGGAGTTCGTGCTTGCCTTCTTGACTCGTGCATTTAAGGCCGTAAGTTCCTGATGGGCCATGGATTATCCCGGCAAGTTACATATAGCGACAGGATGATGAGTGTGTGGGGGAGAATTACCGATACAATACACCTGTTTATGGCAGGGCGTGGCAGGTCCCTAATAAATCAAGTGAGAGGCAGGATTCAGGGGTGTTGGTGACGGCTGGGGACTGTGCTGTGGTAGGATAGGCACGTTAGGGTTGGAGGGAAGCCGGTAGGTATTGACAATATTAAGGGAGAAACCTTTTAGTGTGAGTGTGATAGAAGTGCGCGTCGGTAGTTGCAGCAACGAGGTGGAGGAGGTCGGGTAGTTAGTAGGGGTCGTTCTTATTGACGGAGATAACTTAGTCCACAGGTTTGTTCTCGGTATGGGCCATGGGGGTACGTATGGGCCATCAGCGCGGAGAACTGCAGTGGAGGCGTGGGGTGGGGCGTGTTTCTTGGTCCACTCACCCCTCTTCTCACTCCCCCAGCCGTCGCTCCTCACCCTTCACCCCTCCCTCACCCCTCACTACCCTCACCCCCTCACCTTTCACCCCATCCCCCTCTTCACCCCTCATTCCTCACCCCTCCTTCACCCTAGGCTGCCGTGGTCATGTTGGTATTTTTAGTGCTTAGTCAACGTCATTCTGGCTCATTAATTATGAAAATCAAGACACTTTAAAATCCAGCTCTGGGGGAAGGGAAGGAGGGAAGGAAGGAAAGGTGGGAAGGAAGGAAGGAGGGAGGAAGGAAGGAAGGAAAGGTGAGAAGGATGGAAGGGAGGGAGGAAGGAAGGTAAGAAGGAAGGAAGGGAAGGAGGGAGGAAGGAAGGAAGGAAGGAAGGAAGGGAGGGAGGAAAGGTGAGAAGGATGGAAGGGAGGGAGGAAGGAAGGGAAGAAGGAAAGAAGGGAAGGAGGGAGGAAGGAAGGAAGGAAGGAAGGAAGGAAGGAAGGGAGGGAGGAAAGGTGAGAAGGATGGAAGGAGGAAGGAAGGAGGAAGGGAGGGAGGAAGGAAGGAAGGAAGGAAGGAAGGAAGACAGAGAGAGAGGGAGGGAGGGAGGGAGGGAGGGAGGAAAGGTGGGAAGGATGGAAGGAGGAAGGAAGGAGGAAGGAGGGAGGAAGGAAGGAAGGAAGGAAGGAAGGAAGGGAGGGAGGGAGGGAGGGAGGGAGGAAGGAAGGAAGACAGAGAGAGAGGGAGGGAGGGAGGAAAGGTGGGAAGGATGGAAGGAAGAAGGAAGGAGGAAGGGAGGGAGGAAGGAAGGAAGACAGAGAGAGAGGGAGGGAGGGAGGGAGGGAGGGAGGAAAGATGGGAAGGATGGAAGGAGGAAGGAAGGAGGGAGGAAGGAAGGAAGGAAGGAAGGAAGGAAGGGAGGGAGGGAGGAAGGAAGGAAGACAGAGAGAGAGGGAAGGAGGGAGGGAGGGAGGAAAGAACACAAACACCTGTATAGTTTTGTAGGTTCGGTTTACTGGATAAGAGTATGTACACAGAGGAGAGCAGCGGTCTCCCTGGCTAGGCTCCTTGTCAACTGCTATAGGCGACGTATGGCAAGTGATACATTAGCAGCTTCCATACGTCGCCAGGCACATTAATTAAGCGTGTGGGATATGGTAATAACATTGCCACACGCTGCTAGCTAGGCTGAATAAATAATACATAAATGGAGCACATACATAATATACATACATGATATATAATCCAGCATACATAATATACATACACCTCCCTCCCCCCTATACGCTCATAGCAAAGTCTTGAGCGGACCTTTTCTTTTGGATCCGTTCTGAGCGTCGAGGGACTTCATCACTGGGAAGAGTATGGGACTCAACACTGGTGGCGGGGACAGCAGAAGGCATTGTTACGGGTCGGAGAAAACGGCGGTTCCTCCACCACACACGACCACTGGGTAACCGCACCTGGTAGTCCCGTGACCTGCCGAGACCCATGACTACGCCTACTTTGTCCCAACGTAGGGAGGTCGGGTCCTGAACACGGACTTGGGTGCCGACACTCAACCTGGGGAGAGAACGGGCGTGGTCATTGTAGCGGACGACGACGTCCTGAACACGTTCGGCGGCTCGGCGATCACAATCCTCTGTCTTGGCCTGCCACTCCTTGGAGAAGGATTGAGGGTGAGCAGGGACACAAGAACGAAGGGGGCGTCCATACAAAACCTGGGCAGGGGAGCGTCCGGTGTAGTTAGGTGTGTTGCGGAGTTCAAGAAGACCCCTGTCGAAGGCCTCGCAGTCAATGTTCCCAGAAGGGGCCACCTTAAGGATGAGGTGCTTCAGGGATTTGACAGCAGCCTCAGCGTGGCCGTTGGACTGCGGGTAATGGGGCGATGACAACACATGCCGGACTCCCCATCGGTCAAGGAACACAGCAAAGTCCCGGCTTGTGAACTGAGGCCCTCCGTCGGTTCGCAAGCTTACAGGAACGCCCACGTCACGGAAGTAGTGGCGGAACTTGCTGATGGTGGCGGCAGACGTCGTGTCATTACCGCACTTGATGACAACCGGCCAACCAGAGAGACGGTCGACGATAACGAGGAAGGACTTTCCTGACACACAGAAAAAGTCGGCCGACACAGACTCAAAGGGGCGGGTGGGGTTGTCGTCACTCATGAAGGGTTCCTGCTGCTGGCTGGGTTGTAATACTTGGCAGGGCTCACACGCACGGACAACATTGGAGATGTCGGAGTTGATGCCGGGCCAGAACACAGTCTGTCGTGCACGTCGTTTGGTGGCCTCAGCTCCACGGTGACTGTCGTGAAGGCGGGCCAAGGCGTGGGGACGTGATGCAGCAGGGACAACTACACGTGCTCCGTACAGAACAAGGTCTCCGTCGCAGTAGAGTTCATCGCGGAGTTTCCAATACGGGAGCAGGGTGTTGTGAAGATCGTAGCGGTTGCTAGGAAATCCATTCCTCACACACTCGACGAGTCGGACATAGGAAGGGTCATCTCGGGCCGCTGTTCGAAGGTCCTCCATTGCCTTGTCGTCATCTGGTGACAGGTCCGAACGAAGGGATTGGACGGCATGGAGAGTGACCACAGTCCTGACGGAAAGAGCGAGGTCGGCGTCGAGTACATGGTCTTCTGGAGTAGGGCGGCTGACAGGAGAGCGGGATAAGGCATCAGGGATGCAGAGCTCCTTACCAGCACGCCACACTGCAGTGAAGATGTACGCCGAGAGTTTCTCTTTCAGACGCTGGAGGCGAGGGTTCTCAACGGCGTCTAGCGGGTAGTGGTTGAGGATCGGGACAAGCGGGCGATGGTCGGTCACTAGGTGAAAGTATTGCAGGCCTATGAGGTAAAACCTGCACTTGGACATCGCCCAAACCGCAGCCAACAGCTCCAACTCAATAGTGGCGTAGCGCATCTCAGTGTCAGAGAGGAAACGCGAGCCACACTGGACGAGCCGGAACTGCCCTCCACCATGATCCTGCAGTAGGGCGTATCCTACGCCATACAAGCGTGAGGCATCTGTCTGCAGAACTGTCGGCAAGGCTGGGTCAAATGTGGCGAGGACAGGTGGACGAGACAGGGCCTGTTTCACTTGCTGGAAGGCCTTGTCGTGGTCGGGGGTCCACAGGAATGTCCTCTTGGGGCTCATCAGGGGGCGAAGTGGTTGAGCAGCTGCGGAGATGTCCGACGAAAACTCTGCTAACTGGTTGACGAGACCGATGAAGGACCTCAAGTCGGTCAGGTTAGCAGGGGTGGGAAAATCCGTAATGGCGCGGACCTTTTCCGGGTCAGCTGCGATACCATTCCCTGAGAGGGTGTACCCACAAAAGTCAACTGAAGAGCTGGCCAGAACAAACTTGTCGGCATTTAGGGTAATGCCGTGCTTCCGGCACCTGTTGAGTACCTCGTAGATACGGCAGAGGTGATCCATATAATCCTCGTCGTACACGAGTATGTCGTCGACCACTTTCACGCAGTTTGCCAGACCTTGTAGAGCCATATCACCTCGAAGACAGAAAGCGTCTCCTGTAGCGGCGAATCCCATGGGGCCACGGCAATAACTGTAACGTCCATGCGGGGTGATGAACGTTGTGAGTGGTCGGTCTTCTTCGGCAAGCTCTATCTGCCAGTATCCACACAGGGCGTCCATCGTCGTGAAGAAGCGCGCCTTCAGGTTCACGCTGCGTATGGCTGCAAAGGGCGTGGGAGAAGGGTGCGCAGGACGAGACACCTGGTTGTTGAGCTTGGAAAGGTCAGTGGTGATCCGAACACCACCTTTAGGTTTTGCGACGACAACCATCGGGTGACACCATGGAGACGGGTCATCGCCGGTTGGTACAATAATTTCTTGGGCGACCATGGAGTCCAGCTCGTTTTTGACCGCCTCGCGGAAGGCCAGGGGAACCAGTCGAGGGGTGTAAATAGCGAATGGCTTCGCGTCGTCCCTCAGGTGGATCCTCATGGGGGGGCCTGCCATCTTCTTGAGAGGCTTGGATTCCAGAGCGGACTTGGTCACCAGAACGTCGCTGAATTCCTTCAGGAAGTACTTCCGAGCATCCGAAGGAGAGGTGTCACTGGCAAGAGGCAGGGGTAGGGCGGCAGCAGGGTCGTTGCTGCTCCCTTTTTGCACCCTGTTGGCGTGTTTTACCTCAAGAATAGGTTTGGGGAAGTCCTGGGAGATGATGGCCAACTCCTGACAATGTCTGTAGGACAGCAAAGGAGTCTGGACACCGTTATGCACATCAATCCAGGCTTGACACGACCTGTTGCCAAAGGTGACTTGTGCTTGGAGTGAACCCAGGGCCGGGGTCATCTGTGAACCATCTGCCATAAAGCGGAGATCCTTGGGGGGCGGTCCTAGATCACTTGGAGAGAGCCCCAAGCATTGCAAATGCTGGGGACCGATGACTGTAGCATCAGCGCCGGTGTCGGGCAACATCTGAAGACGGGATGAAGCACTGCGGTGGGTCACAATGACACTGATGTACTGGGGGACTTTGGTCCTGGGACGCTGGGGGGAGCACACATTCCTAATGTGGCTCGAGCGTTGTCAAGAGTCGTCGTACCTCTGATTGGAAGACTGTGGGCGGCCCTCTCTGGTGGAGGGGGGCTGAAGCTTCCGCCGACGCGGTCCCTTGGGTATGTTGGAAGGGCAACACTTGTCATAGTGGCCCAGACGACCGCACACATTGCACTGGACGCGTTTGGCTGGGCACCGTACTGTGAGTGACCAGTGGCCCTTACGGTCACAACTGTTGCAGGTAGACTGAGCAGCTGGACACACCTGTGTTCCGTGCTGCTTACCACAGTTGTTGCAAAATAAACCGGGCGTGGACGTGGTAGGCGAAGGCGTAGGAACAGACTTCTTGTCCTTCTTGTACCGGGACACAGCGCGTACAGCTGTAGGGGGAGCACGGATGGCAGAGGTGGCACACCTGGCAGCCTCATAGGAGCGACATATCGTCGACACATCCTTAAGAGAAGAGGAAGAGTCGAGGGAGGTGAGGCGTTGGACAAGTTCCTCGTCCTTAACACCCATCAGGATCACCTGCTTCAACTGGGTCTCCTCGCACTGCTGGTGGTGGCCTGGACATATATCTACCTCTTCCGAGGCTCTCTTAAGACGCACGTAAAAGGCATCAAAAGACTCACCCTCCATCTGTCTGCAGCTAAACAATTCCCTCCTGCGCAGAGCTTCATTCTGCTGTCCTTTGATGTGCCGTTGTAGGACGTCCAGTACCTCCTCTACAGACAGCAAAGAGGTTGGGGGTACCTGCAACGTATGTTCCAAGACACGCTGAATTTCCAAGGACAGGCACATACGCAGCTGGATGAGTTGTTTAGGCTGTGACAAACTCTGGAGATCCACCATTGTAGAATAATCAGTCCACCGTCGCCGCCATTCACGAAAAGTCTGGAAATTCACATCAGGCTTCAAGATGGGCGGTGTTTGAGCTGCTGCTTTAGGTGGGGCTGGGGGGCGTGAAGGAAGCATGGATGAGGTATCTGAACCAGTCAGTACCGAGGCAGTGTTAGAGCCAGGGGCTTGGTTAACAGTGAGGCGAGATATCAAGGCTTCAAACCGTTCACTGTCTTCCAATCTCCGTTGGTTGTCTCGTTCTGCCTCTGCTTGCCTTCTGTGCTCATCCGCCAAACGTCTGTGGGCTTCATCCTCGCGTTTCTCATCTCTCATAAACTTCAGTAAAGCAATTATCTCTGGAGACAACGCTGAATATTGAGGTGAGGGACTGCGCGATGTGGGGGCTGGAGCGTCGTGGCCGGCCTGGTCATCCATCTCTGCGGGGCTATCACCCGCCTGGCTCATCCAGACGCTGGGTCCACGGCTACGTAAGGCGTGAGACATAACTACTTCCTCTGTGTACTATGTCTTAAATCAGTGTTGACCGGTCAGCCCGTCGTATCAACAAGATTTCAGACAAAAATTAATTAAATACACAGATAAGTAGATTATATATATAAAATATATATAAGGAAGCCGCGCGGTCAGCGAGTGTTAGTACATGTACGTGTGCGAGTGAGTGTGTGTCCCGGGCGGGCAAAGCGTCTCGCCCCAGCTGTGAGGGGGGGGTGGAGGCGGCGCTGTGAGGGGGGTGGAGGGAGAGGCGCGGCGACTCCCAGTCAGTCCAGTTACCCTCAGAACGCGGTCAGAGACGGGTGCACTGAACTCTACTCCTTACAAATGCCCAGAACGTGCCGTATACCTTGGGAATCCTTTAGAACAAGGTCACACATGAATGGCACGAAACACACAATGCACTAAACACTTCACAGAAAATCACTGTCACTGACACTGCTCAAAGTTGCGAAATTCTTCGAGCAGGGATGACGCGCGGGAGTTGACCCAAGCGAGAGAGGAGTCCGTACGCCGGCTTCCTACAAACTTTGCACTATCACTCGTAATTATCCAGTAAGATCGGATCACTGCGCCATGTTAGGTTCTGAATAATAAGTTCTATATACAGGAGAGAACACAAACACCTGTATAGTTTTGTAGGTTCGGTTTACTGGATAAGAGTATGTACACAGAGGAGAGCAGCGGTCTCCCTGGCTAGGCTCCTTGTCAACTGCTATAGGCGACGTATGGCAAGTGATACATTAGCAGCTTCCATACGTCGCCAGGCACATTAATTAAGCGTGTGGGATATGGTAATAACATTGCCACACGCTGCTAGCTAGGCTGAATAAATAATACATAAATGGAGCACATACATAATATACATACATGATATATAATCCAGCATACATAATATACATAGAGGGAGGAAGGAAGGAAGGAAGGAAGGAAGAAGGAAGGCAGGGAGGGAGGCAGGGAGGGAGGGGGGGGAGGTCACTTTCCTATCATCTCCAGTACCTACCATTATGTGTACATATGGAAGGAAGGAAGGAAGGGAAGAAGGAAGGAAGGAAGGAAGGAGAGAAGGAAGAAATATGAAGTGTTATGACCCTAGAACTATAGTCAAAACCTTCTAACTACTCTCAGGTCACCGCCATTGTCAGGTCACCAGGTCTATTAAACAACCCAGGGAGTTGAAAGAATGGTAATTAAACTCTTGGTAATAAATGGTAATATAAAACACAATAAATACAGTAGCACATTAAATAAGGTAACATAATACGAATAATAATAAGGTAACATAATAATACGATATGTTGCTGTTGTTGTTGTTGTTGTTGTTGTGTGAACTTCTTAACCTCAACACACAATTGACTCGTTGCTGGGGTTAATATTTTTTTGTTATACGCCGCTCCGTCCTTACCTCCCCCTCCCCTCCCTCCCCTTGTCCCCCCTTATTCCCTCCCCCTCCTTCCCCTTCTCCCTACCCCTCCTTCCCCTTCTCCCTACCCCCCCATTCCCCCCTCAGTTCTGTGTGATGGTTAAAGTTGCTACATTAACTCAGAAGACCTGAATAAATTGACTCTGTGTGTGTGTGTGATTTTGGACACTCTCTCTCTCTCTCTCTCAATACAATAACAGCACCACTCAAACAATATCACCACCAATACCGTCAACTAAATTATCGCCAATAACGTACTAATTGGCAATTCGTGATGACGTTAGCCAATAGGGACACTGTGACGCATATACTGTGTGTATGTGTGTGTGTGTGTGTGTGTGTGTGTATATTTTCTTATATAATTCTGAATAATTATGCGATTTCGTTAAGCTCGTTTGATACAATAGTGAATATCTTTAAAGTCTCTCTCTCTCTCTCTCTCTCTCTCTCTCTCTCTCTCATTCGTGTATTAGTAGACAATGACCAATGACTACACGCGGGTTTAGTGACGTAATCATCAATATCTCTTTAGATTGGCCCATTCCCACTTTTTTGTTTCGTGACGTCATTGTCAATAACCCCCTCTGATTGGCCCATTCCCACTTTTTTGTTTCATGATGTCATATACAATAGCTCCTCTGATTGGCCTATTGCCTTTTGTTTACATTCTTTTCCCCCGCCTCTGGAGAGAATGAGAGTTGTGAACGGGGTCCTCCAAACCTCCAATTGTTATATATGGCTCTTTTTTTATTATAAAGGTCAACGGGCTTTTATATTTTTATTATATATCATACATTCGAAAAAAAAAAGTTCAGAGAGTTATTTTGAAAGTACAAAAGGCCCTTTTATCGTTGTCAAGAAGCGGTCTCTGGACGTGGTTATTTCCCCCGTGGTCAGTGTACACACCATGTGGATTTTGAGATTGTTTCTGTTGTTTCCTTTGATGACGTTATGGAAGATGAAGCAAATGACTGCCACTACTTTCAGACTTTTATCAATAAAGATGAAATATTGAAAATTGGCTGCGGGTTTCCTTATATATATATATTTTTTTCCTCAAAATATCGAGCTGGAAACTCAGTAGTGTAGTCTATACAAGTCTTCATCTGGAGGCGACGCTTCAGTGAGTCAGTCAGCGAGAGACGTTCTCACATGTCGGATAAGTGGAATAATTTTCCTCAAGAATCTTTGAAAATTTGTATGTCTGTCTCTGGTAAATAGAGCCACTTAGCTGTATTCTCACATCTCCAATCAGTGAGAGGAATAAACTTTCTCACGTCTCCAATCAGTGAAAAAAGAGATACTTTCTCACGTCTCTAGTCAGTGAGGAAGAGAAACTCACGAACCTTTGATGGTCTGGGTTAAGTGCTTGACGAGACAGAGGTTTGTTGTTGTTTATCGTGAGTGTGTCATCACGGCCCGGGGGGGGGGGGGGGGAGGGGGAAGGGGTGGGGGAGGGGGGTGGGGGGAGGGGGGAGGTTTGTCTCATATAAACCTTGTTACCGTGTGTGTGTGTGTGTGTTTGTGTGTGTGTGTTTGTGTGTGTGTGTGCCTTTATACACACACACGTGGGGGTAGATTTATTGCTCGTCATTCTCAGTATTTACATTTCTTTATGTTTCAATCTGTTGAGTCATGAACTTGATTATGTCTCTTAGTATAGCAACCTCAACTCTTTATGTCTCACCACTCCTCAGTACTCTTATGTCTCTCACTTCTCTATGTCTCACCATCTCTCAGTACTCGTATGTCTCTCACTTCTCTTTATGTCTCACCATCTCTCAGTACTCGTATGTCTCTCACTTCTCTTTATGTCTCACCACCCCTCAGTACTCTTATGTCTCTCACTTCTCTTTATGTCTCACCACCCCTCAGTACTCTTATGTCTCTCACTATCTCTCACTTCTCTTTATGTCTCACCACCCCTCACTACTCTTATGTCTCTCACTTCTCTTTATGTCTCACCACCCCTCAGTACTCTTATGTCTCTCACTTCTCTTTATGTCTCACCACCCCTCAGTACTCTTATGTCTCTCACTGTCTCTCACTTAATTATCTTTATGTCTCACCACCCCTCAGTACTCTTATGTCTCTCACTTCTCTTTATGTCTCACCACCTCTCAGTACTCTTATGTCTCTCACTTCTCGTTATGTCTCACCATCCCTCAGTACTCTTATGTCTCTCACTTCTCTTTATGTCTCACCACCTCTCAGTACTCTTATGTCTCTCACTTCTCTTTATGTCTCACCACCCCTCAGTACTCTTATGTCTCTCACTTCTCGTTATGTCTCACCACCCCTCAGTACTCTTATGTCTCTCACTTCCCTTTATGTCTCACCACCCCTCAGTACTCTTATGTCTCTCACTTCTCTTTATGTCTCACCACCCCTCAGTACTCTTATGTCTCTCACTTCTCTTTATGTCTCACCACCCCTCAGTACTCTTATGTCTCTCACTTCTCTTTATGTCTCACCACCCCTCAGTACTCTAAAATGTCTCTCACTATCTCTCACTTCCCTTTATGTCTCACCACCCCTCAGTACTCTTATGTCTCTCACTTCTCTTTATGTCTCACCATCTCTCAGTACTCGTATGTGTCTGTTCTCTAGCTTCAGTGCAAGGTTATGTCTCAGTTTTTATTCTTCAGTGCACTTTTATGTCTCACTACTTTATCTACGCCACATGTCTCACCGCCTCTTATTTCCTGTGCTTGGCTTCATTAGTTTTTTTACTTTCTGAAGTTAAACGCCATTACAGGCAGAAGGCTGGCACAAGTCTGGCGGGGTTTCGTCTGGCGTAGCTTCGTCTGACTTAGCTTCGTCTGGGGTAACTTCGTCTGATATAGGTTTGTGTGGCGTAGCTTCGTCTGGCGTAGGTTTATGTGACGTAGGTTTGTGTGGCGTAGCTTCATCTCTTGTATCTTTGTGTGGCGTTGCTTCGTCTGGCGTAGGTTTATGTGACGTAGGTTTGTGTGGCGTAGCTTCGTCTGGCGTAGGTTTATGTGACGTAGGTTTGTGTGGCGTAGCTTCGTCTCTTGTATCTTTGTGTGGCGTTGCTTCGTCTGGCGTAGGTTTATGTGACGTAGGGTTGTGTGGCGTAGCTTCGTCTGGCGTAGGTTTATGTGACGTAGGTTTGTGTGGCGTAGCTTCGTCTCTTGTATCTTTGTGTGGCGTAGCTTCGTCTGGCGTAGGTTTATGTGACGTAGGTTTGTGTGGCGTTGCTTCGTCTGGCGTAGGTTTATGTGACGTAGGTTTGTGTGGCGTAGCTTCGTCTGGCGTAGGTTTATGTGACGTAGGTTTGTGTGGCGTAGCTTCGTCTCTTGTATCTTTGTGTGGCGTTGCTTCGTCTGGCGTAGGTTTATGTGACGTAGGGTTGTGTGGCGTAGCTTCGTCTGGCGTAGGTTTATGTGACGTAGGTTTGTGTGGCGTAGCTTCGTCTCTTGTATCTTTGTGTGGCGTAGCTTCGTCTGGCGTAGGTTTATGTGACGTAGGTTTGTGTGGCGTTGCTTCGTCTGGCGTAGGTTTATGTGACGTAGGGTTGTGTGGCGTAGCTTCGTCTGGCGTAGGTTTATGTGACGTAGGTTTGTGTGGCGTAGCTTCGTCTGGCGTAGGTTTATTTACCTAGTCATTACGGGATAGGCGAGAGACTGACGAAAGTTCGTGTGTGTGTGTAAGCTTCCCATAACCAAATCATTGAATAATAAAAGTAATCGCCAGGCGTAAATGAAGGTTCGTGCTGGCGTTAGAATCCCACTATGAAAGAGCTTATATAACCGATACAGTTTGGTCTAGATTATTCTTCACAGTTGGTTACATACAGATCCCTTTAACAGCTTTAGTCTTTCTCGTTTGTTCTGTAATCTCTCTCTCTCTCTCTCTCTCTCTCTCTCTCTCTCTCTCTCTCTCTCTCTCTCTCTCTCTCTCTCTCTCTCTCTCTCTCTCTCTTTTGATGGGCCGTGAATGGTTTGAAACATTAGGGGTCCGTCAGGTTGTAAATGGTCAAAGAAAGAGATTAATTGGAGGTAAAGGTGATGATAATTCCAGGTGAGACGGAGGTGCGGTAGTTAGTGACCTTTGACGGTAGTGGACGGTGATAGAGTGAGCCAGGAGAGACAGTAGACAGTGATATAATGAGATATTAGACTGATATAATGAGGTAGTAGACAGTGAGACGGTGAGATAATGATATTAGACGGTGAGACAGCGAGATAGGAGAGACAATGAGACAGATGAGACAGTGAATGAGACAGGAGAGACGGTGAGATAATGAGGGACAGAAGTGACAGTGTAATAATGAAGAAGCGGTGATAAATGAAATGGACAGGTAAGAGACAGAAGAATAACTAATAAACAATAAGACAGTAAAGAGATAAGACGGGGTTAGAAGAATAGACGGTAAGAGAGGGACAGGTGAGGAGAGTGAGAGGGACAGGTGAGGAGAGTGAGAGGGACAGGTGAGGAGAGTGAGAGGGACAGGTGAGGATAGTGAGAGGGACAGGTAAGGAGAGTGAGAGGGACAGGTGAGGAGAATGAAAGGGATATTATTTTTATTTTTAATTGGTACTTTCTTAACACCTTGAAACATTCAACTTAACTCATTCTTCTCAGCACGGGTTCACCCAGGGCCGTTCTTGTCTCACAAATTTGCTTAGCTTTTTCTCAGAAGTATATGAAGCGGTGGATAATGATAAGTCATATGATATAATTTATTTAGATTTCAGTAAAGCATTCGATAGAGTCCCTCATGAGAGATTGATAAGGAAGGTAGAAGCACATGGAATAGGTGGATCATTATTAAAATGGATTAGGTCATGGTTAACTGGTAGGAAACAAAGAGTCAGCATAAATGGATTAAAGTCAGACTGGGGTGCGGTCAAAAGCGGAGTTCCCCAGGGATCTGTATTGGGCCCTCTGCTGTTTGTTATATTCATTAATGATCTTGATTTAGGTATAACTAGTAGGATTAGTAAATTTGCAGATGATACCAAAATGGGGAGAGTGATAAATTCAGACAGTGACTTTGAACACCTTCAAAGAGATCTAGATACCTTACATGAGTGGTCAGTAGATTGGCAAATGAATTTTAATACTGATAAATGCAAGGTACTACAGATAGGGAAGACGAATACAAACGTTAAGTATAAACTAGGTAACACGGAAATAGAAAACTCAGTTTGTGAAAAAGATCTAGGTGTATTTGTTAGCAACGACTTGAAACCTAGAAAACAATGTATTAGCGTTCGCAACAAGGCAAACAGGATTCTTGGGTTCATATCTAGGTCTGTGAGTAACAGAACTGCTGACGTTATCTTGAAACTTTACCTAGCATTAGTGAGGCCACACATGGATTATGTGGTTCAATTCTGGTGTCCTTATTATAGAATGGACATAGATTCTTTGGAGAGAGTACAAAGAAGAATGACAAAAATGATCCATAATATTAGAAACCTTCCATATGAAGAAAGACTGAAAAGCTTAGGCTTGCATTCATTAGAGAGGCGTAGAGTTAGGGGAGATATGATAGAGGTGTTCAAGTGGGTAAGTGGGATTAACAAGGGTAAAATGGAAGATGTTCTGAAGCTCAGTAATAACAAAATAACTAGAACAAATGGCTTTAAATTAGATAAATTCCGATTCAGAAAGGATATAGGCAAGCACTGGTTTGGTAATAGAGTTGTGGATATGTGGAATAGGCTACCGAGTGCTATAGTAGGATCGGGGACACTTGAGCTTCAAGACGAAGTTGGATAGGCACATGGAAGTGCTGGGATGGGTGTGAAAGGGATCTGCCCTGTATGGGCCAGTCGGCCTCCTGCAGTATCCCACTTTCTTATGTTCTTATGTTCTTATATATCCGATTATATGTTAACTTTTTATTATTATTATTTATTTGTCTTTAATATTTATTATTTAATTTCTATCTTGAAGTATTTTATAAAACACACACACACACACACACACACACACACACACACACACACACACACACAAATAAATTTACATACTGTACATATTTATTTATCTTATTATTATATGAGTCAGTATTGTGTCAACCACCCACGTGAATTACCCTGACCAATTGTTTCTGGTCATTGGTCATTACCAGCCGGGGGTAAGGGGGGGGGGGAGGTGGAGTAATTACCTTGGCGTTCAATCTTGAAGGCCAATGGTCACGCCCACACTGCAATTAGCCAGTAATTTAGTCTGGAGGCACCTAATTGGCGGGCATTGTGGGAGCAGCAGTTAGTGGGGATGTATGGACGAGCGGCGCGTGACCCCTCGTTTGGTCAACCGCCCTTGTTGCATGACCCAGTGTGTGGCAGCGAGTCATACCTCTTATGTTGCAGTGATTGATCCCCTAGTGTTGCAGTGATTGATCCCCAAGTGTTGCAATGATTGATCCCCAAGTGTTGCAGTGATTGATCCCCTAGTGTTGCAGTGATTGATCCCCTAGTGTTGCAGTAATTGATCCCCAAGTGTTGCAGTGATTGATCCCTTAGTGTTGCAGTGATTGATCCCCTAGTGTTGCAGTGATTGATCCCTTAGTGTTGCAGTGATTGATCCCCTAGTGTTGCAGTGATTGATCCCCTAGTGTTGCAGTGATTGATCCCCTAGTGTTGCAGTGATTGATCCCCAAGTGTTGCAGTGATTGATCCCCCAGTGTTGCAGTGATTGATCCCAAATGTTAAATATTCGTCCCTCAATGTTGCTGTGACCCATTAATGTTACAGACAGACAGACAGACAGACAGATAGATAGCTATTTCTCAACACTCCAGTAACGCCAATAAGAGCAGCCATAATAACCACTATTACTACACAATCACGCCATTCTCCGCCTCTATTGAACACTCGGTCACCCACAGGTAAACTAATTGTCTCTTTCTCACCTGTCAACAGAACCAAGCTAAGGTGGCCGCTGTGTTGTGGTGAGTACTACTTGTTTTGTTGTGATGAGTACTACTGTTGAGTACTACCTGTTTTGTTGTGGTGAGTACTACTGTTGAGTACTACTGCTGTGTTGTGGTGAGTACTACTGTTTTGTTGTGGTGAGTACTACTGTTGAGTACTACTGCTGTGTTGTGGTAAGTACTACTTGTTTTGTTGTGGTGAGTACTACTGTTGAGTACTACTGCTGTGTTGTGGTAAGTACTACTTGTTTTGTTGTGGTGAGTACTACTGTTGAGTACTACCTGCTGTGTTGTGGTGAGTACTACTGTTTTGTTGTGATGAGTACTACTGTTGAGTACTACTGCTGTGTTGTGGTGAGTACTACTGTTGAGTACTACTTGTTTTGTTGTTGTGATGAGTACTACTGTTGAGTACTACTGCTGTGTTGTGGTGAGTACTACTGTTGAGTACTACTTGTTTTGTTGTTGTGATGAGTACTACTGTTGAGTACTACTGTGGTGAGTACAACCGTCCACATCAGGGTAATATTGGTGCACTTCCCGTCTTTTGTAACTGCGACTGAAATTTAGCCTAATATTAATAAATAAACAAGGAACATTAGGAAGAAAACTCTGATGAAACACTATGAGATTTTCGACCATAATGCGTGAAAGCTTGTTTGGGTATAACACTCTTACTCTCATATCGCCTGTATATAGTGTGTATTGATGACAGCTCATTGAAACTCTGTTAGAATCTCGTCCTTAAGGTACTGGAGACTTATGATATAGCACTTTCTTGTTCATGATAACTCTAGTATGGAGCCTTTCGGAGTATAGCACTGTCATTACCCTAACCCACCTCATAGATGCAATTAAAAGCATTTGTTATATATGTTATTACTGTGTTTGTTTGTTTGTTGTTATTGTTGTTTACTGAAAGAGTCTTGTGTCATTGTTTTCTTTGTTTGTTTTTTTTGTTATTGACTCGAATGAAAAATTTTATTAAGGGTAAATTAAAGACGAATAGATTTTGTTTTTAATTTTTGTCGTGTGTTTGGAATTTGTTTGGTTGTGTTTAGTGTGTTCTTGGTTGTGTTTGGTTGTGTTTAGTGTGTTCTTGGTTGTGTTTGGTTGTGTTTAGTGTGTTTTTGGAATTTGTTTGGTTGTGTTTAGTGTGTTCTTGGTTGTGTTTGGTTGTGTTTAGTGTGTTCTTGGTTGTGTTTGGTTGTGTTTAGTGTGTTCTTGGTTGTGTTTGGTTGTGTTTAGTGTGTTCTTGGTTGTGTTTGGTTGTGTTTAGTGTGTTCTTGGTTGTGTTTAGTGTGTTCTTGGTTGTGTTTGGTTGTGTCCTTGTTTTGTTTTTAATGTTGTTGGATTGTTCTTGTTAATGTTTTTGTTTTTTTGTTGTTGTTTTATTTTTAGGATTTTGTTAATTGTTGTTGTTGTTGTTGGGTTTTATTTTTGTTGTTATTGTTCAGGATGGATGTTGATCTGGAAGGTTGGGTGTGTGTGTGTGTGTGTGTGTGTGTGTGTGTGTGGGTGGGTGTGTGTGTGTGTGTGTGTGTGTGTGTGTGTGTCTGTGTGTGTGGGTGGGTGTGTGTGTGTGTGTGTGTGTGTGGGTGTGTGTGTGTGTGTGTGTGTGTGTGTGTGTGGGTGTGTGTGTGTGTGTGTGTGTGTGTGTGTGTGTGTGTCTGTGTGTGTGTGTGTGTGTGTGTGTGGGTGTGTGTGTGTGTGTGTGTTGTGTGTGTGTGTGTGTAATAATAATAATAATAATAATAATTAACGGTTTATTGAAAGAGCTTGGCAGCCAGAAGGCTGAAAATATACAGTTACATATTTGGGGAATGGGTTACGAATTACAAATAATATACAAGTAACATAAGTGACACAAATAAGACATATAATAACTTAGATGGGGAAAAGCTCAAACTACAGTTCATTTCAACATAGTGACAGTGTTACAGTATTACAAGTTACTGATAATTTTTACAATGGTTGGGACTGGGCTGTTCTTATAGCGATCAGTTCGTGCACGTATGGGCTGGATGCGGTTGTGGTGTCGCACAGCAATTCTCGGACAAGGGATCTCAGGTGGTAGTAGGAGCCGGTGTCGGGGATGGTGTAGAAGCTTCTTACCAAATTTGCAGATGAGGTCGTGGTGATGGTCAGTGAGAGTCGAAAGGGTCAGTGTGTTGAGCGCTTCTTGATATGTGGAGTAGGAGGGGGAGAGAATAATCTTGCATGCCCTCTTTTGCACTTTTTCTAGGTGTTTACGTTGTGTGGCATTTAGGGAGGAAGACCAGGTGGGGGAGGCATAGGTGAGCTTGGGAAGTATGAATGTTGTGTAAACACTGAGGAGCTCGTGTGCAGGAACTCCGAGGGACTTGAGTCGGCGGAGGAGGTGGAGACGGAAACTGGAGGATTTGACAACTTCATTGACGTGTGGTTTCCAATTTAGTTTGTTGTCTATGGTGACGCCGAGGAGCTTCGTGGAATCTACAACCTGGAGTGTGTTCGGACCTAGAGTAATGGAAGGAGGTGGGACAATGTCGGAGGAGAGGTTGATGTGCATAACCATGGTCTTGGTATGGTTGATGGTGACATGGTTGTTGGTGGCCCAGTTTTGGAGACTGTTCAATAAATCCTGAAGGGCGGTATAGTTGGGAGCAGAATTGTTGACGCTGATCCCAATGGTGGAGTCGTCGACATATTTCCAGCGAGCAGGGGTTTCTCTTAGGGCATCATTGATGAGCATAAGGAAGCAGAGTGGTCCCATCTTGGTGCCTTGGGGGACGCCACAGGTGAGTGACTGAAAGGTGGAGACAGCCCCCCGGAAGCGTACAGCTTGGCGTCGGTCACTGAGGAAGTCTGTAAGCCATGGTATGAGGCTTCTTCGAAGCCCGAGGTCAATAGCTTTGTTGATGATTATATTGTGGTCGACTAGGTCGAACGCTTTAGTGAAATCAATGAAGGCGACAGCTACAGACGTTTTTCGTTTCTCGAGATGGCGGTATATGTAATCGAGAAAGCTGACAAGACAGTGAGTGGTGGAGGAAGTTTTCATGTTGCCAAATTGCTGAGGGTCTACGACTCCTGCAATATCAGCATAAGCCCAGTCGAACACAAAACTTTCACAGATTAGGCTGGGTATTGGGGTGATTGCAATAGGTCGTAGCTGATTTAAGGATTGTGGGCTGGTTGACTTGGGCACTGGTGATACATAAGAGGTTTTCCAGTCAGCTGGGCATCTGGCTTGACTGAGAGAAGCATTGATGATGGAGCAGAGGGGTGTAGCAAGCTCCGGGGAGAACTCCTTGAAGAGTTTCATTGGTAAGTCAATGGGGGTGGTAGAGCGTTTTAATTTTAGTTTGTCCAGGCGTTTTGCTATGTCAAATTCTTCTACTAAGTCAGTGGGAAGGGGGGCTGGTAGGTAAGCAGGGAGAGTGGTTGTGTCAAGCCGTGGGAGCGTCTGGCATATAGTAGCGAAATGGTTATTTGTTTGCTCAGCTGCGTCAACACTAGTGAGATGGCTAAGGAAGGGGAGGGGGTGTGTCTTATTGTTTAGTCCACAGAGTTCTTTAAGCTTACCATATCATTGACTGATGTTGGTCTGCTTCAGGTGTTGTAATTTGGTTGGGTAGTGGGACTTCTTTGCAGTGCGTATTTCGCGGATGACTCGGTTGCGAAGTGACCTGTAGCGGATGTGGTCATTGAGATGAAAGGCTCTGTCTCTCTGTTGCATAAGTCTTTTGATCCGAGGTGTGATCCAGGGCAAGTCAGCTGGGTGAGATCTGACGGACTTCTCGGGGAAGAAGTGGTGGTGAGCTTGCGTGGTGGTGTTGGTATAATTTATCCATTTGGTTTCCACGTCATCCACGCTAAGTACTTCAGTCCAGGGATGGTGAACTATCCACTGCCCGAAGAGGCGCACTGCAGAGTCAGTAATCGGCCTGTAGGTCTTGATGTAGGGTCTCTGTACTTGAGTGGGAGTGGCAGCTGGGGACCAGAGCACTGATAAGTGTGTGCTACACCCGATAGGAGGCATTGGTTGAGGTGGTTGGTACTGGTCCGCTAAGTCAGTTAAGATAAGGTCAAGGGTATTTTGACCGTGTGTGGGGAAGGTCACAACTTGTGATAGTGATAGCTGGTCCTGGATATCAGTGGTGTCAATTTCATTTAAATCCCCACATAATACTAACTTGGCACATGGGTACCTAACTCTGAGGTGGTCTGAGGTGGTGATGAGATGATTGATAAGAGTGTCTCTGGTGGGTGATCGAGGCGGATGGTATGCCACACAGATTATAATGGAGGCGGTGTTGCGTGGGTGGGCCCGTAACACGACACGTACCCATAATGCTTCCACATCTGCTGGGACTTGAACATCCAGGCGTGACGGGCGTAGGTCATCTTGACAGAAGAGGGCAACGCCCCCTCCGCGTCTTTGTGAACGAAGGTGATGAAAGAGTTGATATCCCTCAATATGACACGTTTCAGGCACAATTTGCCAAGCCTCACATATGGCAACGACGCTCGCGGCGGTTGACCTGACTGTAGTTGCCAGCTCGTCGAACTTGTTAGCTAGGGAAGTGACGTTGGATAGCAGTAAAGACGGGAGATCATACCATATCCGTGGAACTTCAGTGTGGTGGTATGGTCTGTCAGGGGTGGGTTTCTCCGGTTTCCTAGTGGAGGTTACGGTTCTAATGGGCTTATGTGCATGACGGCCTTGTCTACGGCTCCGCGCGTGGAATATGTTCAGTGACTTGAGTAGCGCAATAACACTGCCATCAGGATAACCGTTCCCACGCTTTAGATGGTATAGAGTGCGTCGGGAGTAAGTGATTGGTGGCCATCTGTTGATATCTGTTGTGGGCGGGCGGAAGTGTTTGTCACTGGCGGCCCTTTGAGGGACACTGACACTGGTAGACATCTGTTAAGATTTGTCAGTCGTAAAGACGGTGGTCTTTGTCCCTGGTGCCTGGGGTCGCCGACACAGTTATCACGATATATGTAAACACCGCGGTGGTCCTTGTCACTGGCACTTTAAAGGTGACCGATAAAGTGCCCACTGTCTGACTTTTCCTTGGGGTGCACTATCGAGCACTGTATGGTAATCACTTATTGCACTGCTCCGTAATCAATCGTTCACTAATCACTAGAATGTTTGCTGAAGCGATCCTGGTGTAGTAAGGCTGGTAGGGCGTTGGGGTATAGCAGGGGGAGTGGCAGGGCCAAACAGACTCGGCCTGGCTGCTAAGACCGTGTGTGTGTGTGTGTGTGTGTGTGTGTTGTGTGTGTGTGTGTGTGTGTGTGTTGGTCTTGAGCTGAACGTCTTAGTCTGCATCTTAAGTCAGTTGTTTTAGGCATTGTATAACACTCCCTCACTCCCTCCCCTTTCTCACTCCCTCCCTCCCATCACCGCCTCCCTCCCTCCCTCCTTCCCTCCCATCACCGCCTCCCTCCCTCCCTCCCTCCCATCACCGCCTCCCTCCCTCCCTCCCTCCCTCCCTCCGTCCCTCCTTCCGTCCCATCACCGCCTCCCTCCGTCCCTCCTTCCCTCCCATCACCGCCTCCCTCCCTCCCTCCCTCCCTCCAACATTTCGTCTTACACTGTGAAACCCCCCAGAACCTTTTAGGGACAGGTCCAAGCTTACTGTGTGGACAATGGCACAACACCTCACCTCCTATATCAATCTACCTGATATATCCTGATCACTGGGGTCTGATAAACACTCCCTGTGACCTCTTCTATGTAATCCTTTTGTGTTACTCCTCATAGGATGTGTATGGGGTGCACAGTAAACTAGCTGCTGTCTGCGGTGAGGTTCAATTCTTTCAATTTCCTTTTCTATTTTTGACACACACAAGACACATACATACATACATACATACATACATACTGTACATACACCCTTTAAATTGCATAACCGGTTAGAGCGCTGTGTGTATTTGCACTGTAATGCCCCGTGATATAACTACCTCCGTGTTTGCTTGTGTCTCTGTAAATATTATTCATATATTACTTGTTTATCTTGTCAGTGAGAATGTCTGGTAAATATGGTGTGTGTGTGTGTGTGTGTGTGTGTGTGTGTGTGTGTGTGTGTGTGTGTGTGTGTGTGGAAGCCATTTAGACACGGTAAATTTAACGCATCTTGTAATTTAACGACAACGTAATTAACTCCAGCCCCTCCCCAAGCAGCGTCACCCTCCTGTCTGCAGCATCCCAGCCTCTCCCCCTCCCTCTCTCCCCCTTCCCTCCCAGCTTCTCCTCCAGCCCCTACCTATCCCCCCCTCACTCCCAGCCTCTCCCCCAACCCCCTCCCCTCCCCAACCCCCTCCCTCCCCAACCCCCCCTCCCTCCCCAGCCCCCCCTCCCTCCCCAGAGCAGATATACGATATGTAAACACGTCAACACAGGCAGCAGAGGGAACATTTAAAAGGCCTTCTATTTTGTTACCGTGTTGTCCCCTTAACGTTTGTTGTTTACCGTCGACTAACAATTTTAATACATTTTTTTTTTTTAATAATTTTTTTTTTTTTTTTGGTTATTGTTTTTTTTTTTTTTTGTTCTCTGAAATGAATTGAGTTAAATTATTGCCAACACATATATGAGGTGAATGTTGGGGAATGTTGTTGTTGTATTTGTTATTGTTGTTGGTGTGTTGTATTAATGTTGTTTTATCCTTTTGTTGTATTTGTTTTTATTGTTCTAGTTTTGTTTTAGTTGTTTTTGTTGCTTTGTTAATATTTATGTCTTTGTTTAATGTTAGTGTTTTTATGTTTTTATATATATATATTGTTTTATGTAAGAGGGAGGAGTGGTTGGAGTGGGGAAGGGTGAGAGGGATTATAATGGGGAGAGGAAGAGAGTGGGGAAGGGTGAAGGAGGGAAGGAAGGAGTGGGGAAGGGTGAAGGAGGGAAGGAAGGAGTGGGGAAGGGTGAAGGAGTGAAGGAAGGAGTGGGGAAGGGTGAAGGAGTGAAGGAAGGAGTGAGGAAGGGTGAAGGAGGGAAGGAAGGAGTGAAGGAAGGAGTGGGGAAGGGTGAAGGAGGGAAGAAAGGAGTGGGGAAGGGTGAAGGAGTGAAGGAAGGAGTGGGGAAGGGTGAAGGAGGGAAGGAAGGAGTGGGGAAGGGTGAAGGAGTGAAGGAAGGAGTGGGGAAGGGTGAAGGAGTGAAGGAAGGAGTGGGGTTGGAGAGGGAGGGCGTAGCAAAAAAGGTGATGGGGAGGGGGTCGGAGGGGAGATATAGAGGGAGAGGGGTAAAGGAATGACTGTGGTGAGTGGGCGGGTAGGTGAGTGGGTCAAGCAGTGAGTGAATGAGTGAAAGTATTTATAAGAAGACATTCCTCTCTCTTCTCTACCCTTCAAAACGCACTTTCTCTACCTCACAAGAGTAACCTAACCTAACCTAGCCTAACCTAACCTAACCTAACCTAACCTGATCTGATCTTCGCTGTTGTATTTCACCTTAAAACTCTACCTTGATTCTATTAACGGTAATCAAGTTAGCCTTTTACTGGATAACATTACGTCCAGTCTGTATATTTCACAAGATTTCGTTCATTTTGTTGTATATTTCACAAGATTTCGTTCATTTTGTTGTATATTTCACAAGATTTCGTTCATTTTGTTGTATATTTCATAAGATTTCGTTCATTTTGTTGTATATTTCACAAGATTTCGTTCATTTTGCTGTATATTTCAAAACACTCAATCTATTTTTTCTTTATATTGAAAACGAAATATTTTTTATTTAAAATTTTACTTAATTTTACAATGTTTATTTTCTTGACATTTAATTATGTTATTTTAATTAAGAATAAATCAAGCTTATATATATATATTCTTTGTCACGGAAGGAGAGTCAGGCCAACTTGGTGGAGGGTGAGTCAGGCCAACTTGGTGGAGGGAGAGTCAGGCCAACTTGGTAGAGGGTGAGTCAGGCCAACTTGGTGGAGGGAGAGTCAGGCCAACTTGGTAGAGGGTGAGTCAGGCCAACTTGGTGGAGGGTGAGTCAGGCCAACTTGGTGGAGGGTGAGTCAGGCCAACTTGGTGGAGGGAGAGTCAGGCCAACTTGGTGGAGGGAGAGTCAGGCCAACTTGGTAGAGGGTGAGTCAGGCCAACTTGGTGGAGGGTGAGTCAGGCCAACTTGGTGGAGGGTGAGTCAGGCCAACTTGGTGGAGGGTGAGTCAGGCCAACTTGGTGGAGGGTGAGTCAGGCCAACTTGGTGGAGGGAGAGTCAGGCCAACTTGGTGGAGGGTGAGTCAGGCCAACTTGGTGGAGGGAGAGTCAGGCCAACTTGGTGGAGGGAGAGTCAGGCCAACTTGGTGGAGGGAGAGTCAGTCCAACTTGGTGGAGGGTGAGTCAGGCCAACTTGGTGGAGGGAGTGTCAGGCCAACTTGGTGGAGGGTGAGTCAGGCCAACTTGGTGGAGGGAGAGTCAGGCCAACTTGGTGGAGGGTGAGTCAGGCCAACTTGGTGGAGGGTGAGTCAGGCCAACTTGGTGGAGGGTGAGTCAGGCCAACTTGGTGGAGGGAGAGTCAGGCCAACTTGGTGGAGGGAGAGTCAGTCCAACTTGGCTCTCGCGTGAGGTTTACAACATGGCGGCGTCTAGTGCTGAGTTGGTGTATTTCTCCTTATCATTTAAATGGCTCTTGGTGACATCTGTTACATGTTGGAAGTAAACTTACTTATTTTTTACTTACTCTTATTACTTTTTACTTACTTATGTACTTACTCCTACTTAATTATGAATATACTTACTTAGACATATTTCACCTTAAGGCTAAACACCCTAATGATAACCTAACCTAACTACAGTACCACAACAACACACAGTACCACACCACAGTACCACAACAACACACAGTACCACACCACAGTACCACAACACAGTACCACACCACAGTACCACACCACAGTATCACACTACAGTACCACACCACAGTACCACACTACAGTACCACACCACAGTACCACACCACAGTACCACACTACAGTACCACACCACAGTACCACACCACACATGGAAACACCTTCACTTGCTAATCCCGTTATGTTGCAATATCCATTAACAAACGGTCTGGCCAGTTAACTCGATAAACAATATATGCAATTTGCAACGGGGAGGATAACAGATGAGATGGTCTATTGTGGGAAGGTGTGTGGGAAGGGTGGATGGGACGGGAGGGTGTGTGGGAAGGGTGGATGGGACGGGAGGAATGGTGGGAGGGGTGGATGGGACGGGAGGGTGTGTGGGAAGGGTGGATGGGACGGGAGGGTGTGTGGGAAGGGTGGATGGGACGGGAGGGTGTGTGGGAGGGGTGGATGGGACGGGAGGAATGGTGGGAGGGGTGGATGGGACGGGAGGGTGTGTGGGAAGGGTGGATGGGACGGGAGGGTGTGTGGGAAGGGTGGATGGGACGGGAGGGTGTGTGGGAAGGGTGGATGGGAAGGGAGGGTGTGTGGGAGGGGTGGATGGGACGGGAGGGAGAGTGGGAAGGTTTGTGGGAGGGAGGGAGTGTAGGAAGAAGGGAGGGATAGGAGAGAGTGAGTGTGAGAGGGATAGAGGGAGTGTGGGATGATGAGGGAGGAATAGACTACGGAATGGACACACACACACACACACACACACACACGCACACACACACACGCAGTAATACTCCTCACTAAAAGAGTAGTATCGGCCAGCAACAGTTGTCCCCGACTTGTGTATCACAGTAGTGAACTTAGTACTTACATATGCTAATGTCTCCCCCCCCCCCCCACCCAACCCACGACCCCTGGCCAAGGACGATGAACTCTCTCTCTCTCTCTCTCTCTCTCTCTCTCTCTCTCTCTCTCTCTCTCTCTCTCTCTCTCTCTCTCTCAGTTACCATCCCTCCCTCCCCTTTCTCTAGTTAACACTTCACTTATTGTCGAAGTATTAATATTTCTTGTAACACTTACTATATTTACAGTACCTGCTTTTATTGTACCTTCAAATCCGTTTTATCGGAAATTATCAAGTAAATAAATAAATAATTACCATTGCAATAAACATAATTGCCAACTAGACATAATCCTGACAGCTCTGTCCTCTTGTTCAACCTTATTACTGTACAACCCAGGTTTACTGCTCCCCCATTATGCTTATGTTTTTAAATTCCACTATAATTTATGTATTAATAAAAAAATGAATAAATAAAATTAATAAATATTGAAGTGATAACCGTGGTAACATTATGAGATGTTCTTATTACCACCATGCTATTGTACTATTCCAGATGATACTAAATGTTACATAATACTTCCTTGAGATAAATGTATAGTATATATCAGGTGCCTCAAAGAGAGCTCAGGTTCTCAACTGGCTCAGCCATGTTAATAGTGTTATTATTATCCACTCTGTGTCTGTGTTTTTCTGGCTAAATAAACTGTTTCAATTCAATTCAATCTTCCCTCCCTCCCTCCCCCGTCCCTCACCCTGCCTGGCTAACACCTCCCCCATCTTACCTCCCTCCCTCCCCCGTCCCTCACCCTGCCTAGCTAACACCTCCCCCATCTTACCTCCCTCCCTCCCCCGTCCCTCACCCTGCCTAGCTAGCACCTCCCCATCTTCCCTCCCTCCCTCCCCCGTCCCTCACCCTGCCTAGCTAACACCTCCCCCATCTTCCCTCCCTCCCTCCCCGTCCCTCACCCTGCCTGGCTAACACCTCCCCCATCTTACCTCCCTCCCTCATCTCGACCAAGAAGATTCGCCAGGACAGTTTTATCACCCCGCTGCACCTTAGTTAGCTCTGGTACAATCTGTGTTGGTCGGTCGGTCGGTTTCTTGCCGGGCTGCCCTGGTAATTTGATCAGGCAATCCGCTGAGGACAGACCTTGCTGAGGAGGTGCTGGGGGTAGGAGTGACGGGAAGGGGAGTGTATGTGTGCAACATTGCAACACGCCCGACTCAATTAGGATGGATGCCCAACCATTGCAAACACTGGTGGATTTTGGTGATGTTTTCGTTTTTTCCTAACTCTCTTCTCGTGTGTGTGTGGGTGTGGGTGGGTGGTAGTTGTGGTGGTAGTAGTGGTGGTGGTGGTGGTGTAAGATAACCATTATTTTAATCTATAAATATACATCACAGTGTCTGTCTGTTTGGGGAGTTGGCCTTGTGGGAGAGGAGGAGGGGGGGGGGGGGTGCCATGAACCATACAGACGAAGGAACACCCCACCAACACCTACACTTACTTACAAAGAACAAAGAAAACTAATCCTCTTACCCTTCCCAATTATTTTCAAACCCAAATATAAAATAAGACATTAATAAAAAAAAAAGATCATTAAAAAAAAAAACGAAAACCCCAAAACAATGGAAAGACAAAATAACAAAAATTTAACTTGTGGTACAGTTGGTTTTGTGTTGTAGCTTAAAAACTCATCTTAGTGTTTTGTTTTTCTCGGCCACAGTGTTTCAGGTAGATCAAATATGGTATTCTTATGTAATGAACCCAGAGAATGTTCACTGACGTCTAAAGGTGAGTGAGTGAGTGAGTGAGTCAACCTTAAACAGTGAGTGAGTGAGTCAACCTTAAACAGTGTGAGTGAGTGAGTCAACCTTAAACAGTGAGTGAGTGAGTGAGTCAACCTTAAACAGTGAGTGAGTGAGTCAACCTTAAACAGTGTGAGTGAGTGAGTGAGTGAGTCAGCCTTAAACAGTGAGTGAGTGAGTCAACCTTAAACAGTGAGTGAGTGAGTCAACCTTAAACAGTGTGAGTGAGTGAGTGAGTGAGTCAGCCTTAAACAGTGAGTGAGTGAGTCAGCCTTAAGCAGTGAGTGAGTGAGTCAACCTTAAACAGTGAGTGAGTCAACCTTAAACAGTGAGTGAGTGAGTGAGTGAGTGATTCAACCTTGAACAGTGAGTGAGTGAGTCAACCTTAAACAGTGAGTGAGTGAGTCAACCTTAAACAGTGTGAGTGAGTGAGTGAGTGAGTCAGCCTTAAACAGTGAGTGAGTGAGTCAACCTTAAACAGTGAGTGAGTGAGTCAACCTTAAACAGTGTGAGTGAGTGAGTCAGCCTTAAACAGTGAGTGAGTGAGTCAGCCTTAAGCAGTGAGTGAGTGAGTCAACCTTAAACAGTGAGTGAGTGAGTGAGTGAGTCAACCTTAAACAGTGAGTGAGTGAGTGAGTCAACCTTAAACAGTGAGTGAGTGAGTGAGTCAACCTTAAACAGTGAGTGAGTGAATCAACCTTAAACAGTGAGTGAGTGAGTCAACCTTAAACAGTGAGTGAGTGAGTCAACCTTAAACAGTGAGTGAGTGAGTCAACCTTAAACAGTGAGTGAGTGAATCAACCTTAAACAGTGAGTGAGTGAATCAACCTTAAACAGTGAGTGAGTGAATCAACCTTAAGCAGTGAGTGAGTGAGTCAACCTTAAACAGTGAGTGAGTGAGTGAGTCAACCTTAAACAGTGAGTGAGTGAGTGAGTCAACCTTAAACAGTGAGTGAGTGAGTGAGTCAACCTTAAACAGTGAGTGAGTGAGTGAGTCAACCTTAAACAGTGAGTGAGTGAATCAACCTTAAACAGTGAGTGAGTGAGTCAACCTTAAACAGTGAGTGAGTGAGTGAGTCAACCTTAAACAGTGAGTGAGTGAATCAACCTTAAACAGTGAGTGAGTGAGTGAGTCAATCTTGAGCAGTGAGTGAGTGAGTCAACCTGAAACAGTGGATGAGGGAGTCAACCTTAAACAGTGAGTGAGTGAATGAGTCCTTAAACAGTGAGTGAGTGAGTCAACCTTAAACAGTGAGTGAGTGAGTCAACCTTAAACAGTGAGTGAGTGAGTCAACCTTAAACAGTGAGTGAGTGAGTCAACCTTAAACAGTGAGTGAATGAGTGAGTGAGTCAACCTTAAACAGTGAGTGAGTGAGTGAGTCAACCTTAAACAGTGAGTGAGTGAGTCAACCTTAAACAGTTAGTGAGTGAGTGAGTCAACCTTAAACAGTGAGTGAGTCAACCTTAAACAGTGAGTTAGTGAGTCAACCTTAAACAGTGAGTTAGTGAGTCAACCTTAAACAGTGAGTGAGTGAGTCAGTCGTTCTTAAACAGTCGGTCAGTACGATCTTAAATAGTCAGTCAGTGAGTCAGTCGACCTTCACCAGTTAGTTAATCGACGTCGAACACTTAGTCAATTTAATGTTGTATAAATTTATGACAGAGGTAATTACCCTTGACAGTACAGTTATGACAAATTAGTTAATTACTGCCTGCCAGGTCCTCCGTCCACTCCGTCCTGTTTTATTATCTATATTTTTCTCTCTTCCTTCTTCGTTAATTCATCTTTATTAACTGTTTTTGTTTTTATTATTGTCTATTTTCCCTCTTCCTTGTTCGTTACCTCGTCTTTATTTTCTGTTTTTGTAGTGTTTTTATCTTTGTTTATTTTCTGTCTTCCTTCTTCGTTAATTCATCTTTATTATCTGTTTTTGTTGTGTTCTATTATTGTTTATTTTCTCTCTTCCTTCTTCGTTATCGCCGTCTTTTTCCTCCTGTCTATTATTCCCTTTTTTATTCTCAACTTTACTGTTATTTTATTTCTGTTGTTTCTTTATATATATTAATTATAGACGGTGAAATTAACGTAAATGGTATAGCTAATGAGAGAGACAGACAGACAGACAGACAGAGAAAAGGGAAGAGAAGAGTAATTAGGAGCTGTGAAGAAAGGAAGGAAGGAAGGAAGGAAGGGGGAGTAGGGGGTGAAGGAAATGATGATGATGGAGAGGGGTAGGAGGAAGAGGGGTAGGAGGAGGGGAGGAGGAGAAAGATTAAGCCTTTGATGTGAAGGCTAGTGGAGTACCTCCCTCCCTCTCTCCCTCCTTCCCTCCTTCCCTCCCTCCCTCTCTACTGTATATCAACGTCTTATCTCTTTGTCTGTCTGTTTACACACACACACACACACACACACACACACACACACGGCGATCCTCATAACACACACGGCTATAACACTCTTGTTCTCTATAACACACACGGCTATAACACTCTTGTTCTCTATAACACACACGGCTATAGCACTCTTGTTCTCTATAACACACACGGCTATAACACTCTTGTTCTCTATAACACACACTGGGCTATAACACTCTTGTTCTCTATAACACACACGGCTATAACACTCTTGTTCTCTATAACACACACGGCTATAACACTCTTGTTCTCTATAACACACACTGGGCTATAACACTCTTGTTCTCTATAACACACACTGGGCTATAACACTCTTGTTCTCTATAACACACACGGCTATAACACTCTTGTTCTCTATAACACACACGGCTATAACACTCTTGTTCTCTATAACACACACTGGGCTATAACACTCTTGTTCTCTATAGCACACAGGGCTATAACACTCTTGTTCTCTATAACACACACGGCTATAACACTCTTGTTCTCTATAACACACACTGGGCTATAACACTCTTGTTCTCTATAACACACACGGCTATAACACTCTTGTTCTCTATAACACACACGGCTATAACACTCTTGTTCTCTATAACACACACTGGGCTATAACACTCTTGTTCTCTATAGCACACAGGGCTATAACACTCTTGTTCTCTATAACACACACGGCTATAACACTCTTGTTCTCTATAACACACACTGGGCTATAACACTCTTGTTCTCTATAACACACACGGCTATAACACTCTTGTTCTCTATAACACACACGGCTATAACACTCTTGTTCTCTATAACACACACGGCTATAACACTCTTGTTCTCTATAACACGCACTGAGCTATAACACTCTTGTTCTCTATAACACACACGGCTATAACACTCTTGTTCTCTATAACACACACGGCTATAACAGTCTTGTTCTCTATAACACACACTGGGCTATAACACTCTTGTTCTCTATAACACACACGGCTATAACACTCTTGTTCTCTATAACACACACGGCTATAACACTCTTGTTCTCTATAACACACGCGGCTATAACACTCTTGTTCTCTATAACACACGCGGCTATAACACTCTTGTTCTCTATAACACACACGGCTATAACACTCTTGTTCTCTATAACACACACGGCTATAACACTCTTGTTCTCTATAACACACACTGGGCTATAACACTCTTGTTCTCTATAACACACACAGGGCTATAACACTCTTGTTCTCTATAACACACACTGGGCTATAACACTCTTGTTCTCTATAACACACACGGCTATAACACTCTTGTTCTCTATAACACACACGGCTATAACACTCTTGTTCTCTATAACACACACTGGGCTATAACACTCTTGTTCTCTATAACACACACGGCTATAACACTCTTGTTCTCTATAACACACACGGCTATAACACTCTTGTTCTCTATAACACACACTGGGCTATAACACTCTTGTTCTCTATAACACACACAGGGCTATAACACTCTTGTTCTCTATAACACACACTGGGCTATAACACTCTTGTTCTCTATAACACACACGGCTATAACACTCTTGTTCTCTATAACACACACGGCTATAACACTCTTGTTCTCTATAACACACACGGCTATAACACTCTTGTTCTCTATAACACACACGGCTATAACTCCCTTGTGTGTGGGTCGTAATCCAGGGTGACTTGCAGACCTCTCCATATCCTCACCAAGGTCGAGGATTTGACATTGAGGCAGGGCGGGGGAGAGGTGACTGGGGGGAGGAGGGGGGGGGGCGGGGTCGTGTCCTGTTGGGGGGGGGGGGGGGTGTGTCCAAGGATATTTCTGTCCCCTGTGTCATATCCTTCATGACATAGGGAGTCCTTCTAACCAAGTTTTCATTTAGGGTCGATCCACAAATATCCTAGAGGAGGGAGGGAAGAGACGTGGTAACACACACACACACACACTTAAGTCCGTCAAACAAAAACCATCATCGTCACCATCATCGTCACCATCATCGTCACCATCATCGTCACCATCACCATCACCATCATCGTCACCATCATCGTCACCATCATCGTCACCATCCTCGTCATACCTGTTGGGCCAATAATAATTTACATACACTTACCTTCATCCGTTTTTACATCATCATCGTCACTATCACCAAGGTGTGTGTATGTGTTTGTGTGTGTGTTTATGTACGTATAGGTAAATATGTACTGCATGTGTGTTAGTGTTATCACCCAAGCGTAGTTTCCTGTGTGTGTGTGTGGTCATACTTCCATCATGCGCAGCCAAGCCAAAGATTCCCTTCGTCATTGCTTGAACAAAAAAACATTATTCGTATGTCCTTTGTTTATGAGTTATTTACGATGCCACATAGTCTAGTGTAGTGCATTATGGGGAATGTCTGTCTGCTTGTCTGTCTATCTGTCTGTCTGTCTGTCTACGTATCCGGTGTAATTAAGAAAATGACACATTGTAATTTTTTTTTACCATATCCAGTGGTTTCATATCTTTGTAAATAGATTTTGATTCAAACACGTAATTTCTTACAATTTGTGTCTTGGGTGTTACTTGAGTCATTTACACTTACTCGACCAGTTATATATGTGTTACTTGAGTCATTTACACTTACTCGACCAGTTATGTGTTACTTGGGTCATTTACACCTACTTGACCAGTTATATATGTGTTACTTGAGTTATTTACACTTCCTCGACCGGTTATGTGTTACTTGAGTCATTTACACTTACTCGACCAGTTATGTGTTACTTGAGTCATTTACACTTACTCGACCAGTTATATATGTGTTACTTGAGTCATTTACACTTACTCGACCAGTTATGTGTTACTTGAGTTAGTGGCACTGTAGTTATGGCACCAATTCAACAAAATAAACCACCGGTAAAAGGAATAGTCACGAATGGTGTTACGGTGGTTATAACAACGACCAACCTAGGCTGACGTACCTGACGAGATTACGTGAAACAGTCGGTTTAATAGCGCCGTGACTAAAGTTGGAACATAATTTCATGCTCTTTAAAGTCGATAGGCAGATGCACTGTAATAACCAGTCCACCTCCCGATAGACTGTTGAATTAAAATGAGTTCTTTTTTATCCTTAACTCACACGTTGTACTTTTTTCATTTTCCTCAGTCTCTAATTTATTCACTCGAAAAAAATTACTAAGTAACTCCTCCCCTAAATACAAAACATTCTTATATCTATCACCCTATTTAATCTACCAATCCA